>JARYZH020000003.1:5711590-6311590 GCA_030021035.2 Notholithocarpus densiflorus
TTTTCGGGGATCTTTTCCTTCCCAGTAAGCTCACCAAGGTCGTTTCTGTCATTGGGGATTCCAGGAGGACTGCTTCAACCACTGGGATTCACCCTTGAACCGAAATCTTCTTATCCGAGGACTATACCCTCCTCGGACAGAATCGCCATTTCTATGTGCGAATCTTTTGAAAGTAGAATGCTTTGATAATTGCCACATTGCTCGGCCCATGAGTCTTCCTCGGACCAAGTCCACAGCCGAAGATGCGTGGCTCTTGGTTATTTGTCCCCACAATAGCCCCTCAAAACTTTAGTTTTTCCCTCCCATCCGAGGAGAAAAAGTGAGGTTTTGACTTTCAAGAGAAAAAGACGGAATATTTAATTCGCAAGTGCGGGGATGTGACTTAATTGCGTTTCATGATAACTTCTGACGCTTCGCAATCCCCGAAGCAGTTATTAATTACTCCAGGAGGCGTCTTGTCTCCCACATCCAACGGTTGAGGCGCAGATCCAACGACTGATATTTCCCTTGAAATTATGAGCGGGATAATTTCCCCTCTCCTTCTCTGTTAATATAAAGCCTTGAGGAATCATTTCCTTCTTCTCCAAAGAAACTTCAAGCGCTCCAGAGAACTCTAACGCTCCTGACTTTCTAAAAAACGCCAACTCCCAAATCTCTGTCGTTATTTCTCGCAAGAGATCTTCGAAGGTCTTCTCAGAAAGCTTTCAGATACTAGCATTTGCAATCCCGTAAGTTTGCTTAGTTTTTGTATTAGAGTTTGCTTGTCGATCTGTCTCCTCGGCCTCCCTATTAGTTTCTTTACCTTCTAAAAATCATCCATTCCGTCTTTAGGTTGTAAAATATGGGTAGATTTGAGCGTCTGGTAGATTCCCCAGCCAAAATAGAAGCCTTTAAGCAAAAATATAATATACCCCAGGAGGTTGGCCTGCGGTATTGTTCCTCAGAAGAGGTCGTTATACCTAAAGAGGCCGGAGAAGTGGTCATTCCCATAATAGCCTTCATAGAAGGGGGAATGACCCTTCCAATGGGTAGGATAACCCGAGAGTACCTTATAAATCATAGGTTATGCCCTCACCAATGCGCACCCAACATGTTTAGGATTCTTGGGTGTATCGATGCTCTGGACCAGCATCTTCATTTGGGTCTCACCTGGCATGATGTGGTTCACTTATACGAGTGCCACTTGCAAGCCGACGGAGGATTTTATCTCAAGTCCAGGTCGTCCGTTGTGAGGCTCATTTCGTGTCTCCCCAAGTCCAATAAAGGAATGAAAGATGACTACCTCATCGCTTCAGGGGCATGGCACGACGGTCGACCCTGCCCAACTCGGGAGAGAGAGACAGGTGGGGTATCCTAGAGTTAGATCCCTTAACATAGGGTTTAGTTTTTATCCTCCATCCGTGTTTCTACATTACAATCTCTTTTGATAATGGATTCTCATTGTTCAATCCCGCCTGACCTTTTGGTTACTTTTGCAGATAGAACCCTTGTTGCTCCTCAGCTAAGCCACACCAACGTGGTCGCTCTCAACTACCTTCTCAGGTCGGAGATTTTTGTGAGCGAGGATCGACAATTACGAGCTGTTCACCTCATCCTAGATTTTGAACCGCTCTCGAGGGCTTTTCAGGAAGTTGGAAACGCAATTAGAGCCGGTGATCGTCAGATTAATCGCATCGACGTGTCAAAACCGGACTTTCTGTCCCGAGACGACCTTCCTCCTGTCATTCTACCAGTCTCACAAATCCCTCCTCCACTTGTGCTTCCACTACAACAGGTCCCTCTCAGAGCTGAAGTAGCAGAAGAAGAGGAAATAGCTTCTTCGCGGGCGTCCTTAGACGAGGAGATAGATCAGTTCTGCTTTGAAGGAGAAGATGGTAGACCAGAGAGGCCGGTGCAGCTCTCGGACTTTGAGGACGACGCCGACAGGCTCTCCGTAGCCATCCAGCCAGCATTAATTATTTCCCGAGTAGATTCAAGTTCAGAAGAACACGGAGAAATGAGTCCGAAGGAAAGGTCATCGTTAAAAGGTTTGGTAGCCAACAGAAGCAAGAAAGGAGCCACGAAGGGCCCATCTCAGGCCTCGGCTCCTGCCAGTCTACCCCCTCCGCCTCCTCTTCCTACTGGTCTTGCACTTCGCGCCATTCCTGACTTGAAAAAGAAGAGGCCAGTGCAGGAGATCGAAGAAGGCGAGGTGATTCCTCCGAGGGGCTCCAAACAACAGAAGACTAAAGACCCGAAGGATAATAGGGCAAGCTCTGTTGATAGCAGAGAAGAGGCTGAGGTGCGTAGACAACAGCGCTTCTAGGCCCCTCGGATTGAATTGGATGGGGCTCAAATTCCATGGGATGCCACAATCCTGGAGGCCCAGAGAGGTCACTCAGCCCATCTGGCCCAGGCTTTAGAGCAACCCCTCTTGCTCCCACGAGATATGGAGGCCCTTCGGCGCACTAGGCAGCCCGAGCTCTTCATGTCATTGAAGAAGGATCTTGCCTTGGTAAGCTAGATTTATGTAATGATTTAAACATTATAAAGTTATGCATCTTATCAGTATTATTACACTTGCCTTTACATATATGTCTTCTTTGCTACTGTTATGCAGGTCACTCAACAAGTCTACGTGGCCGAAGAGTGGGTTCGAAATGCTCAGAATAGATGCGAGGCTGAGTCTCACTCTCGCCGTGAAGTTGAGAAGAACCTAGGGAGCCTCAAAGAGGAGAAGTTGCAGCTGGCCGAGAAGCTGAAGATTTCAGAGCGAGAATGCTCAAGCGCCAAGGCTGGGTTGAAAAACGTCGAAGCCCAGGCCAAGGACCAGAGAAAACAGCTCTATACGACCCAGCTGAATATGGCTACTGAGAAAGCAGCGGTGCTAACCCTGAAAGCTGAACTGCAGAAGGCTAAGGAGGCAGCACAAAAAGCGACGGAAGCTGCAAAGTCTGCGGAGGAGGCGGCGTACGAACGCGGAATAACGGAAATGGAGGAGAGGTTAGCTGAGGAAGTGGCTGAGGTGTGCAGGGAATATTGCACAGAGACTTGGGGGGAGGCACTTAATCGTGCAGGGGTTCCTGCTGATTCGGAGCTGAGGAGACCTGAGAGCGTGTTTTTCCCTGAACCCATTAGGGAAATTCCGAACAGCCCTCCGCCTGCCATTAGTCTGCCCCTTCCTCCTCCAGAGCAGATAGCTACAGCAAGTGCCCCTGTCGGAGTTGCTGAGGCCTCCAGGGGAGTCGTTAAAGATAAATCTGCCGAGGACTCTCTTACTATCAAGGACGTTATTTCTCAAACCAAGACAGTAGAGAAGAAGTCTGAGGATGAGGGTGCCAAGACTAAAGCTGTATGTCCCGAAAAGGACCCTCAGCCTTTGAAAAAGTAGCTGTAACAAAATTGTTGTTGTTTTTGTTTTTTTTTTTTTTTTTTTTTGTTTAAGTGTAGCTCCAGCAAACACTCACGATGTACTTACTTTACTTTTGATTAAAGAATGAACTTATCTTTCTTATCTTTTGCATTTATACTTTTGTCATTTGCTTTTGTTAGAGTTTGAAATGGTTTCCTATTTGTATACTAAGTAATGATACTAAGTAAGGGATGAGCACAACATGTTCTTATATAAAGAATAACAGCAAGGACTCATTATAACTTAAGTTCCAGTGAATGCATTGTATAAAGAAAATACTAGGAAATTAATTTAATCGTGCATGGTCGGAGGGCCTTGCAGTAACTTAAGATTTATTCGATCATACTAATGGAATGCTATTACCTAGTAACCCAAAGGTGTGTTAACTTCCTGCTCAGACACTCTCATAATAAGCATAAGTGTATTAAATTCCCCAAAGCATCTAGTCCGAGGACATCAGGCATGACTAAGGTTCTGTTTAAACACCTTTATAACAGACATAAGTGTACTAAATTCCCCAAAGCCTCTGGTCCGAGGACATCAGGCATGGCTAAGGTTCTGTTTAAACACTTTTATAATAAGCATAAGTGTAATAATTTCCCCAAAGCATCTGGTCCGAGGACATTAGGCATGGCTAAGGTTCTGTTTAAACACCTTTATAACAGACATAAGTGTACTAAATTCCCCAAAGCATCTGGTCCGAGGACATCAGGCATGGCTAAGGTTCTGTTTAAACACTTTTATAATAAACGTAAGTTATTTCGTAACACAACAGACGAATTTAATGATAAAGAAAATTCTTATTAGTAATAATACATTTTCAGGTTATTTACATTCCAAGGACGAGGTATTACATGTTCGTCTAAGTCTTCTAAGAAGTATGCCCCTATACCTGCTTCCGAGGTGATGCGATATGGTCCCTCCCAATTGGGCCCTAGCTTTCCCCACGCTGGGTTTTTTGCAGTGCCCAGAACTTTCCTCAAGACCAAGTCACCAGGTACTAGTGGCCTTAGCTTCACTTTAGCATCGTATCCTTGCTTAAGTTTGTGTTGGTAGTACGCCAATTGGACCAGTGCACTTTCCCTCCTCTCTTCAGCGAGATCTAAACTTTTTTCCAGAAGATTATCATTATTATTTGAACTGAACGAACTGCTTTTTAGCGTTGGGAACCCAGTTTCCAAAGGAATGACAGCTTCGACACCATAAGTCATCGAAAAGGGGGTTTCTCCCGTTGATCTACGAGGCGTGGTTCGATAGGCCCACAGGACATGCGGCAGTTCTTCCACCCATCTTCCTTTCGCATCATCTAACCTCTTCTTCAGTCCGTTTACTATGACTTTATTAACGGCCTCGGCTTGTCCGTTCCCCTGGGGGTAAGCTGGGGTGGAATATCTATTCGTTATTCCTAATTCGCCGCAGTATCTCCTGAAGGCCTTACTGTCGAACTGAAGACCATTGTCCGAGATAATAGTACGAGGGACCCCGAACCGAGTAACGATGTTCCGCCAAATAAACTTCTTAGCGTCCACATCCCTGATGTTTGATAAAGGTTCGGCTTCGATCCACTTTGTAAAATAGTCAGTGCCGACCAGCAAATATCTCTTGTTTCCAGCTGCTTTGGGGAAAGGCCCGACAATATCCAGGCCCCATTGAGCAAATGGCCAGGGACTGGTTATCTGATTAAGGATCCCCCCTGGTTGGTGTATGTTTGGTGCGAATCGTTGGCACTGGTCACACTTCTTTACGTACTCGTGTGCTTCTCTTTGCATGTTTGGCCACCAGTAGCCTTATGTGACAGCTCTAAGAGATAGAGATCTGCCTCCAGTGTGGCTCCCACAAATCCCCTCGTGCAGCTCTTCTAGGATGACCTCTGTCGCTTCAGGATGGATACATAATAGATATGGCCCAGCAAAAGAGCGCTTGTATAATTTTCGGTCTTCGGACAACCAGAAACGAGGTGCCTTTCTTCGTATTTTTTCCGCCTCCAATTTATTTTCAGGCAAGAGGTCTTTCATTAAAAATGATATGATGGGATCCATCCAACTAGGTTCCACTCGGACGTGACAGATTTGGGTTAACTTTACCCCTACCTCGGTGGGCTTATACAAGTCTTCTACGAGGATAATTCGAGGTAAGCTCTGCGCCGAGGAGGTTGCAAGTGTAGCCAAAGAGTCTGCATGCGAATTGCTGCTTCTCGGGATGTGCAGCAGACTGAATGACTCAAATTTTAATCGCAACTGTGTAACTTGACTTAAATACTTCTGCATTCTTTCGTCCCTTGCCTCTAATTCGCCCATCACTTGACCAACGACTAATTTGGAGTCTGAAAATATTTTTACTTCCTTTCCCCCCAGCCTTTGAACCATATTCATTCCTTCCAACAGAGCTTCGTACTTGGCCTCATTATTGGTGGCTAAGAAATCCAACCTCAGCGATTTCTCTATAGTTAGTTGTTCAGGAGAGATTAGGACCAATCCCAATCCAGAACCTCTTTGGTTCGCTGCACCGTCGACGTACACTTTCCAGCATAGGGACTCCTGGAGCGAGATGACGCCAACCGATTTTTCATCCATGTGTTGCGGTGCTGGAACATTCTCTAACGAGGCTTCAGCGAATTCGGCCACCAGGTCTGCGAGGATCTGACCCTTGACAGAGGTACGAGGCATGTACTTGATGTCAAAAGCCCCTACTATTGTACCCCATTTAGCTATCCTGCCTGTATAGTCAGCACTTCGGAGTACAGCCCTAATCGGGAGTTGAGTTAGGACGATGACAGAATGTGCCTGAAAATAGTGGGGGAGCTTCCGCGTGCCCTGGACTACAGCCAGGATGGCCTTTTCTAATGGTAAATAGCGCACCTCGGCTTCATGCAACGATTTGCTAACGTAATAAACCGGCCGTTGCACACCACTGTCATCTCGAATCAACACCAGACTCACAGCATGGGGAGCAACTGCTATGTAGGCAAATAAGACCTCATCCTCCTGAGGACTGGACATGATCGGAGGCCGAGAAAGATATTCCTTAAGCTGCTGGAAAGCCTTAGAGCACTCCTCGGACCACTCAAATCCCTTCCACTTTCTCATCAAGAGGAAGAAAGGTCGGCACCTATCTGCTGAACAAGAGATAAAACGATTCAAAGCGGCAATCATTCCAGTAAGTTTCTGAACCTCTTTGGGATTACGAGGAGGGTGTAAGTTGTTAATCGCCCTGATTTGATCGGGATTGACTTCGATTCCTCTGTGTGTTACCATGTATCCTAGGAATTTGCCCGATCCCACACCAAACGTGCATTTGGACGCGTTTAGGCGCAACTTGTGCTTCCTCAAGATTTCGAAGATGCTTCCGAGGTCATCAACATGCTTGGACACCACCTTGCTTTTGACCACCATATCGTCTATGTAGACCTCAATGCTCTTCCCTAATTGAGGCTCGAACATTCTCGTCATCATCCTTTGATAGGTTGATCCCGCGTTTTTTAGACCGAAAGGCATCACCTTGTAATGGTAGTTTCCGATGGGAGTAACAAATGCAGTCCTCTCCTGGTCTTCCAAGGCTAAAGGTATTTGGTGATATCCTTGGAAGGCGTCCAAGAAGCTCATCCGAGGGTGTCCCACCGTCGCGTCCACCAGCTGATCTATTCGTGGCATGGGGAATGGGTCTTTTGGACAAGCCTTATTTAGATCGGTAAAATCTACGCATACTCGCCACTTGCCACTCTTTTTCTTTACCATCACCGTGTTGGCCAGCCATTCAGGGTAGAACACCTCCTTGATAGCTCCCACTTGCTTAAGCTTTCTCACCTCTTCTTTAACGGCATCGGCATGCTCCTTGGACGGACGTCGAGGTGGTTGCTTTTTCGGGGTAACGGACGGATTAACATTTAAATGGTGACAGATAAAGGTTGAGTCCACCCCCGGTGCCTCGTAAGCGCTCCAGGCGAATACATCGACGTTCCTCTTAAGGAATTCTATTAACTCTTCTCTCTCGCGAAGCGGCAACTGGGACCCCACTTGGAAATACTTCTCCAGATCATCCCCTATAATGATCCTCTCTAAATCATCACATTTTACCTCCTCGGAATTCCCGTCGATAGGCAACTCGAGAGATTTTAATTGCTATGAACTTGCCTCCGCGGCCATCAGCGATTCAGTTTCAGGTTGATGTGATATGGCCGCTACCAGGCACTGTCTAGCCATGGACTGGTTTCCGACGATCTCTCTGACCTGGCCCTCGGAAGGGTATTTCACCCTTTGATGCAAAGTGGAGGAGACAGCCCCTAGAGTGTGAAGCCAAGGTCTAGCCACGATAGCCGTATACGGAGAATAAACATCCACCACAATGAAGTCGACCTCTACCACCTCAAGACCGGTTTGCACAGGTAGCCTGATCTGACCCTTTGGCATAACGGTTCTTCCCTCGAAGCTGACCAGAGGCGAGTCATAGGCAGTTAGGTCCTCGGACTTTAACCCCAAACCTCTAAACAGGTCAGGATACATTACCTCCACGGCACTTCCTTGGTCCACCAGCACCCTCTTCACATCATACCCACCTATCCTAAGCGTAATTACCAAGGCATCATCGTGGGGTTGGATAGTTCCGACCTTGTCTTCATCTGAGAAACCCAGAACTGGTTGTGTTTCCATCTTGATTCTTTTTGGTTCAAGCTTACTGTCCTCGGCGAACGACCGAGCCACAGACATCACTCTGTACGGACAGGATCCTGTTCTTCCGGGGGCAGCGAAAATGACGTTTATCGTTCCCAGGGGTGGGCCCGAGGAAGCCCCTCTTCTGGAATCGAACCCAGTCTGTCCTGCTTGGCTACTGGAATGCAACAGGTCCTTCAATCTTCCTTCTCGGACCAGCTGATCTAAGTGGTCCCATAAGTTCCTGCAATTCTCAGTTGTATGTCCTTGATCCTGATGATATTGGCAATAAAGGCTTTGGTTGCGCCTCATCGCGTTCCCAGCCATTTTGTTCGGCCATTTAAAGAATGGCTCGTTCTTAATTTTTTCCAAGACCTTATTGACTGGTTCTCGGAATACCGCGTTGACAGCTTGGGCGTTGGAGGAATCTGACTGCCCGACGAAGTCTCTCCGTGGCCGATTGTTACTAAATCGGTCCGACCTGAAATCCCTACGCTCCTGAAGGTTAACCTTTGTTTTAACCTTTCCTTGCTGCTGGTCTTCTTCAACCCTTTTGTATTTGCTTATTCGATCCATAAGCTGACGCACACTGGTGACCGGTTTACCGGTGAGAGACTTCCTTAATCCATGCTCGGTAGGCAAGCCGCCCTTAAAAGTACTGATGGCCACGTCCTCAAAGTCACCGTCTATTTCGTTATACGTCTCCCAATATCTGTCCAAGTACGTTTTCAGGGTTTCCCCCTCCCGCATGGACAAAGATAATAAAGAATCCAAAGGACGAGGCACCCTACTGCATGTGATAAAACGAGAACCAAAAGCCTGCATAAGTTCCTTAAAGGAATTTATGGAGTTAGGTTTCAACCCATCGAACCACCTCATGGCCACGGGCCCCAAACTGGAGGGAAAGACTTTACACATCAAAGCCTCGTCCCTAGAGTAGACGGCCATCTTCTGGTTGAATTGGCTTACGTGTTCTACTGGATCCGTTCGGCCGTAATAAGTGGTGAAAGTGGGTTGATGGAATCGCCGGGGAAGTTCTGCCCTTTCGATGCGATGCGTAAAGGGGGATCTGGAGATTTGATTCAACGCCTTGCTCATGGCGTCATTTTCCAGCCCCTTCAGAGGTGGACTCTTACGTTTTCGCTTATGAACATTTTCCTCATGATAGGAAAAAGGCTCGCTTGAGGGTGTCCTAGGATCGCGTTTGTACGTAACATCATCTTCATCATTGGAGGAAACGCCAGAGCTAGAAGGAGCTCGTCGTCGGTGTGCATGACGTAGCTCCCGCTTTAAATCATCGATTTCCCTTTGCATGGCTCTGTTACTCCGCTCTTGAGGGAAGTGATTCTCCATTTGCAGGTGACTTCCGCTAGTCTGTGTAGTATGTGGGCTACCCTCCCTATCTCTCCTACGCTCAAGATTGTGGAAGGCATCTTGTCGATGGGAGCCCCTGGATTCCTGCTGATGGGAACCTGATCCTACCATGGTGAAACGTCGCGCTCACTATTATACAAATTCTTCCCACAGACGGCGCCAATTGTAGGGTAACAAATTGTGCACCCAAGTCCAAAGCATGCAAGACCCGGGCCCAATAAGTCCGCTGCAATATGTATTTGTAGAGAGTGGGCTTAAGAATTAGATCTGAATGGTAAGGGCTACGTTTTACCTATTCTTACAAATGAACTAAAAAGTTGGTTAGAAGGCCCAAAGCACATCAAGATAACTTGGAATAAGTCCGTTCTATTTAGGTCCGAGGAGGAATCCTCTTATGTTATTCACGTTCTAGTTCTTTCTTTTTCTTTGTTTTTCTGTTCTCTTACAAAAAGACCTCTTCCCTTACAATGGAGGAGGAATGACATTATATATTCATCTTCTAAGCATCCTATCCTTACACTTGTCATTCATCTAAGGTGCCCCTTGATACTTATCCCATCAGATCTTTTCTTAGGCTTCCCTGTGAGAGGTCATAGTCTTGGTAGCACTGTTCAGAGGTCTTCTCCACATAAATGCGGCCAGAAAAGTAGTTGCAGGGTATTCAATGTGGTGGTAGCAGCCTTTCTTCAGATATTTTCGGGGATCTTTTCCTTCCCAGTAAGCTCACCAAGGTCGTTTCTATCATTGGGGATTCCAGGAGGACTGCTTCAACCACTGGGATTCACCCTTGAACCGAAATCTTCTTATCCGAGGACTATACCCTCCTTGGACAGAATCGCCGTTTCTATGTGCGAATCTTTTGAAAGTAGAATGCTTTGATAACTGCCACATTGCTCGGCCCATGAGTCTTCCTCGGACCAAGTCCACAGCCCAAGATGCGTGGCTCTTGGTTATTTGTCCCCACAAAGTCTTAATGAAAGGTAAAGAAAAGCTCTATCCTAATTAAGAAAATGATCTGGGGAATGGACTAGAAATAATACTTTTCATCTAAATATTTAAAAATCTTACACTCATAAAATTCTGATAATCTTAATATAGTTCACCATTTTATGAAGATTCAACATTCTTCCTCCAAAAAAAATTATATTTTAAACCCCCAATTTAGGGATGCATGGTTCCAAATTAAACGAAATATTTTCAGAAATTTCAAATTGATTAAACTTTACACTTTAGAAAATATTTCAATTCAAACAAATATCTATACCCATTTATGGTAATGCCATTAATGGAAGATATATACTTAAGCAAAATGACGTTGTGTTGTTATTTCAATGCATTTGTCTATTATATATTGACATTATTTAACTTCAAGCTACAAATAGTCGTTTTTTTAAAACATTTTTTAATTAACGGCATCACACGTATTACTAGGTTTATAGTTTGAATTGAAACATTTTTAGAAGCATAACATTTATCTTTAACTTTTAAAAGGTGGGGTTTAATTTGAAACCAGCACTAAGTTACTAGAGGTTTACAAATTCCTTGGCCGGCTATTTAATTGTAAGTGCCACACTGATAAGCATATTAAGAAGTTTATTGGTTAACTACTTTACAACAAACTCTTAACCAATATTTCTGACAAGCCTTGGTAATTCATTAGCTAACCAAGACTTTTAGAATTTACCATTTCGGTTTGCTACAAAAGACAAATATATCTGACTAATAAGTGTTACAAAAAGGAAGCATAAGTTGTCACATCGAATGCATGCAAGTGCTAAATGTAGTTATGGTTATAAGAATATTAAGAGAGAGACTAGTGTTTTGGAAGTTAATAATAAGACATATATACACACACATTCAAGATGGAATGGGACAGACAAAATACTTCCCTACTCTTTTCTTTTTATGAGATAGGAAAAACCTATGTAAAGCAAGAACAAGGAAAACTTTTGCAATCCCTAGTTAAGGTTAGGTTAAACATTTGAAAAGGGAATTGACACAATGCAAAGGTAGAGAAATTCATAACCAAATTGGGAATGGTTTGGGAATGACTTTTCCATCTAATGAGTTCTTTTTTTTTTTTTTTTTGGATCCACATCTAATGAGTTCTAATTCATATACGTGCAAAGCTTCATAATTTATAAATTTCAACTACAACATACAAAGACTAAATACATTTTATTCCTCGTTCAAGCAAAATCAAACCCTGACTAAATTGTTAAATCCAAATGCAACAACTAGAAATTAAGAGATTACTTTATATTATATATGTCCTCTAGGGTCAATTCCCTGAGCTGTTTTAAGTGACCCTAGCTCGAGCATGATGAAGGGGATGGCTAACTCAAACTTTCACCCATGCTAATTAAAAATGAAAGCAAGAGCAATAAAGCAAGTGGATTGGTTAGATATGCTCGAGGAAAAAAAAAAATCTTGTATATGTAGTCTAGTTGAAGGATTCAAAGCCCTAATCTAGGTAAACAAATTAGGCACTTGAGAAAAATATTAAAAATTTTCGATACCCATTTGCAACACATAGTGTGCGTTTGGATATCACTTATTTTGCTGAAAACAATAAAAAAATATTTTTTGATTACTGTTCATTAATGAATTTACTGTGCATTTGCCTTGATGCATTGTTCATATCCCATGAACAGTGCACCAGGCGTTGGACTTAAAAAAAAAAAAAAAAAGGCCAAAAACGCAAACGTGGACACAACTTACCCAAACAGAGCTATAATGATTGATCAACGGGATAGGTGAGTGAACTTAGGGATTTCTCATACAACTTTTGCAACATATAGTCTATAGGTTTCCCTCAATCTATTTCAAGTAAACACTATTCCAATAGATAATTAAACCTAGTCATTAGTAGATCATGATATCTGTTTGGCATCAACTTATAAACCTAGCTTTTAACTTTTAACTTTTTTTATTTTTATTTTTACTTATAACTTTTCTATATATATGGGTCCGTTTGGATACAGCTTATTTTGCTGAAACTGAAAACTAAAAACACTGTAGTAAAATAATTTTTAAATGTGTGAATAGTGCCGTGAGACCCATTTTTAATGAAAAGGTTGTTGAAAAGTTAAATTTATGGGTCTGTAAACAGTGCACGAGTACAGTGTTTACCGTGGAAAAATCAACAAATGCGAGCTAAAAAAAAAAAAGAGAGAAAAACGCTAAAAATGAAAACGCAGACGCATAGACTCTGAAACCAAACTGTTACATAGTCTTATGAATTAATTATAGCTTTCACCTTTGTAGCTAAGCCAAGATTTGGTAGTTACCCACCCAAAAGAAAAAGTAAGAGAAAATCTAATAAGTAGAATGATGTGACATATTCCGGTAAAAAGTTAAAAAGTACTTTAAACTTTAAAATCTCTAGTGTGGTCATGTTGGATATAGAAATGTCAAGGATATTAATTCTTATACGTGTGTTCTCAGTATGTTCGGATGAAAAAATATGTAATATTTTATTTTACTATCTTAGATATAATTTTAAAGATTTTGATCATTTTTATTTACTTTAAAAACTTAAAAGTTAACATAAAATAACCTCAAACTAAGAAAAAATATACATAAAAACATATTAATTAATTGTTATATCACCGTCTTAAAATAACTTAATTTTTCAAGAAGTATTGTGTTAATGTATCTTGTATTACACCCATGTCAATACTTCTTAAGGTAAAAAAAATTTCCCTTCAGAGGGAAGCAATGAAAGAATAGTATAAACGGAATATTTTCTTAGTTAAATCTAAGATTTAATCCTAAAAGGTCACTTCTTCTATTATAAGACATTTCTTTTATGTGACATCAACCGAAAAGAAAAGAAAAAGTTCATTTGTTGAGCATCATAACGATTATAATATATACTATATATTATATATATGACATCTGAACTGTGACTCCTTTTCCTATCAAGAATATATTTTAAAACCTGCTACATGCATGTACATGTGTTAACCACAATATGCCAACACAATCAATCAGTCTTCGTCATTCATTTCAAAAAGTTTTAAATAATGAGTTGCATACTTTTCAATAATTCAATAATGTGCAAAAGTTCTTATAATTAATAAATAAATAAAATTTAAAAAAAGGTGCAAAAGGCACAAAACTAGGACCTGAAAGGCAAGCTCCACTCGCATACAGTGTTTACTAAAATTTTTGTTTAATACTGCGCGCACATATATAAATATATATATATATTTATATATATATATATTGAATAATTTGATTATTGAGAGAGAAAGATTTAAACTTTGAATATTTTTGTTGAAAACACAAAAAGGTGACAATTAAACTACAAGTCTCTGTGTTAGGGAGGGGGTAATTAAACCAGGATTTTTTTTATTATTATAAAGAAGACCAATTAATACCATTGAGTTATATGTATGAAAGTATATAATTTTCATATTATTGAAGGCCAAATCAAGACATTGGATTACTAATGAAAATCATAGGATTGGAATTAATCAATAAATTGGTTGTTAGAGGAAATTGTAGTATTGAAGCAATCAATTCAAAATTTAAAATTGTGAATGTTGTGTATGTAATTCCTATTATAAAAATGAGTTCTATTATAATGTATCACCATTTAAATGAATGAAGAAGATGTAGTCTTTTGAGCTCTTGTTCTATGACTTTAGGCCATGTAACCGAACCATGTAAGACTTGTATGTCTTCTCTCTTCTATTTCTGAATTAATCAGAGGACTAGCACCAACACGAGTCACCTTGATCCTATGCCATTTTCTTTCTTTTTCCTTTTTGTTTTCTCCATCTTGTCTTCGCGTCTGCATCTTTAGCTACAATAACCTAATGGACCAAAACTCTAAATTGCCACACATGCTCGCTATCAAAAGACACATAACCAAACTAAACCACACAACAAATTTTCAAATCTTTTTCCTCCTACTCCTAAGATATCCTTTATTTTAAATTGAGGGGAAAAAAAATCTAAGATCTTTTTTTTTTTTTCAGATCACGGATTTTTTTTTTACATTAAAAAAAAAATAACATCCAAAAAATTTTCACAACAAAACTTACATGGTAAGTTGTTGGTTTTAATTTGAGCCACTATTGACATCACTTTCTACCAACCAATAACAGTTTATCCTTTAAGATTTGTTATAAAAATATTGTGTATGTAGCATTATTCTTAAAAAAAAACCTCAAGTTTTATCCTTCTTACCACAATTTTCAATTTTTTTTAACCTAATGGATCCTTTAACCATAATAACCATTGTTCATTCCAAGCCTTGTAGATTGTTGGTCCTATTTTTTTAAATCCAAAAAAGAAGTACAAACAAATTTGAAAGACGTGCTTCCACAAACAAACAAAAAAAAAGTATATACTTTCCATAGTCTTGAAGACCAAATCAAGGCATTGGATTATTAGAGAAATCATGGGATTGGAATCAATCATGAACTTGATTGCTGGAAGAAATTGTGGGATTGAAGCAATCAGTTCAAAATTATAACTTTTGTTTATTTAATCCCATTACAAAAATGGGTTCTATTGTAATATATCACCATCTAAGTGAATGAGCAAGATGTAGCTCTTTTAGCTCTTATTCAATGGATGTAGGTCACGTAGTCGAACCATTTAAAACTTCCATGTCTTCTCGCTTCTTTCTTTATCACTTTATCTCAAATTTCTATACTTCAAGACTCTTAACCATTTAAAACTTCCACGTTTTCTCGCTTCTTTCTCTATCACTTTATTTCAAATTTCTATACTTCAAAGACTCTTAACATTAACGTTTACTACATATTATATTTGAAAACTTAATTTGCCCTAATTGTGTGGCAAAATGATCTCTTGGATAGTGTTCATTCATTAATCAATGCTGGTCAGTGTCACATTCCAAAATTGTAGCCAATTTTTATATATGTTCTGCTCTTGTACTTAGCTCTCCACCAATTCTTTTTCTTTTTTAGTATATAAGTTCTATTGTGCTTAGATCAATTAATCCTTATGTGTCATTCATCCCAAAAGCAAACACAAAAACACAAAAATTGTAAATGTTAAGCTTTGCAGTTAACATGATTCGCTTTCAAATCTGATATCATTCTTGGATATTTTTCCCAACAATTTCAAAAGTCCCAGGATGTTTTATCAGAGCAAATTTTCTCATTGACTTTAATTATATTGTTCGGCAAACTCCCAGAATAGGTTTCAGTTTCATGTTTTTTCACACACAAAAAGAGCTCCATTAACAAGAAAAAAGTGGAAAAAAGAAAAAGGAAGCAAGAATTCTTTTCAGGAACCTGCCAATGCAATCTAAAATACCTACAATGGAAGTAATCTTTTGGCTGAAAACGGCCTCTAGATCACCAGCACCGACCAACGAAAGTTGCATGATACATGTGTGTGGTAAATATTAAAATCGAATTACTTAACAAAATATCTCTGTGAAAGACATAAACTAAAGCAGAAAAATACTTAGCAGCAAATCAAAGAATAAGGGTCATCACCCTTAACGTGCCATGAAAAGCAGAATGTTATTATATATAGTAAGCAAGAACTCACGTGCAAAGGATCCCAGGTGACAGATTTTTAACATTTTAACCCTGAAGCTCCAGAGTCCTAAAGCTAAAGACTGACCAAATATTCCTCTTTATATATAAAGTTTAAACTCATTCAAGTTGAAGTTTTTTGTGCCTTTTGCCTGTGGTCAAAGGTCAAAGAAGCAGAGTGAGGTTAGAAGAACAAACAGAGGGTGGGTCAGCGTGTGAGCCGCACGAGGGGATCTCTCTGCCATCAAGTGTGTGTGACTATGAGAGAGTATCAGAGTTTCTTTTATAGATTAAAACCCACTTTGCTTTGTTTTAAAATGGGGTTTTCAATTGGCTTAACTCATGTCGAGAAAAATTTTATATTAAAAAAAAATGGCTGAGCCACTTCATCAAAGAGTTTTATTACAATTTTATATATGTATGCCCTTATTTTTAAGGGCTAGTTCACGTGAATAGCCTTTTCCCAAGGTCCAGAGGCTTGAGGATAAAATGAGCTCAATCTCACGTGAGCTCATTTCATGACTATATTAGTGTTAAAAATGTCTGTATGCAGTGTACAAGACAACCAGCTTTTATGAGGCCTACAAGTCACGACACATTGTCACGTCACTTCGGTGGAGGGCACTTATCATTGCAACAAGCTCCAACCTATGGGGCTCTGGGGGAAAAAAACCAAAGAATAAACACAATCAAATTAGACAAGAAACTAAGTTCATTGGACTTTATCACATCCAACTGTTATCATTTTGGGAAATCTTAGCATTGTTTTTGTTAAGAATGATCTTGCACTATTCAATAAATTCTTCATGGACCTGATCTGGAATTCATCACAGAAATATGTCCGATAATCTTATCATACCCCAAAGTTAAAATTTAAAAAAAAAAGAAAAAGAAAAAAAGATTTTCTTTAATAGCCAATACAGGAACCATTTCAACTTCAAACATCATAGATTATGCAGAAATACTTGATCCAAGTATATTGGGCAAGATCCGATATCACAAAACTAAATATACTTTTGAAATCATGAATTTGGTAGAAAAATTGGGTTCGTTTGGTCTTCTTATCAACACAAAAATGAACCAAATTTTCCAATCCACCCTCGGTTTTACAACAGGTATGAGAAAGAGCATTATACCGTTTTACCAGCATTGAGCACCTCAGGTTCATCACTTTTCACACCATAACCAACACAAACTACCGCTTGAAAGGCTGTTGGTCACTATAGACCTCTAATCAGACCATTACCACAATTATTTTATTTATTTTTTCTAAATTACACACTTAACTATACTTTTCACCAATTGTAATACTGTACATCTGCCCCATGTCATCAGCACCTTTTCAGGCTAGTTTATCTACAACGTAATGGGCAGATTATATACATTGTACAAAAATATCAACAAAAGAACAAAATAAAGACGGGGTATGGATAAATGATATTCCAAATAGATCAAACCTAATGTCATGGCTTCTGAGCAGAAAACATGATGAAATATTGCTGAACTTTGCTTGAGTAGTTTGTAAGACCACATGATGTGCACACGTCCTTGATCTCTTCCTCTGTCAAGTAGATATAGTTCTGCCGAGACCTCTGCACATAAGTGGAGTCATGCAAAATACTCTTCATAAGTCTCAGATCCTATGACCACATGCAATATACTGAAAAGACTTACTGCTAATGTTATAGGTACACTATCATGATACTCTATGGGACAAATAATTAAGAACAGCATTAGATTTAAGATGGACCTTTAACAGACAAATAGATCAGACCACACAGACCTAGTTAAATTTCTTATTAGCTAATGGAGTATCATGGCCAGTTTAGGAATATATTGCTATTGCATATCAATTAATTTTAGGGGGTAAAGTGGGGATCCAATTTATTAAATGAAAAGGTTTCTAATTTTTTGGGTAACTTCATTCAATGGCATGAAAAAATTTCAGTCAAGAACCCTTCACATTTATTAGAAAAAACGCAATCCAACTCTCGACAAGGATAATAAGTTTCACCATTTGAACTGGTCAAATAGGAAGAGTATTGTGACATTTACAGATTCTCAGTCAAATAGAAAAGTCACGATGCAAATGAGCTCATTCCAGAAAAGTTTAATAAATTCACCCTGGTGGGATTATATCTATCATTTATCAGACTCAGAAATCATTGAACGAGTATTACCTCCCTCAAAGAGCGTATTATCCAAGGAGTAGATGAATTGTATCGCAGAAAAGTGGTTCCTACAAAGACACCACCACTTCGCAATATGCGAGTGATTTCCGCAATCTGACAAATATATGCATTGTTATTAGTTCAAGAAGCACCTTAAAAATATTGACACTTCCATTTAAATGGAGCAAAGAGAACTGTCAAACTACAGTGACAATCACAATCTTTTTTTCCTGGTATCTACGTGGATAGTGGGCAGGAATACTGATAAATCCGGTTTTTTCCCTGGTATAAACCATGACAAAGTAACCTTTTCTGACAAGGTATCCAGGGTTATCTGAAAATTCGACTTATCTCCAAACAGATGTAGTCATCCCTTCCACACATACTAGGTAATTATGAAAGAAAACCCTTATGGCCACCAAAGTGGTTGTAGTAGGATTCACGAGGCAACGATTCCTGAGGTTTTGTGCATCCAAGTCAAGGAGCCAGTCAGATCAACCCAGCTCAAGAATAGTGTGGAAACCTCAGTTTAGGCTTGGAGTAGAAGAAGGGTTGTGTTATTTTAGATAGTCAGATCCATATTTTGGGTTGTCCAAACCCAATCATTATGGAAAATCTGGAAAATTTTTAGAAGAAAATCAGAGGAAGAAACAAAACTTACAGCATTTGAAGGAGATGGCCAGCAATGCAAGGCTGCACCAGCGTGAACAGCATCAACTGAACCTGATGAGAAGGGAAGTCTAGAAACATCTGCCCTTACAAGAGCAAGATTACTGCACATTCTCCAATAAAGTGTGAATCAGGATAGCAATGCCTTTTCTTATAAAATAATTACAGAAAACATAATTATTGAATGCAATCATGTCATAGAGGCTGTAACTTAATTGCCTACAAAATTTAAGTTTAACTTACGTAGTTAAAAGAGTATCATCACTCTTAATGAAATCATAACATTGGCGAAGCATATTTTCAGAAAAATCAAGTGCGATAACTCTAGAATAGGTCCCAGATTTGGCAAACTTTCTGGAAAACAAACCACTCCCACAGCTAACATCTACCAGAAGACCTCCTTCAGCAGACTTAAAGTACTCTTGAGCCATATTGAACTGCACTTGATATCAAAGGTAATGTGATTAATATAGTATCACCGGCGTATGGAATTCGTAAACAATCTCACAAGGATAGAACTCCATTTCATTAGATGATGATACAATCTAAACGAAAGATTATCTTCCCAAGATCATGAAGAGTCTCCACAAACCAATGCAAAACAAACTTGCTTCCACTGCAGGCTCATTCTTTTTAATTCAGATTTCAGAATCACCCCCATGAAGCATTTTACAAATACTGATAATTAATAGATACAACAATTGGGGGAGGGGGGTTTAATTTGAACCCTGGATATCTCTGTTGAAAACACCAGAGAAGTTCCAGTTGAACTACAAGACTCTTGGCAGCATTTTATAAACATTGATGCATTTGAATCACACTAAAAGCCAAGGAAGACATACCTCTTCATCAGGCCCAGGGAAGCCACTTTGGTTAAAATTCTGTCGCCAGCCTCTTTCATACAAGAATGAAACAAGTGGACTCCTAACAAAGGTGCAAGCACCAAAGGTAAACATACCCAAACAATTAGCTATCTTATGAAAGCTCAAATATAATTTCAAAGCATTGTCTGATTTTTCAGTTTGTAATATCTTGACCAAAATCCAGGATGAACTTAACCAATATGGGACACCCTCTAATCAACAGAAAACAAGATTTGGAAGAAGTATCTAAAGGAGGGTCTCATGTACCAATCCTGGGTTCATGCCTATCTAGATCTATAAAAAAGTGTAAAATGAAAGCCTTTGACTTTTTGTTGACTTCTTCTAATATTGCCACATAAACTTTTGAAAGGCCACATATTTAAGCATCATTCTTCTAGTATATATTTTTTAATTTGCTAGTTAAAGTTACAAATAGTGTTAAACTATGTTAGTTTAAACTTTTTGGATAAATCAACCCAGTACTAAACAAATTCTAATTAAATTAGATTTTATTTTTTCTACAGATTTGTTTTCAAACTTGCCCGTGCATTACACAGGTTGAGGACTAGTTTGTCTGAATATCTGAATTGACAGATTCTATTCATCAATTATACATCTAAAGATGAATATAAGTACCAATTTGACAAACAACAATATTCATGAAGTTCCATGCATGCAATTGTCTGGAGAGAAAAGTAGTTCATACATACCGGAATAGCTCAGTCCCAGTTGGTTTGACTTCAGAGTACTCCCTCAAACCAGCAGTAATCGTTAGATCCAGATATATGTCTTTGCTGGAGTATGATTTATTGCATCGTTTACACTTGAAGCCAGACCTGTAGATTGCTGGCCTGCAGGTTTCACAGTTATCAAGTCCGACCTCAGGCACAATTAAGTCAAATCATAACCAGATAAATGAAATAAATAATATGTACCTGCAAGTATTATTATGTATTGTAACTTACAAGTTAAAACCTGGAGGGCCTTTTCTTATCAGTGGTTCATAACATACAGGGCAAGCAAACAAATCTACTTCTAATTTCTGATTCTGCTGTGTGCCTAAATCCTGAAAGCAAATATTTTTGTTAATCTCTATACACTACTGAAAAAGGGAACCAGATATTTGATAACAAAAAATAGTGTTGAAGTTCTTGCATTTTTTTATTTATTTATAATTTCCTCAATTATTATGAAGACAAAAAAAAGAAAAAAAAATCTGCATTAAGAAGTTTATACATAATAAGGAATGAGCTGCAATACTTGTGCACTGCAAAATTAAGCTGCTGTGATCCTCAACCATATGTTAAGCTATTAAAGGTCAATTACAAACTTTTATGCAATGAAAAAAAAAAAGGGTCAATTTCAACCATTTACAACTTATATAGAAATGCTATTTTAATATAACTATAAAGTATAAACTCATCTCTGTGAAGTGCACATTGAAACATCTCATTCATAAGACAGTCAATCCATGTCTCTGTTTCTCAATAAGGCCTTTCTGCTCCACACATGGCTTAACATCAGGATTAGGAATAAGCATCAAGTCAACAATCACAAACATCTTTCAGTGACATGAAGAAGAGGGAAGATTTCTCACTCATCGAGCATATTGCCCAATATTTGGCTATTTCTTTCCAGAAATGAATTAAAATACATTATGAGTCATGGAAACCAAAATCTTCCATTTTAAATCAGCAAAAAAATATCATGATTTAGGGAAGTACTGCACATACATGCATATATATGCAGTCTATGGTCTAACATCTAGCAGCAGAAGGGGGTCTTGTGACTTTATTTGTGCTATTCATATTTCACCCCTTAAGTATGCCTAACCTCCTAGCATATTCAAAGTAAAAGCTCAGGATGGAATATTATTATGTTTCAAATACTAAATCTGTTAGAGATA
Source organism: Notholithocarpus densiflorus (assembly GCA_030021035.2). Taxonomy (NCBI): domain Eukaryota; kingdom Viridiplantae; phylum Streptophyta; class Magnoliopsida; order Fagales; family Fagaceae; genus Notholithocarpus; species Notholithocarpus densiflorus. The sequence continues at coordinate 5,733,138 of JARYZH020000003.1, forward strand.
GTGGCTCATATTTTGAATAATAAAGTAACACGGGTCTCTAGTTTAATGGTATATTGGGAAATTCAACATACCGGGTCAGGGTTTTTTAACAAGGGCAGACAGGCAGTATAAATGTGTTGTAACCCCTAAAATTTTCATATAATGAAATGATTAGCCACGCCCTCACCGTGGACACAGGCACACTGCTGAACCATGTAAATCTATATTGACGTCTCCCTATTTATCACTAAAAATTGCGTAAACAGAAATCTTCAACAAAATCTCTCCATAAACCCCAAAGGCAGCACAATCCACTGGGGATTGCGCCTCATAAAGTGGTGATCACTAATTCAAATCTCGCCTTCCCCCTTATAATTTTTCTAACTAAAATTTTCAAGCATTATACTTAAATTTTAGCTTTCTGCCCAGCCTTGGTTTTTCATGACCCAATACTAATAGGACTGACCTTACAGCAATTACCAAATAGTTACAATAAACTGAGCACAGTTTTATCATTTTCTTGCATTGCAAGTAATGAAAATTTGCGACTCCTTACAAAATTTCTTCTTAGCAGTCAAACATAGTCTTTACTTCCAAGGCCAATAAAAAACATAAAAACAAAGACTTGTACAGTTATGATGCCAGTCAACACAGTGTCCTGTCGTTTTGGGTAAACGACATGTGTTACGGTCGTTTAAGCTAAAAGTAGAAAATAATGAAATAATTGAAGGAAGAGAAAGAGGGAGTGATTGGGTATTTACCGGTTCTACGGCAACCGCTGCGGTGGCACGAATGGCGGAGGAGGAGAGGCGGAGAGAGGAAAAGTGGAGGCGGGGACGAAATCGGGAATAATGAGAAAAGTTGGGGCATTTTGGGAATGAAGAAGATTGGTGAAGAGGGCGAAGGGATGAGGTGGAGACTATGGCCATCGAGCTCAATGATGAGCTCCGATAAGACACAACACGACACTTCAATCTTGGAGTTGGAGTTGTACTTCTTTGTCTTGGTATAGTTCTTTTATGTTTTGCTTTTGTTGATGATGTTCTAACTAGTGTTCTACTTCTAATAATCGCGGGGCAACGTTGGTGTGTTGTTTCGTGTTGACAGGACAAACTAAGTGTACAAACGTACTCCTCATATTATTACCGAACCAAAAACCCAACATATAAATATAAATATATATATATATATATTCTTTAATTTAAATCATATTCAAACTAAAAATTTATAATAAAAAATTTATAAACTTAAATCTCACGCAACAACCCTGTTTTCTTTCTAAAAAAATAAAACAACTCATGTTTTGAGTTTTGACTAAGGGATCAAATTTAATAATAATCACGATTTTGTTTTTGTTTTTTCTCTCAAATTGCATTATTTAATAATAATTTAAAACTAATTTAAATTTTATTCAAACTAAATGTATATTATAAAAATTTTCTAAACTTAAATCTCATACAACCCACGCTTTTGTTTTTGTTTTTTTCTTCAAGTTGCATCTTTTTAAATTAATATTTTATTAAGCTATAAAGCTTTTGACTAAAGGATAAAATTTAACAATATTTTAATTTAGATAAAGTTTTATTATCTAAGTTTTAGAAATTTAAATCTTACTCCAACTAAAAGTCTATTATCAAGATTTTCACAATTTATATATATATATATATATATATTCAACCATGACTTTTCGATATAATCCTTCTTAACCAATAAGTCATCCCTATAAAGAATCTCACACGATACATCCCATGTTGTTGTATTTTTTTTAAAATACAACTTACTCTTATGTTTTAATCTAATAAATTCATCTTATTTATTGTTCTTTGCTTTTAAATTTGCGTGCAGGATATTTTGCCAAAAGAAGTTTACTATAAAGAAACAAAATAATGGACATACATTTAAGTTATTGGTTCTCTTACGTAAGTTATTTTTTATTTTATTTTTTTTATTCTTAATTTTTGAACTTTTTGTGTATGTTTGAATTTTGGTTTTGGTTATTGTATTTAATTTGTGAGTTTGTTAATTTTTTTGTCAATTAGACTATCACTAGGAAAAAAAATAGTATTGATGAACTATTTGTTTATTATTGTTTGAGCTGGTTAGGGCATAGATTAAACATAACTCACATAGGAATGATCAAACTCATCCCATATCTCATATTAAGAAATTAACACAAAGAATAAAGAGAAATTTAAAATATAAAAATAGATAAACACTAATAAAATCTAAACTCTAAACAATCAGAACTTAAAGTAATTTTTTTTATTAAAATTATTTACTTATTTTATAATTTATTATTAATATTTATTTAATAATTTAGTTTTAATTATTTTAAAAATTTTGAGCTTACATATGAATCTTTATCAAGCCGTGCATCGCACGAGAATAATACTAGTATATATAAAAAAATAAAATAAAAAATAAGGATTAAAATAAAACATTTAGAGCTCTCACAAAGCACTAAAATAAAACATTTCATGTGAATAGTAAAATGGTTACTATAACAACAATGTAAATTTACACACTTTTAAATTGATTGATGTAGGTGATTTGAATTATGAATGTTTTTATTAGAAACACTAGAAAATGTCAATTGAACTACAAGACTCTTGGCAAACTATGTAATTAAGCTACAAGACTCAAGTGAATTGGGCCAGTGAGTGCATCCCCTTCCACTATGTCTTATGCACTCCTGCTCAAACCGAAGCAGCTGCAATTTTGTGGGCTTTAAACTTGGCTAGGTCTAAAAATTAGTGCAATTTCATAATAGAAGGGAATGAACCATTTGACTGGTCTATTTCTATTGTCATTAGTAATGTTTTTGATTTAAATTTGTGTTTTGCTAGTTGTGAGTTTTGCTAAGTTAGAAGATCTCTTTAGCAACTTGTTCTGCTGCTAAATTTTTTGTTGTTTTTAAAGCTAGTTTCTCTTGTAATAATTGCAATCTGCCTCTTGCGGTTCTAAAAACTTGCAGGTGCAATTGTCGTACTACTTTTTACTTATTAATGAAATTGTAGTTTATCAAAAAAAAAAAAAAAATTGCTTGGTGCTAGGGTCATCGGTTAGAATGGTGCCAATTTGTGATTAGCATTCATTTAAATGAAGAACCTATTAAGTTTAAAGTAATTTCGACACATTAATTTGATAAATGACATATAACGCAGTGGAATAACCATAAGTAAAATACATCTATCTCAAAAATAGCATAAGCATGCCTAAGTAAACCCTCAATCCAAAGGCAAAGAAAGAGAAAAACTCTTTGAAGTTTTTATTGATAATAACAAACTTAATACTCGACGTTGTTACAACCTCCAACTTATAAGAAAAATATACACAAACCCTAAACACAAAATTACGCTAGAAAAGGGGAAATTTCCAAAATATAAAAACTTTAAAAAATTACAAAAATTGATGCACTAATAACCCTAGGAAACATCCTTCTCATTTTTTAAAATAGAAAATATCACAAAAAGAAGGGTGAAGCTTGTGTCCAATGCTATTTTGCACTTAACACGATACAATTTGGACAAATGTCAAGTTTTGAATACATGTCAACATCGCAGTTTGTCCAATGCAAAAAAGCACTGGACACAAGCCATATCCCAAAAGAAAATATTACATAAATAACAAAATCACTTAAACATAGACCTAAACAAAGAAATTTGGATGAAAATTGACATAGTCACAAACGGAGGTGATGTGTTTTACTTCCTAAATCGTTTACCTTGCATACCAAATTTCATGCAACTTTGATTTACCTTGCATACCAAACTTCATGCAATTTCGCACTAGTGCTTGGAAATTTCTACTTCTACCATTTTACTATTTGCTCATTTTACATTGGGACTTAGGGCCAGTTTGGGAGTAGAGTAGAGGGTAGTCTCTTGGTTCAAGGAAGGGTATTCCTTCTATATTAGTTCCCTCCGCCTGAATGGAATTCAACCTTTCTTTTTTCTTAGGACCATCAGATGCCGCAAACTTTAGTTTGCATAATCACAATATATATATATATATTAAATACGATTAAGACTAAGATAAGATTTTGTTTTCGGTGATAACTTTATTTAGTGCTTAAGTTATTTTATGAATTGGAGTAAAATTTATCTACATGTATATTTTAAGTGTAAAACGTGTATTTTAGTGACTATGAAGTCTATGATATATGGTAATATAATATTTTTGTTTTCTGAAAATCTATATAATATCTAAAAGTTTAAGCGTAGTATTTATTGTTGCTATGTTTATGTTAAGCCACATCAGCGAAGCATTTTGGTCCATTTCAATCCAGTTTGGTTCAATTCGGTCCATTTGATCCATTCAGTCCACTGCGGTCCATTCATTCCATTTCGGTCTATTTTAGTCTATTTCGGTCCACTTCGTTCATTTCGGTTGATTTGGTCTAATTTGGTATATTTGGTCCATTTAAGTCCAACTCGATCCATTTCGGTCTACTTTGGTCCACCTCTGTCGGTTTCAATCCACACCCGTCCATTTGGTTCATTTCGGTCCAATTCGACCCATTTGTTCCATTTCAGTCTATTTGGCCCGTTTCGATCCACTTTAATGATATATTGTGGAGAAGAGTTTGTATAGAAAGAGGAGCTGATCCATTAACAATTATGTCACATTCTTAGTATAATATTAGTAATTTCTTGATAAAAATACATTTTCTTATGTTATTAGAGTCTTGTATCATTTTTGTAATATAAATGATAGATTTACTTATATCTGTTTCCTCTTTAGTTTATTCAAGACGTATAGAGCATGAACCATTTGAAATGAGTATTAGAAACTAATTTCAACCACACATTACATTATTTATAAAAATATCTTGCCTTATATAATAATTGAATGTAAAATGGATTATGTTTCCATAAAAAAGAAAAAAATTACAAAATTTAAAGGACAAAAATGCAAGTTGGGCCCTCTAAGTTTGACCAAAATTCATTTGAGTCATCTAACTTAACTTTTGCTCAATTGAGTCCTCTAAGTTTCAAATTCATTCAATTAAGGTCTTTCTATCAAATCTCATTAAATGAAATTTGGTCAAACTTAGAGGATGCACTTTGCATTTTTGCCCAATTTAAAGCACTTTCAAATAGCAAATATAGAAGAAGCTTAATTTAGAAATTTTAGTATATTGTACCAACAATACTTTGTTAGAAAATAATCACATCATTTTAAGAAGGGTTTGGAGTGACTAACACTTACAAGTCCCGTTTATTATTTTCATTTTTCACTTAACAAAAAAGCAATCATCAAATTTTTCCACGCAGGTCTGCGGTTGGTTACAATAAAAAGCAATTACAAAAATCAATCTAAAACAAAAAATAGAAATGAAAAATTCATATGTAAATTGTAATAAAGATAATTTTAGCCACTATAATTAGGTGACAAAAGTCTTGTATCTAAGTAGCGTTACATCTTACATGCTCTCTTGCATGAGGAGAACCAATTTTCAAATCTCTATCCATGGTTTAATTATCAAATTATATATATATATATATAAATATATATATATATTTATATAAATAGGTGCATTCCATTTCCGGAAATACACTAAACTTCGCGTTGTTCAGGAAACATCTTTAAAAAGGAAAAAGACTCGCTGCTTTGCAATAATGTCTGTTTTTTCTGATATTATTTGAAGAATGGGGGAAGAGAACAAGACTCAATAAACAGACTTGTGCAATCATTTCCAGTTAGTCGATCTTCATTCCTCGCTGTTGGTCCAAACTGGTGAGACCTGCATAATCTGTTGGTCCATATGGTTGAAAATACTCTGCAAATATTCCCTTCTTTCTTTTATGCTTAGTTCCCATGTCTTTGCACAATTGATCATTGTACCAAATATTAATGTTCCCGATACATGACCTCTGGAAATACCTTCCAGCATATTGCTTCATGTTATTTTCCCACATTATGACATCCTTTTCCATCTCTCTTATACTAGGCAATTCAAAGTTCCCATCAAGCAAATGTGCTAGCCATTGACATCTAATTTCAGAGGTACACAAATTGGAGAAACCCTCTGCATATCCTATTATGGCTAGTTGTGGAATTCGAGGATGAATAATCTGTCTGCAGTTTTATAAAGAAAGCATATTATAAAATGAATCAGAATGATGCAACGCTGAATGGACTAAGGTAAGCTTTGATCTGTCAAGAATATTATTAAGATAACTACCTTTGACCATTATTTTAAAATCGTTCGTAGATTTTAAATTATTTCAAAAGGGTCCTTATCGTCATCTACTTGATAGAAAATGTTGACGTAGCAAACAAAATTCAAGAAATCAAGGTCATTTTGGTGGCATAGACCTATGACGTGGCATAAATTCCGTTTGTCACATCATCATTTTCCATCCAACAAATGACGATAAGGATCTCGTTGAAACAATTTTCGAAGGATAGGAGATTATGGGGAAATATTTTAAAGTACAAAGATGATTTTTGAGGTAAAGATTATAGATTGAGAACAAAATATGCAATTTAACCTAACTTTAATAAGCTGACAAACCTGTAGAGGGGAACTATTGAGCTTGCTGAACCGACAATGTACTTCTGGAAGATTTGAGATTTGAACATTTTCTTAAGCTTTTGGTCACCTTTGTATCCTGTGGCTAGAATTACAAGATCTGCTTTTAGTGGCTGAGGTTCTCCATTAATGATCAGACCATCTTTACAGAAGCTAAAGCTCTGTGATTTCTTTAAAACAATGCTTCCTCCTTCCAGTTTGTCATAAAAATTTTCGGGCAAAAATCCAACCTGACATGAAGAGAGATCTTGAAGAAAGCTTTGTTTTGGTATCAGTCCATGTTTCTTCAATGGGAGTTTCCATCTAAGATAGCTCTCTACAAATTTTGAGACTCCCCATCTCTGAAAATAAAACTTCAGCATCATACACATATTTGTTTAAAAACATGCACATTCAAAGGATAAGAAAAAGAATACCAGGGGTGAAAGCATGGTAGCCAAAAACTTGAGTAGGAATGGTTCACCAGGCTTATGAACCAGAAGCTCCGAAAAACGATTGCAGTACAAGAAGCCAAGGCTTACTCCCCAGAAAGTGCTACTGGGGAGCAACCAATGTGCAGTCCTTTGAATCATTGTGCAAGGGTACTGAACTCCTATATTAAAAGAGATAAGATATCTATGAGCAGGCTTAACAGCGACTTTTCAAAGTATAGCTTTTTTTAACTTCACTTAGGTACAACTTTTCTAACAACCTCATTTTCAAAAAGTTGAACAATAAGTTATACCAAGCAGACACCTAATCAGAAAGTGAAAGTTAGAGGCCAATGTGAAAAAAGGACATGTTGAGAATCATTAGCATTTTTGAGAGACAACTACTGGAGTATTCTGAACTTCACATCAAAACTATAGAATCAAAACATCTACTTTGTGCTGGTATTCAAATGATAAGTTCAATTAAAAATTTTGAACTGGGGAGTCCTTATTCCTTGAAGTTGCCTCTACATGATATTCTTATATAAATTTTCCTTACCATTTGCATTTGCACATTCTGCTGCAATGTCCACCGCAGATTTCAGTGAACCAATGATTACAATTCTCTTTCTTCTGATCAATTCTGCTGCACTGGCACTGCCCATTTCAGAGTAGTCCATGGAATGGATCACCTTACCTTCGAACATTTCAGGGCCTTGATCTGGAGGGAACTCGGGTATGTTTGGGACACCACTGAATCGTCCAATACAAAGAACCACAAACTCAACTTGGTGAACCTGGCCGAATAAAACATAAGCTCAGAGTCTATGTATTCAAGAATGAATTCTCTCTTACCTTTTGGTTAGTATTTGGTCCTGATCAATTCTATTGAAACTAAAATTAGGATTATACATCATTTTGAGTATGATTTTGCATTAGGTGTGTTATTGACCATGGCAATGGAGCATGCCGTTAGTATCAAACTGCAAACTGCATACTGCATAATACATATAAAGATTGAATGAAGTGGGCAAATATAGTTAGCTTACATTTCTTGAAAAGAACTGTAATTGGTTTTGAGAAGACAAGCAGTTTGCCTGTGTTCTAAGATCTCTTAGATGAATTACTTCCTACATGGATAGGTCTGATAAATGACCACATCTTAAGACTTGTGGTACATCATAGCTAGGGAACAGGGGATTTAAACCCTAAATATCTCCGTTGGAAACACTGCACAAAGTGCCAATAAGTTTTTTTTTTTTTTTTTTAATCATAATTATAACACTCTCCCTCACATATAAATGGGTTCCAACACATCTTGTACACTCTCCCTCACATTTTTAATCATAATTAATCATTTGGGTAAGGTCTCTCTTTTACACATTTTGTTGCACACACCATACACATTATTTTTTGAACTGAAATAGTGTACTTTATGTGTAATAGACGCTGCACTAATAATTTAACCATAACTCTAACAAATAACAATGCCTTGCACGGTACTAGACAGCAAATACCAACATAAATGATAACTACCTCTGTGGAGCAACATTTGGTATCTTGCACGACAATGTGCCATTTCCCTTTAGAGCAAAAAGGCTTGCTAGTTCCCCCCCATAGATCCCATGACTCCATCTCTTCAGAAGGCTCTCCAACATAGTCTATATCAATGACTTTGGAGTTGAATTTGATGTAAGGAATGATGCCAAAGTGCTGAGCATAGGATTTAAGATACTCCAGCACTTGAGTGTGAGTAGGACACACTTCTTGCACTGAAGCAGGCCATGGGAAATCTGTAAATTGGTAAGATTCTTTGGAATTTTGGAGTTTGGTGGACTCTATAGTATGATTCCATAGTCCTCCTACGCCCTCTTTAGCTTCAAAAACAATGGGATTAAAGCCCTTCTCCAATATGTACTTGCAAGCAAGAAGGCCACTCGTTCCGGCCCCAATGATCGCCACCCGTTTCTCCATTATTCAAGTTCTCCGTCTAGAAGTTTACAGAGAGAGTTTGTGTGGCTTTCAGCAATACTGAGCCTGCTTTACATAAAGTGTATGAGAAGCACATGAGCTATTTTTTGAAGCAGAAGCAGAAGTAGCACATGAGCTAATTTTGAGGATATATTTATTGGGAAAAAAACAAATGAGTGATCACTACTTGATTTATTCAATGTTCCACTTCCAAAAGAAATAATAAACAAATTGGGTGATCCTTACATGAAATCCACTTTCAAGATTGTTTTCATCATTTTTCTATTTCATCTTGTTTATTTTGAAGTGTTTCATATGTTTGTAAGTCCTTGCTATTTTAGCATTTTGCATTCCTCCACTAGCTACCAAATATATATATATATATATTTATATATATATATATATATGAGTCTTGTTGACGAGTGCCCTTAGGGCATTTGGTAATAGATTATTTTAGGAAAGTTTTTATAACACTTGGTTTTTTCTTTTCTCATAAAAAATTTCTAAAAATATTTCCCAAACTAATTCCCTTAACATTAGGTATATTTTTTATACATTTATTTAGCCTATAATGTAAGATTTACATTGCAAGTATAATGTAAACCTATAATTACCCTATATATTAATAATAAAGTCAAAATCCTTACAAAATAATATATTTATATATATATATATGTAAGTGTTTGGAAATCTTAGCCGCTGGATGTGGGTGAAAATAGCCAAATATCATGTTTTGGCAAAATTTATGACAAACTAGCACTGTTTTAGAAATATTTAGTAATCTATCATTTTTTTAGTACTCAAATTTCACAAAATCGAGTTCTAAATAGTACTTGAGTTCAGTGAACTCGAGTTTTTAGATGAGTTGCCAGCGTGACACTGCTTACTGAAATCTGTGTGACTAAAAAAGTAATGCATTACTCGATATTATGAAAATTGAGTACTTCTTTATAGTACTCGATCCTAAAAAAGTCAAGTACCTTGTTTTTTTTTTTTTTCGTAGTAGAAGACTGGTTCCCATCAACTCTGCTGAAACTTCCAAGCAAGTGATGAAATGTAAATATAAATGAAAAAGAAGATTTTTCAGAAAAAAAAAGAAAAAGAAAAAAGAAAAGAAATGAAAGTTGGAATAACTGGGTTTTGAAATACCTGTTTGAAGGGAAGAGCTGAATAGTAGTAGTGGGTAGCAGGGAGCTTCAAACAAACAAACAAAAAGACAGCAAGTTCTCTAACCCTCTCTCAGACAGAGTAAAATTGGATTTTGGTTCTGAAAATGGAGACGCTGAGACAGAAAATATATATGAAAAAAAAAATGGAGCAACGGCTATTTTTAAGCTCAGGGTGACTTAAAAATGAAGCCGCTGACTGCAATGTAAAGAAAGAGAAGAGAAAAGAGTTTTTAATAATTCTAATAATGACTTTGAAAAGTCAGTTGTCGTGTGGGAGTGGGATTGATGGACAAAAAGGCGAAAAGAAAACAGGGGCGGCGCCACCTTATGGCTAAAAATAAAAATTTTATACATAATAATTTAAAATTTTATATTTATCTACTTTTAAAAAAAAATTGAGAATACCCTAAATTTTTTTATGTCAATAAAATTAAATTTTGGTCCATAATTTGAGCAACTTAATAATATATTAGGATCTTTCAAGCAAAAAGAACCACATACTTTTATATTATTCTTTTGAATCTATATTACGACTTTACGGCTTTACTTTTAATTTTTGCTTTACTTAACACAATGTTACTGTACAAGTACATTTTCATAAAAACATTATATATGATATAAAGAGACTAGCACTAAACGTAATTCATATAGAAGTTGAAAACTAAAGCACACAATCTCACTCGAGCGAGTGACAGGAAAAGTCTCAGGTTCATTATTGTCTTATTTGAGCAAAACATCTTTTCACTTGAGCAAAATTCTTCAAGATCAAATTCTCAAAGGATCTTCAAATCGCTCATAATCAACATATAAAATAATCGAAATACTTCCGATTCCTGAAATTTGATTACAAAATATTGTTATGGAATTGGAAAACATTAAAATCCTAACAATATAGAACATAATTTTAAGCGACTAAGGGGCCGTTTGTCACCCATTTCAAAACATAGTGTTCAGTGTTTAAACACTGAACACTAGTGTCCAAAAACAAAAAAACGTGTTTGGTGGACCATTTCTGTTCAGAGTTGTTTGAAAAATATTGTTCAAAAACCCATGTTTAAACAGATGTTGTTGAAATCACCTCGGAGCTGATTTTAAACAACAAACACTAGTTTCAGTGGCACTTCGGTAATTATATTGAACACTCTTATGGGCCCACCTAGTCAGCTTTTTTTCAAGTATTGTCTCCTCTCTTTACTCTCATCTCTTCACGCCGAATCCTCTCGCACCTGGTACGAAGATCATATAGTTAGAGCAACCCAGCGGCATAACTCTCACCCACCTCCATAACTCCCCTCACCGACCTAGTGCCATTAAACCCATTGCCATTAAATCCTCACCGACCCATCATAAACGCGTCTTCTACACACTTAGCTTACACCGCATCACCAACCTCAGTCAATCAAAAAAGTGAGAAATCTGTGAGTGAAGAAGGAACGGTTCGGTCTTTAGACAAAAACCCAGTGAGGAAGCAAGGTGAAAGTGAGATTCGAACCTGGATCTTGGAGTGATGGGTCGGCGACTCGGCAGCGACAGAAGCTCGATTAGTTGCTGGGTCTTGAAGTGCTGACAGTGGAGATGAGATCCGAAGAATGTGAAGCCCAGCCGTGGATCTTGTTTAGCGTTGATAGAGATGAGGATTGTGTGTGGGTTTGGTTTTCTGCTCTCAGGGAAGAGAAGGGATAAAGAAGGAAAGAGAGGAGCAACGAGAATATATGGATGTTCTCTCTCCTTATTAAAAAAATGTAATTTCGTACTTTGGTCAGCTTTTTTTACTATCCAAAACACACATACCAAACACATATTTATATTTTTTGAACACTGAAAAATGTTATTTAAACCATGATACCAAACACATTTTTTTTGTTTTATTCACACTAAAAACACGTTTTTCAACAACACTTTTTAAACCACAGTTTTCACATCTTTTTAAACAACAATTTTTGAAAACTATGACCAAACGGGCCCTAAGACTCTGTAGTTTTGAACTTTTGTTTGTGTGTTTGGTTTTTTTTTAATACTTGATCAAGCTAATTATTCTTTTTGTTAGAAAAATATTAGACATATAATAATGAAGAGATGAGTTCAAGTTACACCTGGTGTAACTCCATAAGAGTTACACATTTTTTAAGCCATAGATTTATAAGAGATCCAACGAATAAAAACAAAACACCATTATCCATTACAACATTAAATACTTATCTACTTAATAGTCGCCTCATTATCTCTCTACTCATTAATAATTCTTATGTCTCTTTTTCTCTCTCCTTATTAAGTCTTTCTTTCCATTTTCTTTGCAATTTCTCCTATGTTAATTTTTACTTTCTTAGTTTTTTTCTCCCTGAATATCACTTTCCTTATACTTGTTTTACAAAATGTTCAAGCAAAAATATTCATGGCAGGAGCTGCAAATGGCATCGGACAACTAAATAAGGAGAGAGAATGGTATTATAAGCACTCCAATAAATCATCCCTGAATATCACTTCATCGTAGATTTATGTCTCTTTTTGTCTCTCCTTGATAATATGTTTAGCAAACTAATGAGAAAAACGAAATAAAATTTTCAAGGAGTAAGTACTATTGTATCTAGACACACAGCAAGAAGGAGGAGTCGTCAAATTTGTACGAGGAAATGTTGGTAAAAAACAAGGCTGAGGTGGTGGACGCATTAAAAGCCTTGAACAAGTACAATCTGTTCTTGGTGGGAAGAATAGCCCCAACAGTACCCTTGGTGAACAAAACCGATTGTCCAGAGTTGGGACAGTGGGAAGCTTTTTAGCATCGTCAGAATTTTCCACCACGGCATCGGTTTTGGTGGTTCAACAGTATAATCCCTCTACAAATCTTCATCCACTCGTGGAGGAACAAGCTTATTATGGTGAAACCTCTAGCATGCCTGATTCACCTCATGGGGTACCACCAGTGTAAACAGAGAGCTACTTGAATATACATATTCTTCCAAGAACACCCACTGGACATGGGTGGTGTTTTACTTTTATTGATTTGATGTTACTTTAAGGAAATGAGAGCACCCTCTATGCAGCTGTAAGAAAACCATTCATGTCATGTGGGTGAGAGAATTGGCTAAGTTCGCAAGTCACTACTACCATAGGTGTACAGGGGTTTTAATGAGATCTACTGTAATAAATGAAGCTGAGTAAGTCATGTACAGTAATCAGTGATCTTGTATCAAAAAAAAAAAAATCAGCGATCTTGAGTATTTTAAAAATTTTACTATATTAATCTTACAAACTTATTTTTTTACCAAAAATTTATGTTTTGACTCAAATTCGAGTGAATTGGATGTAATCTGCACTACCTCAATTAAGAGGACTTTTGGAAAAGAAAGATTGAACAACACAATAACTGTAATAAAACCAATGCAAATAGAATAAACAGCTTAGAAGTTGAAGAAACTTGCATTAACGAAATCTCCTTCCTCCGCTTACTCAAGAAACTCTGCAAAGATTGCTCCCTCATCATCAACAAATGAATTTGTAGGGAGTTGAACCTGGGGGCTGGGACCACTTATCTTCTACTATAGATTTTAACCAACTCTTTCACATTAGAAAGTTAACAATTAAGACATTTAAGAAAGAACATATTATGATCAAAGCACTAATATTGCTCCTACAAATAATTGTATTATGTAATGAGTCTAATCACTCTACTAATAATATGATGTAACAGATGTTATCAAAGTTCTTTGAAAAATAAAAAATAAAAAAGCCTAATATTTGTCCAATTGAGATGCCTAATGCACATTAAAGAAATCTTAATATAGAGTTTTAAAGAGCAACCAATTGACAACAGAGTTAACTTTTCCATGTAGAGAAATACTCTTTTGACTGAGCCCAACAAGGTGTTTTTCGTTTGAAATGATTCTTATTATTCAATGATCACTTGAGTGGTGCCTAAAATCGTGAGAGAATTACTATTAAATTTATTCCATTAATATTTCCCCAGTTAAGAGAAATAATTTAAACTACAAAATGTCAATGCCTCAGGCGAGTATTAGGATTACTCCAGCGACATCAAACAAATATGGTCATATAAACATTAAATTTCATACAAAAACAATACAACTGTGAGAGATTCTATGAGGACCTCTTGCATTGTTAGCACTAGTTATTAGAATTAAAATGACAGAGAGAGAACCCAAAGATGGAGAAGCAAAAGCTGCTACCTCCAGTTCATGCTTTGTCAATAGCCTGGTTGTGGGACAAAATTTTGTATTTACAGATGCAGTAGTCTCAATGGATTCTGCCTCTGCTGATCTTAAGGAAAAGTGGGTTTTAGTTGCCTCTATAGTTCTACTAATAAATTCTAATCTCGACATATAGTCCTTCATCAGCCCATTTGGTCTACTATTATACCAGTCCCTTGAAATGAATCCAGCCAGGCCCTCTATGAAAATAACCAGTTATCCAATAAGTGCAATAGAAAAGAGAACGTACTTCCGTATCATGGAAATATGCATAAAAGAAAATGCAATTCAAATAGTACATCCCAATAAGATCATCGGAAGAAAAGAACAATCAAATAGTACATCCCAATAAGATCTCCTCATTTAGTTGTCTGATGCCATTTGCAGCTCCTGTCATGAATATTTTTGCTTGAACATTTTGTAAAACAGGTATAAGGAAAGTGATATTCAGGGAGAAAAAAACTAAGAAAGTAGAAACGTAGGAGAAATTGCAAAGAAAATGGAAAGAAAGACTTAATAAAGAGAGAGAAAAAGAGACATAAGAAATATTTAATGAGGGGAGAGAGAATGAGAAGACTATTAATTAGGTAAGTATTTAATGTTGTAATGGATAATAGTGTTTTGTTTTTATCCGTTGGATTTCTCATAAATTTACAGCTTAAAAAATGTGTAACTTGAACCCATCTCAATAATGAAATAATAAATATAACATTTTATTTATTTATTTATAGATGATGAGAAAGTAAGCTACACTATACTCTAGTTGATTTGTCATTCATTGGTATTGTCAAAAATAGATTTAGCAACAAAATAAAAGATGATTTTCTAACTAACTCATTCGTTTTGAACATTTAAATAGAAATCACTATAAAATTTAATGCATAATCAATCATAATTGATTTTTGGGATTTAAAAAAATGTCAAGTTCTACTTTGATAGATGATTAGATTAATTGTATTAGAAAAAAAATTCTTTTTATTATATTTATAATTTTTAATGTTGAATATATGTTAGTTTAGGTTTTTATTTTGAGTCTTAGTATATTTTTTATTCTTTAATGGAAAAAAAAAATTGTTCATCTTTTAACACTCAAAGATCAAATCCTGGATTTGTCCATGATGATGTGGAAAAATATGAAGTTTTAAAAGATTATGCAACAACATTCAAAGAAATTATATTATATTTTATATGATGTAATACTCGGTCTGTATTAAAGACAAGCCACTTAATAAATTACATAAGTGAATTTTTTTAGAAAAAAGTTGAGTATTAGGTTGCTAGTTTTTTTATTGATTTGGAAGACCATATTAGTGGCACCAACACGACTTGACAATCCTTATTTGCACCGAGTAATACTAGGAATATTATATAAAAAAAAAAAATAATGTATCAACTTTTAAACACAACACAAAAAAAATATTATGTAAGAAATTTTTTTTTTTTGATACATATTTAAGAAATTTATTAATTATGATGTTAATGTGACACAAACTTTATTAGTTGTCACATTAGTTAATAATTTTTTTTTTAATATTAAAATTGATAGTAATTTTAGCATTTTGTTATTTACACCACCCAGGTTCTACATTGAAGGCAAGTTGGAGAATAATTATATAATACTAACAATTTATAATGACCTACTTTCTTCTCCCACTATCTCACATAATAGTACTGAATCTCACTAATTAAATTAATGATAAGATTTATTTATTATTAATTTATTATCCTCCCGGAATATAGTATAATTTTTCTAAATTTGATAATAAGGGTAAAGTTTATGCTATAAAAGCCCAAACCGGATATGAGCATTCAAAACACAAGGCCAAGAGAAAATGTAGATAAATTGAAACAAAAAGAAGGCAACCGTTTAGTTTCAGCCCTCCGGCCATATCCCACATACCCAGCTGAAACCTCCAATGGCTACAACCATCAAGCCTATGCTTCCACTTTATCATTCACATAAACAAACAGCTTCCTCTCCTACTCTATGCATTTCCTGCAAACCCATCTCGGATCCCATGGCTTCTTTGCAAATTACGCATCCAACTCGACCACGTGGACAAGTGACAGTCTCAGTTGCTTTCAATCCATCAGGGAAATTCGACTTCTCTTTAACTGACGATGAAGAGGGTAACACCTTAAACTTACATGAAGTACATATCAGTTACCAGCCTAGATGTCTTCTTTTTTAGAAAAATGACATGTTTTTTAAACTGTGAAGTGCATTTTAAGTTTCAACTTGATTTCCTTATAGTTTTTGGTCAATCTTGAAAAACCCACTTGAATTTATGAGCACAAAGAATGGCACGTTTAAGTTGAGCTGTTGCTTTAATATGAGGATAGCCAATAATATATAGTTTTGAAGATATAGGAATAGCCACAAGAATAGTTTCAAGTTATCAGGATATTGTTATCTCTTTAACTCGAACATATAGGACTTGTAGCTTTGCATAGTTTCCCTTAAGCAGAAATTTCTTGTTAGCAAATGTCCATGACTAGTCGTCTTACTAGTTACTGCTTTCGCTTAATGAGGTTATAGAGAGATTAATCATAGCTTTAAGCAATGATGTGTGAGGCTACAGCTATTGACACTGATGACAGTGCCGAGTGTGGCTGCAGTTGAATGTACTAAGGCTGCAATTTTGCACTAAAGCTTCAATGATTTAGATCATCTTCTCATAGTTTGGTCAAAAAGATCTGATCAACTTATTTTATGCTTTTATGGATTATGGCAAATTGAATAAATTCATCAAAATATTTTCACCCATTCATTATTATTAGAAATATTATGGCCTAAAAGGATCAAATTTGCTGTAGACCTAGTACAGTAATACTTGTATACTTGTAGAACAAGCAAAGTAACACTACAAGTAGAATTGGAATCACTTTGGTTGTTCGACAAGTACATGGGTAATGAGCCTACAATATACTTGGGCCTTTTAGGCCATAATATCTCTGACAATTTCCTAGAAACGAGGGAAGTGACCAACTCTAGCGCACCTGAGTAGAGATAAGAACATTATATCTGATGTTTTCTTGCTTTCTAATTGGTTACCCATTTGATTTTCTGAAGAGTTTCTGGGCTTGGATGGTTGGACCCTATGCTATGTGCAAGTTAACTTCAACCAATCAACCTTTTAAATTTACCCTTATAGTCTTCTCCCAAAAACAAGGTTCACCTTGTTCAGATGGAAGCATGAAACAGTCAGCAGAGCTACAATCCCACATGTGCATAGCAGCATAGGTGAAAGAAGTTCATTATATTGAAGAAAAGGAGAATTATTAGAATTTGTCTAAATGACTATTAGAAGTTGTAATTCTTTGAATTTTCCTCAAGAAATCCATACATTTTAGACCACCAACAGTAATCGTTTTGCTGTCCCCAAGATTACTTTTGATAGATTTTTTGAACTATACTTTGACAGATACATCAAAAGTGGCACCTCCAATGCCACCTAGTGAAGACCGATTTGACGTGGTTATTGATAATGATATCATTAGCCGTCTTGACTTATCCCCATTTCAAGCCACAACAGGGATTACCTCACCATTATCTGGTAAGTATTTTTGTGAAGAATTCAACTGCTTTTGGACATAAGTGGATACTGATTCATATGATCCTTCTGCCGGTATTGTTACAGTTGAGCCAAAAGAGTTTCTTGAACGTACAATTGGTTTTACCATCAACTATACAAGAGAAGATCAATATGATCCTAGAGAATTAACAGAATTTCCTGATATAAGACTCTGGTTTGTAAGACTTGATGCTACTTATCCATGGCTGCCAGTTTTGTTAGACTGGCGAGCAGGAGAGCTAGCTCGTTACGCAGCCATGTTGGTCCCTCATCAGGTAATTAATAAATGAAGAGTATGAGAGGGAAAGAGAGATTATGCTTCAATGTATTCTAAGTCTTGAAATTTTCTGTGGCAGATGAATATGAGAATGGGTGTTGTTTTTAATCCTGAGGCACTGGAATTGTTCGTTATGAAGAAAGTTTTTATTGTCTATTCTTGGTTGAAGCAACATGATATTCCAAAGCCTAGATTGAAGACAAGTGACATGGCCAGGATGCTTGGATTTGGAATTGGAGATGAACTATTCGACTTGATCGAAAAGCACCCACTTGATCTATCCTAAACAATTAAAGAAGCCTGCAACTCCAATTGTACTCCACTTGAATCCAAGGTCTCAGTTCAAGATTCAAAATACATTTTCAAAGACCCCATATAATGATAATGACCATGATAGAACATCTAAAAGTAGTTTCCCCCCCATACGATGAGATTCACCAGAGCTGAAGTGTATCATTTTGTCCAAAAGTGATGCTATTCACCATTTTGTACTTTGTGGGGTACTTGGTGAAGATCTGACATCTTCACTTATGTTTCTCCAAAACTCAAGTTCTTTATATCTCTTAACATACATTTGTGTTTCTGATGGTTACATTTTGAATCCCAGCCAAAGGAAAAAGACATATTGGGTGAATTTGCTGTAAAAAGTTTTAGTCAAGAATGCATCAAGGCATTTTCAAATGGAACAAAAATGGTATCTGTACATATATAATATATTATTATAGTCACAGAATTTAGTGCGAGAGTGTTGCAGCCATGACCCTGCAAATTTTGTGAAGCTCTTGCCAAAGACCTTCCAATATTTCTTTTGTTCTTTTTTGTGTTGAATTCTTCTTTCTGCATTATTCGAATAATTTAGCACTGACACTGTATACAGAGAAATATGAACTATGGGCTGAAGTTCTTAATCAGACCTAACTTAGCCTTTTTTTAATGAGAAAACAGCTCATAGGACATGTTACCGCATCAAGACACATGTCTACATGATACTTTAGCATTTCAGTTACACAGAACAGTGATGACTGATGAGAACATTGGTTTATGATGTAGATGATGCTTTCAACAACAACAATCCTAATAGTTTGAGGAGGCGACAGCAATCTATGGCAAAACTCACAGAGAAAAATTAGGAAGCCAACATTATGTTATTCTTATTTTTCAATTTGAATTTGAACTTTAAATTATATTATTTAGATTTATTTTCTTTCCTAATTTATCTTTATCATTATTGTTTGTTTTCCAAGTTAGGTTAGAAGTCTTAGTTTGACTAATTTCACACACCCAATTACACATATCCATACGCACAAATTTCACATGGCAAAATAAATAATTGAAAATAGACATAAGTAAAATCGGTGGGGAATAAGTGGCAGACCGTGTGTACTTTTAGTACACTAAAATGTGTGCACTAGTCATATACAAAGGGTATAAAGGGCTTTGAAAAACAATAGTTCACTTTTATCTTGATCAAAACCTTTTAGATTTCTCAAAAAAAAAAAAAAAAAACCTTTTAGATTTCAGAATTCCTTTTCCACCGTTATTTCTTCTCTTCTTCCTTAAACATGGACAAACAACTCGCTAATAGGAGATGAGTTGCAGTATTAAACAATGACAATGATATCTATGGCGAATAACATGCCTAGCTGATAGAGGTTTTGTCCACATGGAGGGAGGCTCATCATCATGATAAGTTGATAACCAAGCGAATGACATGGAAGATTTACGAAGGCATGTTCAATAGTTCTCGGAGCGTTTAGCACTCTACAAAATTCAAGGTTGTGATGTTGATAATTTCGACTTTGAGGATGTCAACCCTTTTAATTTTTGCGATCATTGGGCAAGGTGAAAATTAAAGGAGTTTGTTTATTGGCCTAATCAAATTTGGCAGCCTCATGATGTTTATTTGATTGATTGATTAGCGATTAGGAGTGTTTGATTGATTGGAAGGAGCGTTTTTCCACCACATTGGTGCATATGGCTAAATGGGCTTAGTCTGGCCTTAGCAGAAAGAAAAAAAAGACAACACACTTCAATTTTATGGAGGCCCACTATATTCCCTGCAATGCAAATGGGCTTGAACTAGACTTAGCAAGAACAAGCCCAGAAAATGGACATGAAGTGTCGTGGTGGCTAAGCTTATCCCAAGGGCATGTCCATTGAGATTTTTTATTCTCTCTAGAATTTGCTTTTCAATTAAAAAAAAAAAAATTCCTATTCTATCAAATTGGTAATGATAAGACTATAAAACTAGCTAGGATAGCCATTGAAAATTACTGTTCATTAAAAATTAGCAGACTATTTTGTTAAAGTCTTAAGACTTTAAGATTGGTCTATTCCGATCTCCAAATGATTCAGTAAATAGTAGAGAATTGGTAAGATCTTCATTCTTTGCTCTCTCTTTGTCCTACATTTTTCTTTTGAATAGATCGAAGTAAATACTGCTTGATAGCAATCTTAGTTTTTAATTATAAGCTAAATTACAAAACAAAACAATCATCCCAAATCTGAGTTGACCCCATGAATTGTTGTTTGCACCCCAACTTGAGCAAAGCCTTGTCATTCAAAAGAGGCCCCTGTCAAAAATGGTCGGATCTTTCCACATATGCGTCATTATCATGATACCGTGACCTAATTTGAGACTCTCGATCCCTTTAGGTTTGCTACCAATATTAGAACACTGGTCACTTGGAATAAATTATAAGAAATGATAATTAAGTTTTTTCTCTAATCTGTAACCACAAACAATTTTCTCAACCAGGTTGGTGAAAAACTAATACTTGGAATTGTTGTGATTATATCTCTCAACATATATATATATGTGTGTGGGGGGGGGGGGGGGGGGGCGCCCGAGGACCAAGGATGAAGTTGAAGGGTTGCAGCATTGGTGTAGGAATGCTCTAGGCCATGAGCCCGAGGAAGAAAGCCGCCCGAGGAAGGGAACGGATAAGTCAAAATACTCTATAGTGTTCTAAGTAGGAGCTGGAGCTTGAAGAGAAAGGAAGTCAGTGGATATCAGGGAAGCTTTTAGCCTGGTATAACTTGTTGCATCCGCATTACATGGTGGGCAACAGCTTTATCAGCCGCATTGATGAGGAAGTGACCTGAACAGTGTAAGTCACAGCTAAGCAGATTCCTTCCACCATCTTCTTCAGATGTTAAAAGTAACAAGTGTCATGAAAGGATGGGGGTTAGGTGAGAATGGATGGTTAAGATATGAGAAGAGAAGAAGTATATAAGAAGAGGAAGGAGCACTGAAAAAGGGATCGAGACAAAAAAGAAGAAAAAGAGAAAGAAAAGTATTGAGAGAAGAGAGTGAATAGTGCTACTTTTGTGTAAACTTGGCCTCATCGGGAGAACTTGTGGAGAGCTTGATACTCATTTATTTCTTAATACAAACCTTATTTTTCCCTATACTTGTCCTCGGGCGAAGCCCTCTGTTGTTGTTCGTTCCCTCCTCTTACAAATTTTATTGATTTGAGCCAAGGTTGAACTGCATAACCTACTACTCTAAGTGGGCTTGGGCCACTAAATTTTCTGGTCCTTACAATTAGCGCCATTTGTGGGAACAAGAAGTTGTGGAGGATCTATCCTGAGTACTTATGGCTAACGTAGGCCAAGATAGGGAGGAGTCAGTTGACTCTTGGAGGGAAAACCAGTTTATTAACTTGGAGTGCAGGAGAGATAGGCAGCATACCCCAAGCGTTGTGGTAGAGTCTTACCACACTGAGCGTACTGAGCAGAGTCACTCATATACTAGGAGCCACGCCTCACATGATCAGGAAACGTGGAAGTTGCAACAAGAGATAGACTGCTTGCGCAGCAAACTAAGGCGCAGGGAGCGTGAAAAGAGAAGCCCCTCTCCCCCACTAAGTGGTGATTCTAGAGGAAGTAAGGACCGTTCGTACCGCCGCAAGTCTAAAACCCCATCCAGCAAGTCCTATTCAGCCTCTACGCACAGGGATAGGTGGGAAAGGAGCAGTCATGACCGTGAGAAGAGGCCTTTCCACCATGGCAGGGGGAATGATGCAATGAGTAAGGCCCTACTAAATCACCCTTCATCAGACGGATTAACAAGGCTAAACTTCCTCGGCGGTTTTCTTAGCCAACGTTTTCCATTTACAATGGGAGGACTGATCCTGTGGAGCATGTCATCCACTTTAATTAGAAGATGGCGGTTCATGCCAACAATGAGGCTTTAATGTGCAAAATGTTCTCCTCCAGTCTTGGGCCTATAGCTATGCGTTGGTTTGATGTCTTGGGGGAAGGGTCAGTAAGATCTTTCAAGGAAATGACCAGAGCGTTTGGGGCTAGATTTATATCATGCAGCAGGGTCCCCAAACCCCTAGACTCGTTGCTATCTATGTCAATGAAGGAGGGGGAGACCCTCAAGACTTACTCGGAAAGATATTGGGAAACAAATAACGAAGTTGATGGAGACTTTGAGGATATAGCCATGAGGACTTTTAAGGTCGGGCTCCCCGCCGAGCACGAGTTGAGGAAGTCGTTAACGATGAAATCCGCTTCGAACATGCGCCAACTCATGGATTGCATAGATAAATATAAGCGAGTGGAAGATGACCAAATGCAGGGAAAAGGGAAGGCTAAGATGTTCCCGAAGAGGAGGGATCCTCGGGGAGGTGGATACCAGGGCAATCGCCCCCGAAGGGAGTTTTCTAATCAAAAGTCGCCCTCGGGAACTCAATTGGTCAACTTATTGTTTAAAGAACCAGTATATCACATACTGGAGAAAATTAAGAATGAGCCTTATTTTAAATGGCCCAATAAGATGGGCGGGGACTCGTCTAGAAGAAACCAAAACCTCTATTGCCATTACCACCAAGACCGAGGGCATACTATGGAGGATTGCAAAACCCTGCGAGATCACCTGAACCAATTGGCAAGGGCGGGAAAGCTCAACTGGTTTCTACATCAACCTACAAGGCAGTTCAGCCACACGAGAGCTAAATTTCATAAAGGTGGCTCCCCTCCATCGACACGAGGCACTATCAATGTAATTCTTACTAGGCCAGGGAATGATGGGGCCTTAGGCATTGGGATTATGTCGGTAGGTGGGGGTTGTGATATTGAGGCTGATGATTAGACTCCCAAAAGAGCAAGGGTAATTGTAACACCCCAATCTAATTGCATAATTAATTTATGAGTTTATATGCATGTTATTATCTTAATTACTTTTAAGTGCATGAAGCTTTGATTTTGTGATGTTATAAAACCTATATGCTCTTTTAATGTGATGGATATAACTTTATAAAGATAAGGATACATATATATTTATGTGTATATATGCAAAATTATATTATTCTGTGGGCCTTTCTAGAATTATAAGTTTATAAGGGGGTGAAAAGTATGATTTTCAAAAGTTGGAAAAAGTGGGTGGTGAGATTTTTCTTAAGCATCACACGTATTCCACCCAAGTCCACATCCCTTATCTGATTTTGCTGCCCCAAAAGTCTTCTCCCTTATCCTATTTTCTTGGCTGCATCAGATCAGAAAGTCCAGCCCTCTTTCCCTACTATTTTCCTTGTTCTTTGTTTCTTTCTTCTCCCCTTCTTACACGGCAGCCCTCCCTCTCTCACCAAAATAAAATATCCCTCTCTAAAGAATAAATTAAAGGGTTAACATTAAAATTTCAGTTTCAAAGCTTGGGGTAAGTAATCAAAAACTTCATTTGTTTATTTCTATTTCTTTATCCACTATCCTGATTTTAGAGGCTGAGCTATGATTCTGTTTTAGTGATTTAAAAGTTTGATGATATTGTGATCAATTGAATGCTTATTAACATATTTTAGTATGTTTATTATAGGTATAAAAATACCCAAATGAAATTAAGGCCTATTGCTATTTGTTGATGATTTTGTAAGAATATGTACTGAAGCTGTCTCTGTGACAGATTTGATGTTTACAACAAGAAAAATATGTATTAAATCATATTTTGTGAATTATGATGCTAGGAGTAGTTTTTATGAATTCTAAGACACACATGGTTGTTATGGAAGTGGTCTCACAGAATTTGGATGAACATAAAAATAATGGTTTAATTTTTAAGTTGCAAGAAATTCTGGCAGGACAGATTTGAGCATGCTGCCTTGCATGATTTTTAATAAATTATGGGTTTATTCTTTGACTCCAAAATTTTTATGGTATATACTGAACATACAGGGGAGTAGTTATGTAAAATTTCATGACAATTGGATGTGTGTGGACAGCCCGTTTGTATTTTACAAATGGAGCATATGCTGCTGAAATGAGCAGTGAACAACATATGCTACACCTGTCTTTGTGGATTTAATTCTCAAGTTAGGGTGTATGTTTTGAGCTATAATTTAATATGCTCATCCTTTGGTATGTTAGGATCATATATAAATTTTATGAATTGATTTCTCTTTGGTTTGGGTGCATAATGTGTTTGATGATTGTATCATATGTTTTGGGGAACTTTATGTGATGGGAATTAAGATTTTCTTGAGTTTGAGAGTTAGGTTGTGATTGAGGTATAAGTTTATATATTAGGAAGAGTTTGTCCGTAATAAGTTTTGGTTTTTCGTTTAGGTGGCGAGAACGAGAACACGGAAACTTGAGCTCCTCGTGTACAATGTCTTGCGCCTTCTGTTTCAGGTAAGGGACTTGTGACATGTGCTTTTGATAAGTATAAAGGTTATTTCAAAAAGTATTATGCATTAAAGCTTTTAATTAGAAATATTACATATAAGCATGATTTAAATAAAATATATGTTCGTGAGTTGTTCAATCTTATATACATGATAATTTTAGCATATTGATGCTAGTACTTATATTACAAACATAATATTTAAGTACGACATGGATATGCCTCTATTATGAGATAATTATGTAAAAGTATAGTTATCCGAAAAATACAGTTTTTAGGTTATTCCATTGTTATGTTCTGAACTCAGCCAGTAGGGGTTATAGTACTGGCATTTCCATGGAGATTCTGATTGGCCATTAAAAGTGGGACTGGCTCTGCTGTACCCGCCCTTGTTAGTAACCGCCAACTTGTGGAGGATGTCAACCTACCCCCATGGTTGAAAGTATGTATTATGATATGATTCCGGAATTACCTAGCATTGTAGGGAATGCTGGATGTCTGGCACTCTGTGCTGGAAGCCTCCCAAAGTTGTGACAGACTTACAATTGGATTAACTAATATGTATTATAAATGAGCTATTAAGCTATTTGGAAATTATAAGAAAAGTATGATGATAAGAAAGGTATATTGAATGTGTAATAAGTCTGATGAGAAGTTATGATAAAGTATTTGATAGTCTGTTCAAAGATAAGATTATTGAATTATGTTTAAGTTCCTTATTATGTCATTTTATTATTATATGAAAGGAAAATGAAGTATTTTCATCTAAAAGCTCGTAAGTTATTTTAGAACAATATGAACAGTATGAAGGTTATTTTATCAAAGCTGGCATATCCATAAAATATTTTATTTACATGCATTCTTATTAAAGGCCCATGGAGTTTTAAAACATTACTGGGTTTCGCAGCTCACCCTATTATATTTCAGTGCACAGGTTCTTCCTGGAAGCAGCGAGAGTATTAGAGGTGGCAAGGAT
This sequence comes from Notholithocarpus densiflorus, assembly GCA_030021035.2. Classification (NCBI taxonomy): domain Eukaryota; kingdom Viridiplantae; phylum Streptophyta; class Magnoliopsida; order Fagales; family Fagaceae; genus Notholithocarpus; species Notholithocarpus densiflorus. Next base: position 5,758,863 of record JARYZH020000003.1, read on the forward strand.
TCTGTGTTTTCTCGTTTGTTAGATTGTAGAGTTTTTGTTGTATAGTAGTTTAGCTCTTTTGTTGTATAAGAGGAATCAAGATGTACTTGATCCTTGAGCACAAATGTAATTCAGTACCTTAGTTTGTTTTGAACCTCAGTTGTATGTCTTTGGGGTTAGGTTTGTAATAAGAGTTTTGCTAAACGTTTAGCTATGTAATATTTACACGGATACCTTAAGTTTTAGCTAGGTGGTAATTTTCCAAGTTCAAAGGAAATGAAATTTCAAGGTTTCCATCAATTTTGTATATTGTGGCTTTTATGCAAGAAAATAAGCAGGAATTCAAGAAACAATTCTTGGTAAGTACCTTCAGTTTAGGTTGGTTCGTGTTAGTATTGAGGTAAACTCGATATTAACATGCCGGTCATGTTCTAAACTCTGAAGTACAAGTTTGGGTCGTGACAGTAATGGTCAGCCTTACCCTGAGTTTTTCCGAGGAAGATAAGCAGGGAACCCTCCAACCACATGATGACGCCCTAGTGGTTACTGTTAGAATTATGGGCTATGATGTGAAGAGAGTGCTGGTTGACTAGGGAAGTAGAGTAGAAATCATGTACCCAGATTTGTACCGAGGGCTAAACTTGAGGCCCGAGGACTTAGATAGGTATGATTCTCTGCTGATGGGTTTTGATGGCAAAATGGTGGTCCCCCGAGGAATGATAAGACTGCCCGTACAGGTCGGTGATGTGGAGGTCCAGGTTAATTTCATAGTAGTAGAAGCGTTCTCCCTATACACAGCTATCCTGGCTAGACCTTGGCTTCACGCCGTGGGTGCAGTGCCCTCAACATTACATCTGAAGGTCAAGTACCCTACTCAGGGAAGAGTGGGAGAGTTGGTAGGTGATCAGGCCATGGCTAGGCAGTGCCTAGTGTCAACAATAACGCAGTGGTCTTCAGGTCCTGCTACAGTGACTGAGGATCCAGTCCCATAGCAACTAAAGGGGCTCACAGTATTTCCAAGTAGGCTCACAGTTGCCGCCCATAGAAAAGGCAAAGTTGGTGAAGTTCCTAAAGGCAAACATTGATGTTTTTGCATGGAATGCGTACGACGTTCCAGGAATCAATCACAGGCTGGCATGTCACCAGTTGAACGTAAATCCCGAGGCTGTGCCGTGTAAGCAACCTCCTCAACGGTCATCCAAAGATCACGCCGAGGTAGTCAGGACAGAGGTGAACAAGTTGAAGCTAGCTGGAGCTATTAAGGAGATCTTCTACCCTGAGTGGATGGCCAACACAGTAGTGGTTAAAAAAAAGGGGAAATGGCGAGTGTGCGTGGATTTCATTGACTTGAACAAAGTCTGCCTAAAAGACCCTTTCCCCATTCCTAGAATTGACCAGCTGGTGGACGCCACGGTGAGACATCCTCGGATGAGTTTCTTGGATGCCTATCAGGGCTACTATCAAATACCTCTGTCATTGTCCGACCAAGAGAAGACGGCCTTTCGTGCTCCTAATGAGAACTATCATTATCGTATGATGCCCTTTGGCCTCAAAAACGCATGATCCACGTATCAGAGAATGATGACGTGGATGTTTGAAACGTAGATTGGGAGGACCATGGAAGCATACATTGATGACATGGTAGTTAAGAGCAAGAGGATAGAAAAGCATCTGGCCGATTTGGGAGAGACTTTCTCAGTGTTGAGAGAACATAAACTACGCCTCAATGGATCCAAGTGTTCTTTTAGGGTCAGCTCGGGCAAATTTCTAGGGTACATAATTACTCACTGCGGAATTGAAGTCAACCCAGAGCATATCAAGGCTATTAACAATTTGCATCCTCCTCGGAATCACAAGGAGGTGCAGAGGTTGACTGGGATGACAGCGGCCTTAAACAGGTTCATCTCTCAGTCTACGAATAGGTGTCGTCCTTTTTTCTAGTTGCTTCACAAGTGGAAGGATTTTCAATGGACCAAGGAGTGTGTAACGGCTTTTAAGGACCTCAAACAGTACTTGTCCAATCCACCAATACTTTCCCGGCCCAACAAGGAGGAAGTGTTGTATGCATACCTAGCAGTCACTGACTATGCTGTTAGCTTCGTCCTAGTCAGGAACGAGGATAGAATTCAGATGCCCGTCTACTATGTTAACAAATCCCTACAGGAGGTAGAAACGCGCTATCTTCCTTTGGAAAAGGCAGTGTTGGCCATAGTGTATGCCACTAGGAAACTTCCTCATTACTTCCAAGCCCATATCGTTGTGGTACTTACCCAACTCCCTTTGCAAGCCCTATTGAGGAAATCAGATTACACTGGCAGGATTGCTAAATGGGGAACTAAGTTAGGAGCCTATGATGTCAAATACATGCCTCGGACTGCCATAAAAGGACAGATCATGGCCGACTTTGTGGCAGAGTTCACCGGGGGTGCCCCTGAGGAGGGGGAGGCGGTCGTGGAGATGTTGGTCATGTCGGCCACTATTGTTCCCTCGTGGAAAGTTTATACGAATGGAGCTTCCAACCGAAAGGGAGCAGGAGTAGGGATTGTGTTGGTCACCCCCGAGAAGCTGATAATGGAGAAATCGTTACGACTGGGATTCTTAGCCACTAACAATGAGGCCGAGTACGAGACCCTGCTAAGGACAGAACTCTTATGCAGATTCTCTAGCAATGTTGGCCACTTTGCTGGAGTCAAGTCTTCCTCGAGTTGTTATTATTGAGGAGATGGACAGCTCAAGTCTTACAGGGGCACCTTTGATAGGGGTGTGCAGCCTCCATGTGGGGCCGAGCTGGATGGACCCCATAGTGACCTTTTTAAAACAGGGATCGTTGCCTGAAGACAAGTGTGAGGTGGAGAAGGTGTGCAGAAATGCCCCTCACTACTAGCTGTCCGAGGAGCAGAAGTTGTACAAGCGCTCTTACTCAGGGCCATACTTGCTGTGCGTGCATCCAGAAGCGATGGAGCCCTTATTGGAAGAGTTGCATGAGGGCATCTGTGGGAGCCATACATGAGGAAGGTCTTTAGCGCACAAGGCCCTCACCTAGGGGTACTAGTGGCCTAGCATGTGAAAAACATCTCAGAATTATGTGAAGAAGTGTGACCAATGTTAGAGGTATGCCCCAAATATCCATCAGCTAGGGGGAATACTGAATCCTTTGTCTAGCCCCTGACCGTTCGCTTAGTGGGGCTTGGATATAATGGGACCCTTTCCCCGAGCTATAGGGAACTGAAGATGGCTTCACGTCGGCACAGACTACTTTACCAAGTGGGTGGAAGCCGAGCCCCTTGCCAATATCAGGGATATGGATGCTAAGAGGTTCATCTGGAGGAACATTGTCACCAAGTTTGGAGTTCCTCACACACTGATCTTAGATAATGGCCTTCAATTTGACAGTAAAGCCTTCAGAAGATATTGCGGGGAGTTAGGGATTAGGAACAGGTATTCTACACCTACTTATCCTCAGGGGAATGGGCAGGCCGAGGCCACCAATAAAGTTATAGTGTCTGGACTGAAGAAAAGTTTGGACGACGTTAAAGGGAAATGGATGGATGAATTGCCCCACGTGTTATGGATCTATCGTACTACACCCTGAAGATCAACGAGGGAGATCCCTTTTTCAATGACCTATGGGTCAGAAGCAGTAATCCCCCTTGAATCTGGATTCCCAACTCTGAGAACGGATCAATTCAATGTTGAAGAGAACCGCCATTTACTCCTAGACAGCCTGGATCTGGCTGAGGAAAGAAGAGAAGTAGCAACGGTAAAGATGACCTACTACCAACAGAAACTTAAACAAAGGTATAATAAGGGGGTGAGAGCTAGACCATTGGCCCTAGGAGACTTGGTCTTGAGAAAGGTAGCGGGGACGGCCAAGAACCCTGCTGGGGGCAAGCTAGGCCCTAACTGGGAAGGGCCATATAGAATCACTTCCATTGCTGGCATTGGGGCCTATTATCTGGAAGATTTGGATGAAAATGTAATTTCTCACCCTTGGAATGTAAACAATCTACGGCGTTATTATTATTAATAAATTAAGTTTCCACTCATATCTTGCTTGGTTGTATCTTGTTATGGATGTGCTTGTAGAGATAATTGGTCTGTTAAATATTCTAATGTTAAATAGAACCTAGGTCTTGTTTGGTTCCTCGGGTCACAAGTCTAGGGTAAATTAATATTGTAGAAAATATTCTAAGTGTTAAACAGAACCTAGATCTTGTCTGGCTCCTCGGGTCACAAGCCTAAGGTAAATTAATATTGCAGAAAATATTCCAAGTGTTAAACAGAACCTAGGTCTTGTCTGGCTCCTCGGGTCACAAGCCTAGGGTAAATTAACATTATAGAAAATATTCTAAGTGTTAAATAGAACCTAGGTCTTGTTTGGCTCCTCGGGTCACAAGCCTAGGGTAAATTAACATTGTAGAAAATATTCTAAGTGTTAAATAGAACATAAATCATGTCTGGCTCCTCGGGTCACAAGCCTAGGGTAAATTAACATTGCAGAAAATATTCTAAGTGTTAAACAGAACCTAGGTCTTGTCTGGCTCCTCAGGTCACAAGTCTAGGATAAATTAACATTGCAAAAAATATTCTAAGTGTTAAACAGAACCTAGGTCTTGTCTGGCTCCTCGGGTCATAAGCCTAGGGTAAATTAACATTGCAGAAAATATTCTAAGTATAACAGCGTATGCAAATACTCTAAGTGTTGAGTGGAGTTCGGGTCTGACATAGCTCCCAGGGTCACAAGTTGGGAACTAAGGGGACCTTGAGAAAGGTTGCTTAAAGGGACGGGGAAGTGAACGCCGTGGGGACTTCCTCGGGTTTCTGGAGTAGTGCCAACAAGTTCACTTTGAACTAGACCTTAGGTGATAATTTGCTTAAAATTCATAAGTTAGTTTACTCTTTATGTTGTGATAGCATTGTGAATTGCCATGGTGTGATTGTTATGAAAGGAGGAAGGTAGTGAAGTACGTAAAATGACAAGTATAAAGTAAACAGTAAAAGAAAAACAAAGTGTACAAAAAATATATGTAATAATAAACGACCAATGTTAACTTCAAAGTTTCTTCATTAAAAGTAGACTAACTATGATACAAAAAAAGGGGAGGGGCACTATCTATACAACAGCCCGTTACAAAAATGCCTAAGTATTCCTTAGACTAAGGCTAAACTAAGCTGTTGACTCCTTCTCCTTGGCTCTTTTTTTCTCTTGCTCTTTTTCCTTCTTCTTCCTCTTCAGTTGCGCCACCTCGGCCACTTCCTCTTCGGCCTCCACGACCTGCACATCAGCTGGAGGTGGCAGTTCTTTTTTCTTTTCCTTGCCTTTGGCCGAAGTAGGAAAGGGATCTTGGTCGAGCTGAGCTGAAGAAGAAGGGGGAGCAGAGCTGGGGTCTGTTAGAGGCTGAGGTAAGGTAGGCGCCAAACGTAAGACAGGAGGGTAGTACACCTTATCAAGAGCCCGAAGCTCTGATTCAATGCTCACCCCCGCAGCGTTCATGGCTTGGCCTCACACCTCCAAGCAGAAGGCACGGGCAACATCTCTGAGCTTGGCAATAAGGCTATCTGCTGTCTTGGTCATGCCTACATCGTATACAGCCTGCTCGGCCTTAGCTTTCTCAGTCTCCTTGGTTTCCAGCTGCTTTTTTAGTTGTTTCAGCTCCACAACTGTAAGGGCCATTTTATTTTCGGCCTTCTTTTGGGCCTCTAAGGCATCGGCTGCCTATTTTTCATAGCCCTTAAGGGTGGACTCTGCATTCCTATGGGCCTTTTCCACCTCGGCCAGTTAGGCAAGAGTCTCCCTGAGCTTCTTGTCCGCGTCCGAGCGGGCCCTCTCAGCAGCCTCCAGTTTATTCCTGGCATCCCTAGCCATGTCCAAGGAATGTTCCACCTATTCCTCAGCCATGAAGGCAGCTTGGATGGCCTGCAAAAAAAAAAAAAAAAAAAAAAAAAAACACACACACACACACACACACACACAAGTGTTATATGATGCACATAAAGTTTTATTGTAAAGCAATCAGATGGGATCAGTCCTATACCTTAGCCAAATCTTGCTTCAAGGCGAGGAAGACTTCGCGCTTCCTAAAGGATTTTAGCTCTGCCATATCTTCTGGCAGACATAGTGCCTTCTCCAGGCACTCGGCCACCTGGCCTGAGCTACCCTTTTTGGGGTCCCTTAGGTTGGCATCATCCAATACTGGATTGCCCGAGCTTAGGGTAAAAATGGGCCTCCAGATGGAGGCCTTCTTCGGTTGGTTTCCTTCAACCTCTTTGGAAGTCCCAGTGGAAGTGGACTTCTTTGATTGCCCCTTTCCGGTCTGAGCTTCTTTGGCTGGGGATTGGTGAGAGGACTATGTTATCTCCCCTACCTCAGTGCCCTCGGCGTCTTTGCCTCCCTGGGCCCTTTTTCTTTTCCTGTCCCCAGCATCAGCAAGAGACATATGTGTAGTTGCCGGGGTGGGTGGTTGAGGTACCACTGCCATAGCTGGGGAAGAGCCCCCTGCATGGGCTGTGAGCAGGGCAAGGAGATTTGGTGTTTTTTCCTCAAAGCCCATGTCTACCGATGTATGAGGTTGCGATGTGCTAGGAGCGTTTGGGCGGTAAAAAACCTCAAAGTCTTTGTTTGTCACTTCTTGAACAGACTTGGACGTAGACTCCCCGGACTCGTCGTCTAATGGGATAGGTGGTTCTTGTGAATAGATGAGTCTAGCAGCTAAGGGGGCTAGGAGCTGAGCGTTCGGGTCCCCTCGGAAGGAGGTTCTGTTATCAAAAAACCTGGTACGGCTACGTCAATTAAAGCCAAGCGGGGGTCCCTGGCTTTAATAACGTTCTTCGGACTTTAGAAGCGCTTGGTGGATGGTTTGTAACCGAGGATGATGTGCGCTGCCCTAAGCTGTCCGTCCGTGTGTAAGAAAATCTCCACCTTGAGGATTCGATTGAGATCTTTAAAATTCACCAAGTGTTTGGCTGGGGCGATGTGGTATTCGTCTGCTAGATGAAACAAGAAGGGTTATTAGTATTAAAAAAATAAAAAATAAAAAAAAGTTGACACTAAGAAAACTATGTAGAATCCTATGTGTGGCCCTAATCCTCGGGAGCGCTACTTGGTTCCCCTTCCTGGGTAGGGCAGTGCATTCCATCATGCCAGCCTCTTGAGACAAGAAGAAAATCTTCATCCATGCCTTTGCTTGAGTCAGGCAGGTAGGAGATCAGTCTAACAGCGGAAACCCTACACTTCATGTAGTATTTGGTTTTTTCCCTTTTCTGGCAGTTGTATACCCAATTTACATCGTGCCAGGTAAGGTTAGTCCCCATTCTGCGGTTTATCGCATCTACACACCCGAGGATCCTAAATATGTTTAGGGAACATTGGGTCGGGATTAACCTATAGTTTATGAGGTAGTCCCTGGTTACCCTTCCCATGGGAAGTTCCATCCCACCTTCAATGAAGACGATCATAGGAATGACCACGGACTCAAGAGGTCTGTGTAGGACCAACCACTCACCCTTCTCACAGTGTTGGATTTCAACACTGTTGGGGATCCTATATTGAGCCCTAAAGACTGCCCTAGCCTCGGCAGTGTCTACTAACTTAGAATATCTACCCATGGAATGTGGTGGTGTGAAACGTTAAGTTTGTGAAAGAGAATAGACAGTGAAATCAACACACCTATGAGTGAAGGCAAAAAGTGCTCCTTGGGAGTTTTCTTCTTCAACTTAGATCGCCAGAATGTTCAAAATAAGCCTTAGCCAGCTCTAAGTCCTCCTTTTATAGGAGTGAAAAAGTGAGCAGTAAAATTCCCGCCCATAAGTGAGGGGAAATGAGGACCATAGGATCTTGATCAAGCCGTAGAACGTGGGGAGATAAGCAACCGCCTGACGCCATAAATGCGAGATCGTGGATTCCGAAGCATCAGAAGCGTGCAGAGGGCAGATGAAAGGACGTTGATACGTGGGAACGCATGTGGCACATGCATGTTTCACCTGTGAGACTAAAACTTCGCTTTTATCTCATAAACAAATAGCAAATGTTTTAGGGGGCTATTGTGGGTGCCCGAGGACCGAGGATGAAGTTGAAGGGTTGCAGCATTGGTGTAGGAATGCTCCAGGCCATGGGCCTGAGGAAGAAAGCCGCCCGAGGAAGGGAACAGATAAGTCAAAATACTCTATAGTGTTCTAAGTAGGAGCTGGAGCCTGAAGAGAAAGGAAGTCAGTGGACATCAGGGAAGCTTTTAGCCTAGTATAGCCTATTGCATCCGCATTAAATGGTGGGCAACAGCTTTATCAGCCGCATTGATGAGGAAGTGACCTAAACAGTGTAAGTCACAACTAAGCAAATTCCTTCCACCATCTTCTTCAGATGTTAAAAATAACAAGTGTCATGAAAGGATGGGGGTTAGGTGAGAATGCATGGTTAAGATATGAGAAGAGAAGAAGTATATAAGAAGAGGAAGGAGCACTGAAAAGGGGATTGAGACAAAAAAAAAAAAAAAAAAAAAAAAGAGAGAGAAAGAAGAGTATTGAGAGAAGAGAGTGAAAAGTGCTACTTTTGTGTAAACTTGGCCTCCTCGGGAGAACTTGTGGAGAGCTTGATACTCATTTATTTCTTAATACAAACCTTATTTTTCCCTATACTTGTCCTCGGGCGAAGCCCTCTGTTGTTGTTCGTTCCCTCATCTTACAAATTTTACTGATTTGGGCCAAGGTTGAACTACACAACCCACTACTCTAAGTGGGTTTGGCCCACTAAATTATCTGGTCCTTACAATATATATATATATATATATATATATATTTATATATATATCAACTTTGAAACCCTCTTCTCCAAAAAAAAAAAAACTCTGAAACCCTTAACAACGCCCAAAATCAAGGAATTAAATCCTATTTTAGAAATTTCTCAAAAATGACAAAAAATTAAAATAAAATTCTTCCAATATATGATATGTGCACATTTTACTCACATGCTTGTACATTTTTTTCAGTGATGGTCATGTCTATTCAAAAAGGGGGCCTCATACACGGTCGTTGAATTCAACAAGTTGCAGGACACATCTGAAATCTAGAGACCAAGTGACCAACAGTGTCATGGATGGGCTAATACATGGTTGGCTAGCTAGCTAATGCGGGGCTCACATCCATGTGCTAATAGACCAGTGAACATGTGATAGTTATAACACAGGTATGGGGAGGGGAGGCAAAGCAAGTTATAGCAAAAGGAAATGGAGACCAACAAATATATTTATGAATCAATAATACATACATATATATATATATATATATAAGATTTATAACATATGTTAGCAATTGAGTTGCAATGTAACATTCATGGAGGACAAGCTCACAAAAAATTCAATGCCTAGTACATGCATGACTCAGTAATTGTTTGTTTTTGTGTGAAGAAGATGGGTTCCTAATCTGGTTGACAATCTTTTTTATTTTGTGAGATTTGTGGGGTCTGTACCAGCTGATACTGCCCAGTTTATACTTGGGTTTATTTCCAAATTCATGGAACCAAAATATAAATTGATGCATTTTGCATATGTGATAGGACATAATTTTGTCCAAAGATGAGTGGAAAAATATGACTTATTGATCCCATAAAAAAAAAAGATGACTTATTGACTTCCTTCAGAGACTGACATGTCTCTGCACATGAATAAGGAGAAAAAGTTGTATGAATATTCAAACTGTTCTTTTATGCACTAATTTGTGTCACCAAAATTTTTCTTTCTTTTCTGCTGAAATAGCCATAGAGTCACACTACATATTTTTTGTATGTTGTACTTGTACTTTCCCACACTATGCATTTAACACAAATTGAAAAGCAATAGTAGAAAGAAAATGGTTTGCAATGAGACTAAACGTCATTCTTATTATAGAATGAGTATAATTCTTGCTTATAGACTTTTTGCATGAATGACTTTATTAGGAGTCTAATCTTGTTTTCCTCAATTTGATTTATCCATGTCTTTTAGAGGTCCTATCAGGCTGTGCTTAAACACAATATCAAAAGCCTTGTGATTGATTCTCTTTTCACTATTTTTTGTTTCCTCGTTTTTATTGTAGTTCGCTTCTAGATGCATATTCTGAGTCTGAGCAAAAATGTACTTCAATCTTTTGTATAGTGATGAATTTTAATGCATTTACCTAACCTTGTTACAGGTTTACAGATAAGGATACTTTTATCCCTTCAACGGTAAAAACAAAAGAGCCATGAACCGCATTTGGTTATCTCTCGAGTATCTTCCATGTTCTTCTCAAAAAAAAAAAAAAAGAGAGAGACTCTCTTCCATACCATGAAATCTATGGCATTGAATGGAGACTAGCTGAACTGATTTATTATCTAACCTAACCTAGCATTTACTAGTGCACCAAAATGTCCCTTTTCAGACGGCAATCATCCATGCGTTAGATTTTTTGCGCTGATACGGACCAACATTTCATATTCTTTGTCAGAATCTCAAATTTTAAAAATAATAGTTCCAATTAGCTCAATTAATAAATTTTCCTGTAATAAGGTAAGAGATATGAGATTCAAATATCACTTACACCAAAAATCAATTGGCGTTTTGATCCGATGATAAAAAACAATTATTATGAAATGAACAGCATAGATTGAAATTTCATCATATTTATCAAAAGAAAGATTAACTTACAAACCCATCACTCTTTGTTACAATCTTTTATGATTTTTCAAATTCGAGGCAGCACAATATATTTTGAGACGTAAGTCAATGAATTAAAAGTGTGATTTTTTTAGAATTATCTTTGTTTAAAAATCATTCTTCTTGCTTTATAAGATGCAAAATTAATAATTAAGGTTTTGTATTTGGCACACTTTAAAAAAAAATGGTTAAACAACTTAGGGTTTCAACTTTCAATTGGGTTAGATTTCTATTAGCTCAATATTTTGGGGATCTTTTTAGATGTGGTAAAAAGGATGCAAAACCCACCTATATTTTTTCTATTTAAAAAATCAATTATCATCCTACCATTTTTGGGAGCTTTTGTACATTTTTGCCTCTTTGGTTTGTAACGGAGCACTTTAGGAACCTTTTGTAAATTTTTGGAGTATGGAGAACCTCAGTACCTCACGCCTCGAGCCAACCCTATTTCATATCCTTCGTCTTTTTTGTGAGAAGAAAAAAAGAATGAAACATGGAAATTAAGATATATTTGATTTAAAGGTTGTAATTAACTCTAAAAACAAAGTTACAGCCATTCTCATATTAAGTGCGAAACTGTATTTATAATATGACATACTAGAAATGATGGATGGATAGAGGAATGACAAGCAAGCTTGTTCATGCTACTTAGTTCGGCTTTAAAAGCACCCAAAGCCTATCTAGACTGTGATCCAAGCTAATCTTAGCAATTAATCCAAGAGAAATCCCTCGAGTTTCAAGATTGAATCCCTGAGATCGATCCTATATATTTCCGAGAATTCCTCCTTAATTTGAATCCTAAACCACTTCCAAATGCTTAGGGATTTGATTGACCCTAAGGACTATATCACCCATTCTACGTAAGGGTTGCAATTGCATTGATGTCATTTTAAGGTATGCACAATCAAGAGACCCTAGCATCTGCCTTGTAGCCTACCACAAATTTGTTTTTGCTGACTTTTGGAGAGTCTCCCACCGACGTACCGATGACTTACTTCTTGTCATTTCCATCTCCAGTGAAGATGCACATGGATCCTAGATCAAGGTGTGCAATCAATTGCACAGGCTATTCAAATTTTCTTTTTTAATTGGCACATGTCATACTCGGTACCCGTTTGGATACGGATGAAAAGGTCACTGTCTGCATCTGCGTTTATTTTCTTTTTCTTTTTTTTCTTTTTTTTTTTACCGCGTTTTTATGACTTTTATGCTTTTTCAGTGAGTCTTGTGTACTATTCACGGGACCTATAAACCTATTTTTTCAGCAAAACTTTCATTAAAAATGTGTCTCATGACACTATTCACATATTTAAAAATTATTTTGTTACAGTATTTTCAGTTTTCAGTTTTCAGCAAAATAAGCGATATCCAAACACACCCTTAGTATCATTTCGGATGACATCAATTCTTAGCGAAATTATGGTAAAATTTATAAAAGTAATGTTGGGGATATTACAAATTTTATTACATAAATCTTACAAACTGATATATCACCAACCACATAAAATTAATTCAAAAATTCATTTATTATGTTGTTTAAATCGAATCAATTATATTTTTATCACATTAGTTTTGTAATTTTTTTTTAGTAAACTTCGCAATAGCTTTTAGTATTTTCCAAACTTATTTTTACAAACTTATTTTATTATTCAGCTTATTTTTGCTACTATTCATAGGTCCCACTACATTTTTTGATACTATTTATTGGCCCTACTGTACTATTTTAGCTAATTTTTACTGCAGTACTTTTAGCAAAAAATTTTCAACTTCAACAAAATAATCAGATTTCAAACGGACCCATAATACACTTATTGTATCATGAAATTAATGGCCATAAATTCAGCATGTTGAGGAGCAGGTGTTAAGGAATGTGCAGAGCAACAAAATAAATCCTAAGAGACAAAAACATATTTTTATAGAAAAGCATGAAACACGTTATGTGGATGGATTGCTGCTAATTACAGTACTCAGGGAGTGCTGTCTATTGGTTAATTATGGCGTTGTCGTGCATTTATGATTTTCATATTCTCTTCACGTATAAGTTCGAAATCAATGCAACAAAACATTGTCATTTTTTAATGGCAAAACACTAAAAAGAACTCATCTGACAGAGATTTTTAACCTCAATTTGATACCATGCAGGGACCCAATAACAACCTCGACGACAAATGCACAGATATAAAGAATACTTGCCAATGATTCTTACATAAATGAAATACAGTGGTGAAGTTTGACATCAAAAGCAAATCCCAATGCCCTACGTGCAATGAAATTCCTTAATTTCCTCTATCTTCTAACTTGGTCCCTGCTTATTTTGGACCCTATTTTAATACTCTCTTATATATTAATTAATGGAATCCCCATTGTACCTTTACGGCACCACAAAAGAATATAGAACTATTATCACCTGGAAGTTGTAAACCTGAGTATTTGAAACTCTTAATCTAATGGAAACCAACACATAAAGGTGTATTGTTTCATTGTTTTGTTCCGAGTAGTGACCAGACATAAATCATAAAACATTACCCCAGAACACAAAAAAGGGGCTTATTTATTTCTTTGTTTGTTGGTTTTCCTGTAGCTAGAAGTGGACCAATTTATTCTGCCAAGTCTAAAAAAAAAATCATCTATTGTCTCTTTGTCGGCCGAAAGTTTTTAACTCTTTAATTTTTGGTATCTTGGACTCATTCGATCATTATGTTTCGTTGATCCCATAAGTCAAATTCCTCAGTCGTTTTATACATGGTTTCATTCAAAAAAGAAGTTTCACAGAGAAAATATGTCCTATAAGTCTATAACTAATTAGTCCCCAAATAGTACTGGAATTAGTTTCAAGAAACCAATTGTCGGTTCTCCAATTTAAAATAGAGTAAGGGTATGTTCGGGCGTAGAGCTTAGTTTTTGTTTAATTCAGATTATAATCCGACCTGATATAAAAGTGCTATGATTTAATGGAAAAATTTCTGAGACTTAGTCCATAGAACAGCACATTTTTAACCCATTGTGGATCTTCTATATAGGATATAAACACTGTTATTTCATATTAGGGTTAATTGTGTTGTTGAGAGAGAAACGTTATATTGCCGCATTTTGTATATTTTCCTGAAATTAGTGAAATTATTACAATTCCATAAACATAGGCAAATTGCCGAATCACGTATCTTCTTTTGTCATGTGATTGTTTTGTGCGTGTTATTTTTCTTTGTTTCTTTCGCATTTTAGAGCACTAGCATTGGGGGGTGTATAACCCCCGGTTGCTATTTAAGCAACCAACAAGGCCAAATCGCCCCACATTCAGGGGTTGGTTTTTTTTTTTTTTTTTTCCAACTGTTCACAAGGATGTAAAACAAAATTATTATTTTAATGAGAAAAGAGAAACAAAAAGGTAGAGAGATGGAAGAGAAGAGAGAGAAACCAAATTTTTTATTTTATTTGTTGGTATAGTTTATATTATTTTAATGAGTTGTGTGTAAAAATAGAAATTGGGATGTTAGATGAGTTGTAAAATGAGATAGTAAAATAGATAAAGTAGGTTTTGAGGATGTAAAATAGACATTTTCTTGCATCCCCGAATTCTAGTGCTCTTACAGATCTAGGAATTTGTATATATTTCCAATATGATAGATATACAATATTTTTCGCAACAAATTCAACTAGTGTTGAGTTATCACCACCCGATGTAGATAGAGCCAAGCAACTCACCATGTCTTGCATGGTTTCACATGCCATCATAATACCAATTGGGCTGATATCATGGCACTTTTAATCAAATTGGGTTGTTTGCATGTAACTTTTAAGACTTTTTTTTTTTAATGTGCACAATCAAATGACACGTCAACATTTTGTATATATAGTATAAGAGTCATGCTAACGAGTGTCTTTAGAGTAATGATTAACAATCTATTTTAAGAAAGTTTTGACACTACTTTTATTGGAAATGAAAAAAACTGTCAAAACATTCATTACTTTTTTTTTTCTTTTTACATAAAAACTTTCTTTAAATGGATTGTTAACCATTGCTCTAAGGGCATCCGTTAGCATTTTCCATAGTATAAAGATTAAATTGGATCCAATTGCATTTTTGGGGATTATATTCAAAACTTTAGTGATGAAATTGGAAAATTGAGTATTTAATGATAAAAATGTCGATTTTGCCAAAAATTTAATACTTACAACTTCTTATCTGGTTTCAATGTACTTGTGGATTCATCTTTTGCACTGCCATGTTACTGTTTAAAAGGGGGAAAAAACATCTTTCTTACAAATCTTTAAATTCATTCCTAAAAAAAAAATTAAAAAAAACTTTGAGTTGCAGAGTCAAATACCCTTTTTTTTAATTCGATGGGACAAACTCAATGACCTTATTTGAGCATTATTTTCTCTATAGTCGAAACGCCTCGGGTAAATGCAAAATCAAATATATAAAATTACAAACCTAAACTAATTCTCAACTTTTAACATTTAAAAGCTGTTACTCATTCACCAATAGTGCTAAATAAAGTATACAATATTTCAAAAGAAATGTTTCTAAAGTGATATCATTCTTGCTAAAATTCATTCTGTATGTTACACATTATACAGGAAACAAAACATGCACAGCAAACCTTTGTTTGCATGATATACTAATCATGACATTCCCCTTTCCTTTTCGCACTTTATAAAGTCATTAAGTACTTAAGTACATTAAGAGAGTACTTCACACTAAACTTAATTTATGGTACCTTTTCAAGTGAGATCATCAACTTTTTTTTTTCTTTTCTTTTTTTGCCCGCCTATATAAAGCGGTAAACAAGCTAAGCAACATCCACAAAAATAGTAACCAATAAGTCTTCTCTTGTGCATGAGCACCTAGGTCTAAAAAAATAGTAATAAAATAATGCCCATGCGCAAGTTTAGTAGGGTTTAGGCTCAAAATCAAAGTAGGCACAAATTGTGTCCTAATGGAAAAAGGCATACCTACCAATTTAAGATTAAATTTGGACAAAATCTTAGCCATTCTTGTTCCAAATCAATTCTCAAAAGTCCTTTCCAATGGATATTCATGATGTAATTGATTGCCTTTACAAAAGAAGTTGCATCTATTTTGTATAAGTAGAAAGAAGTTCATTCATTGACAATCAATTCCAAGGATATATAGATAGCTCTTATTATGATGTTAATTAACACATATAGGAAAGAGTGTAAGACAACAAAAACATAATGATTTTATACAATTCAACGTGGATCTTATAACTAAGAAGAAGAAAAAAAAAAAATTTATGAAATTAATCAAATTATTAGTTGAAATTGAAAATCACACATATCACATGCCACTGTCCGACACTATTGCCACGAGGATGTCGTACTGCTTGTTAAAGAGCGAACACACAGTGTGAATAGGCGGTGCCCACGTGGCCAACTTACCTGCCACGTCATGTCTATGTGGGCCCCTAGATATTGACGTCCACATGGATTGGCCGCCCCATTGGGCAACTAGCTACATACATATGCCACGTAACCCAACGGCAATTAATTTTTGATGCAAAATAGTGTTTCAAGCATTGTCTGTCTGTCACCGTCATATTAATTTTCTTTTGTTTTTTATGACACGCGCACTATGTCCCACAGTGTTCTATCAAATGATGATATGGCAGTCTCTAATCTAATGAAGACAAATACAACTGTAAAATCATCCCACTAGTCACTACCAAATTCGTGGTGCTTATTGGTTTTTAGCAACTCAACTTAAACATTCACCATGTTTATCAAATTTAATGGGACTTATATGTGATGCTTAAAATGTGTTTGAATATCTCTCAATCTCATACCATCAAAAATCGAATACTCTCTTTCATATATTGTTGATAGATTTTGTTACAATTTGGTTATAACTTATAAAACGAATGATGACTATATTTGTTGTCATTCTATAAGTGTCACTCAATCTTGTTTATATATATATTTGATGCAGATATGGCAGTATACATTGCACTTTAAGTTTCTTTACATATAACATGTTTGATTGTGATACAACTAAGATAAGGTTCTCAATAAACTTTTTGTCCCACATATTAGTAAAGTCTCCTTTGATGTGTTGCATGGGAGAAGAAAGGAGAAACAGATCTCACAATATAAGAGCATTCACATTGGGCAAGGTAAATGGTATATGTTGAGGAATTTTAGCATCAAAGCAAAAAAAAACAAGCTAACATCCAGTCTTGTATCTGTCTTGTATCCTAAAAAAAATTAGAATTGTGCTGCAATACCATCACAAATTTGTGATGGTACTGTAGCACAATTGTAAAAAGAAATAATATTTTTTTATTCATTGCTCTCTCCTCCTAGTCTCAATCTCTGTCTCTCTCTCCGTGTCTCATTTCTGGCTTTTATTTATGTTTTGAAATATATTATTTATTGTGTAAATATATTATTTTAATGTGTTGTATTGTAAAATAAAAATTGGGATGTTGAGTGTATTGTAAAATAGTATGGTATAATTGATAAAGTAGTATTTTAAGATGATAAAATAAAATATGATAGAATTTCCGGTGGGAATGCTCTAATGATTGGAAGGGCAAGAAACTCTAACTAAAGAAGGAAAGCAATAATTTTGTAGAATAAAGTTTTTAAGTTGCATTTGCCCGGCTCTGAGAGAGAGAGAGAGAGAGAGAGAGAGAGAGAGAGAGAGAGAGAGAGGGAACCTTTTGAAACTACATTACTTGAATCTGAACAACAACAAGTTCAAACTCAACATTCCAATCCAAATTTGTGAATTAATTCACTTGTCCCAGTTAGACTTGAGTCATAACTCACTCAAAGGAGAGATTCCTTCACAAATCAACAATATGCAGAGCTTGGAGTTGTTGAATGTCTCCCACAATAACCTCTCCGGTCTTATTCCAACTACTTTTGAAATGATGCATGGCTTGTTGTATGTCAATATATCCTACAATGAGTTGGAGGGTCCTCTTCCCAATAGCACAACTTTTCAAGAGGCTCACATAGAAGCATTACAAGGTAATAAAGGGCTTTGTGGAAATGTTATAGGATTGCAACCCTGTAGGGTAGGGCATATTTCAAAAAAGGGAAATAAAATCATTTTCTTTATCATTTTCCCTCTTTTGGGTACACTTTCACTTGTATTGGTATTCTTTGGAATTTTCTTCTTTGCAAAAAGAAAATGGCAAAATCCACATACAAACCAAACAAGTGACGTGGTCAAGGAAAAAGTGTTTACAATATCATCTTTTGATGGAAGAACAATGTACCAAGAAATCATTGACGCAACCCAAAATTTTGATGCTAATTTTTGCATTGGAAAGGGGGGATACGGAACTGTCTATAAAGCCAACCTAATATCAAGAAACATAGTTGCGGTGAAGAAACTACAATCCTTGCATGATGGTGAGATTGCACAGCAAAAAGAGTTCTTAAATGAGATAAGGGCATTAACAGGATTACGACATCAAAAAATTGTTAAATTTCATGACTTTTGTTCACATCCACAACACTCGTTTTTGATTTATGAGTACCTTGATAATTCTTTTGCTTAGAATATAATCATATTTTCTTTTACTTGAATAATCTGCTACATTTTTTTGTAAAGTCATGCTAATGGATGTCCTTAGGGTAATGATTAATAATTCATTTTAGGAAAGTTTTGACACCACTTTTATGGAAAATGAAAAATGCTGTCAAAATATTAATTATTTTTTTTTCCATAAAAAATTTCTTTAAATGGATTATTAACCATTACCCTAAGAGCATTCGTTAGTATTTCTCTTCTTTGTAACATATCCTCTCTCCCAGTGGCCCACTATGTTTTGAAATAAGACTGGTAATGTTTTCTTCTATATTTTCATAATTTTCTGTAGGTCTGGGATTATACTGGCTTAGGATACACAAGATACAATGCACAGGATATAAATAAAGAAGTTCTAGGGTAAGCATACGCATAGGAAGAAGAAAAATATCATTTTCGTAATCTTCTAGTTTTTAATGGCAAATGACTTTGTGCTACAGGTGTGTAGTGGAGAATAAGGTGCTTCATGGTTCCCTGCTGTCATGTATGGAGGTACATATTTTTATTGTTAATTTGTCATAAGTTCAGTGTAAACCTCTTGCATTTTAAGTCCTGTTATGGAGAAGTTCTTCCTTTCATTACATTCTTTCTTTTCCTGATGAAAAATATTCCTTGTCCAATATCGGATCACTAAGTATATAGACTTGGCTGAATGGTGTGCGTAATATTTTTCTTAATGTAGTGAAACGGTGGAGTTATTCATCTCCTTTTATGAATTATGGCTGTCATCTGTGCTTGATTCTCAGAGTTTTGTTATTGTATTTTTGTGTGTTGGATGGCTTTTGTGTTTTTTACTTTGGTTTTAATGATGTATCCAGGGCTCTGTGAGCAATATTGGATAGCATTCTTACCATTATAATTGGTATCACAATTTAAGAATGAATTTTCTTTTATTATACTTTAAGTGGGATTTGATTATCAAGAATTTTCTTTTCTTCATATAAGGTCATTTGTACCTCTTCTTCATATATATATATATATATATATATATATATATATATATATATATATAGTTATTAATATTGACATAATCAGGTTTATAATACTGTCTTATATAACAAAGAAAAAGTGAGTGAACCCAACCCCCAGGGGTACGTACCACAATCAGGTAGGATCACGCCTCATAAAGCGGAGGTCCTTAGTTTGAAAGGTACTAGAAGCACGAAGCCAATTTTATTTTTTATTTGTTTCATTTCGGTATTCAATTTTATTTTATTTTAGGTCTTATTATTTAAATAGGTTATTAGCATTTTATTTAATTTCTTAGAGTCAAGGCTATTTTTGTAATTCAATAATTGGGTTTTCCCAAGTCAATCAGGATTAGGGGTAAGTCCTAATAGACCATCTAAGAATACTATTGCACTCTAATGGAGACTGTTTATGGTTTCCTTCAGTACTAAATTTACTAGTGGAAATTTTCCTTAAATAGTTTGGTGCTGATTTCAGGAAATCCTAAGTGTTGATTGCTAGGCTATTTATTTATTTATTTTATGTTCTTCAATTTCAGTGTTGCATCATTTTTGGTTTTGTATCTCTCTTTGCCCCTCCCGTGGGAGCAAACTTGAACATATATATATATATATATATATATATATATATATATATATGATGCAGTTGTAACACTGCAGTTGTAGGCCCTTCTAGTTTCCAGTATGATGGATATTATCCCCCTGATGGGTTGATAATGAGATTTAAACTTATTTTTTAGAAGTCAAATTTCTTTAAAAAAGCTCAAATAGCACATGTACACAGGGTGTGTACTGTCAGGTACAGCAAAATTAAACACTGAAAGTACATCGACCAAATAACACGATTTAAATTTCTTCCCTAGCACAGCTATTTTCTTTGAAGGTGGTGGCAACCTGGTCATTCATTATATATAGCTATTCTTATTCCTTGAGGTCTCATCAATATATACTATTTTGCCAATTTCAATGTGCCTTATCTTGTGCAATGTAATTTTCATTTACTTGCTGTAAATTATGATACTTTTTGCAACTAAGAAAATTGAAACTTTTCTATAGAATACAGATTTCCAGAAGACAATCTATCCTTCCAGGTTATCTTCAATGACTCTACCTTCGAGCCCTTCATCCTTGGGGATGGACAGCACCTCATCAAGGCCGCCATTGTCTTCTCAGAGGCATTTAGCAAAGCTGGAACTGAGTGATGGCAATAGCCTATATACAAAGTTGGTGGTAATTTTCACTTGTATGTAAATGAAGTTACATTGCCGTTTGATGAATAGTAGGATGAATAATTGCCCGTTTTATTCAGTGGGTAAGATCTGTTTGATAACATATGTCACTGATAATAATTGGTTAGAGCATCCACAGCAGTGGATCTAAAATTTTAGCTATTTAGTTACACAAAAAGTCACTTTATCTATTTTACCTACACACGTGTTACAGCAGTGGATCTATTTTAGCTTTTAATACAATAAAATAATATAAACTCTACAATAAAATAATATAAACACTACAATAAATTAATATATTCACTGCAATAAAATAATTCATCCCGCACCGCCACCACCACTTCATACAGCCCATCACCACCACCACCTTGCCCACAGTGTACTCTTACCGCCACCACAACCACCAAAATCAGCCCACAACTACCCAAGAAAATCAACCCACAACCACAAAAATAAAACCCACAAAGCTTCGATCACAAACCCAACAATCCGAAACCAGAAAAATTCCATGAACCCAGAAAAATTCCCGCAGAAAGGAGTGAACGAAAACCTCAAAAAATCTCCTTCTCCTTCAATCTCAATGGTGTCCTCAGAATCCGTAGACGATAGCTTTCGAGCCCGAGTTGAAAAGGTGTTTGGATCCCTCGCATCCTCGAAATCATCGCCGTGGTCCCTCACCGACGGCGAGGTCGAACGACAAAAGTGGAGACGAGATAGTAACGACACACGCGATCGCAACGACACGCCGTGCTTATCGGCGTTCAACGAGTGCTTTAAGAAAGACCAAAGAGCTTCACAAAGAAAGCTTCGTAGAGAGCTCGATGACCAAACCCATAACCAAACACCATTCGACCACCATAGCCACCAAACCCATATGAACAAACACAAAAAAACCCAATCACAACCAACACACCAAAATTCTGATCTGAGCAAAGAGAAAAGAGATGGGCGGCTGGTGGGTCGAGCTTCGGTGGAAGTTGAGAGACCGGAGTTGAGAGAGATGGACGGCTTGGGACGGCGTGGGTCTAAGAGCTTGAGAGTTTGAGAGAGTGAGCTTGAGAGATGAGAGCTTGAGCTTGAGTTTCAGGTGAGATGGTGGGAAGGGCCGGCGGCGGTAATAGAGAGGTGAGAGCTTGAGAGATGAGAGCTTGAGAGAAATTTCTCAGATGGGAGCTTGAGAGTGAGAGAGAGGACGGTGAGATGAGAATAAAAGATTGAAAAAAAATAAACAAACCGGTATTATTTTAATCAGGAGGGGTGAATAAAAAATTAATTTTTTTTTTAGATGTATGCTACAGTGCACATTTATATATAGATGTGCACTGTAGCAGTTTAGCTAAAAATTATAGCTTTGCCTCCATTGCTGCGTGGCCCTTTTTGATATTTTGGTGGAGCTAAAATAGCATTATAGCTATTTAGCTCTACTGCTTACAAGTATTCAAATTTGTTGACATTTATTGCAGGTTGGAGCGGACGGTGGCAAGTCACGTGTCAGGGAGTTAGCAGGATTCAAGACAACCGGATGGAACTACTCACAGAATGCAATCATATGTACAGTGGAACATACTGTTGAAAACGTATGTGCGTGGCAACGGTTTCTACCTGCTGGTCCAATTGCACTTTTGCCAATGGGTGATAATTTTAGCAATATTGTGTGGACTATGAACCCAAAAGAGTCAACAAACCGTAAATTAATGAATGAGGATGAATTTGTGAAAGATGTAAATAATGCTCTGGATTATGGATATGGTCCTCATCCTACGTCAAGCTTGTTTGGAAGCGGAGAAATGTTTTCTTGGCCTAGAGCAGGTGTGACATTATCAGCTAATGATTGTTTTGAAGTTCCACCAAAAGTGGTTAAGTTGGCATCTGAAAGAATGGTGTTTCCGTTGTCTTTAAGGCATGCCAGTGACTATGTGTCGAAGCATGTTTTTCTGATTGGAGATGCTGCACACTGTTCATCCTCTGGCTGGTCAAGGAGTTAATATGGGTTTTGGAGATGCATTTGCTCTTTCTAGGGTCATTGCTGAGGGTATAGCTGTAGGCTCTGACATTGGAGAGGTATGTGTTTTTGCAAAAAAATTCTTATTCTGCAAAGAATTCTTTTGAATTTCATTGTTGTATTTTGCCTTCTTTAAGGATACAAGGACCTTTAATCTAGTATCTCATTTGTTTTAGGTGAAGACATAAAGCTAGAGTGCTAGACAAATGGACTGATGGAAATATTTGTTTATTTATTTATTATTTTATTTTCTCATAGTTATAATAGGGGAGAGATTTGAACCCGGACATCTTTGTTGGAAATACTAAGTGGTGCTACTTGAGTTACAAGGCTCTTGGCGGACTGATGGATATATCTGAACATGTTTACCAATGGAACATGTTTACCAATTAATTGTCCCAAGTCCTAACCACATCGGAATATAGGCAATTTTGGCTTGAGAAGTGTCTCAAAACTTGATTAGAGCTATTTGGTTGCCCTGATGATGTAATTGTAATAAATTATTATCTCTATAACCACATGATGTGTGCATTGATTCGACTTATGCAGGTAACAGTGTTAAAGAAATATGAAGCCGAGAGAAAACCAGCAAATATTATGATGATGGGGATCCTGGATGGTTTTCAGAAGGCATACTCTGTCGATTTTGGACCCCTAAATATACTACGAGCTGCAGCATTGCATGGGGCGCACTTCATATCACCTCTTAAAAGAAGTATTATTTCTTATGCATCAGGGGAACAGAAACTGCCACTATTCACTTGAGAAACACTCTAAATTATTCTTACCAGAGGATATAAATGGATTGTATTTTTGCACCTCATATAGCAATGAATAAATTTTTTTATTTCATCAGTCTTGTACGGGAACAAATTTTTTAATATCATCAAATGTTGAATATCCTGTTTTGGTGGCTGCACCAAATTGCAAGTTTTTAGTTTTTACATAAGAACAAACAGCTTATTTGCTTTTATAAACTATTGCTTTATTACTTCTTCGTTGATGAGTGTATAATTTTGAGATATATATATATATATATATTTTTCCCTTTGAGAAATGATTTTTTAATCTTCATTCATGTGGAATCTAAAAAAATTAAAAATTAAAATCTTTATTCACGTAAGTTTATCCCCAAAAAAAAAAGAAAAAAAAAAAGATAAGTCTTTTGTTGTTTTTGTTTTGTTTTTGCTTTTTTTATTTTTAAAGCAAAAAAGGTGCAGTAAGTTTCCCACATCATCTTTTGTTTTAAAAAATCGCTTGAATCGAGATGAGGAGAAAAAATCTATGATGGCGGAGGAGCGGTAGACGGTAGTTATCAACTTTTACTCTACTGTTTACAAGAATTTATATATGAATAAGTTGCATTACAATAATAATTCTAATGTAAAATTATCATGTAATAAATTATATTTCTAGAGAGAGAGAGAGAGAGAGAGAGAGAGAGAGAGAGAGAGAGAGAGAGTTTTTATAATTGTGTATAACATTTTTTTTTCTAATTTAGATAAGTAGATCTTATAACTTAAATTCATCATATGAACAAATTTGAAGTGTGTATTAAACCCAATTAAAAAAATATATACACACAATGGTTGACTTATAAGGCCATTGATTATGACTTGATTTACGACATAATAAACAATATGACTAAGGTACGTACACAGTAAAGTATATAGAGGACACATACATTAAGCCATACAAAACATGTGCACATATTAACCTCCCTCCTTAAACCCAAAGTCGAATTTTGAATTCTAAATTGTAATCTCATAAAGGAAACCATGACCACAAGTGATTGAATTGGATTTAGAATAGTCTAAGCCTAATGTGGAATGAACTGTGCAAAATGCTGGCAATGGTAGCTAGCAAACAGCAATGATTAGTACTCGGTGAACAACTACATCAATGACCAAAAAGTGGCGACTATGTCCAGAACATGGCTACAATGGTAGCCTAAGAAATATAGGCAAAGGATAACATCGTGGTGAAGCACGTAAATGAGTTGGTAGATGTCGCATATTTGCATGGAAATAGTAATTTTCTAATTCTTGAATCTTAAATTTTTCGGTGTATGCAAGTTTGCAACATTAAAGCTTAATTTTTTGTTCAATAAATAAATAAACAAACAAACAAACTTAGCTAAATTAATTTACACTGGTAGTCTACACTTCTTTGAAATAATAGCAACACGTCGAACATCTGTGCCACTTAGTTATAAAAACTTAGATCTCTTTTTTTTTTCTTTCTTTCTTTTTTTTTGCTAAATGAAAAGATGGTCTTCGGTGTAGACTTGTCTACCTCACGGCATGTGACGGTAATAGATAATACCACGTATACCACCGAGACCTTCGAACATCGATTGGTGCCACTTAAGCATAAAAACTTAAATCTCTTTTCTTTTTCTTTTTTTCTTAATGAAAAAATAAGTCTCTGGTGTAGACTCATCTATCCCACACCACGTGAGAGTAATGAGTAATACTACGTGTACCACCGAAACCTTGACGAGGCTATCATCATGGGCACAACTCATTTGTTGAAGCATCATAGGCCTCATGACTCGAACCGCTCAACTCCTGCTAAGCACCATGTGAAACAATACAAATACTCCTACCACCAAACCATACCCCACGGTGATATAAAACATAAATCTCAAATTACGAATTACAATCCTTGCCTTACCCTATAGTGTGCGCATTCTTGATTTTTCTTTTGTTTTTGTTTTTGTTTGTAGAAGTCATGAGCTGGCCGGTTGTCTACCTCTTGCTGGATTAAATTACAATATTATATTTTTATTTTCCTAAGAAAAAAGATTTAAGGAATTACTTCAAAGCCTTGAATTTTGCTTGGGAAGTTGGATAAGATTTATCAGGGTGTCCCATCCCTTTACCCAATCTTCCATACCATGTAATTGACATTCCACTATAAAGAGATAGCATGAATTATGACCTCAACCGTCTGATTTAATTAGTTACTCAATAAGGAAATTCCTTATAGTGGAAGCCATTTGATCTGATTAATCATTTAAATGTAAAAGTGGTTGACTAGCCAAAAAAGATGAGGAAGTTTATTGATGATGATGATGGTACAAGATATACAATCGATCAATTTTGGCATTAGGCAAATCAATCTGTCAAATCCTAGGAGGAGACCTAGTATGATTGGGTGAAAGGAAATGAGACAAGGCATGAAAGCTAGCTAACTTTCTGGAGGTGTGTAAACATGGTTGCATGAAATTGAGAAAGTACAAGGTGTGGACAATAGGGCAAAATCTAAAAAAGAATTCTGAAAATCCTCATTACACACCCCATGAACAATGGAGGAGTTAAAAGCAAATGTACTTTGTCATACTCTCTTTGTCATTGCCATTATTTTTCTCCTAATTTTTTCCTTCTTTTACTTCATCTGAGCACTCCTAGTTTGTACAACATGAAGTGCCCCATCCATCGAAAAGACAATTCCTGGTCCACCATAAATATTGCTTTTGAGTTGAACTTGAATTTGATCAAGACCCCCATATTATTGAATTATTATATGAAGTGCCTTGATGGGTATATAGTCAATTAGTCACTTCTTTTGAAAAATAATTGAACTTTACTGAGGGAACACAAAAGAAAAGAAAAAAAAAGTGGAAGAAAACTCCATTCTAAGTTTATGTTTGAGAACTTAGTGTGGGCCCTATGACCATCTATATATTTAAGCAAGCACTCCCCATGCTATAGCAACCAGTCACAAGCTACACATTCACACTATTCAGGAGAAAAAGAAAGAGATACCCCTAATTCTCTTCCTGACCATAGCTATTTCAAATCTGCATCACTTCCCATTTCTTACTCAGATTTCTTCTTCGAAAGCTTATCTCCTATGAGGCCCTATCTAGCAGTATCACTTTTGCTTTTGTCCCTTCTTCTTTCTGAGGTTCAAGGTATGCAAAAATCTATATATCCTTCTTATGAGCATTAGAAT
This sequence comes from Notholithocarpus densiflorus, assembly GCA_030021035.2. Classification (NCBI taxonomy): domain Eukaryota; kingdom Viridiplantae; phylum Streptophyta; class Magnoliopsida; order Fagales; family Fagaceae; genus Notholithocarpus; species Notholithocarpus densiflorus. Next base: position 5,785,226 of record JARYZH020000003.1, read on the forward strand.
AATTAGGTTCTGTTTTGGCATCATATAAGCTCTGGTTGTAATATATTTTGTTAATTTTGTGAAGGGATCCGCTTGGATAAAAGTTTCATGTCATCAGTTGGGCAACATAAAGTAGATGTGAGTATTATACAAACATTTCAATTTGTTTTTCATTTTATTGAGATGGATTTTCTTCATTTATCTCTTCCTATTTTGATGGTGAAATTTCTGTGAATGAATGCAGGAAGAAAAAAGTGCTTTGACAAAAATACATGACAGTGCTGTTCAAGAGGTCATTCTGTGCAAAGATGGGCACTGTACAGGTACCATGAAGAAAAGAGTTACTAGAGTTTCCAAGAAATCACACCACTGGTTACCAAGCATTCATGAAGATTACTATGGACCTAGGAGTCACAGACCTAAACACCATTAGTTTCTTTTCTCCCTCGAGATAGAGTTTTTTCTTCTTCTTTTTTCCCAATTTTTAGAGACTAGCTAGTGATCTTTATAAAGAGTAGGGGTTTCAGAAGATTCATACCCATGACCATGTACTGCTCTACAAAGAAAATCATGTCCAAGAGAAGCTTCTCTTAATTATTATTCTTTATAAGTTACCTAGAGCAATATGGTTTAAATGCTGTAGTAGATCCACAAAGGTTTATTGAATAAGCAACTTGTAGAGAAAGTAAGAACTTGCATTGATTGTGAGCACAGAAGTTCCATGTCGTATCTAAATTGGTTTCCTCATGTGTATTGTTGCAGGAAAGAATAGAAAACTTATTACCACAACAACCACTTCTACTACTAGCACCACCACCACATCAAAGGTTGGTTCTTTGTCAAGACAACTAAATTTCCATCGATAAGTATCACAATACTTTTCATAATTATTGACATGACATATTATGATTGGTGTATAATAAAAATAGTATAAACATAACTACAAGTCATGTCAAGCTAATATGAAAAAAGTTGGGTTCTTAGCATTTATGAATGTCCTCTTTCTTCATTCTTCTTCTATATATATGATTATATAATAGATATATACTTCATGTACAGAATGAGAAGAATGGAGAGAATAAAGCTGACACCAATTCAAAAGGAAAATCGGGTAGTGGGGAACTTGGTGAGCAAGAGAATTTCATGGTTAAAGGAAGGCCTACTTCAGAGGTTTCCCAATCCCATGACCACCACGAGCAGTTTCCGGACATCATCGACCTAGCTGAGATGGACTATTCTCCAGCAAAGAGAAAACCTCCAATACACAACTGAGTGTTAGGAATATAACAAAAACTAAAAGTAGAATGTAGTACTGTTTAGGATAATAAAAGTGGGGAATAGAATGTTATTGGACAATGGTGACTGGACAGCATTACAGAAATGCTGCAGTTTTTTTAGGGTTAGGATCGATTTTGTACATGAGATAGAATATTCTATTATTATTGTTAATCTTAAACTACTTTCATTTTGATGATTGAATCATAAGCACTTTTGGAGGGGCATTTGTAACAGTCAAAAGTGGAAAGAAATTAATAAATAATCTCAGTTATATGCATATACACAGTGGCGGCTTTTGTTTCTGCTTGTGCATCGTACACATAAGGTAGAACAAATTTGAGGATAAATACCAAAAGTTTCCCTCTTTTCCTCTCCGGAAAAACCCATGAAGAGCATATTCAATTATTCATTCTTCATGGTTTTGACATTAGAGCTACTTACAATCGCGACAAGTTTTTATTGACTTGTTACGTACATAAATTCATTTAATAATATCATTTACAACTTGCTATCTCTACTTGTCATGCATTATTAAGATTTTATTATTTGTAAATCATGTGGCACTGTATATAAATTTTGTAATATTTAATTTGAATCATGCAATGAATGATTGAATTCTAATAATGAATGATTGAATTTTAATACCATATTATTGTTAGAGACTTAGAGGTCTTTTTGCTCTTTGCTAAAGGACATTAGAAATTTAGAACTCTCTCAAAAGATCAAAAAGTGTTTGCCAAAATATCAATCAAATGGGCTTTGTTTAATGCAGCATTAAATACATATGCTAAATGGCAAGTAAAAAACAAATTTTGCTACATTCAAATGGGGCCATGGATAATTAAAGAAACTGGACAGAAGAAACAAGAGAGGAGCAGCGTTTGATGAAGTAGGTGGCTGCATTATGTGACCAAGACCCATTTGTCTTTCTTTTCTGATGCAATGGACCCACGACAGATTTTTGGTCTGGGCCTACTTTTCACATATTATTTGTAATATATGCCCGCCGGTATGAATGGTCAGTCTTTACATGTGGGCTCACATGTTCTTTGTTGGGTCATGTATGTTGTGGCCCGTAGAGCCGAAATTGCGGTGGACCACAAAAAATTGGGGCAGCATTTGGGGCATGGTGCCTGGAAATTAAGAAAACAGGCACAGCGCATTCGTACATTGTTATTGGAAAATGAAAATGAATTATTACCAACCATGGTGTTTATGCTCCATTGGTTTCCCTATAAAATATTTTCAAGAAAACTTTTTAGTTAGGAAAAAAAAAAAAAAAAAAACATAGTAAAACATTTTACAAAAATATATAATGGTTTTTCCCCCCATTTGATGGCTGGGCTACCAATCCGGTGGCCGAGGCTATTGATGGTGGTTGGGAGGCATTGGTTTTGGTGATTCGTGCTTGAAAATTTTATATCATACCAAACATTTGAAAAAAATTTCAAATGTAAGATATTTTTACTAAAAACATTTTACAGTAAAACAAACGAAGCATTAGTCCTCCAAGCTCCAGTTGTTTAGTGGTACACTAGCATTTTTCTATGTAAAGGTGAAAGTTTAAGCAAAGAAATAAAAAAATTTAACCATCATTCGAAAAGGAAAAAAAAAATAGTCTTCTTAAATTGCTTTAAGTCAGTAGGCTAAGTAAAGAAGATGAATAAAGAGCTATCATCAAAGAAGATGAATAAAAAGTAAAGAAGTGAGTGTGCGACAATAAAATGTGATGACCTTAAAATCTGATTTTGAAATGTTTCTACAATTTTTGATCATTTAAGCAGGGCCAAGCTCCTCGACACCATGTAAGTGTGATAGCATAAATCATGATGGGTCTGAATTGGTATTGGATGTAACAAGAATATATAATATCTACCACTTAAATTATGTGAGATGGATGTGATATATCCTTGTTACACAAAATAAAAATTCTTGTTGTGGCCCTTGTCCGAGGCTATGAACCATTGGTTAGCATGCTGAAAATATAAAATGATCCCTCCACTTTTATCAGCATAGACTAAAATTACAGCTTTTATTTAATCTCTTTGATGTCTTCTTTCTTTTCTTTTTTTAAATCCCGCTTTTTTACGGTCTTGTGCTTTTTATATTTTGGTCATGAACTCAGTTATCAAAATTTTGTAATAGTCAATTTTCAATTGTAAAAAGTGATCTCAATAGCATTGCCCATAGACTAGCTTATTGGGCTGAGACCCTCCCCCATCTCCATAATTAATTATGTTAACCCCTCCCATGCTGGCTAAGCCGAGTGAAACTCAGCCCAACAGAAATCATAATGGGCCAATCCAACAAAATTCAATTGAATGAGCTTCAATTGGAACCGATGGTCAGTTTGGGAGACTGCCAAGCCCAACAATAGCCGAAGCCTTGGTGCATGAACATGTTCATTCTTCTTTTCCTTTTTTTCATGAAAATGTGCATGGAAATTTCGTACATAATTGCATAAACTAATTATTAATATATAAATAGGTTCTTTTCTTTTATTTTCTTCATATCCAAGAGTTGAACAAGAGAAAATGAATCAAATGATGTCAAAATACATTAAGATAGTGCTCTAGTTAAAACGAATAGTGATGGTATCAATCACTACTTTGAAAAATGAGTTTTTTTTTTTTTTTTTTTTTTTTTTTTTTTTTTTTTTTTGGGAATAACTAGGAACAGCAATTAGATTCAAGCCTGGGTTATGAAGATGGACCTAAACTCACAATTTTATACTTGAATACATCTTTCTATTGGAACTACCAAAATTCCCAGACATCATTCTACAAAGTAATTATTCCTTTCAAATTTTGAATGAGAGTTCAAAATTTTGCTACCATAGTATATTCGGCAGCGATACCATCTCCTATAGCATGAAAATGCAAAAATTTGAGGAGTGAAGCATTTTTTATTTTACCCCCTCAAATGATGGAGAGGACTTAGTGAGAGAGAAATAGAAACTTCCAATACACACCTGAAATTGAACTTCAAAAATACACCTGACCTTTCAAAGCAACTAAACAATACAAGATAAGTTTTTATAAGCATGTATAGTAATTGGAATAAGAGATTGATAGAATGACAAGAATCTTGCATGCCACTCAATGGTGTTATTTGTGGAACAATTGACAATTCTACAGGTTGTAACTGGAAGAAGAAGAATTTACTAGTTGAGCCAATTACAGTGCTCTATTTACGTTACTACTTCCTATAACTTATCCCCTAATGGATTAGTGTACGTTGTCACCTTTCATTCATTCCAACTTCATACAATATCATTATATACTGCCAATCGAAGGTGACATTGTCGCATCAATGTGAATTCGTATGGGAATAGGAATTATTGTCAAGGAAAAAAAATGAATTTCTTTTTTGGTCAAGTATTAGATAAAGGAATCGAATCTAAAATAAAAACCCAAGTAAAGCCATTAGTGATTAGACCATTGGAAATGAATACACAAGCAAATGTGTGTGTGTATATATATATATATATATATATATATTTTTTTTTTTTTTTTTTTTTTTGAGAATAGCATATGTATATAGAGAATACGTAATAACAGCTAGATTCCCAGGTGTAAAAATGAAGTAATAAATACAGCTACCAGGTGCTATTTTCAATTTCATGCAACTCCGGACATTCAAATCCAAATTCTGTTTAAAAGACAAAATACTAATTTCAATATTTCGAGCTTAGAGATTCATCCAAAAAAGAAACTTAGCGAGAGGACAATATAATTCAAATCCAAAACCCCACTACAGGGGGTTTTAAAATTTATATTGAAAAAATAAAAGGTACAAATATAGGTGTTAATTGTTTCAATTAATAAAGCATTTTATCATCATCAAACAAGACATATGTGATAGAATTTGGCTTCGACCTGCCTAGGTATTGGTTTGGAATACTTAAATTTCATGACTAATGCAAATCATTGGTTTTAGTATGTGTGTATATATATCTCTCTCTTTTTGTGTGCATTCACCTTCGCTCTGTTTAGTTTGGGTGAAAGAGAGAGAATTGAAAATGGGAAAAAGAAAAGAGAGAGGAAAACATGATTTTCTACTATTTAATTGGAGTGAAAAGGGAGAAGAAATAAAATAGGGTGGATAGAGTTTTTCACTAGAGCCCACCCTTTTTTTTTTTCTCTCTTCAAATTGGGGAGAAAAGATGAGAAAAAATGAAAAAGGAGTTTAAAAGTACAAAACTACCCCCACTATGTTATCATTTTTCTTTTAATAATAAAGGTATAATAGTAATTTACTCTTTATGTTTATACTTTTCCATCCTTTCTACCAAACACATGATGAAAAATACAAATAATTTCTACCCTCCTATTTTCTATCTTTTCACCCTTTTTTTTTCCTTCCAACCAAACAGCCAAAGAGTAAATTTAGGGATTAACCTATTAATAATGCTAGACATACTACCACTTTGACAATAAGTTCACACTCACAAACAAATCTCACAATTGTCTAGGTGGTAAGTTGTCATTAATAAGTAAAAAATTAGGTCAGTGGTGGATCCGTATAAGAATCAATAAAAACTTATTAATTCAACTATTGTGAAAATTGTTGTGTTCAATAAAAAAAATTCCTCTGTGTGTGTGAGAGAGAGAGAGAGAGCCACTGAACAAGAGAGCAAGACCAAACTCTAATCCTCTTCCTTGCCCTCATTTAGTCTTGGATTTGGAAATTCTATTAGGTGTGAAGGGTACAATGGTTGAAGTGAGTTCATACTCCCTCCCCTAGCCTTGACAACATATTCCATTATTTCACTTCCCATCAATGAATTATTTTGTCCTTCTATGTGCTCACAAAAAAAAAAAAAAACACATCTTAATTGAACTTAATAGTCAAAATTGGTGTGCGTTTTAGCTAGCTCAACTAGTGAAATCTTTTATTATCGAATGAGAAATCTAAGGTTTGAACTCTGCTTATCTTAAAAATCTGTTGGTATCTTACCTTGATGATAAATAGTAGCCATCATAAAATAAATACCATAAGTTGAAATTTTATCATAAATATGAAAAAATTAAATAAATAAATGTCCAATAAACTCTCATGAGCTTGAACTTTTTGGCATAAATGTATAACAAAGAGCTCCTTAGTCCTTACACGACTTCAAGCTTTACCAGTCCTTTATCCATTTGAACAAGGAATTTTTGTTTAGTTTTTGCTCCATTACTAATGACGGAAACTATTAAATGTCTTTATGACTTTCACTAATTAGTCCATTCATGATCAAATTTGTCAAACCTTTTACACTTTCTTACAACGCAACTATTCCTTTCTGATGTCGCAGAAGCCTGAAGAAAGCACACACGATACTCTCTTTGATGAACAGAAATTAAACCGTTAGTTTCTAGGTAGTAAACCTCGAATCCACAAGGGGTTCATTGAATCCACAAGATGATAAACTGAAATCCACCATAGAAAGAATTCAACAAAAGTCTGTATTTTATTAATAATAATCTGATTTACCTCCAACAGCTATAAAACATATAATTACTGAGAAAGTAAAACCCTAGGACGATTAGAAAACTTCTGAAACCCTAATTCGCACTAATTACGTTATTAGGTGATAATATACCGAAATTTACCAAAAGTGGCAAAATTGAGTTAAATGCAAAATCATAAACTGCTGGCCTTAAGGGTCGTCCCAAAACAAATGGGACCTTATTCTAACTTTTGAGCAAAAAGTTATTAAGGAAACAAAAATTACTATAAACAGCAAAATCGCAGTTTTCGGGGGCTAAATAGAGGAATTCACCAATTTCAGGGGGTACCTTGTGGCAAAGCGACAACTATTGCTCAGAATGCCATTTTGCTTTAGCCTACCAAATTTCATGCGATTCCGACTCCAAGACCCATAATTTCTACTAGTGCATTTTTGCCTTGCATGATGATATCAGGCGCGCGTGAGAGTCTAAAAAGGTCATGGCGGTCTGTTCTACACCACTCTCTCTCATTATCGTTCGTCCTCAACGTTTTTTCTTGTTTCATTAGCTCCTTGACCACTAGAGAAAACTCAAACATCTTGCAATCTTCGTCGCCAATTTCAATAAATAAATAATAAAAAAACCATGTTCCCATATCCACTATCATTGACACAGAGTCTCATGAGTACCTAAAAACCTTCTCATTCTATTTTACATTTTCTCTCTCTTTAATGCTACAAAAAACCTAAAAAACTTCAAAGAATGACATGAGCTCAAGTGATGGAACTTGAGTAAGATCTTGAAGACTAGGCTTCATAAGATTGGGTTGTTGTGAGAAATGAATGTTAAGTTCTCAACCCTTGGTGTAAACTTCACAATTTTCTTTACCAAGGCAAAGCAATGGGGAACCATATATATTTCTTGCCAGCATCCATCAATCTCGTAGCTTAGATGGATCATACAATTTTTTTTTCAACACAATAATTAACAAAATAATGATGTGGCATTTTGATATTAAGTTGATCATGTGGAAATTTATATATTAAGTAGTTTATGAGGCATTATCCAACTAAAATGTAACGTCAATTTCTAGAATTTGTGTAGTGAAAGTTGTCTTACTCCAAACAACAATAAGAGTATGTGCAGATTGAGGGGTTTTATCATTTATGAAAACATATATATATATATATATAGAGAGAGAGAGAGAGAGAGAGAGAGAGAGAGAGAGAAATGTGTCTCCTACACTTTAAGAAATTGCAATTCTGTTAACTCTTTTCTCACGTACTTTTTTGTTTCTCATATCTATATCTCTATATAATATTTAAAAACTGAAGTATAACATTTATTATTACTTCGCTCCTATTGAGTGGTTGAGCCATATCAGTGTAGCATTTCAATCAATTTCGATCCATTTCGATCCACTTTGGTCCATTCCAATCCACTTTGGTCCACCTTGGTGATGTTTTGGAAGAAGAGGTTTTTGTAGAAAGAGAAACTGCTTCATTGACAATTATGTTGCACTTAGTGTAATCATGTTAGTAGGTTCTTGATATAATTAAAATTTTCTTATGTTATTAAAATCTCTTTTTTTTTTTTTTTTCTAATATCAGTGATGAATTCACTTATATTTGTTTTCTCTTTAGGTCATTCAAAACATATAGAGGATGAACCATTTGTAAGGAGCATTAAAAAAATTCCAACCATGCATTACATTGTTTACAAAATATCTCGCCTTGTATAATAATTGAACGTAAAATGCATTATGTTTACTTTTAAAAAAACTTACAAAATTTAAAACACTTCAAATAACAATTATAGATAACTCAATTTAGAAAATCTAATACATTGTATTGGCTCATTTTGGGAAGCCCAGTAGAAGAAAGAAACCCAACAATATGGGCAGAGAAGAGTTAGTGAGTGGATAGAAAAACCATTAAGTCCGAGTGGCAGGAATAATGGGTCATAGGCCTATAAAATAAATAAATGGGCCTTGAGGAAGCAAACGGGCCTAAAGGAGCCCAGAGAGAGAAATAGCAAACCTATGGGTAGTATGTGATGTAGAAAAGTGAAAATGGGCCACAACAAGCCCGAAGCAATGCAAGTAAAGAAAGTAAGGGATTGATGGAAAATCCATAAGCCCCAAGGATGAAGGATGAGGTAATTGGGCCATGGAAGCCCAAAAGAGTTAGTAAAAGCCCATGGGAACGCAGAATTATAAAAAAAGAGCCAATAATGCCCAAGAAGAAATAAATGGGACAAAGGAGCCCACAAGCAATGTAATAGCATGAGTATGAATCCAATGACCATATTGAGTCATTGAGAGAGGAATAAGCAGCAGGCCCAAAGAGGCCCAGCAAGCTGGGGTCGAATAACATTACAGCAGGAATGACAGAGTGGTACAGCAGGAATGGTAGCAAGACTACGGAAGGAGTAAAAGAGTAAGCTGAAGGAAGAAAAGCCCATAATCAAGCGAAGCCCAGCCCCTAAAGGGACCAGATCATAAAGAATAGGAAATCAGAAAATAGGTCATGCCATAAGAAGTCAAGGATGAGTGGCAGGATGTGCAGACGAGTCTCCAGACCATGGCAAACGCGTGAGCAGCGGACAAGTTTTGGACATACACAGGAGTGGAGCACGCGCAAGGCACAGACATCACCAGCCTGTACCCAGCAAATACAGGAAGTGGTGGGTCATGGGTCAGAGGTAAGAGAGGGTATGGTCTGTCGGTGGGGAGAGGGGAAAGCCTATTCTGAGGTTCCCGCTCAGGTTCTTTTAGGAAAAATGTCCTGCTGGGATGACATACTACTTGAAAAAAGTAAGGATGAGCTAGAACCACTAGGTGTATGCCATAAGGGATAGGAAGAGAGAACACCCACACCGTGGCGGTTAAGAATGTCATAGTGAAAAAGCAAACAAAATAATCTTCTTTGTCTGGTGGTGGAGCCAGCACAGGTAAGTGGTGGTGGTTGGACAACTGACAAACCAGTAGTGGTCGGCAAGGACACCCAAACCAAACAAAGGTGGTTAAAGGCTAAAATGGTAAAAGCCAGTCACGGCAGGCAGTATATAAAGGGCTCTTGCCGTGCACAGGAGGGGGGGCAATAGTAACCTCTAGTAGGGAATCACAACATTACTAGAGAGGTAAGCACTGAGAAAAGAAAAGAGGGAAAAGAAGAATTAAATAACAAAATAGAGAGCATAGAATGGCAGGTATGCACCAATAGGTTAATCCCCTCCCTCCCTCTAAAGGCCTACTCTCTGTCAAAGGCAAATGATTCTTTTGGGCACAAGCCATTCAAACCCGTTTCCCTCAAAGTGATTAATTTCTACAGCATGATCTTCCTGAGAGATTACTCACATTGAGGAAATGGTTCCCTCCTTGGTCTTGGTCCTATAACCATAGCTTGGCATGGAGGATTGATCTTTTCCTTCTATTGATAACTCATTTCTTCTTTACTTATTTCCACAATTTCATTTACGAGGCGTTTCTTGTCGTTGTGGTCTTCATTTTAATTAATGATCCTTTATTTATTCTGTCTAAAAGGCAAACGTGCTTCCTTTCATTATTATTACATCTGCTTGCCATAACTCTTCCATAGTAGCTCCGCCTGCCATGGGCATGTGACTTAAGTTTTGGCAAACGGGGCATGGTTTGTGCACAAGTCGGACCAAGGTGGGTTACAATTGGACCGGTCCCAACTCTCTTATCCAGAACACTTGGGCCCAATACAGCAGGAGACAACCCAGCCCAACATTTCAAAAAGGCCCACCACACATTGTATCAACTATACTTTATTAGAAAATAATCGCATCATTTTAAGAAGGGTTTGAGATTAAAACTTATAAGTTTCATCTATTATTTAATTTTTCACTTAACAAAAAGAAAATTGTCAAATTTTTCAGTGCATCGCACAATTCTATGACTAGTTGGAAATAAAAGCAAATGAAGAAATCAAGTAGTGCTAAAAAGAACACTATGTTAGGGATTTTTAACGGGTAGATTACAAATAAATGCAATAGAAAGGAATATGGTGTCTTTTCTCAAATGTATTTGGGGATTTATAAAGAAAAATTAGATTGATAAAACAAAATTACAATGTTACCTTCACATTTGATATGTTTTTTTCTCAGTTGATAAAATTAATATTTGTCCTCCCTTTCATTAACACTTAGTTTGGTTGAATAAGTGGGAGATAAAATAAGAGAGGTGGTAGAGGAAAGGGAGGACAGGAGGGGGAGAGAAGGAAATGATGGTGTATTACATTTTTTAAGTGTTTTTTGGACATTCTCAAAAAAAAAAAGTGTTTTTTGGAAAAAATGGAAAAGTAATAAAGAAAATGAAAAAATAAATAATTATTTCATTTTTTTTTGTAAGAAAGATAATTAAAGATCAGTAATTATAGTCATTTGATTCTTATAACTTCTATATATATATATATATATAAACACACACACATTCTTATAACTATCAAGGGTTATATTAAACTAGTCGCAGACCCGCGCAATGCACGGGAAAATTTGACGTCATATTCTTTTTTGCCAAGTAAAGAATGAGAATAGTAGTTGAGAAATATAAGTAATAGTCCCAAACTCATCACACAATAATGTGATTACATTGTGATATATATATATATATATATATATAAAATATTTTATGCAAGTAAAGAAGTCTATATCCTGATTTTTTGTATAAATATATATATATTTTTTTGGCAAGGAAACATGTTGCATTTTACTTTCAATTATTATATATGACAATATTTGTAATACGTTATAATATAGTGAGATATGCGTCAAAACAGAACACAATTAAAAAATGGAAAATGTATAATTTTTATTAGAACATAAAAATGAATCTTGAAGGTTTCATATGAAAGCAAACATTATTTTGCATTTTTTGAGAAGTTAATGAGAAATTTATTCAAAATTTGTTTCCACTTTATCACATAAGAACTATTAAACAAAGTTATAACAATTTATATTTTCATAATCACTAAACTCATATATGAGAATCAGCTATTACAAAAAATTTTCTCCCCAAAACATATACTGATTTCTATTTTTCATTTCCATACAATTTGAAAAATGCGAAAACTAAGGAAGCTAAATGTGTAGTTGACCTTAGTCAATCAATAAATAACATAAAAGGGGTAGGGGAAAGCAAACGTATTCACGGTATAATTGTTTATATATGTCCATATTTGTTTTTGTATATAATAATACTCTTGATTTCTATAATTTTCATGTAGCAACTGTATCTTGTTTGATATCTCCCAGGTCTTCAGCTTTAAGCCAACTCACAGCAAATAAACCAATGATCATAAAAAAGAACCTAGCAAGATGAAGTCAAACACAATTTCTAAATTTTAACAAATAGAAGATCAAGATTATAGAGAAATAGAAATGAGAGAGAGAGAGGTACATTTGATGTAGATATCAAAAACAAACATGTAGTGATAATTAAAAAAATTTCCATCACAAATACTATGCTTATTGGTTTTAAGACATATTAAAAGAGAACATATATAAATATAAAAGTTATGTAGGGGAAGGGGAAAAGGTATATACAATACATAAGTGTTGGGGAGGGAAAGAGGAAGAGACTTTGTATGTTTGGATAATTGAAAAATGTATTTATAACTGGTAAATTGCATAGTTAATGTGATGATATATATATATATATATATATATATATATGTTCTTATAAAAAAAACTCATCAAATCCAACGTGGTAACATAATAATAAGTCTGAATAAAGGACTTCTGGGCTACCATATAAGTTTATGAAAAATTTGAGACTTTCCTTCATAAATGAGAATTTTATGGTTTTTTTTTTTCAATTAGATAGAAGAAATATATAGGTGGGGAATGCTTCTACCTTTCTCTCAAAAAAAAAAAAAAAAGGTAGGGAATGACTTTTTCCCCTAATTATACCGAAGGAAAATTGTACATAGAGATTAATTGTTTTAACTCTTGCCTTTTAGGTTACTTCCACCCCCCCCCCCCTAAAAAAAAAAAAAAAAAAAAGACTTTTCAGTTACTAAAAAAAAATACTATGTCTCTTAGGAATAATTTAAGAGGAAAATTATACCCACTTTAGGGGAAAAAATTGGTTACGTATCTAAAAGAGCTAATAGTGAATATTTAAGTACATATTATTTAAGAATTATTATAAAAGTGGAATTTGTAGTATGCATTTATGAATTTTTTTCTTAAGTACAAAAAAAAATTCCTAGTTGATTTCCTGTTGTATTTATCTAAATATTATTTCTGTCATATTTATGTATAATTAAGGAGTATGATGGATTGAAGCGCAACATATCATAGCCAAATTGAGCTCAGAATAAGATATAAGAAATAAGTTTAAGTTTTTTTTCCTTTCGAGAATTAGATAAGTTTAATTAAGCTAACTAAGGTAATATGATTTAATTCGTGTTGGGCTGTACAAAATCATTCTATTTGTTTATATATATTGGTTAGCATGATTGAATTAAGTAGCAGGATTTCTTAAGAATGAGATCACACTGAGGTATATGCTTCAATTGAGAGAATTTTTTAATTCCAAAGTAATGAACATTAGTATTACCATGGAAAACATAAATCAATACTGCATGCATGTCCACAGTCATAAAATGGATGCAATAGTTAAACATTGTAAGCATCCAAAAGTTATTTCCTTAAAAATTTTAAATTGTAAATTTTTTTTTTCTTTTTTTTGAGAAGATAAATGGTAAGAATTAGAGATTAGATCTTTTAAAAAAAAAAAACTTTAGTATGTCTGACTTACGATAATGTAATTTACATCATAATTTGTCAAAAAATATATGAAAATAACCATATAAAGCTAAATTATTATCCCAAATACAAAGAAAAAGAGGAACACCATATAGTCCATACCTATTGATCATAATATTTTGTTTCCTCTTCCAAGTTATCCTAAGAACTAAGAAGTTAGAAATTAGCATAGATTTAGATGAGATTAAAAGAACATTAGCAAGAATTTATGTAGTATTTAATTTAAAAATTACAAAGCCATTTAGAAAATAAAATAAACAAATGGGAGGCAAATGATCATGTACTAAATCAATAAAACGCATTCCAATTATTTAGACACAAACAATTTTAATGGGTAAAACGTAATTATGTAAAGAAAAACGGTAAACATGAATACAAAGAAATAGACTATCAATTGTTTTTTTTTTTTTTTTTTTTTAAGGAAAAAGAAACTTGGTATTTACAACCCTAGAAAAGAAAATCGGGTACAAACCTTTACATTGTAATTTTTCAAAAAAATAATGAAAATAATCATATAAAGGTAAGTTATAATCCCAAATACAAAGAAAAAGAGGATCATACGGTTTATACCTATCAATCATAATATTTTGTTTCCTCTTCCAAGTTATCCTAACAAGTTAAAAATTAGCTTAAATTTAGATGAGATTAAAATAAAATTAGCAAGAATTTATGTAGTATTTAATTAAAAAAAATTACAAAGACATTTAGAAAATAAAATAAACAAATGGCAGGAAAATGGTCATGTACTCAAACAAAAAAATGCGTTCCAATTCTTTAGATACAAAAATATTTAATGGGTAAAACGCGATTATGTAAAGAAAAATTGTGAACATGAATACAAAGAGATAGACTATCAATTGAAAATTGAAAAAGAGAAAAAAGAAACATGGTATTTACAACCCTAGAATAGAAAATCCAATACAAACTGCAAACCATAAAAGTTGCAATAGAAAAGCAAAGAAGTTGAAGGGAAGAAAAAGAGAAACTGACCTCAAATAGACTTTCCTATTCTAGTTGTAATTTGGTGACTTATGGGGTGGAAAGAAAGCAATACAAACTACAAACCATAAAAATTGCAACAAAAAAGTAAAGAAGTTCAAGGGAAGAAAAAGAAAAACTGGCCTCAAATAGACTTTCCAATTGTAGTTGTAATTTGGTGACCTCAAATAGACTTTCAAAATCTATATATAAAAAATTAAATCGGTGGGTTTTAAATCAAAAGGAAGGCAATTGAATGTTTTGATGGGGAGAAAAACCGTTTTTTTTTATAAGGAGATGATAAGTCACAGAGAGAGAGAGAAGGATTGATTGCTAAATTGAAAGCAATTTGGATTCAATGGAAAAGTCAATAATAGTATAAACATTAGCCGTTTGTTTGATGAGAAGATGATGAGTTGAGAGAGAGAAAATGGGATTGATTAAAGAGAATCTGTGAAGTGGAAACCCAAAAAAAAAAAAACTTTGTGACATGGCAATGATGTGGCTCAACTGGAGCGTAGTAATAATAAATGCTACGCTACAGCTTTTAGATATATATAGATATAGATTACAAGGTGATAGTTAATTAGTTTCGATGTAGGAAAATGAAAGTGAAAGTGATGAATATTAAAACAAGTATTTTTTTATACACGTACCTTTTTTATGGATTAGACTTACAAATTAATAAGACCTATGCAAGTGTTCTACAAATGAAATATCATTGAAACTCGTATAGTGGTGTTTGTTACAAAAAGAAAACATGCAACATTCACAGACCTAAATGCTTTATTGTCTTTCTCAAAAAAAAAAAAGCTTTATTGTAGTTGATGAGGAAAAAAAAGGGAGAGGTGTTTGTTTGTTTTGTTATTTGCAACACCACACAATAAAAAGAATTTCCATTGTTTATACAAATGAGCCCTTTCCCCCTTTTTTTTCTTTAGAAACACACACAAAGGAGAGAGGATGATGTTATAATACAAATACATATTACAAACTTTACTAAAAGGCCATGGTAACTTTTTAAAGGAGGGTGAGACAAAAGCCCTTTCCCCTCTATTAAAACTCGTATCCACCTCTTCATAAAATATCTCAATCCTCCTAAGAGCATCAACATTAGCTGTTGCAAAACTATGTCATTCTAATACATCTAAAAGCCTACTTTATTATGTTAGCACACCATTTTACAATACACCCTACATCACATGTTCTATTATTCAATTCAATACATTAAAATAATATATACATCACATTAAAATAATATTTAACTAAAAACCCAGTATAATACAAAACACAACCTAGGCAGCAGTCACCCACCACTACCACAACCAGCGGCCACCAACCAACAGCCACCACCATAACCACCACATGTCCACTACATCCTCCACAACCCAAAACACAACTCAAAACAAACTCAAATGCAAAAACCCACATAGCAGCATCCAAACCCACCTCCAAATGAACCCAAAAAATCCAAACCCACTGCCACAATTGGAACCACCAAGACCACTAATATCAACTACCACATCCCAATCAAAATCAACCCATAACCACCAAAATAACCCACAACAACCCAAAAAAAACACCACCACAAACAACTACCAACCCACCACATTCACTTCTCAAAACCCATCCCAAACAAAAAAAAAAAAAAAAACAAAAAACAACAAACCCATAACTCACCGATCAAGAGAGAGAGAGAGAGAAAGATTTGGTAGCGTAGGTATGGCTTGGCGAGATGGAGGCATGGCAAGGTGACCAGTAGGGCGAGGTGACCAGCGTGGCGAGATGGTCGGCGTGACGGGTGGAGGCGTGGCACGGTGGTAGTGTGGTGAGGCTGAGAGTGTGAGTGAGAGAGGAAGAGAATGAGAGGCTGAGTGAGGGAGACGCATGGGACAAAGAGATGAAAAGTGTGTGAGAGGAGAGAAAAAATGAATAATTTTTTTTTAAGGATTTGTGTCTGTACCGTCCTGTTCATTCATGCCAAATTTTTTAGCATTTAGAACATCTGATGTAAGAGAGTTTTTGGTGTTTGGTGTGTAATATTTGGCATTTGGCACACCTAATGCTAGTGCTCTAAGGCGTTGCATCCAAATTCTATTTTAACACATAAAAACTTACTTTTTCTACTTTAATATAGCATTTGATAATACACCCTACATCAATTGTTCTATTTTTCATGTTCCATTAATTTTTGAACAAAGTTTCTCTCCAAACTAGTTTGGAGAGAAACTTTTCAAACTCCTCATATATTTTTATATTGAGTATGAATTTTAAAAATCTAACCGTTGGATTGCATGTTCTTATTATATCCTTCATGCTTGCAAAATTTCAAGAAAATCGAAAATCAATTGCTATGTCATCAAACAAATGTTAAAATTTCAAGTTTTTGTGATTTAAAATTGTGTATAAAAAATAAGTTTGTTGATTGAATAGTAAATAATATCCGATTTAAACGAATTTGATATGCATGTTAAGAAAATAAGGAACATGAAATTGAACAGTTAGATTTTCAAAATTCACACTAAAAAAAGAAATATATGAGAAATTTGAAAAGTTTTTCTCCAAACTAGTTTGGAGAGAAACTTTGTTCTTAATTTTTTTATTCATTTTTCTATTTTCACGTGCTATCATGTGATAGTTCTTCCAATTTCCTTTCCTTTTTCTCTTTCTTCTTCCTTTGCCGCTCCAGCCTGGACTTACTTGCATTTACCTATACTCTGCAAGGGAACCAAGAAGAACAATAAAAGTTGACCACAACAATATATCAACTTCCCTAAAATATATCCAGCTATCATTGAATGAATAATATCAACCTCTACACAATTTTTTTTTTTTTTTTTGTTTGGATCCCTTCATTTGATTAGTGCTTACATCTGTCTCACAAACCAGTCAAACACCATCCACCCCCAACCCATCACCTCCACCAAGACCACCACCATTAAAACCCATTAACAAGGGAACCAAATCCATCCTAAAACCAGAACAAACTCACCATTCACAATCACAATTCTCAAAACCCATTCCAAAAACAAACAAATTCAACGATCCAAAACCCATCCCATAGCAAAAACAAACCCAAGATCTCCATTGGTGAACCAACCCCGATCTACACCAACAGCCACACTAATCTCCACTAGTAAACCAGCAAACTAGAGAGAGAGAAGAAAGAGGCAAAGTGGGTTTAGCTTGGCGAGATGGAGGCATGGCAAGGTGGTCAGTGAGGCAAGGTGGCCAGCAAGGCGGGTGAAGGCGTGGTGAGGCTGAGAGTGTGAGTGCGAGTGAGAGAGGAAGAGAATGAGAGGCACGGGACAAAGAGAGATGAAAATGTGGGAGAGGAGAGAGAAAGAATAAAAAACTATTTTTTTTAGCATTTGTGTCTGTACCATTCCAAATTTGGAACAATACTATTCATCAATGCCAAATTTTTTAGCATTTAGAACATCTGATGTGAGAGGTTTTTTGGTGTTTGGTGTGCCAAATACCAAACACCTAATGCTTTAATGGTTGTAAGATTTGCCAAATGTTGTAACACTTACCAAGAGTCACACTATTTCACCAAAAGTGCATCTTTTCATGAAGAGACAACTCTTCGTGATGGATTAGATCAGGTCCATTATGGGCATTCTCATTTTGGGTTCAACCTGACTCAATATTTCTAATTTTATCTATATTTAGTGTCCATTTGGGAACAATTTATTTAGCTGAAACTGAAAACTTTTTGTTAAAAGTGTAGAAAAAAAATTGAAAAATAAGTTGAATAGTACAATGAGACCCATGAATAATATCAAAAATTGTAGTGAGATCTATAAATAGTAGCACAAATAAGCTAAAATTGCAAATAAGTTGAAAATTTCAGCCCATCCCAAACGAACACTTAAGCTTCTCCCCCCTTTTTCAAATTGGTTTGGAAATAAAAAAGTTAAATGTTTAAACTTCTTTCCTATTTTTCTTTTTACCCATATTTCCCTACTAATTAAACACAATGTAAAAGAATTAAATTTCTTCCCAACTTTGAGAGAAATACTTGAGAGAGAATATAATGGATTAAAGCAAATTCCATTTTCTCACGAAAAATGTTAAAAGTAATATAAGTTTTACTACATAAAGTTTATAAGCTGATACAATAATAAATGTGTTTGATGGATTTCAATCACTTTATAAATAAATGTTTTAATTGTTTATATTAGTAACGCTTGAATTTATAAACTCAATATAGTAAAACTTGTAGTTTTCTTAACTCTACTCTTTTCCCATTCACATTCTTTTGATTGCTTCTTATAATCAAATGGTTTGTTTCTACCTTTTTTTTTCATTACATCATATATTCAAATTTCTCTAACAAATGGCTAAATAAAGGCAAATTCGAAATATAGTATACAATCCAGACTACAACATCATTACTTGCTCCCTTTTGTTAGATCACATTATTTGTTAAAGAGTCAACCACACCAACCAATATACTTTCACTTTTTACTTTAAACTAGGAAACAACTAACATCATATCAATGTCAAACACTCACACCAACCATCCGCTCCTAATCCATCAAAAAAAAAAAAAACCATCCTCTCCTAAAATTAAAAAGTAATTCCTAAAAATAAATGAAGTAAAACTAGAACAAAAAAGAAGAGATAATATTTCAACATCCATTCTTCAAAATCTGAAATTTTTTTATTCTTTAATTTTTTGTTGAGTTTGCATCAGTAACTTTCCATCAAATTTTTTTTTTTTGTTTTGTTTTGAGTTTATTCTTTAATTGTACTATGATATCTTAATAATAATATAATAATTAATCGAATATGAGGATCCAACTATGATATAATTATTTCCTAAAAAAAATTATGATATTATAATTATAATCCATTACCCATCCTTTAATCCTTACAAAATCTCAAAAAATAAAACAAAAGGAAAAATATAGAAACCTTAAAAATTGACCCTCACTAAAATCAAACATCACTCATGTCTCTTGCTCTCTTAGCATAAAATTGAATAAAAAACCACCAAAAAAAAAACAAAGAAAAAAAGAAAAGAAAAAAAAGAAGAAGAAGCAAATAGCAAGTCAGCACTCAAAGTCCTAGGGGGGGCTGTAGACTCACTGTGGTACCAAAATCATATAAACCCACGATCCCATCCTAGCTAAAGTGCATGTCTTCCCTTCATCTTCACCAATCAAACCCTCCACAAAATGTTTTTACCACCACACCCACAGTAAAAACACACAAATAAGACCCTCTCCAAGACTCCAACTCACAGGGGTAAAAAGTAAAAAGGTAAAAATCTGTGGAAAAAGAGAGGAAAAAGGAGTGTAAGATGATCTAGTACAGCACGAGCAGAGAGACCAGCATCACTTCTCTCCCAGAGTCCTCGTCCTCGTCCTTCTTCAATTGCCACCCAGTCAGTCAATTTCTCTCACATATACACAGAGAGAGAGAGAGAGAAAGACAAAGAGAAAGAGAGCACACACTGTGTGTGTGTTTGTGTGAGATTTCTATTGGCTTACCAAGCTTTTTTTATCTGGTAACTATTGTAATCATATGTTTTTTTCTTGATTCTTTGATCATGTATTGTATTGGGTTTTTGAGGATAATTGGTTTGCTTTTTTGATGTGTAAGATGATTTTTTTTTGGTGGGTTTGGAATATAAAGGCGTGAGCTTTTTGTTGTTCGTTTCTGATTTTGAAAGCCCTAAGGATTCCTGGTACAGTGTTGGCAATTCCTTAATTCCTTAATTTTTTTTTTTTTTTTTTTGGGTTTTTTGTTTTGTTGGGTTGTTGGAACTATTAACCTAGTTCATGCATAGAAGTTGTTCCTGCAATCTTATTTTTGTGAATGTTGTATTTTGATTGGTTACTTGGAAGGAATAGCTGTAAAGATTGTGACTTTGGGTTCCTATGCTTAAACATTTGTAAGTGTTGGTTTACTTTGGGTTTGAGTTTCTTTGATTGAGATTGATGTTGGGTATTGGAAATTTTAAATCTTTTTGTAACTGGGTGTTTGTTGATACTGGGAAGTTGGGGTTTGTGAGCTGGGTTGATAGGTGGGCAAGTTAAAATAATGGATCAATGGATGCTGTGTCAAATTGAAAAGTTGGGTTCTTGATGTATAATCTTTCATGCTCAGAAAGTGCTAAAATCATTTTCGTGTGTGTGTGCGTGCACATATTTGGTTGTGTAAATATGTATATATTGGTATGGTTTTGATTGCTTCTTTGTGAGAAGCAACTGGGAAAGATTATGAGTTGGGTATATTTTTCTAAGTTCATCCAGTAGTGCTGGCCTGTTAGGTTTCTTCAGGTTTTGTGATTTTTAGACTAAGATTAATGGTGGGGTTTAGAGGTCTGACCTTGGTGCGATGGCAAGTGCCTTCCACCCAAAGCGGCATGTTGTTGGTTCAAATTCAGGAATTAACCTGTCAGAAAAAAGGAGGGGGGAGGGGGGAGGGGTGGGGTAAGGCTGCTTATCAATCACCTTTCCCAGACCTTGCAAAAGTAGGGAGCTTTGTGTACTAGGTACAAAGTTTCAATCTTGATTCATGAAGTTTGGTGATATTGAGAAGAGGCATTATGAACCCAGTGAAAAAGGACTTTTAACTTCTGTGAACCTAAAAGCAATGAAATCTATTTTGCCTGAATCTCCCCCTTCCCTCCTCGCTGCCCTCCAAAAAAGGAAAGAAAAGAAAAATAACACTTGAACTTTGTTGTATACTCTTCTTCTCTTTCAGGTGCCAAGTAATCTGAGAAGGATGGGAAATAATGGTGCTGATGCAATTCCTAGGGTTGATGAGGCTGGAGGTGCTGAAGCCACCATTGAGATAAAATTAAAAACATTGGATTCTCAAACATATACTCTGAGAGTGGATAAACAGGTAATTTCAGTAGTGCTTTCTTGTTATTGAGTCATGGCCTTAAGTATTTTTGTGTTCAATTTACTTTAAAGTTGTGAATGCTAGTGGGTTAAAAGTTCCTTTATTAGTTACCTATAATTCAGCTACATTAAGATTCTTTGGGGGCTGTGTTGAGTGTTAGCAGTGCTAAAGTGCACTTTTAGCATATCTACATGGTTGTGTTTTAGTGCTTGAGATGGCTTTTTACAATTAATGTCTTAAGTATAACAAAATACGTTCTTTAGCTAGAGAGGGGACAGTGGAATTTCCAGTCCTGTATGACTGCTCTTTGGCTAGAGAAGGGACAGTGGAATCAATGTTGGTGCAACAAAATGGGAGTGGAAGGAGGGCCTGGGATGTGAGATTCCCCTGGGATTTTAAGGATCGGGATGTAGAGCTGGTAGCCTCTTTTCTCAGTTTTCTTGATTCCAATATCCCAATTAAGGAAGGACCTGAAAAAATGTGTTGCCGGTTGAAAAGGGATGGAGAATTCAATATTTTTTCTTTCTGTACTGGACTAAAGGGCACATGTGCCTGGGTCTTCCCTTGGAACAGTTTTCCGTGTGTTGAGGCCACACTGAGGGTCTTTTTCTTTGTTTGTACTACAGGATGGGAAAATTCTCATGTGTGATAATCTTATTAAGTGAGGTTATATGTTAGTTGGGTGGTGTTATTTGTGTTGGTGGAGCAAGGAGACAGTGGATCATCTTCTGTTGCACTGTACTGCTGTGTTCAATTTATGGGGCTTTACCTTTAGATCTTTTGGGATTCAATGGGTGCCACTTGAAAAGACCCTTGATCTATTTTTTGGTTGGAAAAATTGGTTTGGCAAGCATTCATCAGATATTTGGAACCTAGTTCTGCTGTGCCTGATGTGGACCGTCTGGAGGGAACAAAATTGCTATACGTTTGATGATGCAAAAAGTACAAGGCCTCAATTGTTAGATATGTTTACTGGTTCTCTATTTGATTGGTCTCACGCCTGGGGTTTCACTAGTTGCACCTGCATTCTGGACTTCGTACAGTCATTGCCTTTCTATACAAAATATTGTTCATTTGTAATTCTTTAGACTTCTTTGTATTCTGTACATGAAGTAGTCTCTTTGCAATAATAAATATTCTTAGCTATCAAAAAAAAAAAAAAAAATTCATGAGAAAACTTGGAAAAGTAACAGATTGACTCTGTGATTCACCACATTAGTCCATATTTTGAATATCTTGCAGGTGCCTGTTCCTGCTCTAAAAGAACAGATTGCCTCTGTCACTGGTGTGTTATCAGAGCAACAACGTCTAATATGCCGAGGAAAGGTTCTAAAGGATGATCAACTCCTCTCTGCATACCGTATCCAAATCTTTTTGACTTGTGGAAGTGATTTTAGCTTTAAGCTCTAGTGGCATATTCTTTGAAGCTTAAGATGCTCTTTCAATTACTCCCTTTTTTTGTGTTTGTATACCTGATTTTTGAGTAATGGTTTTTATAAATAATTGAAGAAGCAATATGCTTGATATGAATGATTTCTTATTCATCATATATATGGTTCAATGAACTTTACATGTTCTGTTTATCCACACACTCCATGTTGGTCCAGTCTCCTGATAAGCTAGGTAAACATCTCTTTTAGAAGATAGGTTCCACCAGACCCCAGGTCACAAAAGAGGCAGCAATTACCAAGATCCCGTGTGTGTTGGGGGGTGTGTTTTTAATGTAGTTAAGATGTCTTTGTATTATGGCACAGAATGGGGAGTAATATCATACAGAAGTCCGAAGAGATTGATAAGGTTACTTGAAATCCCATGTTATAGTTGTCCTGCTGTTCAGGTTAATAAGTTTTAGGAAAGATTTAATTGAATTTTTAACATTTGTATTGCATTGCAGCATACAGTGCCAAGCAGAAGTGGGTCCTCACTAAGATCTCAAGTCTAGTGAATTTCTATACTCAGCAGTTCCGCATTTTGCTTGAATGGTGATCCATGCTGTAGATCCTGTGGTCCATGATAGGTTACTCTTCAATTCCCAATTAACTTTGTGGATTGAAAAAATTACTCCTGTCTTCCCTTACATTCTCCAAGGCTATGCGAAATTGATGAAATGAAACTAATATATTTGTTTTCCAAATAGAGATAGTAAGGGGTTTGTGGTGGCAGTGTCCCATCCATAATAATCAAGAGCAACATGAATAAGGCATAACATGGCCAAGAGCCTTGTAGTTCAATTGGCACCTTTTGGTGTTTCCAATGGAGATGTCCAGGGTTCAAGTCCCCCCTCCCCCATTGTAACTATTGAATTATCAAAAAGAAAAAAAAGAAAAAAAAAAAGGCATAACATGCGTTTTGTCCCTACATGGTTGGTTATTCCTTTTTTGGTAAGTAAGAACATTTCATTCATAAAAAGTATAAACAATACAAAGGGAGTATATTAGCTACTATACACATTAGATCCCCTACTAAGTTATGGATGTGATGAATCTATTAAATCACACAAATTAGTTTGCCTGTCCTCATCCAAAGATATCCAAAAGAAAATATATGCTACAAGCTGAGATTTCAATCTCACTATAGATAACTATTGCCCCTCAAAATCCTCCCTTTCTTCGCCCCCCACCAAGATTTGCCACATCAAAACCAAAGGAACCATATTCCACTCCCTATTCCTAAAGGAATTGGTTATTCGTTGCCATGTGGTTAGTTACTCCTAAACTTCTTTTAATGTGTACCAGTAGCAAAGGATTTAATTGCAAATAGATTGTGAGCGATAAATGTTAGCCTTATCATTTTCCAGAACAAGTTAGTGGAAATGCTCATAGAAAAGTAGTGATAATTATGACTTTATTAACTAAGCATATAGTTTATTATGTTAAAGTCCTGTAACCAATCTTGCAAGAATGATTTAATGTTGCCTTTCCTCTAGCTGAATCCATTTTGTTACAAGATTTTTTAATTGTCCATTCTTTTCTTTTCCCCAAAAAATTATAGAGACTTTTGTTAGAGAAGCATCAATTTATGCTGGGTGTAAGTTGAAGCTACTCCTCAGCATTACAATACAAAATTCAAAATTTCAAGAAAGTCTAAAAATGAGGAAATGTAAATACTGCAAAATGCAGCTGTCAAATTGTACAAAGGTTTTTACTGTATTCGCCATCTTTACATTTTCTGCATTTGAGTGAATTTCTTAACTTGACACTAATTAGATGTTGAAGATGGTCATACCTTGCATATGGTTGTGCGGCAACCTGTTCCACCATCATCTGAGGGTTTATCACATCATCCAGGTATACTATGCTTTGGTATAACATAATACCTGATCTATATGTTATGATATTTTAATATGCTGTATAAGGTAAAGCTTCTTTGTTTTGTAAGTTGAAGTACCTTTAAATGTGATGTATGTCTGTTAGTGGCTCCTCTTGATGATTGACTCACTTCAAGTATTCTACTAAATTATTCCGCCCCCCCAACCCCAAACAAAGCATGTTAAAATCTTGGGTTTTAGTTGTATTAAGTTGTGATGGACGTGTATTCTTTCCTCCTTAATCAAGAAATGCACAATCTACTATCCTTTGCAATTGCAATTTCTTAAAAATTGGCAAGAAACTCATGTCCCATCACAGAAATGAACAGGCAGCTAGGTTATTATTTATTTTTTATTATCATTTTTTTAAATTAGTAAAAATGAATTTCATTAAAAAAGAAACAGGATGAGGCCCCAATACACAGGGAGTATACTAAGGGACACTCAAACAGAAAAGAAATAGAAAAAATAATGTCAGCCAAGATACAGACTATCCAAAACTGAAAAGATCGGAATGAGTTGCAAAGAATTGAGTCACTTGCCAATGGCCTTTGGGCTGAATGGTACTTCTGCCTCTCATAAGTATGGGGTGGTGGGTGAGGGTGGGGATTCTTATCCTTTGAGTATGTCAATATTTACCTTAAAAAAAATCTCTTGGTCATTTGTTGGAGAACCAGCAATTTGGTTGATAAATGGCTGGTGATTTACTAAAGTGTGAAACAAAAAGATTTGTATTGACTCGAGATCAATGCCAACTTTTTCTAGGATATTATGACATTCTCAAATGTATATTTTATCTAACTTGTCTCCTGTCCTCTTCTTTTCTATTCAGTTTTTCTGCATTGATAATATTGATGTACACATAATTTGCTTCTTAGCATTTGGATTGCTTAGAATTACAACACTGTACTTCTGAATATTATTGTTTGCAGCAACTGATCCTGCTTCGAGTACAAGCCGTGGTCACAGCACTCAGGTGGCTCCTGGTGTTGTTATTGAAACTTTCAGTTTGCCTGTTCAGGGGGATGGGGTTCCTCCAGAAATCAATCGGGTGAGTCTACAACTACAGGAGGATTGAGGCACTTTTATGGTATTATTGGTGCAACTGTGTCTCATGGTAATTGTTTCTCCTCTCTTTTCTTTATTTCTGAGCAGATTGTCTCTGCTGTTCTGGGTTCTATTGGAATTTCAAACATTGTAAGTGGCAGTGAAGGGACTGATGTCAGGGTAAATCTTACTGACTATTTCTGGATACTAATGACTTAGCTTGTTTGATGGACTGCAGCATGACATATAAATTTCCATGAGTTGTATATAGAATGAAATTCTCTCCCTCCCTCTCTCTCTCGGAGAATGTACATTGTTAAGTCAAAAAAAAAAAAAAAAAATGTAAAAACTATTAGAGATGGCTTGACTAAGGAGATGTATGAAACTTTATTTGAGGTCTAAGAAAAAGAATTTTTTTGGGCCAACAACTATACTTGAATAACACACGCACGCACACACACAGATGACTGTGTTATCAACCCATCTTTTACTTTATATTTATATTTACCTTACATACACTTACTCTTGGGGTGGTGGGTGGATACTGAAGGAACATGGCCCACAGAATCCTACGCAGCTTCATCCTGAACAAGCTGGTGTCAGGGGTCCATCTGATAGATTTCATAGTACTTATGGACTTCCTTCATCAGTTTCTTTGGGATCTCCACAGCCTCCTGTAAGTTGGAAATCATTCTTCTTTTCATTGATATGCATCTTCCCCTGTATTTGCTTTATTCTTCCTCTATATCAAATGAGCCCCGTGGACAATCCATTATGGTTGAATAAAAATATCGTGCAATGTTCTTGGTTTTTGTAGGTAATTCCTGATTCTTTGACTACACTATCACAAAATCTAAGTTTTATGAGGCGTGAATTTGATGCCATTGGTCAGTTTATTTTTTAAATATATTTTTCAGTATTACAAAATTTTAAATTTATTTAAATTTCTGTTCCTCCTACAAAGCTGGGTTGTGAGCCAGTGGTTACACGTTGTAGTGGCAGGCAGAAGTGGGGAAAGCAATGCTCAGGCAGCTGCTGCAACTAGGACTTCAGAGAGAGGTTCTAATTCCATACCACGTACAGGAACTGTACAAGAAGGGTTTCCAACACCCGCATCCTTGGCTGAAGTCATGCGATCTACCAGACAAATGCTCATTGAACATGTGGGAGAATGCCTGCTCGTGCGTTCTCAAGTCACTTTACTATCTTTATATATTGTTGAAAATAAATATCAGTGTCCTGTAATTCAAGTCTACTGGTGGATACTCATATTTGAACAATTCAATTGCTCGAGGATAGATGAATCTGTTTTACAACCCCCCCCCCCCCCCCTCCCTTCTCTATTCTTTGGCCAAGAATCTGTATATCTGAAGGATTTATGAGATTCTCACGGTTTGAATTTTTTATGCTAAATGTCAAAAATTTTATATATTTATATTGGCAGCTACTTGCTGGACAATTGGAGGATCAAGTAAATGTGACTGATCCCTCAGTGCGGTCAAGCACTCAGACCAGTGCATGGAGAACTGGGGGTCTACTTCATAATCTAGGTGCATTTCTACTTGAACTTGGCCGTACAACCATGACATTGCGGCTGGGCCAAACACCGGTAGGATTATCCACGTTTCCTGTTTACGGCATCTTCTCAATAATGAGATCACACGTGCTTTATGTGTTGCTATTACCAATTTCTTACGCAGTCAGAAGCAGTCGTTAACGCTGGACCTGCAGTTTTCATATCCCCAACTGGTCCAAATCCTATTATGGTTCAGGCAATGTTCTCACCTTATTAAAATTTTTGTTCAAAAAATATTTTTTTCCCCTGAAAAAAAAAAAGCTCTATTTCTGCTGGTTAATAATTTTATTTTATTTTAAATGTTTCTATTTCTGCTGATTCAACCTTGTGTGTTCAGCCTCTTCCTTTTCAAACAGGAACAAGCTTTGGTGCCATCCCCATGGGATCTGTGCAGCCTGGCTCTGGCTTGGTTAATGGAATTGGTACTGGCTTTCTTCCGAGGCGTATTGATATACAAATCCGAAGAGGTACTATGTAAAATTTATGTATGGGTTATTTAAATTCTAAGTGCTACTTTTTTTGATAAGTATAAATTCTATGTGCTACTTAAAGTGAATAATATCCCTAATTGACTGGTGTTCCTTTTATAATAAGGTTCTTCAACAACCACACCACATGTTAATCGAGAGGAACGTAGTGATACTCAGCAGCCCACTGGGCACAGAGACTCAGTAGCTAGTGGTGAAATTCCTATTAATCCACCGACTTCAAGGGTCTCAGAGGGTCCATCTTTTGCTGGAGAGCCAGGAGTACGGGTAGTACCAATAAGGACCATGGTTGCAGCAGTACCTGGTCCCTTTAGCCGCCTACCTTCAGATTCATCCGGTAATTCAATAGGTTTATACTATCCAGTTCTTGGAAGGTTTCAACATGTGGCTTCTGGAAATGTGAGTGGTGAACAAGGATTTCAAGCATCTGGGGAGCGTCATCCTGCCGGTCTCCAGAATGAGCAGCAGACGGATTCTGCAGTACAACAACATAACATAGATGGTCCAGCAATAGATGGTAATCTGAACATTTGGTAATCCAGTTAATCTTCGTTAGAAATTTGAGTTTATAGTCATGAACTTCTCTTGGTGACAAATCTTGCAGGATCATTTCCAACTCCCAATTTAAGACAGCAGGAGCCATCTAATGCTCGCAGTGTAAATATCAACATTCTGTCAGCTGGTGGGACTCAAAACAACCCGGATTCTGATAGACAGCTACCGAGCAGTGTTGTGCAGTTTTTGAGGACCCTCTTTCCTGGTGGTGAAATTCATGTAGAAGAAGCCAGTTCACAGGAAACAGCAAGAGGTGCTGTCCCAGAGCATGCAGGGACATCTAATGGTGTTATGAATGCAATTGAACCAGAACCAAGAGTGAGTGATGAAGGAATATTTTTGTCTAATATGCTTCGTCAGATCATACCCTTAATATCTCAACAAGCAGGTGTAGAGCCAGATGGTAGACATACGGAAGAAACTAACACATCTGAGAATAGACTGCCTCGGGATTCTTCTTCTCAGGTGAGTGTGCTTCACCAAACTTGTCATGGCATATAGGTCTCATGTTTCAACAAACTTGTGATATTAACCCGTGAATGCCCTCCTACATAATGAAGTATTTGCAGGCTGAGAACTCAGATGTTGGGACGTCTCGTCGACCAAGTGATGGTGAAACAAACCCTCCAAATTCAAAACGCCAAAAGGTACTGCTGCTGAGTATTCTTTCCTTTATTTTCCCTTTTTCCGTCACATATTCCTTTATTTATCTTTTCCAGTGGGTTTAAATTCCGTTACATCACATTTTTAGTTAGATTAAATACTATTGTCAAAAATTATTTGATGTGTATTAACCATATTGTCTATAATACAAAATTTCTTTGCAGAGCTGGATGGTTTTGTCAAGTATACTATATAACACATTAAGTAATATGAGACATAACTTAGTGGAACACAGCTTGTTAAAATTATTTGGGTAAATTAAACCACTATCCCTTGAGGTTTATCAAAATGACACTCCCCCAAGCGATTGTATAAATGACATCCACCCCCCCTCCAAAACTCCAAATTGCAGTTTATAAATGCAATAGTTTAAGTCCATGCTGATCTAACGTCTCTCTTGGTAGGAAGAACACAAAGCACAAAATTATGGGTTTGTTCCATACCCCCAAATAAAAAGGGGAATTCGTCTAGGGTCTCTTCAATGACAAATAAATAGGAATTTCTAGTTGTACCTCGTGAAAAAAAGGGACTTCTTTTGTCCTTTCAAATTGTGATTCTATTAATAGAGTATTCCATTTTAGAAACAGATTCTTATCCAAACTATGGATGAAATGAAACTCTCCCCCCCCCCCCCCCCCTCCCCTCCCCCTCTTCTCCAAATCCCTTTTTGAGGTATGTATATTATATAGGATTTATTTTTAAAATGAAATATTCAGTTAGTGAAAACTAATTAACTGTTGCTTTTATACAAACCTCAAGGGTAGGGGGGAATGTCATTTCATGATTTTATTTTTTATTTTTTCTTGGGGGTGGGAGCCATTTCAGAAAATTTCAAGGAAGTTCGGTGTAATTAATCTTGTTTTGTTTAACAAAAAACATAACTTTGAGAAAATTTTGGAATTTCTAAGAAAAGTAGTTTAGTTTGTGATAGATCAAGGAATAATTACCCATCAAAACAGAAAAAGTGGTGTGGTTCAAGACCCATTGGGTGTGTGTATAACTTATCAATAAAAAAAATAATTCTATCAAAAGTCATGATGCAGGATAATGAATTCTCTCATAAGGGAACTTGGTATTTGAGGAAACAAAAGGAATAAAGGAAAGACCTAGGTATCACCATCTAGAGTTTGCTTGGAATCAACCCAAATTCCATTAAATCATGATCAACTACCAACAATTGTGAACTATAGATCTTTTAAACAAAGTTCCCAAATTACATCAAACATGGAAAGAAAACAAACTTAGTATGAGATTACTTTATTTATGAAAATAAAATTCAAATACCAATCAAATCTCTCTAACAGCATCGATTGCAAATCCAACAAAATCAATGTACATTATAGGTCAAATTTGGTGTTCGCACTAGCTCTCCAAGGGTGGGAGAAACTTGACTTTGTTAAATGTAGCTCATGTGGTATTAGATGGGTCGTGAACCTTGGACCGAGTGGGGCTTTGTTTTTGTTTTTGTTTTTGTATTTTGTGGTTTTCACATTGGCTGGATTAGGCTGGTTGGTTGGTTGGTTTTTCATAAATGGAACAATTTGGTATGTGGGAAGATTATTACTTTTGCTTCCGGTAGTAAGTTCTATATATAACAAGTTATACATGGGTTTCAGTTATCTCAACTGGTAAAGTCTCTTGTCGTTGAATAAGAGATTTGAGATTCAAACCCTCGTTTATACCAAAAACCAATTGGTATATAATGTATTGGCTTGATAATAAAAAGCAATCATGATTGAGCTGACGCTATAATTTAAAATTTTATCGTATCTATCAAAAAAAGTATACAAGTTTTATTATATTGATGTGCTAAATTTTTGTCAACTTTGTAATAATACTAAGCCTTTTTGTGATGCAGATGGAGTGATTTGTCATGCGACTTGATGCTACTTGTGGTTACGAAGTTATGATCAATGACATGAGAGATGCATATTGGTTCGTCAATATAGTGTTTTTTTTTTTTTTTCCTTCTCAAGTGGGAAGTTGTGAAATTAATATTTATCGGGTTATAGGCGATACTCTTTGACAAAACTTGCTTCTTTCCTTAAACTTAGATGACATTTTAGTGTTGTAAGGCAGTAAATTGGATTTTACTTCATATAGTGTTATCTGTTGCTGATGTGCTATTTTTTCTTTTCACATGAATGGTGAATCCCGTCTTGAATTTAATTTCATTAGTGAGATCTTTTGTTACGTGAAAGGAGGAAGGACGGCATGCTCTACACCTTAAATACTAGATAATTGCTTGAGATAAGCATAGTGTATAATGGACTCATCAGTTTCAAAGGGTGTTTGCTTATCAAAGTTTTTAATTGTTCGAGGCACTTTCACCAGGGATGAATCAAGCTCAATCTTTCCCATATCTAAGTATAAAAATCAAGCAATTAGTTCCCTAATTGACTGGTAAAAGAAAAATTATACATTTACTATTACTAATTTCCAAAAAAAAAAAAAGGTTAATTCATGAAATGTGTCCAAAACCACTATAATTTACATAGAGGTTAATATGAAATATCAGTTTTACCCTCCAAATCAGGTGGACACAAAATCGGTCAAAAATTAAAACAAGAAGGAAAATATGAAAAATATTGGTTTCATTTACAAAAATATATTAGATTTTACACTCATTAAAATAACATAAAATATCAAAAATCAACTTTCTAATAACCAGTAAGTGCAAAATCTAATGTAATGGAGATATGCCTTTAGAATTGATTTCAAGATCACAACCAGATAGAGAAAAAGAAGTCATTTTGGCTTAAAATGTGTTCTATTAAGTATTAAAAGTATTTTTTGGCATGAAATATTTTCTGAAAGAAATGGAGTGTAAATGGATATTTTCTTTTTTTATTATAGTCTACAGGCTACTAACTCCATGCCAGTGCAATGCACGAGTTTATTTAAAGAGTAATGATACAGCCACAAATTATTTTATAACATTTTTACAAATTGTTGATATGACTAGCTTCTTATTGGTTGACATCTAGGTCCATCATTAATATCACTTTTTTATTTACCAATAACTACCCATCACATCACCAGTTAGTAAATTTTTTTGTAAAAAAGTTTATATCTCTAGCATTATTCTTATCTAAAAATATCTAAAGTAGAAAATATAGCCTTTATGATTAAATTAAAAATTCTTATGCAATATCAAAATATCCAAATTTATAACCATATAGTAGATGATTAAACTAATTCTAATGCATTTATAATGTAAACCAAGCAAAAGGGGAAAAAAAGGAAAAATAATTTGAAGAAAAGAGAAAGAAATTGAAAGATGCTAAAGAAACTTTAATAAAACTTTAGAACCCTAAACCATGCTTTTTACAACTAAATTACCAATATGGGTATTGGGCTGTGGGCCGTGTCCAAGGACATCAAGTAGTCTGAGGACAGGTAATGATGACGGAGGCCTACAGGACAATGGTCCGTAGAAGGGGTTTGGTTATGAGGAATTGGAAATGTTGTCCGAGGAGAAGTACCTCCTCGGTTGAACAAAGCAGAGGTCATAAGTTCGACCTTTCATCAAGAACAAAGTAATAGACGATCATACTGGCATGGATAAACATCAGGTGGGGATAAGACAAAAGAGAGTTGGGGGTAACATTCAGCCTTACAACTACCCACCAAGACATCAAGAAGCTGCTAATGGGACAAGTATCAAAGCTAGCAATCTGATCTACACGTGGAGGGCTAAGATGAAGCAAGGAAGGGGAATATAAAGAAGGAAAATCCCATTGTAAAAGGGATCATGAGAGAATTTGTAGAAAAATCATTGTACACACAAGAACTGTGATTGTGTTTCAGTCTAAAAGAAATATATAAGAACAACCTTCCTCGGACATTGCCGAGGAGGATTTTCCTTACCCAAACTGTTTGTTTATGCTTTCAAGTAACAATTAGCCTACTGTGATCACGATACAACTCGCTGAAGTTCAGTTTCTAGCCCACTCTCTACAAATTCATTGTTTTGGGCTCTTTGTGCCTTAATCCTTTGCCTTTTGGGCTTTAGGGAACAAATCGTGCCCTTACAATTGGCGTCGTCTGTGGGAAACTTGAACATTCTGGAATTCATCAATCCAACCATGGTAGGTTCAGGGCCAAACCATGAAGAATCTGTGAGATCCCAACATCAAGATCAATTTCTCAATCTTGAATGAAGGAGGAACCGTGAAGTTAGCATACATACCACTCACACCAGTAGGAGTCAGTCTAGAAGTGGGAGTCATGTGTCCCATAGAGAAAACACCAGGAATATGCAGTTGGAGATAGACCACTTACGGAGGAGGTTGCGTCGTAAGCAGGGGAGAGGGACTCCTTCAAGCTCAGAGTCTCCTTTTGGTGATGATGATGATAGCTACAGGCCCAAGTCAAGGATTCCTCCCAGTGAGTCTTTTACATGTGATGAGGACCGCCATTATAGGCGGAGAAGCAAAAGTCCATCTTGCAAGGGCTTGGGCAATGATGCTATGAGCAGGGCCCTACACCAAAATTCTAAATCACCATTTATACGGAGGATTGAAGGAGGAAAGCTTCCTCGGCTGTTTACTCAACCAACGTTTACCATGTATAATGGTAGGACAGACCCTGTGGAGCATGTCAGCCATTTCAATCAAAGAATAGTTGTTCACTCAAAAAATGAGACCTTGATGTGCAAGGTGTTCCCATCTAGCTTGGGGCCAGTTGCGATGAGATGGTTCGATGGTTTGAAAGAAAGTTCAATCAATTCCTTTCAAGAGCTTACTAGGGCCTTTGGAGCTCGTTTTGTTACTTGTAGTAGGGTTCCTCGTCCTTTGGATTTCCTGCTGTCTATGACCATGCGAGAGAGGGAGACCCTGAAGACGTATTCAGATAGGTATTGGGAGATGTTTAATGAAATAGATGGAAATTTAGATAATGTGGCAATAAGAACTTTTAAGGTCAGCTTGCCTACCGAGCACAATTTAAGGAAGTCTTTGACAAGGAAGCCTACCAAGAGCGTACGTCAGCTCATGAATCGAATTGATGAGTATAAATGAGTAGAGGAGGATCAACAACAAGGAAAGGGGAAGGCTAAAATAGTTTCCTAAGACCAAAGGGATTTCAGAGCGAAGAGGAATAGCAGCAATCGACTTAGGAGAGATTTTGCTGGGCATACTGGACCTACAACTGCCCAAGTAGTTAGCACTGTGTTTAGAGAGCCTATGCATCAAATCTTAGAGAATGTAAAGAATGAGCCATACTTCAAGTGGCCAAATAATATGGGTGGGACCCCACGAAGCGCAACCAAAGCCTTCACTGTTAATACCACCAGGATCGAGGATATACTACAAAAGAATATAGGACTTTGCGGGATCATTTAGAGCAGCTGGTCAAAATTGGGAAACTAAAGCAATTCTTGTATCAGCCCAACAGACAGGGGAGCCAGTCAGGGTCGGCACACCAGAGGGATGCTTCTTTAAGACCACCCTTGGGGACAATCAGTGTTATTCTTACTGCCCCGGGTATGACTGATTCCTATCCATCCAGGGTGATGTCCATAGCTCGGCCATATGCTGAGGACTTGATCCCTGATCCTAAGAGGGGTAAAATGGAAGTCCCACCAGCTCTAAGTTTTTCTGATGAGGATAAGGTGGGAACTTTATAGCCACATGATGATGCCCTAGTGGTTACCCTCAAGATTGGGGGATACGATGTGAAGAGGGTTTTGGTAGATCAAGGTAGTGGCGCGGAGATCATGTACCCTGATCTGTACAGAGGGCTCAAGCTGAAGCCCAAGGACCTAGCTTATTATGACTCTCCTCTGTTGGGGTTTGATGGGAAGACAGTCGTCCCAAAAGGCCAGATCAAACTACCTGTTCAGGCAGAGTCGGAAGTCGTGGAGCTGGACTTCATTATGGTAGATGCATATTCCCCCTACACTGCTATTGTGGCAATTGGCAAGACCTTGGCTTCACGCCATAGGGGCTATTTCTTTCACCTTACACTTAAAGGTAAAGTATTCATCAGGGAATCAAGTTGAGGAGTTGATCGGAAGTCAATCTATGGCCAGACAGTGTTTGGTGGCTGCAATTAGACATCAATCTAAAGGTGAATCCTAGGCCTTTATAGAGAGGGACTTATAGCAATCAAGGAGAACAGTCCCGTCCACTGATGTGGTGGTAGAAGGGGCAAAGTGTGAAGAGTTAGAAAAAATTGTTGTTGATAATGATGAGAAGAAGTTTTTCCAGGTGGGAGTTCA
Organism: Notholithocarpus densiflorus; assembly: GCA_030021035.2. Lineage (NCBI taxonomy): Eukaryota > Viridiplantae > Streptophyta > Magnoliopsida > Fagales > Fagaceae > Notholithocarpus > Notholithocarpus densiflorus. Next base: position 5,820,414 of record JARYZH020000003.1, read on the forward strand.
GTTACCTCCTCGGGAGAAGGAAGAACTTGTTGTTTTCCTCAGGAAGAATGTTGATGTGTTTGTGTGGAGTGCTTATGAAGCTCCTGGAGTGGACCCAAATTTTATTTGTCATCACCTAAACATTAATCCATCTGTCACCTCTAAGAAGCAGCTACCTCGGCGCTCTTCCAAAGAGCATTCTGATGCTGTTAAGGAGGAGGTGATCAAACTTAAGCAGGCAGGAGCAATAAAAGAGGCGTTTTATCCTGAGTGGTTGGCCAATACAGTAGTGGTAAGGAAGAAGAGTGGGAAGTAGCGAGTATGTGTGGACTTCAGTAATCTTAACAAGGCTTGCCCCTAAAGATCCCTTCCCGATACCTCGGATATACCAGTTGGTGGATGCAATAGTCGGTCATCCTCGGATGAGCTTTTTAGATGCCTTTCAGGGGTACCATCAAATACAATTAGCTCTAAGTGATCAGGAGAAGACTGCTTTTGTTACACCCACTGGGAATTACCATTACAAGGTGATGCCTTTCAGACTGAAGAATGCAGGATTCACTAATTAGAGGTTGATGACTAGGATGTTTGAACCTCAGCTTGGCAAGAACATTGAAGTCTACATAGATGATATGGTGGTGAAAAGTAAGGTGGAGTCCGAGCATGTAAATGACCTCGGAAGTATTTTTGAAGTACTAAGAAAACACAAACTACGCCTTAATGCTTCTAAGTGTTCTTTTGGCGTTAGTTCAGGAAAATTTCTGGGTTATATGATCACTCATCGTGGAATTGAAGTCAATCATGATCAAATTAAGGCAATTAACAACCTACAACCTTCTCGGAATCCCAAGGAAGTCTAGAAGTTGACAGGAATGACTGCAGCCCTGAACTGATTTATTTCACGGTCCGCTGATAGATGTAGGCCTTTCTTCCAATTGTTGCACAAATGGAGAGGATTTGAGTGGACTGAAGAGTGTGCCTTGGCTTTTCAGCGATTGAAGGATTATCTTTCTTGTCCACCCATTATGTCCAAGCCCGAAAAGGAAAAGGTTCTTTTCACTTATATTGTTGTGGCCTTTCATGCAGTTAGCTTAGTGCTGATAAGGGTGGACAGCGGAGTACAACGGCCAATTTATTACGTGAGCAAGTCATTGCACGAAGCAGAGGTTCATTACTTGCTGTTGTAAAAGGCTATTTTGGCCGTGGTGCATGCCACGCGAAAACTCCCTCATTATTTTCAAGCTCACACAATTGTGGTTTTAACCCAACTTCCTCTTCAATCATTGCTTCGAAAGGTTGATTATACAGGGAAAATTGCCAAATGGGGAACGATTTTAGGGGCCTTTGATATCAAGTATATGCCTTAGACCTCTATTGAGGGCCGAGTTCTTGTAGATTTGGTGGCAGAATTTACTAAATCCCCAGTAGAGATGGAGGATGAGGAACAAAACTTAGGTAGAAAACTAGTTGAAGCAATCTCCCTACAAGGACCCTCATCTTGGAAATTGTATGTTGATGGTGCAGCTAATCAAAGAGGATTTGGGGTGGGGCTAGTTGTGGTGTCCCCAGAAAAGATTACTATTGAGAAGTTTTTAAGGTTAGGTTTCTCGGCCACGAATAATGAAGCCGAGTATGAAGCTTTATTGGTAGGGATGGCTATGGTTCAAAAAATAGGAGGAAAGGCAGTGGAAGTATTCTCGGACTAGAGGTTGGGGGTGGGCCAAGTAAAGGGAGAGTTGGAAGCTAGGGATTTGAGAATGCAAGATTTTTGAATCAAGCTAGACGCTTGCAATCAAGTTTTGAATTTTTCACTTTGCAGCATATCCCAAGGAGCAGAAATACACATGCTGATTCTCTGGCTACTTTGGCAACTTCCTCTGCACAAGGCTTACCTCGAGTTATACTCGTTGAGGATTTGTATAAGCCTATCGAGGAGAAGAAGGGGAAGGTCTAGGTTCACCAAATTAAGGTCGGGCCTAGCTGGATGGATTCTTTAGTCCTATTCCTTAAGGATGGTACTCTTCTTGAAGAGAAGAGTGAAGCAGATAAAGTACGGAGGAAAGCTCCTCTTTTTTGGTTGTCAGCGGAGCAAAAGTTGTATAAACGTTCTTTTTCGGGATCATACTTACTGTGTGTCCATCCTGAAGCAGTGGAGCCACTCTTGGAGAAGTTACACAAGGGAATCTGTGGAAGTCATACAGGGGGCAAGTCACTATCCCATAGGGCCCTTACCCAGGGCTATTGGTGGCCAAGTATGCAGAAAGAGGCATAGGAGTATGTGAAGAAATGTGATCAATGCCAGAGATTTGCTCCAAACATTCATTAGCTAGGAGGTGTCCTTAATCCTCTGTCTAGCCCATGGCCATTTGCTCAGTGGGGCTTGGACATTATAGGATCATTTCCTAAGGTTGCAGGAAACAGAAGATGGCTTCTGGTTGGCACTGATTACTTCACAAAATGGGTAGAAGCCGAGCCACTAGCCAACATTAGGGATGTGGATGCAAAGAAGTTTGTATGGAGAAACATTGTTATAAGGTTTGGGATTTCTCACACCCTCATCTCAGATAATGGACTTCAATTTGATAGTAAAGCTTTCAAGAGGTACTGCTGTGAATTAGGTATTAGGAACAGATATTCAACTCTAGCCTATTTCCAAGGGAATAGGCAGGCCGAGACTGTTAATAAGATTATAGTGAATGGGCTTAAGAAGAGGTTGGACGAGGCAAAGGGTAGATGGGTGGAAGAGCTACCATATGTTCCCTGGGCATATCGGACTACTCCCCGTCGGTCAACTGGGGAAACACCCTTTTCAATGACTTTTGGGTTCGAGACTATGATCCCTCTAGAGACTGGATTTCCAACACTGAGGACGAGCTTATTTACTCTAGACAATAATGATAGGCTATTGGAAAAGAGTTTAGATTTAGTTGAGGAACGAAGAGAAGCTGTCATGGTTTAGTTAGCATACTATCAACAGAAACTCAAACAAGGGTATGGTACCAGCGTAAGGGTAATGTCGTTAGCACCTAGTGACTTGGTATTGAGAAAAGTCATGAGTACTGCAAAAAACTCAGCATGGTGAAAGCTAGGGCCCAACTGGGAGAGGCCATATCGTATTACCTCGATAGCTAGTATAGGTGCTTATTATCTGGAAGATTTAGATGAAAATGTTGTACCATGCCTTTGGAATGTAAATAACATACGAATGTATTATTATTAATGAAAGGCAATCTCAGCCACATTTTGGCTTATAATATTACATGTTGTGTGCTTCATTCCATTAAGTGTTAAACAGAATCTTGGTCATGTCTGGATTCTCGGACCACATACCTTGGGTAAATTAATGCTATTCATTATTTATCTAAGTGTTAAATGAAAATTTGGTCATGCTTGGCTCCTCGGACCACATACCTTGGGAAATTAACACTATTCATTATTTATCTAAGTGTTAAATAGAACCTTGGTCATGCCTGACTCCTCGAACCACATACCTTAGATAAATTAACGCTGCTCATTATTTATCTAAGTGTTAAGTAGAACCTTGGTCATGCCTGGCTCCTCGGACCACATACCTTAGGTAAATTAACGCTGCTTATTATTTATCTAAGTGTTAAACAGAACCTTGGTCATGCCTGGTTCCTCGGACCACATACCTTGAGTAAATTAACACTGCTCACTATCCAGCTAAGTGTTAAACAGAACCTTGGTCATGCCTGGTTCCTCGAACCACATACCTTAGGTAAATTAACACTGCTCATTATTTAGTTAAGTGTTAAACAAAACCTTGGTCATGTTTGGCTCCTCGGACCACATATCTTGGGTAAATTAACACTGCTCATTGTTTGACTAAGTGTTAAACAGAACCTTAGTAATGCTTGGTTCCTCAGACCATGTACTTTGGGTAAATTAACACCTACAACTACATGGATTTATTTCTAAATGAAGTGTTATGTGAAGACCTGGATAAATAAATGCTACACCATTGCTTGAAGTTAAGAAGGAAATTCTGAAGTATATGCTCTTTTGAGCTACTTATCTTAGGTACATAGAGTATGCTTTTGAATAAAATTACACTTTATTAAACGTTATAGGCTTGGAAAGGTTAGCCTATTATATTACCAATTGCATGGAATGTAGTAGTTAGATTGCCATTTGTATAAATAACTGTTAAAATTAAGGAATGAAGATATATCTTGAATTAGAAGAAACTATAAGTTATGCTAATATTAATTAAATGCTAAGTAGAAGAGAAATCATGTTTGACTTGGCATAAACACAAGGAAATATAAAGGAAGTTAATGTTTTTCATTAAGTAAAGCCTTGAAAAAGGCAAAGAAAGTACATATTCAGGAATGTAAACAACAACTACACATAAAGAGAAATACACTTAACAAAAAAAAAAAAAAAAAAAAAAAACCCTTCTAAACACAACAAAGGCCCTATTTGGTCTTGATGGGAGGATTGGCTTTGGCTGTGGCCTTCGCAGGTAGTTCAGGCATTGTTGCTGAAGAAGCTAAACCCTTACCCTTAGAATCCTCCTTAGCAGTGAAAGGGAGAGTCACCGGAACCAATTCTTGGCTCTGGGAAGCTCCCTTCTCCTTGGAGGAGTCTTTGGGTGCAAGGGGAAGCTTTGTAGCCTCGGGGCCTACCTCTTTTGTTGTCTCTTTTTCTTTCTCAGCAGCGCCAGCTTGGACAACCACTTCAGGTGGGATAGTGGAAGAGGTGAGAGCACTGGCAGAGACGTTCTTGTTAGATTCAGGCTCTTTGGGAGCAATCTCGGCCTTAGAGCTCAAAGGGCCTGATGTTAGGATGGCTGGGGGATAGTAGACATTCTTTGCTCTTTTTAGGGTGGAGGAAGCATCCACTCCAGCTTGGTTGAGGGTTTCGTTCCACACTTGGAGGCAATAATTTCTGCAGACCCCAGAAACCTCAGCCTTTAGGTGTTCCTTGGTTTCTGCCACCCCAATGTCATACCCTTCCTGCTCAACTTTTTCTACCACACTTTCAGCTTCTTCCAATTTTTTCTTTAAGGTCCCTATATGTTCCTTAGTTGCAGTTAACTGTTCCTCGATGTGGCGGAGTTGTTTGCGTTGGTTCTCCGCTTGCCTCTCAACCCCTGCCAAGTCAGCCTCAGTACTTTTCTTCTCTCTGTTAGCCTCAGTTAATTTGGTGTTCAAATCCTGAATCCTCTTCTCGGCCAACGAGAAGGCATCCACAACCACTATACACCGCCCCTCTTCTTCCTTCATTTGCCTGTGGGAGTTGTTCACCAACTCATCGGCCATATGCGCAGCTTGAACAGCCTTTTTAAAAAAAAAAAAAAACACGTAATGATGGGAGAAAGCAATTGGAGCATGTAAGGTTGAATTTAATCAACCATTCTGTTAGCTTTATTCCGTGCCAATTTGCTTGTAATTCAGCACTTAGAAATCCTGTATTTAGGTGGGAATCATGTAAGGGTAGTGTGTGAGAGAGTGTGAAAAAATGCTCAAGATTATGTAGTAAAGTAGGGACTCGCGACTGGATCTCGCGGGTGGCTCATGGCTTGCAAGCCGCCAGAGGATGCACACGAGTGAAGCATGCAAAGAAGCTGAATTGTCATACCAGCTGTAGAACTATAGGACAAAAAGTCCAGACGAGTCATTCAGTTAGTTTGTGGCTTGAAGTCACGACTCAGTCAAGTCGCAAGGCCAAGTCGCCAACCAGCTTTGTTTTGGAAAAACTGACTCTTCGCATTCCATTCTTACACTAGTATAAATACCCCTTATACCCACAAAATGTAGAGAGCTTCCAGAGAGAATTTTGAGAGAGAAACCCTATAGAAAAACAAGATTGACTCATCCACAATCTTTACATAGAGACTCTTCAAATTCCTCTACTCTCACCCTCTCCATTGTTACATCCTTGAGAGGTTTTTAGCCAAATCCTTTTCTCACCGTACTCACATCTGTGAGAAGGCTTTTTGGTACTTTGGGAAGCAGTTAGGAAGGAACCAATGGTTATTGGTTGATGCTATGGGCTATAGCGGAATCCGGTAAGTTAAAGAAGAAATAGGTTTGGCGTAACCTCGTTGGAGTAGGAGCTTGGAGGGCTTAGGTACACTAGATAGATTAGGCTTGGAAGGTCTTCTACTGTTCATGTATCCCAACTACATTCTTTAGTGGATTATTTACCGCTTGGAGAGCGGCGGAGAGGTTTTACGCCAAGGGCTTCGGTTTCCTCTTCGATAACACATCGTTGTGTTGTCCTTGTATTTGCATCTCTCTTCTCTTAATTTTTGCCATTTAATTTCTGCTGTGAATGTGATTTTATTTGGTTAAGATTGTTTATCAATTCTGTTATATGCTTATGTTCATTTCTGCACATTAATTGTTTGATAATAAGCTTGAATTGATAATTTGGAAATTGGGGGTCTAAACGTTCATAGTGTTTTATACACATATTGAACTTTCAATTGGTATCAGAGTGAGTGCACTTGCTGTGGTTTAATTACCTTAGTGCGATCCTTGACCCCGTTTGAGATGGACCGGTCTCAATTCTTAAATGCTCCACCATATTTTGATGGTAGCAATTATGCCTTTTGGAAGGTGCGGATGAGAGCATTTTTGTGCTCTATAGATGAGGCTGTTTGGGATGCAATTGAAATAGGTTGGACAAAGCCGGAGGCAGCCAAATTCACATGGGATAAGGCAACCCTCGCGGCGTCAAATGCTAATAGCAAAGCACTTAACGCTATTTTTTGTAGTGTGTCTCCAGATGAGTTCCACAGGATTTCTCACATTACCATTGCCAAGGAGGCATGACAGATATTGGAGACCACGTATGAGGGAACGAAGAAAGTAAAAGACACGAAGCTACAGATGCTGACCACCCGATTTAAGGAGCTCAGAATGAGTGAGGACGAGTCTTTTGACTCTTTCTATAGTAAGTTGAATGAAGTTGTCATCGGCAAGTTTAATTTGGGAGAGAAAACGGAGGATTCCAAGGTAGTAAGGAAGATCCTTCGGTCATTGCTGGAATGCTTCTGTGCCAAGGTGACGGCGATCGAAGAAAGCAAGGATCTTGATGATCTCAAAGTCCAAGAACTGGTTGGCTTGCTTCAGACTTATGAATTGTCGTTGCCTACTCAAAGCAAGAGCAAATCTCTTGCTCTTAAGACCATAAATGAAAGAGTAGAAGCACACGACTCATCAGATGAGGATGTTGTCAAGAAAGATGTTGCTTACCTTGCAAAAAATTTCCGCAAATTCTTGAAGTTCAAGAACAATGGAAAATTTACAAGTTCCGGAAAGGAGAAGAACTACTTCAAAAAGAGAAGCGGGAAGGAGTCTCAATCTAATCAAGGAGTCACTTGTTTTGAATGTAATGGACATGGCCATTTTAAAAAAGAATGTCCTAATTACTTAAGATCGAAGGGCAAGGTGTATGCAACCACTCTCAGTGACTCAGATTCCTTCACCTCTGATTCGGAAGATAGTTATGATGAAGAAGGGAATTTCGCAGCATTTATGACTATTGCTCATGTTGAGTCTTCGAAGGACTTGAATTTGCTTGTGCAAGAACTTGGGGAGCATAGTGATGAGGAATCCATGGGAATTGTAGAAGAATCGGATGCTGAAGAAGATGAAGAAGCAGCTGGTCTACAAGAGAATTACAACTTACTCCTTGAGAAGTCAGGAGAGTATGCAAGGGTGGCTAAGGCGGCTGTGAAGAAGATGAAGAAAGCAGAGGAGGACTATAGAAGTAGTAAGATATAAGGAGGCCAAGTGTGAGATTGAGAAGCTAAATGGTGAGCTAATCAAAGCTTATACAAAAATCAAATTCCTTGAGCATGAGGTGGTTCAAGCCAATGCTAAAGTAGACCGAGTCTCCTCTCAGAAGCTTGATGAAATGCTTGCTCATCAAAAACCATTTTTCGACAAAGATGGATTAGGATACACCAGAGAAAGTAGTTCGGCAAAAAAAATACAAGGAAATGAAGTTTGTGAAAACCAAATAATCGAAGGGGGCTACCACAAATGCTGAGAAAGTGAAGCCAGAGAAGAAGAAGGATGTGACTGTCCAACGGTTTATGACTAAACCTTCTAAACAATCAGTGGTCAAACCTAAGGATAAAGGGAACTCACTCCCAAAGTCACAAAGAGGTCTGAGAACTCAACACTTCTGCCATCACTGTGGACTTCAAGGACACACCAGACCCAACTGCCATAAGCTGCAAGCATTGAAGAATTCAGGTGCTCAAAGGCCAAGAGGACCAAAAAATGACAAAAGAAATTAGGTTGTTGAGCAATCAAGAGACCGAGGTGATTCCAGTGTGATGGATGTGATGAAGATGATCGGTGTATTCATCACTTGCTTGGAAAACTTCACTAGAAGGTTTGAAAGTCCTAACTCTCGTACCCAATCCTATAAGGATATCACCCCAAACGCACGTGACGTGTGAGTGAAGAGGGGTACTCATGCATAAGCATTACAACATGTCCATGCATTAATACTTCCAATGTTTTGTGACTATGCTTGGTTGTGCGTTGCTGCTAGCTTGAGTTGAAAATTGTTTTGATTATTTGCTTTTGCTTTAAATGTTTTTACATTGTTGTTTTGATCAATCTTTTCTTGCTTTTATGTCAAAAATCCAAAAACACATAAAAAATAGAATATCTAAAAAGTTTGATCGACATTATTGTACTTTGTCACAAGCATATTTTGCCCTGTACCTTTGTACTAATGGCTTTGTGCATCTATGAGCGTAGCTTATTCTTTTTGCACTCTTATCATTGTGGGAAAACTCTTGACATCTATGTGATTGTTGTAAATCGATCTTCAAACTTGTCATGAATGATTAGTCAATGGTTTTGTTGATCTTGAGACATGCATAGACTTATACCTATATATCTTCCTACTCTTTTATTTTATTGTTTTTGCTTAAAGAGCTCAACAAATGTAAATCTCCAAATGAAAAGAGATAATGAGCTGCAAAAGTCTGTCGCACATACTAGTATTTGACTAGGAAAAAGGGAAAGCGACTTAAAATAAAATGTATGATGCCCAAAAAGCCAAAGGCTTAATCATCAATTTAAAATATTAAAAATTTCAGGCATCGATCTCTAAATGAGATGTATTGATTCAAAAAGATCAAATATTATGATGTGAATGGAGCCAAATGAAAAGCTTCACATTATGTAATCAAGTTTATGTGGGAGGTCATATATGCATACTTCTATAATTGAGATATGTCATTTTTCCTAGTGCTAATTGTGTATGCCTTGGTTAAATTGATCATTGAAGCTTCACATTGGACTAAGGACTATCTCATCTTTGGTACCCACACACATCACATATGTTTATGCTCAATGAATGCCTTATTCATTTGTGTGATTGTACTTGATTAAATGTGTTTTCACATGCTCAATTTTTGTTGATCAAACACAAAAAGATTTTTGAGTGTTTTAATTTGTTTTTGGAAAGTCTTTTGTTTTTACAAAAATTTCAAAAATTCAAAAACTGTGTTGCCTTGTTTTGGCGACTTGATCACGGGTCAAGCCAGTCGCATGCCCCAGTCGCGAGGGTTACACAAAAGGTTTTCGCGACTCACTGGCGGGTCAAAGTCCCAGTCGCGAAAAATACTTAGAAAATTTTTCAAAATCTGAGTTTTTAAGTTTCTCGCGACTCATATTGGCGACTTGTTCGCGAGTGGAAGCTCTAGTCACGAGGGTTACACAGAAATTTTCGCGGCTCCCTTCGCGACTTTCTCGCAGGTTGAACTTCCAGTCGCGAAAAACACTTAGACAAATTTTCAATATTTTGTCTCTAAGGTGTTTGGCGGCTTGACCTGGCGACTTGCACGCGACTTGATTTAGTCGCAAAAAACGCGTGTTTTGCGTTTTAAGAACAGTTTTATTTTAAAACTTTTTAGTTTTCCCTGGAACATTTTGACTGTTCATTGTCTTCTCTCTCACAAACCCACTGTGTTTCACACAAAAAACCACCATTTTCATCATCTCTTCAACTTCAATCTTCAAGAAAAAGGTATGGGTTTTCTCATTTTCTCTTAGTATGTCATATTTCTTGCCTTGATTTCTTGGATTTGTGAGTTGTTATTGAGATTTGGGATATAAGATGATTCGGATATGGGTTGGGTGAGTTTGATTATATGGGTTCTGTTGGAGTTGTTAATCTGATGCCTGTTTTGCTTAGTTTCATGGTTGATTCCCATTGTTGGGTTGTGTATCTTGCCTGTGCTGTGTTGTGCATGCCATGTTCATAGTAGATTGTCTCAATGACAGTTACTTGTAACTCTATGGTGTTCATAGATTACACTGTTCTCTGCTGTGCCTGCACATTCATCATATTTTGTCACCTATTATACACAATGCACTAGTGTTTCACAGGTTTACATGCTGCTAACTTGGTTCATGTTCTGTGGTTGATATATCTCTCTGAATATCAATGTGTATTCAATCCTTTGACTAACTTGGATCTAATCAAGTTGATGTTTGTGTCTTGTGGTTCTACACTTGGTTCTTTGCTATGTGTATGTTCTTTTGCAGATGTCTCGTCGTTCCTCTCGAGGAAAAGAGCCTATGACTGATGTTCCATCATCCCCTGTTTCGAAACAGACTCGCCGTTCATCTCAAGACTCAAATAGTGAGAGATTCAGGACTCCTCTCGATTCACAAACACATTCCAACATTTTTGTGAAAGCTCCTACTGTGGTGGAACGAGTGGTTAAATTCGATATCTTAGGAACTACATTTATCCCTAGGATATTTGAAGTAAAAGATTGGGCTGATTTGTTCGGGAACTTCAAGGACCCGACTGATGAATTGGTAAAGGAATTCTATTCAAATGCTCGATATACCGGAGTTGAGTTAAAGTGTTGGGTACGAGGAAAAGAATTCACCATCAATCCCGACTACATTGCAAAGGTCCTTCGCATCACTAAACCAGCAAATGTAGACCTCACTCCGTATGATGATAAATAACTTCAGGTACAAGACATTCTTCAAGTTCTCGGGCCTGATCATAAGATCTCAAGCAAAGGCACATCTATAGGCACTGCAAAGCTTGCACCTGAACTGACAACTCTTAAATTGATCATGTTCTTCAATCTCTATCCACTCTTGAACATTGCATTCATCAACCTTGGAAGAGCGCAATTCCTATGTGATCTCATCACCGGAGTTCCGATTGACATATGTGCCCACATTTTTCAGACCATTGGGAAGACAGCGGCTCGATCAATAGCTCGAACATGTATTCCTTTTTGTAATCTTGTCATGAAGATCATGATCCTTGAAGGGGTAAGTCCACCAACAGATGGGAAGAAAATGGTTCATCTTCGTCCTTTATCCATGTTTTCCCTTTAAGCCAGCAAAAGTCACTCTTCCAAAGCACCTAAGAGTGAACCCTTCCTTCATGCCACTACATTCGCTCCTGTTTCAGCTACACCTATGCATACCGAGACTGTTTCTCCCATTACTTTTGAGATGCAGACGACTAACACTCCATCTATACAACCTAGCCCTCAAGCTGACAGGTTAAGCACTTTGATTGAGAGTGTGTTTCAGCGGATTTTCGGACTAGAACGGATTCTCTACTCCACAAATAACCAAGTTCAAATGCATCTCACAGCCATTGAGACACAGTTGGAGGCTATTCAACAAAAGCTAGAGGACAGTCTTTAGCTATTCGTGCCAAAAAGGGGGAGAGATAGCATACAGTAAGGGGGAGAGCAACACAAGAAAAAGGAAGTGTGCATAGTGACAGGGGGAGCAAGAGGAAGCTGATACATACACTCACACATGCTTTTGGATAGACTAACAAACTTTTGTTTTGCTAAGTCTAGTTTATAGCTATTTGGTTACAGTTTTTATAACTTCTTGGATACGTTTACAGTGCTTGTGTGAATATGATTTTAATACTTTGTTTAAATGCTTTTGGATCTTTGGTTTATATATATAAGATTTCAGGTTTTTTTTACATTACATGTTGTTGTACTTTGCTTTGTAGCCTAGTACTTGTTGTTAAATGTTATGCATTTTCTTTAAGTACTCTCACTCTTGTGCCCTTTGTTGGATTTTTTATCCTTAATGCAATTACCTTGAGTTGTTGCATTGGTTAAGTGTTGGACATGCAAATGATACTTTGCATTGAGCTTATTAGCTTGCATGTCCGGATGTTCATTCCTTGTGTGAATGAGCATTGTGGTTACTATTTATAGTGATTGTTCCTTTTTGGTCAAGCCATGGTTTATTGCTTATATTCCATTTTGCTGGATCGCATTATGCTTGCTCCATATGCATTACAAGTTTTCTGTATACAATGATCATATTGTGTTGTTGTGTTTCAAGAGATACTTGTTCTTATGGTTCAAGAGCTACACAGATTCTAGAGTTAGGTGTGAGGAAGTTATGTTCAACTGTTCCCGACTTACATGTTAAGTCTAGAGTTTGTTTTAGGGTTTTGTCATGAAATAGCCAAAGGGGGAGATTGTAAGGTTGAATTTAATCAACCATTCTGTTGGCTTTATTCCGTGTCAATTTGCTTGTAATTCAGCACTTAGAAACCCTGTATTTAGGTGGGAATCATGTAAGGGTAGTGTGTGAGAGAGTGTGAAGAAATGCTCAAGACTGTGCAGTGAAGCAGAGACTCGCGATTGGATCTCGCGGGTGGCTCGTGGCTTGCAAGCCGCCAGAGGATGCACACGAGTGAAGCATGCAGAGAAGCTGAACCGTCATGCCAGCTGTAGCACTACAGGACAAAAAGTCCAGACTAGCCATTCAGTTAGTTCGCAGCTTGAACTCGCGACTTAGTCAAGTCACGAGGCCAAGTCGCCAGCCAGCTCTGTTTTGGAAAAACTGACTCTTCGCATTCCATTCTCACACTAGTATAAATACCCCTTATACCCACGAAATGTAGAGAGCTTCCAAAGAGAATTTTGAGAGAGAAACCTTAGAGAAAAACAAGATTGACTTATCCACAATCTTTACATAGAGACTCTTCAAATTCCTCTACTCTCACCCTTTCCATTGTTACATCCTTGAGAGGTTCTTAGCCAAATCATTTTCTCACCATACCCACATCTATGAGAAGGCTTTTTGGTGTTTTGGGAAGCAATTAGGAAGGAACCAATGGTTATTGGTTGATGTTATGGGCTATAGCGGAATCCGGTAAGCTAAAGAAGAAATAGGTTCGGCGTAACCTCGTTGGACTAGGAGCTTGGAGGGCTTAGGTACAGTGGGTAGATTAGGCTTGGAGGGTTTTCTGTTGTTCATGTATCCCAACTACATTCTTTAGTGGATTATTTACCGCTTGGAGGGCGGCGTAGAGGTTTTACGCCGAGGGCTTCGGTTTCCTCTTCGATAACACATCGTTGTGTTGTCCTTGTGTTTGCATCTCTCTTCCCTTAATTTTTGCCATTTAATTTCTGTTGTGGATGTGATTTTATTTGGTTGAGATTGTTTATCAATTATGTTATATACTTATGTTCATATTCCGCATATTAATTGTTTGATAATAAGCTTGAATTGATAATTTAGAAATTGGGGGTCTAAACGTTTATAGTGTTTTATACACATATTGAACTTTCAGAGCACTAAGTAAAAAAAAGAAAAAAAAGAAAAGGAGGTACTTACCAACGCAAGATCTCTCTTCAGAGTAAGAAATACTTTGTGTTTCTTCATGGTCCTCAGGTCGGCCATGTCATCGGGCAGCAGTAGGGGCTACTCTAGGGATTTGCCACATACCTAGTTTTTCCCTGTTGGAAATCCCTGATAGAAGAATCTATAGGGAGTGGAGATCCATTCAGCACCAGAGGGGGGGTTCCAAGTATAAACCTTGGTGCGCCCCCTCTCCATGATGGCCCCTTCACTTGAGGACCTCGTTTGGGTCGTCCTGGCTACTTTGGCCCCTTTCTGGGCTCAGTTTCTTTGGGGGGGATGCCCCTTTCCTCCTCCACTACATCTTTGACTTTTTGGTTTTGCTTCCTCTTCTTGTCTACAGGATCAGGTTGAGAAGTTTGGGAAGGAAGAGGAGTAGGAGGCTTGGTTTGGATAGCCACCTCGGGCATAGTGCCCCATTGTGTGGGACTCCAAGAGCTCAAGAAGGCTCATCTTGGCTTTGCGCTGAAGCACCATCGTGTTAGGTACACTAAGGGCTTCCTGGACACTGCTTACTTGGGCTAGAGGAAGGTGGCTGAAATCAACGACTGGAGGTTCTAGAGATTGAATCTAGTTGAAAACTTCAAAGTCCTCCTCGGAGTCAGAAACTTCAACTACTTTTACTTTTTCCTCAAGAGCTGGTAAGGAAGGGGTTGCTTCCTCCTCGGCAGTGCGCTGGAAGGGCAACTCCACTTGTTGTGCACCTTCTAAAGGAACGTCAACCAAGAAACTAGGTACGACGATATTGATTTGCTGCAGCCAAGGATCTTTCGCCTTTATTACGTACTTTGGAGTTTGAAAACTCGAAGAGATGGGGTTGTAACCAAGGATTATGTAGGCAGCTCGCAATTGTCCATCGGTGTGGACAAAGATCTCGACCTTCAATATCCTTGTCAGGTCAGGCTCGTTGACAAGACTGAAGTTGGGGATTGCAGAGTACTTATTTGCAAATTCACCAAAAAGAAAAACATTGTTAGAACATAATATAGGAAAAATAAGAACCATTTTGCAAATGAAACAGAAGAAGTAAACACAAAAGTTATTAGTAAGGGGTATTGTTGGAGTAGTAAACCTAAACCTAAACACCCCACCTGGAGTCCCATCTCGTGTTGGGCAATGAAGTCTATCATGCCACTCCCCTGAGACGATGAAGAAATCCTTGTCCATACCCTTGTTGGTATCAGGGAGACACGATATCAGCCTGACTGCAGGGACCCTGGTTTTCAAATAGTACCCCTGGCCGTTGAGATGTTGACGATTATATATCCAATTAACGTCATGATAGGTGAAGTTCACACCCATCTTTTCGTTAAGGGCATCTACACTACCTAAAATCCTAAACACATTAAGGGTGCACTAAGTAGGAGAAAGTCTATGAGCAATAAGGTAGTCTCTAGTCACTCTACCCATGGGGATTTTCATCCCCTTCGCTATAAAGTCAATCATCGGGATTACTACTTCTCCTTCCTGCCTCAAGGCATGCCACTCCCTCCGGCAACAATACCTAATGGAAACCTTAGGCGAAATTTGGTAGCGGACTTTAAAGCTCTCTATACCCTCTAAGGTGTCTACTAAACTAGCAAATCTACCCATTTGAAAAACAATTGGTAGTGTTAAGGTGACGAGGTGAAATTAGAGAGGCCGAGGAGGAAAATGTCCTAAATTTAAAAAGAAGTGCTAAAGGTAACTTACGGAAGTGAAGTAGGGCTTTTCGGACTAGTTCTTGAGAGTTGAAGATGCAAAAAGTGGAACAACAAAAATCTTCGAGCAATATATATATGAAAGGGAAAAGTAAGCAGGACAGTTCCTGCCCAAACCCCCATAAAATTTTCCACCGTAGGATCTCCATCGCTCCGTAGAACGTGGGGAACATGGCATCGCAGGAAATAAATGCTGAAGCGCCCTAGTTGCCAAAGCGTCGGAGCGTGCCTCTTTGTAGTTGAAAAGACACCTGCACAGAAAGAAATGACATAAGATTGATGAGGGTAGTCACTAGGGAGTCGAAATAGCAAAAGAGTGGAATTTCGAGGGGCTATTGTAAGGATAAAGGACCCAAATATGGGTATTGAGCTGTGTCCGAAGACATCAAGTAGTCCGAGGACAGGTAATGATGACGGAGGCCTACAGGACAATGGTCCGTGGAAGGGGTTTGGTCATGAGGAATTGGAAATGTTGTCTGAGGAGAAGTACCTCCTTGGCTGAATAGAGCAGAGGTCATAAGTCCGACCTTTCATCAAGAACAAAGTAATAGACGATCATACTAGCATGGATAAACATAAGGTAGGGATAAGACAAAAGAGAGTTAGGGAATATCTGAGAAGAAAGCTACTACCATTGTATTGAATGCTCTGCAGCTAACCCCCTGACCGCATTAATGTGGAGGTGATACCTGAACAGTAACATTCAGCCTTACAGCTACCCACCAAGACATCAGGAAGGTGCTGATGGGACAAGTATCAAAGCCAGCAATCTGATCTACACGTGGAGGGCTGAGATGAAGTGAGGAAGGGGAATATAAAGAAGGAAAATCCCATTGTAAAAGGGATCATGAGAGAATATGTAGAAAAATCACTGTACACACAAGAATTGTGATTGTGTTTAAGTCTAAAAGAAATATATAAGAACAACCTTCCTCGGACATTGCCGAGGAGGATTTTCCTTACCCAAATTGTTTGTTTATGCTTTCAAGTAACAATTAGCCTACTGTGATCACGGTACAACTTGTTGAAGTTCAGTTTCTAGCCTACTCTCTACAAATTCATTATTTTGGGCTCTTTGGGCCTTAGTCCTTCTCCTTTTGGGCTTTAGGGAACAAATCGTGCCCTTACAGCTAAACTAACAAATTAGTCAAATATAAGTGATTAACAATTTCCATTAAACAAGAATTAAGCTACACTAAGCATAACATATAGAGAGCAATATGGGAAAAAAGGCAAAAGTATGCAAACCAAAGTCAAACATCAAGAAGTGTTTAGAAAGAGGAAAACTCCAAACTCTAAGATGAAAAACCTCTCCCCCAAGTCCTTGACTCTACGGTCAAAAATCTCCACTAGACAAGATAGTTGCAGCACATAGGACATTATAAACCCTTCAAGCCCACAAGCCTAATGCACTTGAGCCCTCCGAGCTCCAGATAGCAACTGGCTTTACCGAGCCCTTTCTCCTTCTAGCTTACCGGAGACACCTCATTGAAGCACCAATGGAAAACCACAAAAAGATTAGATTTTTACTATGGCTTCTTAAGTTTCCATAGATTCACTCACAACTCACTTACTATGTAATGATGTGAGATGAATGTAATACAAATCTCAATCAATGGATGAAGGAGAGGGAAAAGAGATGGTAAAGTGTTTCTACTCAAAACTAAGGCACTCTCTTTTCATACATAAAATTTGGCTTCAAATGTGATAAAAATGATTCATAAGGTTAGGTCACCCCTCTTATCTGAATACCAAGCCACACACATTAGCTTAGAATGTGTGTACTGGCAGTTACACAATGGATAGAAAAAAGTTTAGAGAACAAAGTACACTAATTGTGCAACTTGTGACCTTATCGCGGGCTAGCAAGTCATGAGATGGTCTCGACTTATCTAATCAGCACTTTGATCTTGGCTTTTTGCTACATGTCACTCACAGGCAAAATAGGTCGCCTGAGGTCACGAGATGATTCTAAATGTAGCTTTTCGCAATTGCAAATAATGCTCGAGTATAATCTTCTCCAAATACAATTAATTAAGTCCCAAAAAGATATATTAAAATAACTAAACAAAATATACAAAAATTTGTAACTGCCAATAAATATAGACTTTTTAGAAATGGTATCAATTTTTTTAATTATAAAATGATAAACTTTATTATCAAGAAGTAAGTATTTAAGACATCAAAAGACGTGGTTTCTCCTCACACACAGTAGTTCAAATATATCTAATTTTGATGTAAAATTATAATGTCTTTGATCTATAACTAGTTAACTACATTTCATTGAGGCAATAGAGTGAAACAACATATTACTTTCTTTTAATATATCTCATGTGGGTAAAAAGTTCTTTTGTTCTTTTGTTGCTGTGAGAGCTTGGTAGTTAATTCACATCAAGCAATATTAAATTTTAGATTCGTTTCTAAAGTTTGCATAAAATTCATTTTTTGTCTCTAAATATTAAAAAGTTATTTTTTTCCCACTCATAAACTATTGAAAATGTTATGTTTTCTTTTTAAATAAATTATTTTTTTCAATAGTTTAGGTGAAAGATAGGGACAAAAAAAACTTTTTTTTTTCTCAATATTTTAGGAATTAAAAGAAATCTTATAAACTTTCAGGAAATAAAGTGTAAAATTTTCAATAGGTTATGGATGAAAAATAATTTAAAAAAAACGTATAGAAAAAAAAATTTTAATAACAAAAAACATTTTAAAGTTTTTATCTCTTCTAAACCTTTTTTTTTTTTTTTTTGTTGTTGAGAAAGTTCTTTCTTGTAGACAAGTGCGAAGAAGCTGGGTCATTTGGGCCAAGGTACCAGTAGTTGATGTTGGAATTAAAAAAAAAAAAATTGGGCCAAAATGGACAAAATCAGAAATTGCGGATTCTTGTACAAATGCCCATTTTTTCTTCAGGTCATCAAAACTACCAAAACTAGGATGAGGGTTTTGCGTTTTCAAGTAGCAGAGTCTTGTATTCAAGTTTTTGCCTCCATTGCAGCTTTGGGTTCTTGAGAGGGAGAGCTTCCAATCATGGCTGAACAGATCCTTTTTTCTATCTCTACCTATTGCTTTTGTTTCAAATCAGGGACTTATTATTATCTTTTTTTTTGGATTTCAGACTGAGAAGGCATTTCTGAAGCAACCAAAGGTGTTTTTATGGTATGAGAACGAACATAAGTCAAAATGTTTTTTTTTTTTGTTTTCTTAGTTTGATGTCTTTTTGGGATTTTTTCTGTTGTGGGTTTTTTTTTTTTTTTTTTTTTTTGGGTGGTGATTTTGTTTCTGTTTTGTCTGTTTTTGAAAACAAAATTATATATAGCTCGAAGAAATCTGGGAAGGGAAAGAGGCCTGGAAAAGGTGGAAACCGTTATTAAAAGAAAATTGGACTCCAATTTAAGACCCCCAGAGAAGCCATTGAAGGTCTCTCTCACTACATGTGTGTGTGTGTGTGTGAGAGTTTGAATTTTGGATATTGACTCTTAGTAGAGTATACACCACGTACTTAGTTTGCTTTCAGTTAATTTGGGTTTGGGAGCATAAGTTGGGATTTGAAACAGTACTGATATAATGTAAATATAGCCAATGAGCTCTAGCTCAAATGACACCTCCTTCCCTTGTAAGTGCAAGATTATGGGTTCAAGCTGCATTGATGTGTGTCAGTGTGTGTAACTTACCAATATCAACAACAACCAAGCCTTAGTCCCAAAATTTTTGGAGTTGACTATCGATACTCAACAAATTAGTCAAGTTTGGCCATATGTATTCTTTTCCACCATTCTTTTCTATTTGAAGCCATACTATCTCTTACCCTTTATTTATTATTATTATTTTTCTAAGCCTATGGCTAATCTATGTTGACATTATATATTCAACATAGATTATTTTTCAATTATAATCTTCAGTGTTTTTACCCTTTATGAAATTTCTTTGTTTGGTTAATTGATCTGACAATATATATGCTCAACTTAAGCATGCATTGGGGTTGTAGAGATGCAAAGCTATTATATCTAATTAAAGGCTCTAGTTTGAACCATAATATAACTTGATTGTTTGATGTAAACGTTTGATATTTATGTTGGTCAAAGCAAAATGGCAATGGTTAAGGGCAGGACAAAAATAGCTAGAATTAGCGATGAACTCATTCTTCAAACTTTGTGTGTGGAGTCACTAAACATTTATTTTTTGACAACCAGCTTTTCTGGGGTTAAAAGGAACTTAAGAAGTGAGAGAATCGATTGTTGATAATAGTAGTGAGAAAGTTCTCAATTAAGATAATTTATAGTTCCACATTCCTGGTTTTGTTTTAAAAAAATGATATGACTGATAGCTTGGAGCTGAGTCTTAAGAGGTTGTTGTCATGTTGGTCTTGTCTGGAGAGTGCCACAAGCTCCATCTCAATGCCTGGGATCATATTTGCTAGGGTTGTCTCATTTGTGTATTGCAGTGCTTCTTGATGGTATTAAAGAATATGACTTTAAATACTTGATTACTTTTTCACAATTATATGGTATACAAAAGTAAGACTATTTGCCGATTAGAGCTTTTTTTTTTTAATGCAGGAACCTACATTGATAAGAAATGCCCTTTCAGTGGCAATGTTTCCATCAGGGGTCGCATCTTAGCTGGCACTTGCCATAGTTCTAAGATGATGAGGACCATTATTGTTCGTAGAGATTATCTTCATTTTGTCAAGAAGTACCAAAGGCATGATCCTGCTTTTATTGTGATGGATTCCACTATCGCCTATACATTTTCTCACTCTAGTAGAAGCATAACATCTTTTCTTTTTTCTTTGCTTCTCTTTCCCTCCCTTTTTAGGCTTCTTTCAGATATGAGAAGAGGCACTCAAACATTCCTGCTCACATTTCCCCATGCTTCCGTGTGAAGGAAGGAGATCATGTCATTGTCGGCCAATGCAGGTTAATTTTTTAAATGGAAGACCCCTTATTTCGTCATCTGTTTGTAATTCTGTGTACGGTTTGATGGTAATGCATGCGTAGTTTCTCATTTTGACTGGCTATTCCTCCCCCCACCCCCCCCCCCCCCCAAAACCATATTTCAGGCCACTGTCAAAGACAGTAAGGTTCAATGTGTTGAAAGTCACTCCGGCTGGTTCTTCTGGTGCTGTGATGAAGGCTTTTACAGGAATGTGAGGTGATTTCCAGTTAGGCTGGTTATATAATTGTTGTGGTTTCAGTGAGCTAGTCATGTTAAAGAAGGCTTTTGAAGTAGAGAGATCATCATATTGACTGGTTGGACCTGGAGTTTTTCTGCTGCTCCATTTTGTTGATCTAAATATAATTTTGACTTCTTTAAAGTATTATATAAAATTTTGAGTTTTGGAGAGATACCAATATGGTTCTTGAATAGGAGTGGAATCTTCTTTTCTAATCACTGTGTATTTGTTGCATAATTCCGAGTCTCCAAAAGTCGTTTAAGATCTTCTCAAATTATTCTTTGAGCTGCCTGGTGCCCCCCTCAGATAAAATAAATGCAACGATTTCTCTATTGCAGGGTCAGGCACCTTAGTGCCTTGGCCAAACCAAGTGTGACATGTTGGAAACTAGGACTCTCTACTTACCATATTGTAGGCAAAAATGAGAGACTTTTAATATTGTCCTAATTGATGGTTAATATTTTTGCGGATTCTAATGAGTAATGAGATCAGCAATTTTTTTTTTAATCTCTAGTAAGTTACTTTTGGTAAAGCCAAGTGATCTACCTCCCTAGCCAATGGGAATGACACCTTATCTTCATTGTGCCCATAAACTATGTTCCTGGTTTTGTAATTTTTTTTTTTTTCCCAACATGTTAAGACCCAATGTTGGGACTTCCTGATACTGAGTCATGATTGATACAATGACGCCTAAGCAATTAACAGCACAATGATGATGATAATAAGCTGTTGAAGAAGTTGAAATCGACCTTGACTTTTTAATCAACGCTTAAGCTTAGCTCAATGAGATGTTCATAAATCATGCCCACTTCTCCATTCTTAAGTAAAGAATATCTTTTTCTCTAAGACTATGAGCTTTCAAAAACGTAATATTCTTAGCAAAAAGGAGCATAATTATTGCGCATGGCTACTCACTGTGACTGGATAATATTGTGCCATGTCAGGGTCTACTAACCACGCAACCCAGAGATTCTGTACGTTCTCAACGTATGAACTAATTTCACATCACATTGTACAAAAATCTCAGTCCATTTTAATATAAAAAATTATATTTTTTATTTTATATAACCACTTTTCAAAAGAATTCATATAAGATTATCTATTATATTATATTTGAATATAATATTCATTCTTCATTTTTTTTTTTTTACTATTTCAATAAATTAAAAAAGAGGGAGAAAATGAGAAAAAGCAAGGCAAATGAACAAAATATTTATACTTTATATGCACTTGAACAATATTGCGTATATTTACAATTACTGTAACTAGAATGTAAATTTTCATAATTTAATAAGTTAATATGAATGATTTTTAGAGTTGAATGAACAAAATTTACCTCTTAAACTATTATGTATTGTCTGATGCGAGTGCTTTTATGGTTGACTTTGCCTTTGAAAATGATTTTTTTTTTTTTTTTTTTTTGGAGAAATGAAAGTGATAATTTTGATATCCCCTTAACCCTTATATATATAAAATATATATAAGAAAAGGTGAATCTCCCAACAAAAAAATTAATATAACATTTTTATTTTATTTTATGAACATAACATTTCTTTGTTAAGTTAAATTCACATGCCATGGTGGTGAGCGTTAGATTGACTAGAGGTCCCCCATCTATTGGATTTTTTTTTGAGGGGAATTGGATTTGGAACTTAAATATAGGAATCTCAAAATATTAGAATTAGATATTGAGATTTCAAAGATATTATAAAGTACCAAAAACCTTCCTTTTTTTTAGGGGGTTTTTTTCCCCTTTTTTCTTGGTTAATTTTGAAAGCCATTAAAGAAATTGCGATTGAGATTAGGTTACACTTTACAAAAATGAAAGAGATTATATGTTGTGCTGAGTAAAATTAGGAGCACATACTGCATGATTTTATATTCTTATTAAGGAAATTACATAGATTGACAATCCAACACATCTTCAAGAAGGCGAATTAATGTGCTGATGAATTAAGCTAGTAGCCACCTAATATTTTTTGAGTTAATCTGTTATAATATATATGGTTAACTCGTCAAATTTCAATCAAACTTGACAATTTTGTAGGATAGCAGTTGTTAAATAATAGTAGGAAAAGGAATCTTACCAGAAAAACAAAAAATAAATAGCAAAAGAGAAGAGGCCTTTTCGTTTTCTTTTTTCTGCCTTTTGACCATTGGGATTCGGAACAATATTGTTCCTTTTTCATGTCTATTTGTAAAAGTGATTAATGAATAATGAGTCCTCACCTTTCGCTTATTGAAAAAACAGATATCTTTTCTCCCTTTCACAAAAAGAGAGAGAAACAATTCCAAATATTCCTCTCTCACGTCATCTTCCATTGAACACGTTCTATCAAATCTTTTCCTACTATCATCATCATCATCATCATCATCATCATATATATATATATATATATATGGATTTTACTAATGAAACGGACTTCCTAATGCAACTTGTTTTGCGTAATATTGTGGTTGGTAAAGGATATATATATTTCTTGTTTTTGATAGTTGGATATGTACCATGGGAAAAGGGTTTTAAAGTTTTTAATTTTAAATACTTTTGTTTGAAATATTATGAAGTTTCGATTTAGTTATAAAACTCTTGATAATATAACTTTCAATTACATACGAAAATAAATAAATAAAAAATTAATCAAGTAATGTTACGCAAAATAGTACAAGGATATTATGATTGGCAACCAAAATGACCTTGTGATCATTTTATTTTGTTTGGGAAAATTGTGGGAAAGAAAAATAAGAAGAGAAAATGTAGGAAATAAGAGAACATTCTCTTGTGATGAGAATAAAATGGGGAGGAGAGAGGAGAAAGAGAAATGAAAATAGAAGAATTCAATTTTCTCCAAGATTCACTATCTAGTTTCCTCCCTAATTATGAGGAATATACAAGAAAAGATAGAGTGATGTGTCTTTTTTTCTTTTCATTTTTGATAGTTGGGAAAGATGATTTTTTTTTTTTTTGGGAAATACACACACAGGAGAGAGAGAATGAGATTCTAACATAAAGACGTACCGCAAACTCTATTAAAAAGTTATAGTAACTTTTAAAGGAGGGTGAAATAAGTTATATTACATACAACACACACTCTCTTTAGCAATGAGGGAGAGAGATTTGAACTTTGAAAATTTCCATTGGAACAACTAGGAGAGCCAAGTTGAACTAAAAGACTCTTGGCCTTAGTGTTAGAGTGGTGATGTTGGATACTTGGATTCCCATAATTTGTATATTTTCTCTTCCTTTTCTCCCTTCATAACCAAACATGCAAAAGAAAATATCCCTTCCTTTTCTTTCTACTCCTCCATTTCCTTTATTTTTCCTCTTCTTTCATTTTACCCAACTTAGTATAAGTTTCTTTCCCAACATTGAAATGACAAAACTTTGGGTACAATTTTTAAAAATTGTATATTAGGTTTCACAATTATTTCTTTTTTTTTTTTAAATGTTTCACAATTAAACTCAAAATTTAATGCATAGCTGTATTAACTAATGGAACATAAATATGATTTTATTTTCTAAGAATAATTAAATTCAATACAACTATATGTTTAAATGAATTGAATTTAATCGAAAATTTTAATGTGTTGCATCTAAGAATTTATACCTAAATTTTACCCATTTTAAAGAGATTTAAATAGTTTGCATCTAAGATGTTACCCCCATCCACTGGTCACCATGACTCAGACTCTGTTCTCTCAAAGTTTTTGGGCATTGTTACCAAAAATTCAACATATTTTTCAAGAATTTCCCCATCCCCAATAAGCTGGTAAACCTTGGAAGATAGTGGGATTTTTCGGACACTTTCCCTTCTCTAAACCTTTTTTTTTTTTTATATAGAAACAAACTAACTATTAAACATATACACACACTTAATTACACGCTATCACCAAACTCAAATACATTACTTAACCCAAAGTACCACTACAAAAGGGAAATGATATGTTCAATAATATTTTCACAACACTTTTATAATAAATCCTAATTGGTAGTTTGTTATTGGCTATAATTGGTGGAAAAAAAAAGTAATTTTAGTGGTGAGTTCAAATTAAAACCAATAATAATTTATCACTTATGATATATTGCGAAAATATTGTAAAAATATTGTGAATATAATATTTTCCAACTATAAATCACTACCAACGTAAATACATAATAATGCAAATTACAATGATGACCAAGATAATAAATAAATAGACAAAAACAAATGAAAAATCTTATACCCATATGAGTAGATGACCACATCCCTAAAATCCTAACAACTGCTGCTGCTGCTGCTGCTTATATCTTGGGAAAGAATCCAACACTTTTTAAGCATGTGGTGGAAAAGAAGTCAAAGAAGCGTGCATCCTACAATTATGACGCACGTTAAAAAAAAATGTCCTGCACGTGATGACTAATTGTGAAGCAATGATTGAAGTCAAGCTCATCACATTTCCCATCTTTGATATGCTACCGACTTTTCAAGAAATTATAGATTGGCTG
Organism: Notholithocarpus densiflorus; assembly: GCA_030021035.2. Classification (NCBI taxonomy): domain Eukaryota; kingdom Viridiplantae; phylum Streptophyta; class Magnoliopsida; order Fagales; family Fagaceae; genus Notholithocarpus; species Notholithocarpus densiflorus. The sequence continues at coordinate 5,845,410 of JARYZH020000003.1, forward strand.
TTAGATATTTTTTATAAAAAAACACCTAATAACGTGTTAAACTGTTAAATCTTAAACTATCTACATTTTTCTAATAGGTTCTTAGATCCTTAAACTACATCTTCGTTAGATGATACACGGATAATTGTATTGCATCATAATAGTAAAGGATATTTGGCACAGGGTTATCCGTGGGTTAATTTAGGCCGAGATTGTGCTTAACCCACAACTGACTCGATCAGATCAGGTAGGGAATTTCTAGACCCACAACCAACCGATTAGGGTATTGGGTTGGTCGGTTTGGGTCAGCGTTAGGTGGTTGTCGGTTTCAGGTGAAGCTAAAAATCACTAAAAAGTGGTGAGATCTCACTGGATTTGTCCAAGATCCAGTGAGATCTCGCCAGATCTGGCGAAGATCTGGTCAAATCCGAAGAGATTTTTGCCAAATAATGCAAAGAACTCACACGGATCTAATGAATTTCTGCCAGATCTGGTGTATCTATATTCGATCTAACTATGTTAGTCTCTGAAATCCGCAATATCTTGGTAGAAATATAGTCGGAAAGCTTGAGAAATCGTCGAAATTGATGTATTTCAGTTGAGCCAAGTTTCACAAGTTTTGGAGGAGGAGACCCGTAACTGACCTGCCGACATCGAGTTTTTAAAGGTTAGGACTAGCATCCAACCACTGGAGCAATCTAATCAAGTGGCAATGGGTTGGGTATGGTCAAGCTTGGCAAGTTGGTCAGGTGGACGGCTAAGTTGGACACCCCTAATTTGGCACAACATTGAATTCAAAATTTTAAAAATTCAACTCTTCAAGAAAAATTATCACTATTTTGTGCTTGCGCCAAAATTTATAAGTGATGATGAAGGATTGGGTAAGTAATGAAGTAGTGATTGGTGAGTATTATTTAATAAAGTTACATGGGGCGGTTGGGATATTTTTAAATAAAATATAGATTTTATAAGTGCAAGCCATAATCCAAAGTCATCTTACTTTTAAAATTTGAAGTAATATTCATAAAATTTAATAAATTTAAACTGTATATGGTAATTAAATTAATTTTAGTTCATATAGATTCAAAGGAAAAAATTTGAGTTTTATTTTTTCAAAATAAAATTTCAGAATGAGAACTAAGAATGAGATTTTGGAATTCCTTAATTTAATTCACAATCAAGAAAATATATCAAAATTATATAGCAAGAGTTTGTGATAAGTAGATCAACAAACAATCTAGGCTACAAGTCGAATTAAACCAATTATAATGTATCTTATTGGAGAAAATAAGTTAAAATGCTATTTACAAATTCATTGAAGAAGAACAATAATTATTTTATGCATTTGATATATACATCTTTTCTTTTACAATGTGTAAATCCAAAATTGTATGGAGCCAACATACTACAAGAGAAAGGATGCATGAAATACCTTAGAAAACAAATATTAATTTTTAAAAATCAATTTCCCTATATATAACCCGAGCTAAACCTTGGAAATCTTAATGCTATAGTGCATTTTTAATCCTCCTAGCCATTATTCTAATGCAAAAATTCTTTCTAGGAGGAATGCTCTTGTTGTGGCAATTCCACTCAGAAGGTAACGAGCTACTCCTATAGCAAGTCCTTGGGCAATGCTCAAGGCTCTTGGCTAAATAGCAAGGGCAACTTTTAATTTATTATGAGCCTAGATGATAAATTCAATAAGTTCTTACTAATAACCACGACCGCTAAATAAAAATATTAAACTAAAAGCCCATACAAAATGAGCACCTAAGAAAAAGAAGCCATATGCATATACTTAGGAATCATTAAGACTAAATTACTTAGGATGCTTGTGCCCATAAGAAACCGCATAGCCACCCATTAATGGTATATATATAGAGAAATGTTTTGTCCATAATATTATACAACAATTTCTAAGTGACAAGTTGTTACAGGCTGGTAGACAAAAAAATAATTTAAACAGTAGATTCAAATAATTACCACTAATCATTTATCATCTATCATTTGTTATAAAAATGGATACATACTCTCTCATAAGCAAAACAAGAAAAAGACATTTCCATTTGCAAGCCGCAACAAGGCAAAACCAAAAGCACAATCTTTATAATAACCCAACCAACAGTTTTTCAGCCACGCTTTCATAGAAAAATCTGGAATTTAACGGCTCTCAATTTTCACTCTTTCTCTCTCTTTTTCTATGTGACACTACAACTACTAAACAAGTCTCCCAACATATTCTATAGAATCTTTTCTCCCACATATAATTTGTTATTTGATTCTCTCTCTCTCTCCGTGTCTTTGCTTTGTGTTACTTTTGATACCCACAAACAAGAGGTTGCTTAGGAACTGAACCACTACTCTAGTTCTAACACCACCACCACCACTACCATCTTTATCATCATGTGTGTCCCGGACGCTGAGCAAGTTGGCCAGGAGATTGAGAATATGGACAACAATAACAACAGCAGCAGCAGCAACAACAACAACAATAACAACAAGGTGACACGTCCTTTGCATTGTGAAGTGTTGCATACCCAGATAGAGAAGTGGGACAAGAAATCTCCTTTGATGAGTTCCACTGATCAATTCTGTCTTGAAAGTTCATTTCCTTTAAGATTTCAGTTCCTCTATCATTTATTTCTTCTGGGTTTTTTCAAATTATAAATATATTTTTTTTTTTTTGAAGACCATTTTGGTTGAAACTGGGTTCTGTGTATTTGTTTCCTCATGTGATTGGTGATTGATGATTGATAATGGTTTTTTTGTTTTTGTTTTTGTAAATGGTTTTTTTTTTTTTTTAATGTGAATTATTCTAGCGTATTTACTTATTTATTTTTGTTTACTTCTCTTTGAAATTTAGAGGTTTATTGCCGGTACATGTGTCTGAAATTATTTGGGCTTACATGGTGTACCATTTTCATTTTTGTAGCTCTGGACTGTATAAAAATGAATTGGTTTTTTTTACCAATTTTCAATTCGATGGAGATTGTACCACTTCAAATTTTTACTGTAGTTACCAGTTGGTACTGTATTCTTTAGGAAATTATTGCTCTTCAATCATGTTTCCCATAATTCATCTCAACTTGGCTGCTTTTTCCAGTTCAGCTTCGATCATCAATGTATCCTGCTAAATTTTTCTCATATAAAATCCTTCCTTATTTATTTAAATTTTTATTTTCTTCTTTATTCTGGCTGTGGTTGATTGGAAGACAGTTTTCAACAGGAAGGTGGTTGCCCCTTAACATTTTCATTAAAGCTGGATCGTGATGATTTTTCTAGATTGGTTTTTTATTGGTTTAAATTTTGACTAATGTGGAGAATTTTTTATTGATCATTTTGATACTAATGGATAAAGAAAATAAGTGGTGCCTAATATAGTTACCCTGACTTAGACTTGCCCCTTGATTGTGATGACTCATGAACTTGGCTCTTACTAATGTCAATTGTCCTGCTTATTCTGAAGGTTCATTTTTCTAAAAAATTTCCATAGTTGCACTTGTTTTCAGAGCATTTACTTTCCAATTATGATAGCCAGATGCTTCTATCTAATTAATAAAACCATACCTTTTCTGGAGAAGACTAACCCTGAGCAGTAAAATTCAACATAAGTAAAAATGGATACATTTTATCTTGGCACATTAGTAATTTCTATAACTTCATACTACCTTATCTTTCTTGCCAAGTATCTTTTAAGATACTTCTTATTCTCTTTCTAATTTCATATTGGTGTGGTTCATTCAGCTGGAAAGCATTTCTGAGGATAAAGCAGTTGTAGAGAGAAAACAGAACCTGTTAAACTTTGTCCCTTCCCTTCGGTCAGGAGAGTGGTCTGATATAGGGGGTCGTGACCATATGGAGGATACTCACATCTGCATTGGTGATCTGGCTAAGAAATTCGGTATTAATTCATACAGTGATGAAATTATCTCCTTCTATGGTGTAAGTTCTCATACCTACTAAACTATCTGTGTTTTGTTTACCAAATACAATTTACACCATTTGGACTTTTCACAAGAATTACATACTTAAATATGGATTAATGTGAGATTATGAAGTTTCAACAGTCATTGCCTATACATAGAGAAAGGCTAAAATGCACTTCCCTCTCCAAGTTTGGGGCTGCTTCTAAACTGGTTCCTTGACTTTCAAAACTTGAAATTTACAACATCATTATGGTTTGTAACATTTTCACCATTAACCCACCTAAAAACAACATCATTTTTTGTCCAGAACGTCATTTTTTGTGGGTTAACCATAACCATAAGAGCCTAATAGATGTAGATGGAAGGGGCATTTTGATATTATTGTAATACTCAAGAGTGTAGTTGCAAGTTAAGGGACCAATTTAGAAGCAACCTCAAATTTAGAGGGTGTACATATTATTTTGTTGTAGACCAAAAACAAAAAAATTGTGGGGTTCTTGCGCTAATTTGATGAATAACTTAGCATTACTTGAAAGCACTTGATCATATTTGAAAAATTGTGAATGATCATATCTTAGATATGAAATGTGTAGCTGTGATTTGCTTTTGATTTGAAAAGTCTCTTACTTTCCACTTTTAAATTATGAATGATCGTATCACATACTTTTTAGATCACTTTCAATTGTCTCATATGTATCCATTACCCAGAAATTAAGAAGTGCTTTTAAGCTTGCAAACTTCAGTAGTGAGCAATAACCATTCCATATGAATAAAGAACTAATGACCATTGCTAAATGTTTTATGGTATAGCAGTATAGCTATAATGTCAAAGGCCAAAATTTGACCTATTTGGATTAGCTCGCATGAAGTCAAATGTTGGCAGATGCATTGAAGAAACTTAGGGGTGTGAATTTAACTGTAGGCGCCTTTTTTTTTTTTTTTCTGTTGAGAGTTGGGAATGAGTAACAGAGAAAACTTACTAGTTCAAAATTTGACTGAACAAGTATCATTCAGTTTGGAAGAAGCACATAGATTACTTTAGACATTTTATTCAGATGTTTGACATACATTTAGCTATTGGTTTGAATAACAGGTATTTGATGGGCATGATGGAAAGTGTGCAGCACAATTTGTACGCGACCATTTGCCAAGAGTAATTGTTGAGGATGCCAACTTCCCTTTAGGACTTGAGAAGGTGGTTACAAGGTCATTTATGGAGACTGATGCAGCATTTGCAAAGACATGCTCCCTTGAGTCTGCCCTGTCTTCCGGGACCACTGCCCTCACTGCAATGGTATTTGGGAGGTAAGTTCAGTGTTGATTGGCCTTTGATTTAGGTATAATGTTCAAAATTGTCCATTCTTGCATAGTGACACTGCAGAGTGAGCTGCAGGCACAAAAATGAAAAAGGGCCAAATAAAAAGGAGTAAAAATGAAATATGAAATATGAAACAAAATAGAGACACAGATGTTGGTGCAGCCTGGTTTCCTCTATTGGTCATAATTGTAAGTTGTAGTAATAAAAGAGGCTCACTAGTCACTATGATGAATTTAAAAAATTCCTTCTTTAAGGAATTGCTTATACTGTCTCCATTTGTGCATGCTTAAACTTTCCTTTTCACAGATATGAAGCCAGGGCGTAGTGTAGCTTGTTTTTAGAAGATCTATGAGTGACATTTATACTGAGTTTCATTCTTAAAATACAACGATATTTTGGACAGGTCTCTGCTTGTGGCAAATGCAGGGGACTGCCGGGCTGTGTTGTCACGATGTGGAACTGCTATAGAAATGTCAAAAGATCATAGACCCTGCTGCACTAAAGAAAGGACAAGGATCGAATCCTTGGGTGGATATGTTGCTGATGGTTACCTTAATGGTCAGTTGGGTGTTACTCGTGCATTAGGTGATTGGCATCTTGAAGGAATGAAGGGAATGGGTGAAAAGCTTGGACCATTGAGTGCTGAACCTGAACTTAAATTGGTGACACTGACCAAGGAAGATGAGTTTTTGATAATTGGTAGTGATGGAATATGGGAGATGTTTACCAGTCAAAATTGTATAGATTTTGCCCGGAGGAGACTCCAAGAGCACAATGATGTGAAGTTGTGCTGCAAGGAAATAGTAGAGGAAGCAATAAAGCGGAGAGCCACTGACAATCTGACTGTTGTAATGGTAAGTTTTCATATGGAGCGACCAGCGCATGTAGTGGTAGAAAGGGGAAGAGTCAAGAGAAGCATATCGGCCGAAGGCCTTCAGAATCTCAGAGGCCTGTTAGATTGCTAATCCTTTTTTTTTTAATCCCTGGTGTGCATAGGTTAGAACTAGTCAACCAATAATACTAAGCTGATTTATCAGCTCTTATCTTTGAGTTTTTTCTCTATATATGTATATATATTCTTCCGGGAAATGGAACTGCCTTTTCCTTACCCCTTTATTCATTGATGCCTTATTTGGTTTTTGAGAAGAAGGAAGGAAAGAGAAGAAAACATGGAATCATAATTTGCAATATGTTAAAATTGGGGAGGGAAATCCAACTTGTAAACAAATTGATTTGAGAATTGTACTACTATTAATTCGAAGTATACACTAATGTACATACAATTATTCTGTATTCATCAAACTTATTGTTGGTGACCAACAAGTTTTTACCTTTTCCTTTTTTTCAATGTTCTTATCATCCATGGACTAGGGTGAAATTGGGCCCCTTAAATCTGCTACTGCCTACTAAACTAAAGTTATTGAAGACAGTCAACAGTATCAACAACAAGGTTAGACTGAGACACATGACCAAGAAATCTTCATTCTTCCAGCCGGGCATCAGATATCGTTGATCACTCCCTTCACCTGCCAATGACTTGTCATTTGCCTTAACAAAGATCTATTGTCTCCTTGCTGCTCCAGAACTATAACCCCGCAGAAACCTTTGGAAAATGCCGAGTATAGAGCTTCCAAAAGTGCTAAGCATCTGGCAATTGAACCTATTTATGGTGGTGAAGCAAGCAACCAGCAATGAGTTTCACTCCCTGTCTATTCTTGCCTACAAATGCTGTGCCACATGGGAAAGAGCAAAAATAGAAGGCTGCACTTCTTGCATCCTGCTGTTTGCGTTCTTCATAGAAAGCATCCTTGCACCTATGAATTGAATGCTTGCTAAATTGGGATGAAAACCTTCGAGTCCCACATTCACCTTGCCTGTATGGAGAACTAGTGAAAAAGAGCTGAAAGCATCGCTTCCAATACTTTACTTTGCACCAGCAGCCACTACTTCAACCAAAATTATCCTGCGTAATTTGTTCCTCAGTTGAGTGGGGTACTTCAACTTTGCAGTATCTGTATTTCCATTTTGGTGGTGGTTATTAATACATTAAATTCCCAGCATTTATTTTAAAGAATTCTTCTACAGTTGTCCAAAGACATATCCGGTTCCTCTTTTGCCTGTTTATTAGCTAATATTTATATTTCTAATTTATTACCGTTCTTTTTTTTTTTAATTTTTTTATTTGATATACTTTTTTTTTTTCTTGGTTGTGTAAACCTTATCAAGGTAGGGCCCTTTGAACTCACCCCTTGTATGGATAATCGATCCTATCACCAGACTCGTGTATTAGGTAATCCAAAATAACTATTAGTGGGGATTCAAACATCTAATATTTCTCACTTACAACTTGACTCCTATTAATATTCATTTTTTACCTAAGCTAATATTTTTAGGGGGTTTGGGTTCGATTTCCCACTAGCAGTTTTTCTTGAATTACCTGATATATGGTTCTAGTAGGTGAGGTTGTGTATCTTTAGAAAAAGACTTATAAATTTTTTTTTTTAAAGTTGTCTATTGTTTAAAGCTACACTACTCAATTTTTTTATTTTTTATTTATTGAATGTGAATTTTGACAAATCTTCTGTTAGATTACATTTTCTTCTTACACCCTTCATATTTGCAAAAATTCAAGATAATCAAGATCAATAAGTATCTCATCTATAAAATGTTTAATTTAAAGTTTTCAAACTTCAAAATTATGCATAAAATATGACTTTATATATCAAATAATAAATAATCTACTATTGACACAAAATTTGGCCTCCATATTAAGAATATAGAAAATATGTAATCTAATAAATAAAAATTTCAAAATAATATTAATTCCATAAAAAGTTATTAGATGATGAATCATAATTATTAGAAACCATACCAATTTGACGGTTGAACCATCAAATCGGTGAACTATACAAAATTCTAGGTCCATACGGAAGAAATACCAAATTTGTAAAGAATCCATCATTTGAACCATCCTTCTTTTTTTTTTTTTTTTTAATGTTGTGCTATTTTATCCAAATAAGATTCTTTCCTTCAATTTTTATTTATGAGATTTTGAGTATCTTACTTTTAAACTAGAAGCAAGTAGTCAAAATGCTTCTAGTTAAAATATCAAGAGTAATGTTACCATCACAAACTATTAATGTAAAAAAATTTATTGGTTCTTATTTGGGTCCACTACTGATATCATTTTTTCACTTACCAATAAGTAATAACTACTCAACACTCCAACGGTTTGTAAAAAAGTTTGTAGGTCTTAACATTTTTCAAATTTCAATTCAAGTATCCTTTTTCTAATCATTTTTTATATTAAAAAAAATTATATTCTAAATTTGAATAAATTTTCTAAACAATGGTATTTATTAATTTTAATATTTGATATACTAGCGTATTTATGTTAAAATTGAATATCATCTCATTTTTATAGAACCGTACCTTATATAGAGGAGTATTGAAATATACTTACTGAACAATTACATTACTACTTTTAAACATAGTAGTAGAAATGCAAGATGGATCAAAGAACATGTAGGGTATTAGAAGAGCAGGAACTAACAAACAGGCTTACAAGTTTAGTGGTGAAAAAAGAGAATGGAAAAAATAACTCTATCTGGATAAGTAGTTCTTGTACATGTATAAACACTATCTATGAATAAAGAATGAGATACAAGAAAGACGTACATGTATGATCACTCAAGTAATTTCTCTATGTATGTGTTGTTTCCTATGTGAAATACACTTCCCTCCTATAAAGGTACAACAAGAAACATGATACATGCCTCAAAGAAATTCACAATCAATGTGAGCTTATGCTGTTCCAAAACCATTTTCCCTCATTCAATTTCCCTTTAATCTCAGTTCTTGCAACACGAATCAAGAACAAGATCGCAAAGAAAATAGCAAGAATAAGCATAAAAAAGACGCTGTTCCATCCTCTAGAGGAAATATAACCGGCCAATAGTGGACCAAGCGCTGCCCCTACAGAACCAGTACCATCTATAATAGCAGTTACAGTAGCTAATGCTCGGGAATTCCCTCTAACAAAACTCTGGGTACCAAGATCGGCCGCAACAGCCGTTGTAATGAGTGAGTACGGACCATTTACAAGCAATCCAGAAAGAAACATCAATCCAATGTTGGCAAACATAGAGAGGCCTCCATATACACGGTAGAAAACAAGGGCTGGAATTGATAGTAACAAAAATGAGATTGAAGTAACTGCACGAGCATCAATCAAATCAGATATGTATCCTGCCAAAATTCCACCAAAGACCCCTCCAATATCGAAAATTGTTGAGAGGATCCCAGCAGATTTGTGTGACAAATACACACCAGCAACAGCTGCAATGCCAACACAGATTTATAAATGAACAAGAGAACATCATTACAAATTCAAATGCATATGGAAACACGGGCGCAGATGGAAATTGGAATGGTTCCATATAGGATTTCAAAGCACTAATGATCTACAACAATGTCATCATGGAAAACTCAACCCACTACCACAAATATGTGTTCATACTAGTTGCAAATAAGTGATAATGTATTAGTACAAAAAGCTATGCATATACAACAAGGCAACTTCTACTCCATGGGACAATCATAAAGATCAACTTCAATCATTCATTCACATCTAAGTTAAAGCAAGTACCTGTATGCCTAATGTAGAAGGGCAACCAATACAGAAAAGTGTAAGCCACCAGCTTCGAGAAGAAAAGGCAGAAAGCAAAAGGCGCCACACCCGGCAGCCTCCATGCCTCCAAAAAACCAATTGCAGACGACGAAGTAGAAGTATCCAAACTCTCATTTCCAAGAAGCCCCGCTTCCTCCGACACCACTCTCTCCGAATCCCCATTCACCTCCACGTTCATCTCAACCTCCATTCCAGGACACTCTAACCCCAAGTCCTCGGGACTCACAACAAGAAACATAAACACCAAAATCCCAACCACAATCACCAACAAACCAGGCACCAAAAAAGACCAACCCCACCCGAATTCCAAAACCCCGGAAGCAACAACCGAACCAATAATGTTCCCAACCGAGGTATGTGAATTCCAAACCCCCATGATCAAACCCCTCTTAGATTTCCCAAACCAATTCCCCACAATAGCCACCACACAAGGCCACCCAATTGACTGAAACAAACCACAAACCATCTGAACCCCAACGAAAAAACCCAACAAATGCAAATCCAACCAATACCCAAATCCAAAAACCATAGTAAAAACACCACTACCCATCATCCCAAACACAAGGAACAGCCTCAAATCCATTCGATCACCCAAATGACCGGCGAAATACATTCCCATCGCATAGGAAGACAGGAACGCGAGGTCGACCTCGCCGAGCCTGTGGGTCCCTTGAGGCCCATCAAATGGGGCCCAACCGGTATCAATGGAGGTCGAATTGTTGGTTTCGAGTGTGGGACCAAGCACGCTCTTGACGATGCTTGGGGGTTTACGAGAGGCGTGGAAAGAAGCATAGGCGAAGAATGTGATGGTTAGGACTAGAATTTGATGGAACAGTAGGGTTTTGTGAGGAGGCTTGAGATTTGGGAAGAGGGTCAGAGCTGGAGCTAGGGTTGGGGTTTTGGGTTGCATTTTTTTGCGATTGGATTATAGCCAATATTCATGGATTTCTACACAAACTGTGAGTGTGTGATTACTGAGAAAGAATATGATCGATATTTTTTTTTTTTTTTTTTTTTTGGGTACAAATTGAAATTTGTGAATTTAGAATACAAAGGAATTTCATTCAGAGAAAAAGGTTTTAACTTTTTTTTCAGACACTACGACATTGATTGACTACAGAGGAAGAAGAAGAAGATGCATTGTCTGAAAAGGGGGGCTTTTTTGGTACTGTGGCTGAAAGGTTAACGTATTGTTTGTGGTTTTGACCAATATGTTAGCAGATCTAGATCTTAGATCTTAATCTTAGTCCGTGTACAATGTTGTCTTCCCGAAAATGGCCTTCTTAAGAAGTTGTAGGGAAAGGGTGTTTTATGTTAGTGTTCTTGGGGTTGAATTTATATATATATATAAAAAAAAGAATTATTAAAGTACACTTTTTACCCTTAAGCATGGGGTTGTTTGCATTTTAGACCTTTTTGTTTTAAATTTCTTGAAAATTTTGCTAATTGATTAAGATTGCGTTTGGTAAGTGATGAAAGTTGTCGCTTATTAGAGTTATTAACTTATTTTTGCTACTATTTATGAGTCTCATTATACTTTTTAGTATTATTCATAGGTCCTATAGTACTATTTAGCTAGATTTTAGTTTTTTTTTTTTTTTTTACAGTACTTTTAACAAAAAAATTTCAGTTTCAGCTAAATAAATTGTTCCTTAACGGACCCTAAATGCATTTATGGCACTGCAATGCATTTTTATTTTTATGTGTAAGCTATTTTGTGCAATGACAATTGGAGAGCAAACCTTAAGGGATTCACAAATCCACATTCATGCCATCAAGGCATCAACAATCTTGATAGCCTTACCCACTGAGCTATTAACATCTTGTTGCATAACATATTGAAGCTCTTTTTTCTGTTGTTGTTTTTTCTCTTGGGTTAAAAGAGAGCTTAACTTTGTGGTCCATTGTGCTTTCTAAGTGTTTATGTGATGTTAATAGTTTACTTAATTGTAACAACTCCCTGGTTGATGTTTGGGAGGCTTGGAGGATGGACTTTGTGATTGTTTCTTCTATCTTTTAATGAAGTTTGGATTTTAGCACCCAAAAAAAAAAAAAAAAAAAAAAAAAAAACTACAATGTATAGATAACTTTTATTTTATTGATAGTTGTATGCTCGTTCAATGCATGAATTATTGAAAAATTATAGTTATAACTCAGTTGACACTTCTTAAGATCTTAGGTTAGACCCACTTGTTGGATCTGTACCTTTTTAATTAACATGTCATTTTTTTATTATATTTTCCTCTACCTACTTTCATTTGAAGGTGTATTACTGTAGGTGCCTTTTTGTGCTTTTGGGCTAAGGCTTTCTGCAGAGGGTAAGAGAGTTAGGCTTGGCTTTCTCTGCGGGATTCCCTTGGAACCAGTCTGTGCACAAGACAAAATACTCCAAGTAGTATATTTATATATATACGTACATATACATATGGTAGAATAATTGTTAGTACAAAATCCGCCACAGTAATGAACATTAATGACAGCAGACTTAATGATAAAAATGAAAGTATCCTCTGTAGGATATGAATTGCAATTTCTATTAATATATATATATACACACACACACATGCATGGCATAATTAGTTAAAGCTAAACATACTGATACATGTGTCAGCAAAGAATATATAAAGTTTCTGCCAACATAATCATAAATCAAAAGGAAGATGTTCTCAACAGGATATTGACTAAGAGAGCTCAACTCTAACTCACACAACCTTGTTACCAATTTAGACTACAAAATTGAGTGGTTTGGAATGTGAGTCAGAGTAGTCATCCATAAGAGATTGCAGAGAGTATGGTTTTATGTTTAAGGAGGGGAAAAGGTTGCCTAGTGATGCATATTAGGTCTATCGTGTATACTCTACTTTCTCAACTCTCTATTCCCTTTTTGCGTTTCACTTTCTTTTCCTCTTTCTTTCTTTTTTCACTTTCAACTCATTATTTTGATTCTCTTGGGTACTGTGTTCCCCTTCTTACCATGCGCGTTACTCCTATATTCATGGGTACTGTTCCTTTTATACCCAAAATCAAGCCTAGGTGATTTCCCTTCTTTACCCTTATTTTCACCAACCATTTTGTCTGCTGTAGGCATTCAGCCAACACCCACAACGTACCGTTTTGGCCATGAGTAGGTGGGTTCAATTCCATTACCTTCTGGCCACTAGAAGTGGGTTTAGTTCCACTACTTGCTTAGCAACAAACTTTTTTCCACTTTTGGGCAAAAGCCAATCCGGCCACAATACCACTATCTCTCTCTTTCTCTTAACGACAAAACCTCATTAATCTCTCTTGTCCTCACTCCCTAACATGCATCAGATGGTTTCCACCAAATTTCTACCCCATTTTAGTAAATATGCTTTCCCAGCAAAGCATCTCCCAAAAGGGGTCTTAGCAGGATACCAAAACTAGGTCTTTTCCCCCTCCACCAAACCACACCTTCCGTTTCTCTTCAGCCATGGGCCTTGCTTCTCTTGCATTGGTTGGGTTGCAAGACGACAAAGTCCCCAGCCTTACTATGCTCGTCTCTTCTTTTGGTTGGTTTTTTTTCTCTTTCATGCATTTCCTGCTATGGCTTTGTCTTATTTCTTCTTCACGCGTTTCTTGCTGTTATAACTCTGTCTTATTTCTTTGTGCATTTCCTACCGCTATGGCTTTGTCTTATTTCTACTACTATGGCTTGGCATTATTTCACCGTGTTTATCATGTAGAATTTGGAGTTCATCCTTATCCCCTTGTACAAGGGCATTGTGGGCTTTGTGGGTTTGCTCTATTTTGTTGCATTGAGCTGGGCCTACTGACCCTTTCAATTTCTTCTCTCTTTGGGCATTTGGAATACGGCCCAATTGCTATTTCTTTGCTCATGCCTTGACCCATCTCATGGGGTTTTTTTGGGCTTTTGGGTACGAATTTGCAAAAACAGGTATCAACAATTACTAATTCTCTTTTGCACAAACCAATCTATCCCAAGTAATTTTAGAAAGAAAAAAAAAAATTCTATCTCAAGCCACCCTCTTTCATCTTTTCCTCAAAAGAAATCACCCCTATCTTTAGACAAATTTATTTATTTTGTATATTAGTATGTTTTCTTGTATATCCATTCATTATTCTCGACATTAAATCACTTTTTTTTTTTCATTGGGTACAGTAATGTTTTCCTTTACATATGACCAAACCACCCAAACAACTCTCTCTCATCTCTTCTTTTTCAAAAGAAATCAAATCATCCATGTCTTTAAACGAATTTCATCATTCTATATATTATCTTTTCAAGATGACGCTCTCACCTTAACAAACACAAACAGAGCAAAACAACCTTCAAATCTAACCTTTATGCAGGAGAATGCTACCTTTCAAATGCATGCACATTCACGAGTATTAATTTATTAACAAAGTCTAGCTCTAAACCAACTTGGAGCTATCTCCTTAACCTAATATAGGATAATTTATAAGAATATCTATGTATATTATTTAAACAAGTCATATGACTCATTAAAATATTCATGAGACTAAAACTACACAGATGTTCTTTTCAATTGCAACATAGTGGATTGGAGGTAGTTTTAAACTGACTTGGAGCTAACTTTTTTTTCTTAATTTCCATATCATTGGTTTATCCTTTGGCACGCAAAACATAAAGTTCTCCCACAATCCTTTAGACCTTCTTTGGAGATCTAACCCTAGGCTTCTAATACGAGTGACACATTTTCATATCTATAGCATTTTATTTAATTCACTATTTTGGCAAAAATCAAGTCCTATAAGCTGTCTTCACCTCTTCACCATTATGGAAAATCAAGTCGACTTTAAAAAAGTTGTTTCTTTGCATTGTGAATAAAACTACCCTTCACGATTTTGAAATGCTTTTTTTTTCTTCTATTTAAATAGTTATCTGCATATTTACTCATCATACTGGTACACTAACAGAGATATATCCCACAGTAACACCTACAGTGAATGTCCATGTACTTACAGTACCCACCCACTAAAAGTAGAGGAGTTATTTTCATGATACTACTAGCTATAACTGCTGCTAGCAGTCCAAAACTCTAGCAACAAGCAACTACCTAGTATTCATCCAAAAAAAGCAACTACCTGATAACATAACCCGTACAATCAAGGGTAGCTCGATGTTTTCTGTAAGAATAACAATATTAAAGATGCTAGAACCACCTCCTAGCCGTGGGCACATGAGCACTAGTCTGTAACTGACTCTTATCACATCATTTGTTGATGAAGATCAGCTGCTTGCTGAGCCAGCTCAACCATCATGGCCTCATCAAAGAACTTGTTAATGCTCACATCCTCACTCATTCCCTGACAAATTCAAGACAAACTCAAACATCATTTCTGATTCCATTATTGCTGAAATTGCATGATTGAAAAAATTATCAGTCCTATATCCACAGACAAACTTGCCTGACTTCGCAGTATCCACCTTGAGTTATAAATGCAGATTGTGTCATTTAGCAGATTGTGTGATAAATGCAACAAAATCATGGGCAGAAAGATTACCTACCTAGAAATATTTTATGTCCATGGCCTAAATGATAATTACAGAAAAAAGTCTTCTATTCATCAACAAAAAAATAAAAATATATATATGACACAGCCCAATCATGCTGGTACTTGAAAGAATATCACAGCCCAAGCCTTTTGTGTGTGTGTGTGTGTGTGTGTGTGTGTGTGTATGGTTTGGTAGGTAACACTCACGGGTCTTGAAGCCACAACTCCAAAGCACACCCATAAATTTAAAATGTAAAACTATAGAAGGAAAAGATGTTTTAGAACAGTTTTCAAAAAGGCACACTGGAGCATATTAAGGCAAACACAATGTACTTCAAAGCACTACTGTGAATTTAAAGAGTACAAAGGAATCAGTGAGTGAGAGAGTCTGAGAGAGTTCAGCTCTGCTCTTGTTGTATATGTCTAAAAGAGAGAGAGAGAGAGAGAGAGTGGGAGGGAGGGAGAGCAGCTATACCTTTCTACGCCGTGTCTTCACCATAAATTCACGAGCAAGGTGCTGAATTGGTGCTGGTTCAAGTGGTCGCAGAACAATACTCTTGTCAAGAGGGTCCCCAGGAACAATAGCCCAATGATCAAACACTGAGAGGCAAAATGCTTGTCCTTGAGTATGGTATCTCAAGTCTGTCTCAAAACCAAATGATTCGATGACAGGTAAATATGCCTGAAAATCCAATTGTGGAAAAGTTAGGAACAAAGTAAAAGTTCAAGGAAATATGTCTTCTTATGTAAATCAACAATACACCAAACAAATCAACAGTCCCAAAATTTTTCCATCAGTCATAAACGTGTTGCCTAGATGATCTGATGTAGGACAACCAAGGCTTTCCACCTAGATTAGTCCTACCGAAGAACCTTAGGCTTCCCACCTAAGGTGTTTGGAATCACTACCAAACAAATAATATGCAATCTCTGCAAATAATCTCAATAATAATAATAATAGTCCATCTTACAAAAGAAATCATCTGGAGCTTTATATGCAACTTCCAGGAATCACAAAGATAAGGATAAACTCTCCTAAACAATTTCAAATACTAATCTGATAATCCTAAACAAATGATAATGATAAACTACTAATCCTAACCAAACTCAAATACCAATCCAAACTAAACAAATAACTACATTACAATCTGAAATTATTCACTGAAAATCTAAAATGAAATATTGAAATAACTTTTGGTTATGCTCCTGCATTATACTCCCCTGGTTTAAGAAAACTCGACCTCGAGTTTTGTAGTGATGAAGAATTAAGACTTTGGTGCTTAATACTTCCTTCAGATCAAAAATCACCCTAGGAAGCACTGAAAGTAGAATAACCTTCAATTCCATGACACCATAGAACTCCTCTGGAAACACAAAATCAATGTGTTGAACAGGCACAATTTTATCTTGAATCATAGTACCAACCTTTTGGACTTCAACAACCTATAGATGTTCATCAACCTCATGGATCATGAAGGGCTTAATACCACTTTCATCAAAATCAACCTCCACATCAAGTGCAACTTCTAAATCTTCGCTCACTTGTTGAAATTTCTCTTCTTGTGTAGACTCTATAATAGGTTTTTCTTGCTGCATGAATGTTGAAACATCATCTATTGGCACTTGTACCTCTATTTCAACATTAGTCTTTGGTAGAACCTGAGCATCCTTTTTCTGAGTAGAAGAGTCTAGCAAAACCATTATTTTTCTTAAGTCTTGAGCTATGGCAGTGAGTTCTTGACGGAAGGATGAGGTGTTTTCTTGTTGAATACTGTCTCTGTGGTGTAGAAAATTCCCATGAGAGGATTGAGGTTGATAATTCTCTTGATAGCATTGGGGAACATATTTCTCTCTAAGTATTTGTTTCATTTCATTCCAATCAGTTATGGCAGGCTTGCTCCTTTCTTTGCGATGATTCTCGATACTATGCCAAAAGTCTCTAGCTCTACTCCTCAATTTCAACCTGGCAAACCTAACCTTATTAGCATCTGATACCTTATTAGCATCTGGCAGACATATTTGATCAAAGAATTGATCCATCTGATCTAGCCAATTGATGACTACCATGATTCATTGGAATTGACTTTCAACAATCTGAAATGAACATGGACTTGGTAACTTGGGCTTTGGCTAGTGCTCTGTACTGAACATTATGTGGGGCTTGATGAGTGTGGCTTGTAAATGAACTGCTGGAACTTTTCTACCTTTGACCCTTTTTTTCTTTTTTTTTTTGGAAATACAATAAAGAAAGAACTAGAATATAAAACTAAAGCCTACCAAACAGTATCACGTCAAACACCGAAACTAAAGAAAGAAGTACAAAGTAAAACTAAAGAGAAGGAACTTCAGGGAGCAGTCATGATGGTTTCGCTAGGGTCGACGGCAAAGAGGCAGCATGGGCTCGTCGACGATGACTGTCAACGGTGCTCGAAGGTAGAGATTGGAGTTGGTGAGTCAGATCTCAGTGTTTCGTGAAGTGGCATGGTGGCGGTGATGGCGGGTTGTGCGATGGTGTCATTCCGTTGGTGGGATCAGCAGTTTGGTGTTGGCTTTCAGCTCTCTTGCGGGTTGAGGTTGTGGATCTGATTGGTGGTGGTTTCGGCAGCGGGTTGAAGTTGCGGATCTGTTTTTTTTTTCTTTTTTTTGGTGGAATTTATGTTCTCTGTTTCTGAGCAAAAATGGCTTGATTGGTGGTAATTGCAAAGATCTCGTGAGGTAAGAATTGGGGTGGCTTTGGTTTACAAATCTCGTGGGGTAAGAATTTGAGTAATGGCATATCTGGTGGCTGATTTGTTTTCTGCTGGTGGGTGTGGATGTGGGTGTGGGTGTGGGTTGTCAAACATGATTTTGGGTTGCTGAAAGGGAGTGATCGGGTTGGGCTCTAATACCAAATTGATGTAGGACAACCTAGGCTTCCCACCTAGATTAGTCCTACCGAAGAACCTTAGGCTTCCCACCTAAGGTGTTTGGAATCACCACCAAACAAATAATATGCAATCTCTGCAAATAATCTCAATAATAATAATAATAGTCTGTCTTACAAAAGAAATCATCTGGAGCTTTATATGCAGCTTCCAGGAATCACAAAGATAAGGATAAACTCTCTTAAACAAATCCTAAACAATTTCAAATACTAATCTGATAATCCTAAACAAATGATAATGATAAACTACTAATCCTAACCAAACTCAAATACCAATCCAAACTAAACAAATAACTACGTTACAATCTGAAATTATCCACTGAAAATTTAAAATGAAATATTGAAATAACTTTTGGTTATGCTCCTGCATTATGATCTTTATGTAGAAAAAGTTTAGTCACCGAACCTTAACAATATAAGCAGGGGTCCCTGGTTGGGGAACATCAGCCGTTACATGTCCACGCCTGCGAGATAAGACCGTATAGATTGCAGAGACACAATCGATTGGGGTTTGTATCTGAAACAACAACATCACAAATTTAATTGTGGCTCAAAGTTCATGCCTTGAGATAAGTCATAGCTCAAAAAATAGTTGTTTCTCAGAATCTTCATCATAATTCAACCTCATGAAAGAAAAGCAGTTACTTAAAACATAGACATATAATATAAGGAGAAAATTTTGCACATGTTTTAGTTTAGTATTGTTGATGTTAGAATTGTGTGATTAGATGAGTAAATTTACCATATCTCAATAGCTTAAGCTTTTGGGAGAATCAGTAATTTAACATGGTATTAGAGCAAGAAGTCCTGAGTTCAATCCCTATCTCTGTCACTCTACCTCCCATTAAAATCACACATGCTGGGCCTCACCTATTAAAAGGTAGTTTGAGGCTTTGAGCTCAAACATGAGGGAGAGTGTTAAAATTGTGTGGTTAAATGATTAAATTTACCACATCCTAATAGCTTAAACTTTTGAGAAAATCAGTAATTTAACAGTTGAGAAATTTCACTAACATCATTCCCACACTCATCACATCAACCTCCAATTTTTGTTTAGTTGCATAGAAAGATACAGCCAATTGGATATCTTCCTTAAAAATGCAATCTCATCTTGATGTGGTAGAAGTAGCAAGAATTTACCTCCACATAATACATTGGTTCCATAAGCCTTGGAGATGCCATAAGGAAGGCTGAATAGGCCACCCGCCGAGCTGTGGGAATGATTTGACCAGATCCCCGATGCAGTGGCTCAGGTGCAATCCTTGCATCAACTATTTTGAACTTGACATTCCTGATGGGTTCATCGCAGAGGGGTCCCTCTCGAGCACCCCATTGAAATCTGTCCAAAATACATAAAATGATTAATGTTGAGGTAAAAGTTAGACCATGAACAAAAGAGAAGACATCATTAAGTTTACCCCTGAACGATGGAATCCTTGACAGCATTCAGCAAGTTCTTGTCAACTTCACCCGAGAGTGTGTCATCTAGTAGGATGTTAGGCCCCTGCATGTATGGCATTTTGTCAAACATATTGAATATCTCAAGTATTGCATAAAACACATATTGAATATCTCATAAAAATAATTATAAATTTCAAAAAAAAAAAATTGTGAACATTGCTGGGTCTAAGATATAAAAAAGAGCATCAAAATAGCATCCAAGACTAATAAGAAAGCAATAAAACTTCTTATACTTCCTTCTCTAATTCATAAAGAGCAGGCAAATGCACACATTCTCACACACACACAACACCTGCTTATCAGGGCCAAATGCCCATATGGACCGTGATGCAAGCACATCCCATCCATAACTCTTCTCAAAGAATTCACCAATTGTCTTCCGATTCCAATCAATGCTTACAGCACCATTCTCAATGTCCTCTGCAAGTCCTCTCTCCAAAGGCTCTGCGATCTAGAAAATGAGAAGAGGTATAAGTGATCATATTGAACAGAATCACATAGGATTGTCCATGGCACCAAAATCAACTGAAATGGATCTCCTACCATGGTTATTTTGTTCTTTTTGTTTGGTGTTTCAGCAAAACATTTCATTGATGAAGATTCCACCACAGTTTCACAGAATGAAACGACAGGATCTGCTACCTAGATTTCAAGTTAAGCACAAGAAGAAAAGGAATCAGCACAAAGTACACTCCTCAAAACATCAGAACAGAAGAATTGATGTTATAGAAGTTAAGAAAGAACCACAAAAAAATAACTACCTTGACTTCTACTTCAGAATAGAGCTCCCTAAGGTCCTTCATGATTGAATCCAAGTACAGCTCTCCTGTACCTAAAATAGTGTGCTCTCCAGACTCCTCAACTTTGGTAATGGCTAGAGGATAGCTCTTGCTGATCTTCCTAAGACCCTCCACCATTTTAGGCAACTCACTTGGATTCAAAGGCTCAGTAGCTGTTTTCACCACTGGAAGAGTGTTGAACTGGAGAGGCCGGAATATGTAGACATCCTCATAACGTGCGACATCCTCATCACAAAGCGTTGCTGTTTTCATTATGGAAGCATCCACACCTTCAATGAGAACCCAAGAACCAGCAGGAGCCTCAGCTATGGGTGTCCTATCTCGAGCTTGATAAACCCATAATTTTGTTACTTCTTTTACTGTCATGTCCTCCTCATCATCTGGGGAATATCCTTCTCCTAATACTCGTACAGTCTGCCCTGTCCTAATCCTGCCACTATAAACCCTACCAAAAGCATCAAAGACACTACAGTCTGACTTGGGATACAGCTTGGTCACATTGACCATTAAGGGGCCTTCAGGATCACAATTCTTCATGGCCTTGTAGATCATAGAGTCTTTTGGTCCGATATATATATGATCAACCTTCCTTGTTGCAGAAGCTTTGGGGGAAGGTATATGCTGAACCAGCATATCAGTGAAGCCTGAGGCATTACCAAAAACTGAGCTACAAGCCAGTCTCAGCAAAGGCCTGACATTCAATTTATAAGCCGCATTGGGAAGAGTCACACCAAGTTCAACAAGAGTAGCTTCCACACTCTTTTTATGTTCACCAATCACTTGGCTATATATTTTGTAAAGGGGTTCAAGCACAAATTGGACAAACGATCTTTCCCCTCCACCGGCAGGGGGTTTCTTCCTAAAAACCCTGGCATCTGGATGATAATACATATCTCCCCAAAGCCGAGACGCAAACTTATCAGCATCAAATGGGATCCCATGGAGTTTGACATATAGTTTAGCAAATGATTGCAAAGTGAAGGACCATCCTGCTGTACCACTTGCAAAACAAACATTTCCAGCAGCTGGATCTATAACTGGGACATTTCCAGCGTTAGAAGCAGCAGCAGCTATGTTGGTATTAATGACTTCCAGAGTATGCCTTAGCTTATGGTAAGCATCCTTTGGGGGCAGCTTAAGTTCTGTTATCAGCCTGTCAACCTAGAACAAATTTTTTATATATAAGAACTCAAAGGAGTAATGGAAGTTCACTGCTCAATTATTAAATGACTAATACACAACAGATAGGCACTCAAAGAGAGAGGGAGAGAGAGAGAGTAACCTTATTGATTACAACTACAATAGGTAGGCGATCTTGGATTGCATGGCGTATAGCTCTCTCAGTATTTACCTGTATATCACATAATATTATAAAGATCAAACAGTCGTATCATGTTCACAGTTCACACATGTTATACTACAGATGAGATAGTACTTAAGAGTGGCTATCATTTTAACAAATCAATCCTGAAGGCAACTGATATAAATGGATCAAAAGATGATTGAGCTAAACATGGCACATTGGTTTGTCCCTTCAACGAACTGCAGTTTACAAAACTAACTTTCCTAATCTCATGTCTAGGCAGATGCCCTCAAAGGTAATCTACCATCTAAGGTTTCAAAATTCATGCTACTTATCTTCAGTCTTTCATGGATGTCAACCAGAGTCTTAGAATTTTGTTTTAGAGCCAAAAAAAACTCATAAATTAATCCACAAAGGTAAAGGCTATACCAAAGCCTAAAATAGTCAGAAGAGAACAATTAAAAACTATGGCCATTTCAGATAAAAGAAGAAATTACTTACCATTACTCCTTCAGCAGCATCCACAATCAATACAGCACCATCGGCAAGCCTGAGAGCAGCAGTCATTTCATCAGAGAAATTAACATGCCCAGGGGTGTCCATGATGTTACAGAGGTACGATTTTGAATTGCTATCTTCAAGAACAAGAGACATTGGAATTGCCTTAATTGATATCCTTCTCTCTTGTTCATCAATCCTTGTATCCGTGTACCTCACATGCTTCTCACTATTTGCATCAAATGTGGACATATGGTGGGTTTGCTCAATCAACATATCCATGAAGACAGTTTTCCCATGTTGAAGGTGCCCAACAAGGGCAACATTTCGAACCAGAGTGGGATTCGACATAAGACCAACAAGGAATGGGGTTGGGACATACATTGAAGAATCCTTCACCCCAACCTCAAACTTGATATTCCTAACAGGTTTGACTATCGGTTGCTCCAATGGTTGCTCATCTTCATCCATCACCAATGTTTCAACATCTTCGCCATAAACCTCTTCAGCAGTTGGGTAGTACTTTTTGTCCTCAGCAAGGACAATCTGGTTATCCATATCAACATCATTGGAGGCCGTTAACCACCCATTTGAAGCAGCAGCTGCATCCTCACCATCTGATGCCTCCTCTTCAGTAGGCCTGTCTGTAAGATCTTCGTCTTCATCCTCTCTGTCACTCTCTCTGTCAGACTCAATTTCAGGTCCAATATAGTTCCCGAACTCGTCATATAAACTATCATCCATGTTTTCCTTCTTCTTTTCCAAATCTGCCATATAGCATAAACAATTAGGGCTCCTTTCAAACAAAAAAGTTCAGTATAGTGAAATTCAATTCTCACTGAGCTTCGCTATTAGTTTACTCAAATTGACTGAAACATAAAGTGGGTTTTTTATCTACAAAATCTGGCACCTGGGCATTTATTTATTTTCATTTTCATTTTCATCCATACAAAATCTTGGATCAGGAAATAAACAGGTCAGGTATATAATCACCTATTTAACTAAATGGTTAATGGGTACCCAAACCAATCCATTTATTCTAGGTGAGACCTGACCCATCCATTTACCCCATTACCCACATAAATATACATAAATGTATATATCTCTTGAGAAATTGTAACATTTGGGATTTGAAGCTAAAGGGCTAAGTATTGAAATGGCCTCTTGAGGGCCTTGACCCATAAACTACAATTCATTTTGGCTACTTCAATTTTCTACTTGTGAGGTTGTTCTAAGACAAATAATGAGTCTAAACGTGAGACCAACATTGAAATTGAGTTATGGGGCTGGGAGGGAATCTGAATAGACTTTTGCTTAAAAAATAAACCACCACCCATATAACATTCTGAGACCATAATTCCATGTCCTGGCAAAATAGATTAAGGTTGCAGCCATATCAAGTCGCTTTTACTTCTGGACAATAACTATGTATCCAAACATCATGGAATAGTGCAGTGAAATTATTTTCACTTTGAATAGAATCAGAAGTCTCAAAAAGAAGGTTCTACTCATCCTTAATTAGGACTAATATGAATTCTGTTTATGGGCCTTAAAAGGGTGTAGCAAAAATTGAAAATTAGAAACAAGTGGCCAAACCAAATCCATAAAGCAAAATAGTCATTTAGGAACCAAGAATTATTTCAGACTAAAACAAAATCTGACTAATCAATATTTTGCATAAGAAAATTAAGTCATTAGCCACAAAGGAACCTTCAACTTCATAGTGCATACAGATAAACAACCAGTAGTTGATACAAGAAGTGATTTAAACGCAATAAAAAGCACCCATTTTCCCACAATAATTCAAAGTTCCTATTAAAAGTTTTCAATATTAAATACAAATCAAAGCAAGCCCAAACAAAACCATTCCAAAAATTATAGTATAATTACATGATTTACTCAGTGAAATATAATCAAACAGCTTATGGGCATAATAGAAAAAGCCAAAACTAAGCACTTACGAGCTAAGAAGTAGGAAACGGCGAAGATACACTGAGCCCACCAAAACCGTTGGAAGTTGAACCTATCTCCGAATCAGTTATGCAAAGACGAACTTCCCAAATTGAAGAACAAAACTTTTTGGCAAATTGTGCAATCCCACATATGAAAGGGAAGAAAATGGAAGACAACTTTTCAAAATCTGTTCGCTCTGTCGGCTAGAAAGAGAGGGAAAATGAACCAGAAGAGTGTAGGGGTTTTAGAGTTTTAGAACGGCAAAAAAAGACAAACCTGATGGTTAGCCCATTCTAAATACCCAGTTCTATAGTAGTACCCTCTCTTTTTTTTTCCTTTTTTTTTTTTTTTTTTTTTTTTTTTTTTTTTTTTCTACAAAAACTTTGGTTCCAAACTTGGTATAGTCTTAGTTTTTAACCCATAATAAGAAAATAACATGCGTTTCTATTATGTGCAAGTGATTATATACAATTATATTAAGTGAGTAATGTATATCATGTCGAACTTGAGCTTTTAGTATCTTGGATGAGCTCGAGTTTGATTGTAGGTTTGACTCGAGCTCAAGCCAAGTTTGAAAATTTATTTTTATTGTTGAGTCAAGCTTAGTCATTTACTACTCAGCTTAGCTTGGCTTGATTATAGACCTATTTATGAACTAAGTTGGAGCCACAACTCACCCATGTGGCATGGGTGAGTTGTGATTGGTGGAGGGGTGATGGTGGGTCCATGTGGGGACACCCCTCCACCAACCACAACTCGTCACATGGGCGAGTTGTGGCACAAGTTGTGACACTAGCATTGCACCCTATTTATACTTGTTTGTGACTAGTGGATGATTACATTACCAATATTATCACTGATATCATTTTTGTTGTCACGTTATTTTGACACTTTACAATTTATTGACAAGGTAATAAAAGTTTTAGGATAATAATACGGTTTCTCTAATGGTCTATGGGAAATTCCCCTTAATCTATGAGGAGCATAAGGACGACAAAGATGTTAATAGGGTTTCTTGTTCTTCTTCACCAATAATTTTTACTCTCTTTATTTATTTATTTTTGTAAATATGGAATTTTAGAATTATAGGATTAATAAGTTTTTATTTGTTTTTTTTGATTGTATGTGTGGAACTTCTAATTCTTTTATCTAAAAGAAATTTCATGTAGCAGTATTTTATTGAAGGGTATAAAACATGATGTGTTACACCAAATTTTTATTGAATTTAATATGTTATAAAATAAATATAAGGAGGGCTAAAAATTAAGAAGTACACAAGGGAACGAGTCCAAAGTCAGAGGCCATGGCCATGCCCTCCTAGATCATTCTTTTTCTTGTAATCCACTAAGTATCGTGAAATGACAATTTTGCAAGATGAATGGGTAGTGATGCAAAGTGTGCAGAAGATGTAGGACGAAGGGATTATACACACCATAGAATGGTAAAATGCTTGAAGAACTATTGACATCCCATTTTGTAACCTGCATTTAATCTCACATGAAGGGTAAAAGGGTAATTTCACCTTGAAAATAGGTATCTTAATTTTGGCCTCTAGATCCTTAATTTCATTTCATCAAACTAATCTTGATGTTGTAATGATCAAATTGACTGGTCATAAACCCTAATCGGACTATCAGATTTAAAGTTATCATCAAATTAAGTTTTAATGGCCAAGATACATTATCACAAATTGAGTCCGACTATATGTGATTATTGTTAGGTTCTAAAAGTTTAGAACAATTGGCAAACCGTGAGCACAAACTTGTCTAGATATAGTTTCCTAGATCTATAGGTTTGATTAGATAATGCTCAAGGTGTTATAAGTCAGAACACAAGAACATACAAGCTACAGAAAGAAGAATTCAAATTCTGTGAAATCCGACTGATCGAAAATCACAGAAAATCAGATTTTGCAGAATTTTAATTAAGCCCAACAGCCCATTAGCCCATTATGTGATTAGGGTTTTAAATCTATTTCACATGGTATATAAAGGAAACCCTAAGACACGTTTTGAAGAGACTTTGGAAGTGCTCTTGTGAGATCTAAAAGGTATTGTGTCTTCCTCTATCAAAGTCACTGTCGGAAATCATTCTCATATCATTAGATCTAGTAGATCTGAAGTTGTTGCAACAAGATCAACAACTGCTGATGATCTAAACCTTCAAGGATGGTCTTGGAGTCTCAAACTTGAGAGTTTGTGTTGCTAAACCTTTGAGTGGGATCTCAAAGTCACATGCGTGGGTGCTTATGTGCTACAAATTCAAGAAAAGAAGGAGTCCGTGGATTCGGAGCTTACACATAGTCGTGTCAGTAAGTTACTACTTGAGGTAACAACAGATTTAGGGTTAAATTTGATTGTAAAAACTTCGATTCTCTTATAGTAGATTTGCTTTACTTTGAGGATAGCTAGGTCAAATCCTCCCCAAGTTTTTACCTTGAGACAGTTTGTTTCATTGGTTTTCCTGGGTCATCATATCGTGGTGTTATTTACTTTTCCGCTGCTGTACATGATATGATTTATTATTGTTTTAACCTATATCTGAATAATTAACCTAAGTAATCACTTGGCTAATATATTAAGTTAAACAATTTGGTTTAAAAGGTCTAAACAGAATAAACAATTGTGAACAACTGATTTCAATTGGTTATAATTATAACTAATTTGAAATTAATGATGTGTCATAATTTGATTGGTTAGGACTACATCTTATGGTAAGGATGCACACACTTGATTAATTAGA
This sequence comes from Notholithocarpus densiflorus, assembly GCA_030021035.2. Classification (NCBI taxonomy): domain Eukaryota; kingdom Viridiplantae; phylum Streptophyta; class Magnoliopsida; order Fagales; family Fagaceae; genus Notholithocarpus; species Notholithocarpus densiflorus. The sequence goes on from JARYZH020000003.1 coordinate 5,872,505, forward strand.
TAACCAAACATTAATTATTCAATGAGTAATTTGTGTAGTTATCTTTTTAATTAGGGTAAATTTGGAATTAATTAAGTCTAAAATGGAAGTGATTGGAGTCTATTAATGTTAATTGGAAACTAATTTGGGACGCATTAATGTTAATTGTGCTGAAATTATTTTCTAACAAATGATCTCTACTTACCATTTCGTTGATATCTCTTAGAATATTTTGAATCTATGAATGGGGTTAATTTTTCTAGAAACTAGACATTCGGGGCTTCAATTTGAGCATAAGAACAAGACAAGTCTGATTAGAATTAAGTAAAATATGATTTTTTGAAATTGGCTCCATGAGTTATTATATTAGCTACAGGAAAAACCAAATTTTGCTTGCTTATTACTCCCACTAATCCAGCTTTCCCTAAAGTCTGAAATAGGGTCTAGGTTCATGATTCCTTTTGATCCTTTGTCAACCTTCATTAAATGACATTTCATTCATATTTTTTCCACTACTACTATATAAACCCCTAATCTCTCCTCTATTCTAAGACACAAAAACCCCCTTCTTTTCTCATTTCTTAAGTTCTAGTGAAGTAGAGTAGTCTTGTCATATCTTGATCTTCCTGAAACTCACTCTCCCTCTCCTAATTCTTCTTTTCTACTCCACCCTTAGGACCTCCATCAAGAGTCTCCTCCTCCTCCATCGTATGAATTTTGCATGCAGGTATAATCCATTTCCCTAATTTGTTTTTTATATTATTATGATGAGATTAGGATTAGAACATGCTGTTTATTTAAATTCCTTGAATATGTTTGAATGTTCTTAAATGTTCATATGCGTTCTTCAAATGTTCTTGGTTGTTTATCACATATTCATGCATAATACTAGTTTTGATCTTAAATCCACATAAAAAATATGAAAAATATGTTTGTTTCATAATTCTCTCAAATCCTTGAATCTAGAATATCATTATCCACACACATTCACTAGAATTTATTTTTCAATCTAAATGCAATGCTTAATAAATTGAATTAGGGTTTATCACATGCACACACATTAAATTCAACATGCAAATTGATTGATAACATATTGGATGATATGACATGAATGTTGGCCACCATAGTCTAGAAGACCGGTTTCACCGCTCAAGATGGGTGTCTAACACCTTCCCATCTTGTAACATAGCCTCTCAGCTTAGATCAGGGGTTGATAGATCAATGCTTATCCATGTAATTTTCAATTTCTAGATTGTAACTAGAAAATAAAGTCATGTACTTTATCTTAGATTGTATCTAATCTTAGATTGTATTTAGGACTAAAGTCATGTAATTTCTTATGATCAATGTAAATTCATTTGCAAATAATAAAATGAGAAATTTTTCATTTTTAATTTTCTTATTTATTCCAATAATTAAATAAGTGATGACTCCATTGTAATACCCTTAATTTAAAGGGGAAAATATAATCAGTCGAACCTCCGTTTTAAGAGGCAATAACACGACTTCACCCATTCACATGAGTTTGGCCTAACACCAAAAACGGGCCAGGGCACTATCTCTCACAAGAACTTTGAACACTCACGCTCAGGGCCGGCTGAATGGTGGAGCAAAAAATGCATTCGCCTAAGGCCCCAAGTAAAAAAAAAGGCCCCCAAATTTTAACCAATAGGGTTATTTATAATCAATAAATAAAATAATTTTTTTTTACCAAATGAAAAACAAATAAAAAATAGAGAAAAATGCAACATCCACAATATTTTTCACAACACTTTTACAACTAATGCTAAATAGCAGGTTGTTACAGCCTATTGTGGATGGCAAAAAAATAATTATAGTGATATTTTCAAATAGAAAACAAAAAGCAGCTTAAAATCTAGGATTTGTTGTAAAAAATATTGTGAATGTTGTACTTCTAAAAAAAATAAGAATAATAATAAGAGTTTAGTTAGCAAACTTTTACTAGTTTTCATCTAAGTCTACCACTAACACCACTGTTTTACTTGCCACTATCAATCTACCACATCAACAAGTATGAAAAATTTTGTCAAATTTTTTATGTCTATAAAATTTCTAAAAAAAAAAAAAAAAAAATTCTACACAGTTCATGTTAATTAGTAGTAATTTTGCATTTAAAACAAGATGATCAATTTTCGCCTTAGGCCCCTAAATACATCAAGCCGCCCCTGCTCACGCTTGATGATACCTAACTTGGAGGCATGCTGCACATGCAAGATTAAACAAATATCTTCTCCCTTCCTTTGAAAATAGAAAAGAAAATGGAAGAGGAAAAGCATCATATTTAAAGCTAATGCTTATTAAACCCATGTTAAGGAGCCAAAAGCCTTATAACTCAATTGATTGACATCTTTTAGTGTTTTCAATAAAAATATTTGGGGTTTAAATCCTCCCATGGCCTACTATTAAATTATAATAAAAAATAAAAAAAAAACACACACACAAACATGGGGTCTTTTTTCTTTTTATTTATTTATTTATAATCTAATAAGCTGCAATTTCTTTCATAAAACAGGATAAGATGGGCACCCTGCCTTACAGATAGAGACTAAAGCTCTAGGAAGATTGTCCTATTGAAAAAGAAAGACTCAAGAGAACTAAGGGAAAGCTTTGCAGCCGCATTGCAATCCTTTTTGACCCAACGAAAGCAACAAACTGAAAATAAATGCTTAAGACATAACACATTATTGATGACATTGCTAATGGTCCATTCTGGGGAGAGGCTTTCAGAAGTTAGCAGATCAAAACAACTCTTGGCGTCTCCCTCAAGGATTATACGGTTCCAACCTTCCTCTTGAGCTAGCTGGACACCCCATAGAATTGCGTGACTTTGGCTAGGGTAGGGGAACTTTACAACTTTTTTGCCCAGATTTTTAACACATCACCTCTACTGTCTCTTGCGATGGCTGCTAGAGCTGAGTGTACATGGCAATGGCTGCATCAACATTGATCTTGATGTGGTCAGGAGAGAGAGAGGGGGGTGGGGGGGTTCCCATAGGTGCTGGGATTGTTGATCTATCAAACTTTGCTTTTACATACAAAGACAGACTTATATTGTCAAAGAAGCAATTTCTGAAGCGCCATGCGATATATATTAATATATATATATATATATATATGCATAAATAGCCACTGTATTTTGTTTGTTTAATTTCTTCTAAATGATTGCCGAAAATAAAAATTGATAACTATTTACATCGATCAGAATTAGACTTTACCTTAAAAATAAAATTCATGGCGTAGTGACATACATTGAGAAAAATTAAAGAGTGAAAAGAAATAGAATACCCAAAAGATAGCACTAGATCAGATCATAAGAAGAGAGCAACCTACATACATGGTGCTCCATTTATAATTATAGTACCACATGTCCACAGCATATAGTTAAAAATTCAAAAACACAACTTTAGGAACATGATTCCTGTTCTCCCACACCAAATTACAGTCTAGTTATTCACCGATTACACACTACGAGAGGCCATTATTATTATTATTTAGCTACAAGGCAGAAACAAGTGCATCACGAAAATACCCTAGTGCGCTCTTTGGCATATAATGATCTTGTCCATCAAGACTAGCAAGATATCTGGACTACAGACTACAGACTTAGTGAAACCATTTAAGGTACACATATATAGCTAGCCATTAATTGCAATAATCAGTGGTGATGATGAGGCGGGTGTGGCTTGTGTGGGTCTTGAGGGCCCGGCGGAGGAGGGCCATAGTGAGGAGGAGGTGGTTCATGACGAGGAGGAGGAGGGGGGCCCTGATGAGGAGGTGGTGGTTCGTGATGAGGCGGCCCCGGAGGCGGAGGCTGATGTGGTGGCCCTTGGTGTGGCGGCCCATGGTGGGGGTGATGAGGGTCGTGTGGTGGTGGAGGGTTGTGCATCTTCTTAATTGCTCTTTTTTCTTCTTGGTGCGAGTCAAGTGAAGTGTGTGATAGAAATGTAAGAAGCTTAGGTGAATTTATATCACAAGGGTGTCACCCAAAATATCTAGATGATAACTGTGTCATAAAGTTTTCATATTTTAAAATTTATTTTATTTCGTGTGGTGATGAGTAATCCCATTTGAATATGGCCACCATGAAATGAAATTTAAGTCGGTCCTGATTTGATCCGGTGAAATTAACCATTAGAGGGGGAGAAGAGAGAGATTTGGCTTTCCTTCAGTAATTTAATTGGACATTCTCAATAAAAAAAAAAGTAATTTAATTAGACATATCATTTTATTTTAAATATACAATAACAAGTGGTAGTGAGTTTTAATTTTTATCTTTTATTTAGTTAGTGGGTGATATGGTAATTTTTCATTAAAACAAAAGGAAATTTCAGTTTAAAAAGTATTAGAGGTAAGCCAAATTAGAGAGGAAGAAAGACGATGTAAAATACTAAAAATGTAAAAATGAAATGATAAAAACTTTAAAATTTAAAATTTAAATTTTTTTTACTCTAGTATTAAGATTAGGGTTTGTTTGAGATCTGCTTATTTTGCTGAAACTAAATTTTTTTTGTTAAAAGTACTGTAGATAAAGGTAAAATTTAGCTGAAATAGTACAGTAAGACCCATGAATAGTATTAAAAAATATAATAAGATCCAAAAATAATAGTAAAAATAAACTAAATAGTAAAATAAATAGACAAAAATAATTTTTGCCAAACACAACTAAAATGATAGCTTTTTCAACTTTTAATTTTAACCATTAATTTTTTATTGCATTATTGCACGGACCTCAATCATGATCCATTTCGGAAAAGGTGAAGGTGATGTCCCTTCATCAATGGTCCTGACTCTCATTGTCGGTGGAGATCTCGTCTCAGGTCAATTATTGCTTCTTTAGTCTTTTTTTTTTTGAGCAATTGCTTCTTTAGTCTTACTGTTACACATTGTTGTTGTTGTTATCCACAAGAGGTGAGGCGGTGGTGTTCATTAAAAAAGAAAAAGAGGTAAGGCGATGGCTAATCGCAGAGGCTCATTCTGAAGATTCTTTTCATGACCTTGGGCTCGGCCCAATGGGAAATTCATAAGCCCCCAAGCCCAGGCATTAAAGTTGTTTTTTATTTGAGACATAATTTTGTTTTTGTTTTTGTTTTTTTTAATGAAATGGTTGAAGGCCAAATGTAAGCAACATTTGGCATTTAGGCCCAAAATACACTCAGCAGCTGGAAGGCCAAAAGTGAGAAATTGCAAATTTTTTTGGCATAGTGCTACAGTGCCATCTTACATGTAAGATGACACTGCCAAAAATAATATTAATATTTTATTTAGCTTTTTTTCCTCTCTCATCTCTCCCTTCGTCTTTCTCTGTCTCTCACACTTTCCTCTCTTTCTCCCTCTTCTCTATCACACTCTCAGATACTCCATGGTGTTGAGCATCACACACCACATCGGAGCTCTCGTCGGAACTTTGAACTGATCTCTCCGTGACATGAGCTGATCTCTCCGTAATGATGCCGTTGGATAGCGTGACGATGAACAACGCGGTGAATAGGTGGAAAGCGATGAACGCGAGTTTGCAGGCGCTAAAGAGTGCCAAAGTGGAGGGGATCATGATGGACGTGTGGTGGGGATTGGTGGAGAGAGAGGCGGCTAGATCGTACAATTGGGGTGGGTATGGATTGGTGCAGATTGGTGGGTTGCTAATGTCGCCGATGATGGTTTCGCTCAAGATCGCTGATGATGGTTTCGCTCGGTGGATGTGGCAGTGATCTGGTGGGGTTTTTTTTTTTTTTTTTTTTTTTTTTTTTTTTTTTTTTTTTTTTTTTCCTTAATTTGGGTTTTTGGTTCCGGTGGGATTTTGGTGGGCATGGTGGCGTGGTAGGAATGGTGGTGGTGGTGTGGTGATGATTGGGTTGTTTAGTTGTTGAGAGAGGGACAAAGACTCAGAGAGGCAGGGATAGGGATGAAGAGAGAGGAGTGATAGATAACTTTTAAATATTATTTTATTATATAATTTATATTATTTTAGTATGTAGGATTGTAAAATAAAAGTTGGGATGTTGGAAGTATTGAAAAATGGTATGGTATAAGTAATAAAGTAGCTTTTTGGATGGTAAAATAAGATGAGATGGTATTTCTGGATGGAGATGCTTTAGAACTTGAATTTGTGAAGTGATTTTCGCACTAAAAATACGTGAATAGAGACAAGAGTGTTATATAACCTTTTTTTTTTTTGGTTGAGAGGAAGAGTGGTATGTAACTTATGTTCCATCTTTAAAATGAAAAAAACTCATAGAGGATCAGAGTAGAGTGGGGTAGGCATGAGAAGAACATAGTAGATTAAAGGTATTTTTTTTCATCCCTGTTGATATGGTTTTGGCACTAATGTGATAAAAACGAAAAAAGAAATTATAGGACAATTGTGAAAGTATTAAGATATATAAAAAAATAAATATTTATTTGTACCACGTAATACGAGTTTGAAGCCCACATAATAATTTAACTTTCTTTTTTTCGGCCATAAAATTAAAGTTAATTTTGGAATATATGTTGCCTATGCCAAGAGAGCATCTCATCTCATGGAGTGGTTATATATACAATCACTCCCTCACAATATATAGTTTCTTATAACTCTACATAAAATAATTTTTCTTATATACGGTAGCCTCATGCTTTTTGGAACCAAGATATAAAATGGTTTTAACTAGAAATCCTTGATCTCGACAGAAAATATCAAGTATATATTTAATAATTCATGGGAAATTGTTTGACATAGAACTATAAACAAATCTGCTATCATAAATGGAGCCATAACTATGATGACCATGTTAAAAATTAAGCACTGCCTCTCTCTCTCTAGAAATTTCTAGAGTTTCTCTCTTAATCTCTTCCTCTCCGGAATTCTCTAGAGCTTACCTGCATAATTTAATTTCAAACACAAATTTCTAAGATGTCTAGAAGGTTGGTGAAAAGCATTATTTTATTGCTAATAAAAAGGATGAAGTGGAAGCTCAAAGTCGGTTTCTTGACCGACATAAATAAATCATGTATAAATAGATGTGACCGTGTGACTTGAAGTGTGTCATAAGCACAGGATTGAGATCCTTGCAATTTGAACTATGCAATTAACTCTCTTTTTTTCAAAAATTTTTTTACATTCTTAATTTTTTAATTTTTTTAAATATATTTTTATTTAATAGTTGAGATTAAAAATTACTTTTTTCAACTCTCAATCTTAACCATTCATTATAATTACATCAAATACAATATATATATCTCAGATATTGCGCTTGATTTCAATCTATAAACACAAGTGTTGTAAAGTGAAAAGTGAAGCAAAGAAAAAACATTGAGCCATAGTGTCGGTAGGTGTTTAAAGAAGTGAGATGTGTGGTATATTTGGTGAGTGAGTGTATTCAAGGTTAGCAACCATGTGTGAATTTAAAAGTGCCGTGTGTGCACTAGTGTAAATAGTAGTGCTTGTAAATTAAAGTGTTGTAATTAAATATAAAAGTGTATTTGTTCATGTGTTTTGTTCAACAATTTTGTTCAACAATTTTAGTATCAGAGGTTCCGCTAACTAAACAGACTATCCTAACAAAAGTGTTTGTAAAATTAAAAATAAAAAAATAAAAAACACTTCTATATTTCTAAGAAAGTATTAGGAAACATAATTCCTAACCCATGATTCACACGCATAAACACCAAAATTTACATGATTCACTCAAAATTAGATGATTTCATCCATGTAGTTGCTACATTGATCACTAACGACATATGCAACACGTTTAAAATTGTAATAATGAGTCTAGGAGGATGTTTCAGTTTAACATATTCTCAAATATTGAAAGTATCCTCAATAATTTTAGTAACACCAATTTTGTGCGATCTAGGGCCTCAAGAGCCTAACACCCCCCAACGCCCCCCCCCCCCCAAATATATATTTTTTTTTTGGAATAACCAACGTAGTAGATAAAACTTCATGCACATCCGATCGGGTAGGACATGAGCATTTGAATGTAATTACTTTAAGAAATCATACAACTACTTCCATCACAAAATACCATCCAAAAAAAGGAGGGGTACGGTACCCACTAGTAGGTAACCTGCTACACCAGGTTACTTTTTTCTCACATTTGACGGTTCCATCCTCACATTGTGTAGTTCCAACATCACATGTGACAGTTCTTTTCTCACATTTGGTGGTTCCCTTACCTTTTTCTCACATTTGACGGTTCCATCCTCACATTGTGTAGTTCTAACATCATATGTGACAGTTATTTTCTCACATTTGGTGGCTCCCTTACCCTTTCTTCTCACATTTGACGGTTCCATCCTCACATTGTGCGGTTCCAACATCACATATGACAGTTCTTTTGTCACATTGGGTGGTTCTCTTACTTTTTTCTCACACTTGACGGTTCCATCCCACATTGTGCAGTTCCAACATCACATATGACAGTTCTTTTCTCACATTTGGTGGTTCCCTTACTTTTTTCTCACATTTGACGGTTCCATCCTCACATTATGTAGTTCCAACATCACATGTGACAGTTTTTTTCTCACATTTAGTGGTTCTCTTACTTTTTTTTTCTCACATTTGACGGTTCCATCCTCACATTGTGCAGTTCCAACATCACATATAACAGTTCTTTTGTCACATTGGGTGGTTCTCTTACTTTTTTCTCACACTTGACGGTTCCATCCTCACATTGTGCAGTTCCAACATCACATATGACAGTTTTTTTCTCACATTTGGTGGTTCCCTTACTTTTTTCTCACATTTGACGGTTCCATTCTCACATTGTGCAGTTTCAACATCACATGTGACAGTTTTTTTCTCATGTTTTGGTGGTTCCCTTACTTTTTTTTCTCACATTTGACGGTTTCATCCTCACATTGTACGGTTCCAACATCATATATGACAGTTCTTTTGTCACATTGGGTGGTTCCTTTACTTTTTTTCTCACACTTGACAGTTCCATCCTCACATTGTGCAGTTCCAACATCACACGTGACAGTTCTTTTCTCACATTTGGTGGTTCCCTTACTTTTTTCTCACATTTGACGGTTTCATCCTCACATTGTGCAGTTCCAACATCACATGTGATAGTTCTTTTCTCAAATTTGGTGGTTCCCTTAATTTTTTTATCACATTTGACTATTCTATTCTCACATTATGTAGTTCTAACATCACATTTGACAGTTAATTTGTTACATTTAGTGGTTCCTTTATTTATTTCTCAAATTTGATGGTTCCATTATCACATTGTACAGTTCTAATATCAAATTTGACAGTTCTTCTGTCACATATAGTGGTTGCTTTATTTTTTCTCAAATTTGATGGTTCCATTGTCACTTTTAGCAATACCAACATCGCATCTGACTTTATTTTTGTCACATTCAGTGGTACCTTATTTTTTTATTCTCAAATTTGACAGTTCCATTATTACATTGGGCAGTACTAACATTATTTTTGACCGTACTTTTGTCACATTCAATGGTACCCTATTTTTTTCCTTACAATTGACAGTTCAATTGTCACAGTAGGCAATACCAATATCACATTTGACCATAATTTTACATGGGCGCACCACTGAAGTCACTTTTTACTTACTAATAACTGCTTATCACAATAATAATTTTTTTAGAGTTATTAAAAAATTTAGATCTAAAATCTAAAACCAAAAAAAAAAAAAAAAAGCATCCCAAGAAATTAGCCCAACCACAATAATTACTTTTGTTAAAAAAAAAAAAAAAAATCAGCTGGAATTATCTTGGTTTCTTCCACAAATATTTGAATATACCAATTAACTTCCTACGTATCTCCTTTGGTAGCTTCCATCACATTCAGGGGCATACCTCCTAATAAAATAACATAGTTGAGGTCACTTTCTTGATGTTTATATTTTTATTATTTATATATATTATAAAACCGAAGATGTATAACCTTATGTGCTCTCTAATTGTTCTTATGCAACATTTGCAACTTAATCACAGTTGTGTGTTTATTGTGGTGTCTAAGGTTGGAAATAGGGTGACTATACAATTAGCAAGTTATGCAAAAAATCCAATCCAAAGATTGTTGACAATTTTAAAATTTTCAGTAAACACTTAAATTGAAACTACAGATCCAGTATGAAATAGTCATCAATCAAGGCTATTACACCAGGTTTTATATTTTTTAGGCATTTTCATTAGATCCAAGCGTGCGGAAGTGTCCCAAGGGAGATATTCAGCATGGTTCAAGAAGAATTATTGAATGAACAAAAATTCTTTGTGCTTTACTACATAGATAAGGAAGGTTATCGTACGAACACCTTATCTCAGTATGCATCCCCTAACTCAAGATGGGAGGTTGTGTATTGTCCAGTTGATCAATCTATGAAGTGCTCTTGTTTGCTATTCGAGTCGTATGGATATCCTTGTGGGCACCTATTTGCTATTATGAAGGTTGAACATTTGAAACAGATTCCACCGACATGTATAATGAACAGATGGCTGAAAACAGAAAAGTCCGACCTACCTTGCAAACAAAGAACATATTCAATCAATTGTGGGCCCAAATTAAAATCAATTACAATTTTTCAAGTAGGATTTGTTGCAAAATTATTGTGAAAACATTATGAATGTAACATTTCTTTTAAAATAAAATAAAAAAGTTCATGTAAATCACATAATATCAAATAAATACTAGGTGTCCATTTAGACCCACAATGAGAGCATTAGTATCAGATGAGCTAAAATTCCCAAATGCTATTTTGGCAGCCCAAACACCAAAAAACACTCTACATTCGGGTTTTTAAACTTAAAAAAATTTACAACTTGGCTACAATAAACTCCTACTTTTAACACTTGTGAAGCGCATTGCAATTTATTTTTTAACGTTATATTATTCTCTCTTTCTCCTCTGTAGCCCTGGTTTTGCTTTCTGCAAATTATATATGACTTTAGCGTGCAAGAAAGCTTGATTTCCAAGTGGAGAGTAAAATCTATCAAATAGAAATTAGGCCCCAATGAGCCAATTTTTATCACTTCATTTATTCTTGTCACTTTAGAAGAAGGGTGACAAATTCTTGATGAGAACCGTACGATGCAAACCATATCAAATAATAGCTCTACACAGGCTTGCTGGTGCAATTTAAACAATGCATATATAAATTGCACATCTCACTTGCATATATGGTGAAAACATGTAACTTTTGTCTGTATAGAAGTAGAACTTGCACAATTTCACTCTATCAAGTTGTTAAAAAATTGATCATATGGAATAAATGTATCTTCTACAACGATTTCAAAAAAAAAGAAAAAAGAATTGGAAGTTCCACAATGAAGATGCAATATTCCCTTTTCAAAAGGAATTTAATCATTAGATAAGAACGACCAAATTCTCTTTCTACAGAAAACAATTATCCGAGGCATAACTAGTACTCCAGCCAACAGCACTCCATAGTTTATGCTTCTTCAATTTTCTCCTTCTCATAGCTCCACTTGTATTACCAAAAATCAAGCATGTTTGAAAAACGAAAAATAAAAAATAAAACAAACAAAACAAAATTATATAATGAAAATAAATCATTATAAATTTTTTTTAAAAATCTGTCATGAAGATAATTTACCTATCTTTATTTCTGAATTAAGTGATAATTTACCGAACTTTTTTTCAAGATGACTGATAGTTTGAATAGATGCAATTCAATGAAAAGATGTCTTTAAGTTCCAAAAATCAATATTTATCAATCTCAACCCCAAAAAAGAGTCAGATAAGCAGATTATCATAGTTTCTTCTATTCCCACCCTTTATCTCTATTGTAGTAAGTTGCTTAAGAACACTAATCAAATTTGAAAACATTATCTGAAGTACCCAATTGAAGCACGATGAGTGTTTGATCCTATCAAATTGAGAGAGAGATCAGAAAGAGAGCAATGATCGGTTGAAATCAAAGATTTTAATTAGGGTTTTGTCTTTTTGATCCTTACCTTTTACAAAGCTATTTTGATCTAATAAAAGAGAGAACAAACATTCAGATTCCAATAGGAGATTCGCCCAGGATATTGATTTGAAAGCAAGAGAGCAATTTGAAAGAGAGAACAAAAGAGAAAAAAAAAAAAAAATAGTCCCTTTGATTTTTCTGTGAACGCAAAACGAGAGAGCTAGAGAATGCAATAGAGAAGTCCGAAGGGAGCTGCTATTTTTTTCTTCCACATGTTTTTATTTTTATACGTTACCTGCTTGACCGGTAACTGGTATTACATAAAGAATAAATAAATGATCAGGATTAAAACAAATAAAATCAATGGTCAAGATATATGGGGGTACGGTACCCACCAAAAAAAACAGCGGGTACCGTAGAATGACCCATATATATATATAAATCTTTTTTTTTTCTTTCTTATTTCTCCCTCAATCACTCAATATTTGATGCGCAATATCCTCATATTTAGTATGGATAAATCTCAAACTTTTTTTCCTTAATTAAGAAGAAAAATACTATTAGATTACAAGTACTAATAAATCCCTTTTTTTGGGTCTGAACGTAGGAGATGTATCTAAGTTAATTCACATATTTTTTCTACGTCAATATAACGCTTTATAAGTGTGAAACTACTTTAGATTCTTAGAATCATAATACTCATTCGGTGATTCCATAGAGCTTGAGGTTTATATATCCTGACCAAACAAGATCGATGACTAGTGAAAAGGAACGAAATGGGGGATAACGAAACCAACAAGTAAAAAACGTAAAGACTAAACCATATATAATAACAATCGTCTCGAATTGTTTTTTTTCTCTGTAATTCTTTATATGATTAACATCATCTCGGAGATATATTTATTGATAGTAATTAGCATGTCATGTTTATTACAAAGTAAAAAGAGTTAAGATACATAGATAGTAGTGCAATAAAAAACAGTAGCACAAACTTATTAAGCTAGCTCCTGGCAAGTTCTCACACCATATATACAGTATGCACAGCACATATGCTGCAACTTCAAGCCAATATATGATGATCAAGGGTGGTGATGAGGCGGATGTGGTTTGTGCGGCTCAGGAGGGCCTGGTGGTGGTGCATGAGGACCTGGAGGAGGAGGATGACCATGTGGGGGAGGAGGTTCCGGATGTGGAGGACCTGGAGCTGGTGGTGGTGCATGCGGTGGTGGTGGGTGGTGAGGATTTGGTGGTGGAGGGTCACGCATCTTTTTCTTTTTCTTCTTCTTCTTTTACACGCTGTGGCAATTGGCAAAGCATAAGAGGTAGCTTGTGGAATTTATAATACTAGTGGCAGAGGATAGAGGCTAGTAGCTTATTTCACAACTGCAAGTCATACTCGTGTTTGTTTCTGGTAGCTGGGCTACCTAAAATTCATGGATTTCTCTAGATGATTGTAGTCCCATATATACTCCCATTGATGAGACTCGAGAAAAGCATTCATTGAAAATATGTGCTTCTAATAAATTGTTTTTGAAGAATAATGAATCAATGTTTGCCATCTGGAAAGTATGAAATATGAATCATACAGTATGACAAATGAGGCGTTGCTGGCTGTTTGATAAGCAAAGTCATAGGCGTATGGCTTGTGATAGTGACCCATTTTCTTGAGGAAAATTATTAGGTATTCGTTCCTCTCACATTCATAGTCGATTTCATAATAAATTTCATTAATGGGATCCACCATGAGTGTAAGAGAGGAAAACATCACGTCATCGTGCTTTAGGAACACCTAATAATTATAAAGTCTTAGTAACTAGTAGGCTAAATTAATGCGAGACTCACCTTTTATGTTTGGCAAGAATTTATTTTAGTTATCTAATTTTCTTTCGTTTATTTTAGTTCTCTAAATTTTAAGTTTATTAACTTAAAGTTTAAACATCATTTAGTACTTGAGAATTCGAGAAATAACATTTCATTCATAGTTGGTTACAGAAGGAGTAAGTATTCAATTTGGTAAGGTAAAAAAAATAGAGTTGTAATTCAGTGTTTAGAGCTTTAGTATTAGGCTCAATGCATTTTTAGACAAATTGACTCAAAAAATTCTACTTTTGTTACTTTGGCTAATCTACCATTCATAGACCATTACATCAATCTCAATACTCTATATCCATTCCATTTAAATATTATTTCCCCACTAAAAATCAATCCAAGCAACCATTGCAACCCAAAAGTTTATCAAGAATCAACCCACAAATCAATCACCACACTCACAACAAATCAACCCAAACCAAAGAATCAACGGAGAAAGTGTGGCCAACGTCGACAGAGAGAGTCAAATCAAGGCACCATTACTGCAAAGCACCTCGTAACACCACCAAACCACCAACCAAATTGAGAGAGAAAGAGAAAATATATATATAAATATATATATATAAATATATATATATATAATTTTTTAGCAATGATGATGAACACTTTAATAATAATATTGGGGTAATGTTCATTTGTTATTACCATGGAATGCATTGTTGGGCCTGATGTGCATTGTTTTTGAGTTGATTATGTAGGATTTTTGCTGAAATTACCATATAGTGAGACATGTGCGAATGCTCATAGAGTTTTGGTATAAGTTAACTCTTGAATTTGAATATTAATGAGTGTTTGTGTATTAGTTTAGTTCAAGAACTATTACGATATTGACTCCAACCAATTTTTATTTTTGAGAGAAGCCTCCTATCCCCTAAAACCACTAAACTTAGACCCTATAGGTGAACCTTTATGACTCAACTCGTAGTGTTTTTTTTTTTCTTTTCCCTAAAGAATATACTATAATGATATGATAATGTTCAAGTAGGATTGCACAAACCCACCTGTACATACCAACCCCACCTCCATCCCAACAAGCTACCCAAGTCGACGATCTCCTAAAAGAATCACTCTAAAAGCTCAAGCAAGGTAAAGGAAGTAGTTCTGAAAATCTCAACTGTTCTTCAGTGCAGAAGGATGAAGATAACTCTGTCACTGCTCTTCAGACGGCCGAGGAGGCGGGCCTTATCATGCTCCCAAGTTCGCCATGAGGACCCTTGCATGGAACTGTCGGGGTGCTGGTAGAGCCTCGACAGTTCGAGCCATCAGGGAGCTGATCCGTGAGTCTAATTCGGAGGTAGTCTTCCTGTTGGAAACTAAATCAAAAACTCCAAGAATAGGTAAGATAAATTCTAAATTGAAATATGTTGATTTTCATTGTGTGGAGTCTAGTGGGCGTTCTGGTGGTTTAGCTTTGTTTTGGAGTCTAGGTGTTGAATTAGAAGTGGTTTATTCAGACTTGAATCTGATCGCTGCTCTTGTTTATTCTAATCCTCCTAATTCTCTTTGGTTATTATTTGCTGTTTATGGGCCTTGCAAGATTAGTAAGAAAATGAATTTTTGGAGGATGATAGAGAATATGGTGCTCTCCTTTTCTGGACCTTGGGTAATTATTGGGGACCTAAATTGTATAAAAAGAATGGATGAGAAAAGAGGGGGTCGATTAACTTCTGGCAGCTCTGTTAATTGCCTCAAAGACTTCATGTCAAACACTGGTGCTATTGATCTTGGCTTTACTGGGCCTTCTTTCACTTGGTCTAACAGACGTGAGGGGTTGGCAAATATTAAGGAGAGGCTGGATCAGTGTCTTTGTAATCAAGAATGGCAATTACTTTTCCCTAAAGCTGGAGTCAAGCACTTGTGCAATTTGAATTCTGATCATAACCCAATATTGCTGGATACTCATTTTGAGTCTGAAGCTTTGAATCGCCCCTTCAGATTCGAAGCAATGTGGACGAAGGAAGATAGCAGTAGAATTGTGGTTGATAATGCTTGGCAATTTGAAGTAGAGGGATCTCACGGTTTCTGTCTTGCAAATAAGCTGGAAAGGACGAAGAAGGACTTAAAGAAATGGAATAAGGAGGGTTTCGGCATTGTCAGGGAGAGAATTAAGTTGCTACAAGCTAACATTGCTGAAATTCAACAAAAACCCCCCACAAAAGAAAATTTAGAATTGGAAGCTGCTTTTAGTCTTGAACTAGATGACTGATTGTTAAGGGATGAGCTAAGATTGAAGTAGAAGTCTAGAGAATTATGGTTGAAAGAGGGTGATCGAAACTCGAGATTCTTTCACATTTCCACTCTTGTTCGGAGGAGAAGGAATCGCATAGAGGAAATCAAATTGGAGGACGAATCCTGGATAAATAACAGGTCTGACATTCAGAGTTATTTTGAGGAAAATTTTAAGACTCTGTATCGAACCAGTGAACCCTAAATTCCTAGAGACTTGGAGAATTTAAATGCCCCTTGCATATCTGAGGAAGAAAATCAAGAGCTTTGCAGAATTCCTTCCAAGGAAGAAATTCGCAATGTGGTTTTTGGAATGAAGTCTTTAAAGGCTCTTGGCCCAGATGGTTTCCCAGCTTTGTTTTATAAACATTACTGGGATATTGTTGGTGATCAAGTGGTGCTTGCAACTCAAAGTTTTTTTCGTGACGGCTGGCTACTAAGGAATCTTAATCAGACTTTTATTTCTCTTATTCCAAAGAAACCAGGAGCTTGCAATTTCAATCAATTCCGTCTGATAGGCCTTTGTAATGTTTGTTATAAGGTAATATCCAAGATTTTGGTGAATAGAATGAGACCTCTATTAAATAAGATAGTGGATCCTGCTCAAGTAGCTTTTGTTCCTAATAGAAGTATTACTGAAAACGTGGTGCTTGCTCAAGAGATTGTTCACAACTTCAAGCAGACTAGGAAGAGGAAGAGCTATTTAGGAGTGAAGTTAGACTTTCAAAAGGCCTATGATAGAATTGAATGGAGCTTTCTTATGAAGGTTCTCAAGGCTTTGGGCTTTAATGAAAAGTTTTCCAGCCTCATCTATCAATGTATCTCCACAGTCCAATATTCTCTTTTACTGAATGGTGGAGTTTGCCAATGCTTTAATCCTAGCCGTGGCCTAAGGCAAGGCGATCCATTATCGCCATATCTTTTCATTCTTGGAAGTGAGATTCTCATGAGACTTATTAACAGAGAAGTGGATCAGAAAAATATTTCAGCAATTAAAGTGGCTAGCACAGCTCCCCCCATTTTGAGACTTTGTTATGCTGATGATGTGATTATTTTCTGCAAAGCAAAGCATTCTGAGCTAGTTAGTCTAAAAAAATGTTTGGAAAAGTATTGATCTTGGTCTGGCTAGCTTATAAACATAGAAAAATCTGGTGTTTTCCCATCAAGAGGAGTTACTATTAATTTTTTGCGCCATGTAAAATGCTGCTGGGGTCTTAATTCACTTCCCCAAAGTACCACTTATCTTGGAGTTCCACTGTTTTTATCCAAGAACAGGTCCAATGATCTCAAGTTGGTGAAAGAAAGACTAGAGAGCAAGTTGAGTAGTTGGAAGGGTAGGAATTTGTCATAGGCTAGGAGAGCAACTCTAATTAAATCTGTGGTGCAATCTATTCCGACATACACTATGGCTGCCTTGCAATTCCCTAGGAAGTTATGCGATCAACTAGATTCAGTGGTTCGCAGATTTTGGTGGAACCCCAAAACGGAGTCAAGTCATTTCTGGACTCCTATTGCTTGGTCTACTCTATGTAGATCCCAAAAGGATGGTGGCTTGGGTTTTAGGAACTTTTGGGATTTCAATCAAGCCATGCTTTCCAAATTAGCCTGGTGGATTTTGTCGGGTAAGAACTGTTTGTGTGTCAATGTTTTAAAGGCAAAATATAAGATTAGACACAATTGGTTAAACCACTGCTTCCTGGGTAATGCTTCACCGGTCTGGAAAAATTTATCTGGTGTTAAGCAGCTCATATCTAAAGCAGCTTGCATGTTGGTGGGGGATGGTAATTCCATAAGGATTTGGGAGGATCCTTGGGTTCCAGAGCTTCACGGGTTCATTCCTACTCCAAATAATGGTGTTGACCCGAATGGTATTCTCTTAGTTTCTCAGCTTTTTAATTCTGATTTTTCTGGTTGGGATGTTCATGAATTAAATTGGTGGTTTGAAAACTCCATAGTTGATCTTATTCTGAAAATTCCTATTTGTCCAACCAGTTACAAAGATCAGTGGGCATGGACTTACACAAGCTCTGGGGAATTGTCAGTTAAGTCGGTTTATTGGAGTTGCCGGGAATCAGCGCATCATAATATCGACCCCTTTTGGAATTATATTTGGAAAGCTAAACTCCATGAGAGACACAAAATGATGATTTGGAGGATTGCTGCAGGTTGCTTGCCCACCAAAGATAAGCTAAGTAGGTTTGTTGATGTTGCTGATGCTTATTGTCCCCTCTGTAGGATGGAAATTGAAACCTCCCTTCATCTTTTTGCTCTATGTCCAGTAGCTAAGGCAGTTTGGTTCAGTAATAAATGGGGGCTGAGAATGGATTCTTTTGGTTTCTCTTCAGAAGTGGATTTCATTCATTTTTTGTGCTCACCCCCATTTTCAAACCAGCTTTGTCAAAAGAATGAGCTCTTGTTATTTGGGGCCATTCTTTGTGATGGAATTTGGAAGCTCAGAAACTAAGTGATTTTTGAAGACCTTCCCTTGAGTTGTGATGAACTAATAGCTAGAGTTGGGAAGTTATTTATGGAATTCAAAAACTCTAGACTGATTACTTCTGCATTTGTAAATATCACTCATCCTTTACAAACTTGGGTCCCTCCAAGGCGTCAATCTGTTAAAATTAATGTTGATGCAGCTATTGGTCCATTCCATTCATCCTTAGCTTTGGTGGCTAGAGACTAGAGAGGGGACTTGGTTTTTGCTTGTTCTCAAAAAGCGAAAACCACCTTCCCTCTCCAAGCGGAGGCTGAAGCTGTGAGATGGGCTACCTCTTTAGCTGCAAAGTTGGAAGCTGACAATGTCATTATTGAAACAGACTTTAAGATTTGTCATGATGCTATTCATGAGCTGATTTTGCCCCCGCCTTGGAGAATTGCTTCTATCTTAGCGGACTTGAAGTCTCTTATATTTACTTATTCTAATGTGTCTGTCTTCTAGGTTCCTAGGCTAGCTAATATGGCAGCTCATTCCCTAGCTAAGTGGTCTCTTGCTTGTAATTTTTTTGGTTCTTTTGATTGGGGTAGCTGTCCTCTTTGTTTTGCTTCTGTAATTAAGAAGGAAACGCTGGGCTAGCCTTTGTTTGTTTTTTGTCTCTCTATTCAATAAAATCTTTCTTTTCCATAAAAAAAAAAGTAGGATTGCCACAACCAATCACCCCTTATCTTCTTCTCAAAAAAATAAAAATAAAAAAATAAAAAATCACCCCTTTATCTTTTATAAATATAAATGGTCCATTGTACACATGTAGAGGTCAGTGAAATCATTTGTACTTTGTAACTGTTTAGAGCTCACTAATGTTGAATTACCTCCACCATCATAATTTAGAATATGAGATGGTTTTGAGTTTGAATTTACCACTGAGTTTTTGTTTATTAAATCATCCTTCCATCAATTTCTTTGTCATGTCAAAATTTTTGGTGGAGTTGTTTTAATCAGATTAGTGTGGATTGTGGTTATACCTACTCTTCACTCAATACAGCCCACTTTGTATTTTATGAAGAGATTAAATTTTATAAAAATGTGGTATAAAATCCAAGTTTTTTTTTACACCCTCCAATTCCAACATGTCACATTATTTTATCATATATTAAAGAATGAGCACAATCACACTTAATCAATTCTAATACCCATTTGAAAATCCAATCAAATTGGAAGTTTATTGAGATATTATTAGACGTGGTAGGATATATTGAGTTTTAAGTAAAAAGACGATGTAACAATCTTTTATTAGATGATGTACAACATGAATTTTAAACCGGTCCTTACCAAGTTCACTCTTTTATGAAACTCAAGTCTACCCAAGACCCTAAATCGGGCCTGTTCAGCTCAGTTTCAGCCAAAACGACTTGTCGGATTCACGGTGGGCCTTATCAAGACCAAATAAACGACACCACACTGCTCTCACTTTCTAGTTTTTCCAGTCCACACCACACACACAAATGACACAATTCCATTTCCAAGGTCAATAATTAAAGACGAAGCAATTGCTGAGAGAGTATCAAGAAGTTTACCTTGACCCTCCATAAAGAATAATGGAGCTAGTTTAAGGACAATATTGACTATTGAGGTGACTTTCTACCATCAAACAGAAAGCCATGAAAATCATAAATTTTATAAAGTGGATTAGTTTGGGACACGACCATTAAAAAAAAAAAGATTAGGTTAAGCTTGCTTATTGTAAATTTAATTTAATGGATCATTTTATAAAAATAATATATATTTTTAGCCAAAGTAAATTCTACAATCTACTACAAAGTACAGACATGTTTGATTCTGTTTTCAGAGAAAGTATTTAAAAACTATTTACAAGTAACATAATAAATTACTGACAGGAGGATAGTTTCTATAATAAAAATCTCAAAATAATGTTTAAAAATTCATTTGGTAGCATTCTGTTGCAATTTGTTTCAAATTTTTTGTGAATTTATAAATAAGAAACTATTTTGAAAAAATAAGAACCAAACAAGCCTTGCTAAATTTGCGTGGATTCCACTCATTTTATTTTTAAGAGTTGAAAACACATTTTAAAAACACTAAAAACAAGTAACATCCACTTTTTAAGAGCATTTTTCATCTGATGTGCAAAACAAATGCTTTTGTTTAGATTACCAAAAACCACTTTTTCCTATTTTGCAAAACACTTTTACAACATATCATACATTTCATTCTTTATTTTGGATACATCATATTAAATTTTTTTTTCTTGTTTAGAGGAGTTTAAAGGAGAGAGAAAGAGTGAATAAAACAATGATGGAAAATTTTTACATAAGCTACAATGCGTGTGTATATGTAGATGAACATAATAGAATTGTGTATGATTTCATGCAAAATAAAAAGTGAATGGAGCTAGTCTTTTCCCCCACTTGTTTTAGCTACATTGTTAATTATTTTGCATTTTAAAAGGTTTTACATAACTGATGAGAATACTCTAACAATATAATTTGAGCATTTTTTTTTTTTTGGCTTTATTTTACTCAATTAGTAAAGTCAATTGTCATTGAATAAATGATTTAGGTTCCAATCACACTTACACCAAAAATCAATTAACATATTAATTTGATGAAAGAGTATCATTATAAGTTATAATAAATAAACATCATAAGTAAAAGAATCATCCAAGTTTAAATCCCCTCATTCAATTATTAAATTACATAATAATAAACTATCATGTCTCTATTTTTTTAAAGGGTAAAATACAGTAATTATCTCTTAGGTTTAGACTAATATCAACCTGGTTTAAGATATTTCAAAATTAATCAACTTGTTTCCTAAACACAAACAAACATTGAAAAAATTTGTTTATGTTAATTGTAGCAGTATGATTGACTTTTATATAAGTTAGCTGTAACGTCGTTTATGAGTACATTACATGCCATCTATGTTTAAAAACCAAATTAGTCAATTTTAAAATATACCATTTGGAATTAACCCAAACCTTTACCCAAAAAATAAATAAACCAAAAAGTACCATTTATCTACTATACCACATGGCAAATATTGAGCTTCTCATTATTTTGTAAATAAAATATTCTTTTTCCATTAATAAAATTTAAAAACCATTAAAAAAAGAACAAAAAAACAAAAAACAAAACAAAAGTTCAAAAAAAAGGGAGATGTACAAGACAAGACGCGCTGTCTCAAAAGTCTTTGTCTTTAATCTTAAAACAATTAATATTTGAAAGCAAAGCAAAAGCTCCAACTCAGAGAGAGTTGGGTTGGGTGTGTGTGTTTTTTCCATTTTCCATTTTCGTCATCGTCGTCATCATCATCATCTCTCTCTCTAACATGGGTTCCAGCAATAGTCGACTGGAGTCACGCCCTTCTCGGCCACCACGAGTCAACGGCACCAATCGCTCTAACGTCTTCTCTCTCATCTGTGGTGGCTCCTCTTCTCGCGCTACCCATCAGGTACACCATTTTCAACCCAAAAAAGCTTTTATCTTTTACTTAATTTTTACCAATAACCATTTCGTTTTTGTGTTTATTTTCCATCAATTCTTGAATCTTGATATTCAAGATATGGCTTTTTGATGATTTGGGTTTTGCTCAATCGGTGCCAAAGATCGTCCCCATTCATCATCACCATCGAGGAAACTTGTTCTTTTTAAGCTGTAAATCTAATACCCAATTTATGGTTTTTGATTGCTTTCATCATCTTAGTGTGAATTTGCAATTGAAAATTTTTTAAAGGCTTTTTGGGTGATTTGGTACTGACCAATTGATGCAAAATATGGGTTCCTTATCGGTAATGATAGGGTTTGTTTAGTTATTTTGATTATCGCCTTATATAAAGGGAAAAAAGGGTTGTTTTCTAGTTATTTATTTATTTTAATATTTGTTTCTTGTGTTTTATTGGATGTATGAATGTGTTTATTGTTGGATATATGGTGTCAATTGTAATAGTTTTTAATTATGTGGTGTTGGAGTCTTAAGCATCTGGAATTTTGGTGAATTGGGTCATTCATTTGAAGTCTTAACTTACCTTCACAATACAATCATGCCATATAAACATGAAGAAAAAGGATTAGATATAGGATTTAGGGTCTACTATATAGTTGGTTTACTAAATTGGACACTTAACTCGGCAAGTCGAAATTGTAATTTTTTATTTATTTTTAATATTTTTATGATTTCAGCATTTAGTGATGTCAAGTCTTATTAATTTTAGTGAATGGTGGAATGCTCTTTAGGGTTGAAACTTCTGATCTTGGACAATTAAAACTTATTGAACTGATCTTAATTGGAGGTTTTTGATGTGGTAATTTTCCTAAAGTGGCTGTTAAATTTGTGTGGTTTCCTTCTTAAGCTTGGAAGCGGTCCATCATTGCATTGGATGTCATATTTATGGAATCTGCCTATGGTAAAATAATGATAGTAGTTGTTGTTCTAAAGTTCTAAGGAAAAAAAAAAAAAAAAATTTGGACGATGGGAATGAAGAAATGTAATTCTTATTACAAAGTAGTATCATTTGTTTTTTAATGATGATTGGTCAATATGCTTATGAAGACAATCTGTAATTTGGCATTTTTTCTTCTTCCTCTTTGGAAGGTGATGAAGAATGTCCACTGGGTGTGTGGCCTTTGAATGGTTCTCTCTGGGGATCAGCAGTGATATGATTAACAATCATTGAGAAGAAGTTCCTAAGGGCCCTTTTGTAGATGTGCTCTAGTATGACTTCTATAAATTGAACAGAGCAGGCTATTTATTTACTTGTAAGATACTTTCTGGCTTCAATTTTCCATAATCATCGTAACTTGGGGTCCTCTTCATCTTTAGAGTGCTCTTGGGACAGCTGAATGGTTTTGCAGTTTGGACCATCTGTGTGGGTAGAGAGCTTAAAACAGTATTGTTAACTCAACTGTGAGGATGTAGTGAGGGTGGCACTATTTCAGTAATTCATGCAATATTGTGTTATCTGGATAAGTCTAATTTTTCGTATTTGAAATCTCTCTCTCTCTCTCTCTCTCCATATGTTGGTAAAACCATAAAAGCACCAGGCGCACTTAAGCACAAAGGCCTCCTAGAGCCTAGGTGCAAAGCGCAAGTGCAAGCGTGTGCTTGATTGAAGGGAAGCGCACATTTAAAAAAAAAAAATTTGATAATAATTATTAATGTGCAATACAATAATCAAGTGATCAAATATTCATATAAATTTAAATAAAACATTTTATTTATTTCATATAGCATTTATATAAGCCCCTCCTTTTGCAATATTACCACAAAAATTGCAAGTCAAGTCATTTTTAGTATTTGGACAAGCTAGATATGAGTACTTATGTCAAGATCCTTGAATCTCTGGTTGCCATAATGCGCTATGACTGCTTACTAACGTTAGTTAATAATTTAATCACTTAATAAGTATAAGTCTATAAAAATTAGTCAATATAAGTCATAAGATCAATGGTGGACTATGGAGTGATTGTGGTCCCGAATGGGTCTTATAGAATTTGTAAAGTTGGAGAGGTTGGGAGGTGTATCTGTGAATGGTAGCACACCATAACATTGAATTTATATACCAAATCAATAGTTTATATCAATAGTGTTTAGACTTAAGATCTTATGGTTACAATTCAGTTTTGAATTTTTTTTTTTTTAAAAAGCGTGCTTCTTTGAACGCGTCCCCACTTTAGAGGTGAAAAGTGCTGGAGCTTTGGCATTTTGTGCTTAAGTGTTTTTATCAACGCTGAATCTCTCTCTCTCTCTTGGATGTGCGTATCTTGTCGGTAATTTGCTGTGTCCTTTCAGAACTATATATCCTGAAAAAAGTATCCACAGATTTTATATTAAGGGATTCAGGCACCTTTGCATGTGAATGTAATTTAGGACCTTTAACTCTATATTATATAAGCATGACAACTTTTTTAATCGAGTTGGTGATGGTTAGAAACCAATGGCCATATTAGATAAGTGGGTGAATGGTTTGCTGCTGTTTTGCAATGGACATAGACTTATTATGTTTAGCTTCCTGATTGAAACACATCAATATTTAGATTTAAAAGATCCTGAAGGAAAGAGATCCTGAAAAGTACACACAGCTTTTATACTGAGGGTTTTAGGCACCTTTGCATGTGAACGTAATTTGGGACCTCCGACTCTATTTTAAACACAACAACTTTTGTAATTGAGGTGATGCTGGTTAAAATCCAATGGCCATATCATATTAGAGGGTGAATGGTTTGGTGTTGCACCAATATTTTAGATTTAAAAGAACCTGAAGAAAAGAGAAAGCAAACAGGTAACAGAGCCTTCTAGTTGTCCGAGCATTAATGTGATAATCCCTTTGTCTCTATCTAAGCAACAATATCAAGCGATCATGAATTATTTCAAAATTTAGAATATTCTATATATGTGGTCTTGAACATTCAACCATTCATATTGTTCAATTTTCTTGTGACGTGAGTTTTGCACTTAAAAAAAAATATTAAATGATGAAACAACTAATTGGAAGATGTTCTTCTACTGCAGTTGGAAGATCGTCCAGCTGAATTTCTGGTGGATTCTGCAGAACATTCTAATCAACTCATCAATGAAGTTCAGAACATCACAGAGGAAACCACTCTAAGTACTGGTACTGGAAGGTTCTCTTGCTCAAATACTGAAATTGGTGCCTCATCTGAAAGCAGTATTTTGGCTAGTGAGGATACTTCAGTTGAACATGGTTCAGTATACATTGAAACTAATAATCGAGGGAAGTGCTTTTCTGAAAGTAAGGAGCTAGTTCCTCCTCATCAGGTAAGTGCTGGTCATAGTCATGATGAGTCTTATAGGGATAGTGGTACTACAGCTAGTACTTCGTTAAAAGAACAACAATCTTCAGACCCAGTCTCTGTTAATGTTTCCACTAACAAGGATGCAGTCAATGGTATTGATGATTCAGTGGACAGGAGAGTACCTCAGATATGTCCCAAGGTTCATCCTAGCAGCTCATCTTCTCAAGAGATAGGAGATTCAAGTTCCCGTAGAGTGTCTGTTGAGAATCACATTGGTGAAGTAACTGCATCTGATTCTGATTCTGTTCCTCATGAGTCCAATTTACCAGTAACATTTCGATCGTTGGGAGATGGATCTCTTCCGGAGGCAATACCTTCAGGTTTAGGATTCCTTGTTTCCAATAGGGACCGGAGCTGGGCAGATGGAAGTGTACTTCAGGTTGATGTGGTGACTATCTCTTCCAACATTATTTCAAGTAGCAATGCCGATGAAGGTAATCGGGAGGTCAGAAGGAACAGTAGAAGACTGTTTTGGGATGCTTTTTCAAGACGCAGTTCTAGAAGGAACAGCGATTCTCCGACCATTCTTTTGTCAACGGATGATACTGATGATTTAGGATCTCATGATAGATGGCTCCTTGATTTGAGTGGTGACTTTTTTGATGATGGTGTTGGAAGTGATCGTGGATATCTGGGCAGTAGAATTCACAGATTGAATGAACAACGACGGCATTCAAGATCTGAGGTGATTCTTGGAACTCCTTATTATATTCTCTCTATGGCTTCATTCTTTTGGAATTGTTTGAGCTTATGGTCAGTGTGGTGTAGTATTTTGAAACTATTCATTTCCATTATATTCTCATAAGTACACTTTTTACCTACACCTGATAATGTTTGTTGAAGTTTCTCATTATTATTATACATTGTCAATGTAGTTATTGTAATGGGCATATGTTGCTAGCTATATTTTGTGTACTGTCTAATCTTACTTCATGCTCCTTGGTAATTTTTATCAACTGCTCCTGCATAGCTCTTTGCAAATCAGGGAAAGACTGTAGTAGTTGTTGTAATGGGGCAGCTAAAGTGATATATGGTACTTTTAAATTTTACTTTTTGCTCATGAACTGCTTCTGCATAACTCTTTGCAGATCTGGGAAAGACTTCGTGGAAGCCTTGATGACAATGGCAGGCGAAATACCACTTGTCCATCAGGTCTTCACCAAGATGGTAGATGCTCATGTGAGTCACTCTCGATGAATGAAGAATCTAGTACTCGTGCAAGTATATCACGCATAGTCATGCTTGCTGAAGCTTTATTCGAGGTGATTTTCTTTTCTGAACTAGCTGATTGCCTGTAAAGGGACACTTTCTTTTTTTTTTTTTGGGGGGGGGGGGGGGTGGTGGGGGGTTACTTTGCACCAGAAACTGAGGTGTAAGTGTAAGACCAAAATTTTTTACACTTCCTAATATGCCACCAGACCCTTTTTTAACGATTAACACTTAACACTTTATCAAGGTTTCTGCGGCCATAATTTGGAGAAGATGGGTTGGGGTGTGTGGGTGTCTTTTGAACTATATTCCATCATATAAACTTAAGAATGTTTGGGGTTCTATAGGAATATTTCACTTTGTTTCATGTAGCATTTGAAAACATAAATAGGTTAACTTTTGTATCAAATTTGGATTTTGGTTTGTTCAGAAATGCTCCTGTTTCTATTTGATTGTATATTAACTTGTTTACTGATCCCTTAGTTGTAAGAGATGGGATAGTTGTGAGATTTGGGTCCTCAGAGAATGTGAAATTCTTGCTCATGGCTACTTGGATAAAATTCTCCGTTTATCAATGATCCTTGAACCAAACAGTGTCTCCTTCCCCCATAAATAAGCAGTGTGGTGTAAGGCCACAGTCAGATCCTGTGTTGGTTCTTGAGTTGTATTTTCCTATCCAAAATATTCTTATTTATTCTTTCAACTGTTGAAGTATCGGATCACAATAACATCTGTGGAATTCCACCGATTATATTGGTAACTTAGTTTTGTTGTAATGTGTGATTTGCAGGTTTTGGATGAAATTCACCGTCAGCCTGTGTCACTTTCCCTATCTATGGTTTCACTCCCAGCCCCTGAATCAGTTGTTGACTCTTTTCCTCTCAAGAGTCACAAAAAGGTTGAGACAGCTGATGGCAGTGAAGCAGAACAGTATGATTCTTGTCATATCACTGTCATTTATGATTATATATATGTGTGTGTATTTATTAGTGAACTATCATGTGCATTGAGCATGCTTGTGTATGTGTTGGTAATGAGTTATATTTTGATAGGTGTTACATTTGCCTGGCTGAGTATGAGGAAGGGGACAAAATCCGAGTTCTTCCTTGTCACCATGAGTATCATATGTCATGTGTTGATAAGTGGCTTAAAGAGATACACGGGTATGTCATTGCCACTCTGTACTTCTTCCTTTATTGTCTTTTTTCTCCCCTATTCATATTATAATCCTTTTTTCCCCTGATGCATCTCTCTGTCTTTCTCCATTGGTGTTTTACAGAGTATGTCCACTTTGTAGAGGAGATGTTCGTGAGGGTTTGACTGAATCTTCTGTTTCTAACTCAGAAATCCCTTCCCTTTGATAGAATTGTACATACTGATGTAAATAGTGATAACCTCTCACACTGTCACGCATAAAATGTGAATTCACAGTCTTTATATATTGAACTGTATCGCAATTTAATGTTACTTTTTCCTATTTTGTAGCTTCTGTTCCTCATGATCTGGTTTGTGCAACTTTTCATACCAGTTTAGAAATTGAGATTTTGCTGCTCGGCCCTTTAGCTTCTTCATTGTTATACCTTCTATTAATTGTTTATAAATATGATTAATCTAACTTACCCAGGCCCATGCATGATGTTGACTCAGCTGCAAGGTTCCTGCATGTGTTGCCATGGTTTTTAGTAATGTCATGTTGTAGTCTCCTACATGAATGTCTAGAAATGATCACTGTAATGGAAGATGCACCTTTACATATTTTTGAATGGGACTTGGAAGGGAGAGGACAGGAGAGTGAACTTGAATTAAAAAAGAAATGTTTCTTGGGGATGCCATTTACAGAATTATTACTGGATTGTGAATACGACCTCTCAGAGCAGGTTGTGATCTTTAAATAAGGGAGACTCTCTAAAGGATATTTTAAACAAAGTATGTCAAGGTGGTATGCTGTGAAAGCACATGAGACAAATTGAATATTTTGTTGCATGGGTTATCAACTGCAAAGGCAAAGGTCGTTTTTCTTGAACTGATTGGTGGTTAGCCTCATATTGGGTGAAAAAACGGCTGTTCTTACCATTGTTTTGGAGGATGAGGCTTTTGGTGGAGGTCCTAAAGGTGGAGTAGAAAAGAAAAATTAGGAGAGGGAGAGTGAGTCTAACTTAATATTTTGTATCTCAGGAAAGTCAAGATATGACAAGACTAACTCTACTTCACTAGAACTCAAGAAGGGAGAAGAGAGAGTGTTTTTGTGTGTTTTGGAATGGAGGAGAGGTGGAGTTTATATAGTAGTGGGGGAAAAAATATA
This sequence comes from Notholithocarpus densiflorus, assembly GCA_030021035.2. Taxonomy (NCBI): domain Eukaryota; kingdom Viridiplantae; phylum Streptophyta; class Magnoliopsida; order Fagales; family Fagaceae; genus Notholithocarpus; species Notholithocarpus densiflorus. The sequence goes on from JARYZH020000003.1 coordinate 5,901,254, forward strand.
AATGAAATGACATTTAATGAGGGTTGACAAATGATTAAAGAGAATCATGAACTTAGACCCTATTTCAGTATTTAGAGAAAACTGGTGCATTAAATTTGGAGGTTGGTGGGAGTGATGAGCAATCCAATTGTCTAAAACCTCGGTTTTTTTTTGTAACTCTTATAACAGTTTTCAGAGCTAATTTTGAAAAATCATATCTTTCCCAATTTTGATTAGAATTGTCTCATTCCTGTACTCAAATTGAAGCTTCAGATGTTTAGTTTCTGAAAAAATTAACCCCACTCATAAATTTAAAATATTCTGGGAGATATTAACGAAATGGTGAGCAGAGGTCATTTGTTGGAAAATAATTTCAGCATAATTAACATTAATAGACTCCAAATTAATTTCCAATTAACATTAATAGACTCCAATTACTTTCATTTTAGATTTAATCAGTCCCAAATTTATCCCGATTAAAAAAGATAATTACACAAATTACTCATTGAATAATTAATGTTTGGTTATCTAATTAATTGAGTGTTTGCAACCTTACCATAAGTTGTAGTTCTAGCCAATCAAATTATGACACGTCATCAATTTCAAATTGATTATAATTATATCCATTTGGAATCTATTGTTCATAATTACATATAGTCGGACTCAATTTGTGACAGTGCATCTTGACCATTAAAACTTGATTTGATGATAACTTTCAATTTGATAGTTCGATTAAGGCTTATGACCAGTCAATTTAATCGTTACAACATCAAGATCATTTTGATGAAACAAAATTAAGGATCTAATTGTCAAAATTAAGATGACTATTTTCAAGGTAAAATTACTGTTTTATCCTCTATGTGAAGTTAAATGCGGCTTGCAAAATGAAGTATCAACAAGAAGAAACCATAAATGTGGATGTGATGGGTAGGAGTTAAGAATTATTTAATTTTTATTGATTATATATATATTTATATTTATATACTTGATGTGAATAATTTGTTAAATATAAGAAAATAGTATATGTTAAATCATGTTATAAACATATATTTTTTTTTATAAAAACCATTCTAAACATATTTTATGTGTTTATATATGTTTTATTTTTTTATTTCTTTGTGTATATTTCGCTTCCCCCCGCCCGCCCCTTAAATGAAATTTTGTAGTTTTGTCATTGACTCAAAGGCATGCCATGGACATTATTTGGAGGTTTAACAGCGTGAACCAATAATGTGAATAAGGTCCTATTCTTATAGGATTCACTTCACATTAAGATAAATCAAAATCTTTCTAAAAAAAAAAAAAAATCTGGTTACGCTTCAACCTACATTACAAATGTGTATTTATTTATATATGATTTTTTACATTAATATTGTCAATAATAATTTTAAACAAAAAAAAATCATTGTAATTTATATATATCATTAATAATAAGTGTTTAGCATATCACCCATGCACTTTTTTTGTGTGAAAAAAAAAAAAAAACCATGTCTTAGCACAAAAAATTAATTATTTTTTTAATAATTATTTTCTCTTCTAATTAGTGGGCTTTTCTAAGTACGAGTGTACAACGGCCCAGAGGCGGAGACACTGATTTTAGTTGAGAATAGGAACACAACTCCGAATTCCTACAGAACACGGTGAACAATGTTAGAGTCCGAAACTTGTTATGAATTTCCACCAAGGCACCAACCGTGACTCCACGTTTCCTAATCCGGTAATCCCCACAGAACTCAGTTTTTAACAAAGGTTAAGGTTAAACCTCAAAACTGTTCTTATAAATACTTCCCACAAGAAATTACCGGGTTCTCGTGGTGGATAAGTGACGTGGTCCATCATTTCATTTAAAGACTCCCATCTGTTTAAAATTGCTAAGTTAAAACTCAGCAATTTTAAACAAATAGAAGTTTTTTAGTGGAATAGTGGACAAGTTATGTGGTCCACCAGATAAGAGTATATAATTTCTCCAGATATTCCCAAAACACTTAAAACTACTCTTGCTTTTGTTCTGTTCTGTTGTTTCCTTTGTTTCTATTTAGTCAATAACATGGCAGAGAAAGCATCAACATCCATGGATTCCCTGAATGATAAGAAGAAGAAGAAGGCTCCCAATAGGTTGGTCGTGGAGGAACCCATCAACAGCGACGACAACTCTGTGATCTTACTACACCCTGATACCATGCACACCCTCAACTTCTTTCATGGTGATACTATGTTGATCAAGGGGAAGAAGAGACGGGACACGGTTTGCGTTGTTCTTGATGAAGCTGCTTGTGACAGTTCCAAGGTTTTTATGAACAAGGTGGTGCATGCGGTCTAACCTCAGAGTCAGGCTTGGTGATGTGGTTTCGATTCATCACTGTCATGGTATTAATTACGGCAATAAAGTTCACGTTCTTCCTATTGATGACACCATTGAAGGCCTTACTGGGAGTATCTTTGATGCCTACTTGAAGCCTTATTTTATGGACTCGTTTAGGCCGGTGAGGAAAGGTGATCTTTTTGTTGTGAGGGTGGGGACGAGGAGTGTAGAGTTTAAGGTTATGGGGACTGATCCTGCAGAGTATTGCATTGTTGCACCTGAGACTGAAGTTTACTGTGAAGGAGAGAAGATGAAGAAAGTGTGGATGAGATTGGTTATGATGATATTGGTGGTGTTAGGAAGCAGCTTGGTCAGATTCGTGAGTTGGTGGAATATTGGAGTGAAGCCTCCCAAGGGAATTTTGCTATATGGGCCTCCTGGTACTGGAAAGACACTCATAGCGAAGGCTATTGCTAATGAAACTGGGGCTTTCTTTTTCTGTATTAATGGTCCGGAGATTATGAGCAAGATGGCTGGTGAGAGAGAGAGTAATTTGAGGAAAGCTTTTGCTGCAGCAGAGGAGAATGCTCCTTCGATTATATTTATTGATGAGATTGACTCTATTGCTCCCAAGCGTGATAAGACCGGTGGAGAGGTAGAGAGGAGGATTGTTTCACAGCTTTTGACATTGATGGATGGTGTGAATTCCCAGGCACATGTTATTGTTATTGGAGCCATCAATAGGCCTAATAGTATAGACCCTGCATTAAGAAGGTTTGGGAGGTTTGATAAAGAGATTGATATTGGTGTTCCGGATGAAGTTGGGCGTCTTGAGGTTCTTCATATCCATACCAGGAAGATGAAACTCTCTGAAGATGTGAACTTGGAAAGAGTGGCCAAGGAAACTCATGGACATGTGGGTGCGGATCTTGCGGCTCTTTCTACCGAAGCTGCACTACAATGTATTAGAGAAAAAATGGATGTGATTGACATGGAGGATGAAACCATCGATGCTGAGGTTCTCAACTCCATGGCTGTCACCAATGATCACTTTAGCGCTGCTCTTGCAACTAGCACTGCCTCTGCTTTGCGTGAAACTTTTGTGGAAGTGCCTAATGTTTGCTGGGAAGACATTGGTGGACTTGAGAGTGTCAAGACAGAGCTTCAAGAGACAGTTCAATATCCAGTGGAGCATCCTGAAAAGTTTGAGAGGTTTGGGATGTCACCATCTAGAGGAGTTCTTATTGAAAGTGCAAGTAATATCTCACAGCAGAAGTGCACAAAGGTGGCTAGTAGTGCAGCAGCTACTGATGTGAGATGCACCAGCCAAGCCACAAGGTAGCAGGCAGTGCAGCAGTTGCTGATGACAAGTGTGTTGATCAAGCCACGAAGGCAGCAGCTACTGATAGGGAGTGCACTGCTCAGAGCACAAGGATTGCATCAAATGGCTTGATGAGCACAGAAGTGTTAGAAATGTTTGAAGCCATGCCAGATCACGAGTTCTTCATCCAATAGCATTGAAGAAGTTAGTTCTGCAAATCCAGGAGTCTTTTGCTCTTGGATTGCCACGTGTACAGATTCTGGAAGGTCCAAATAACAGAATTTGGCGCCAATTGTAGGGTGGTTATATTTTTTTGTGTATATAAAACAGAGTACAGTTATGTATTATTTCATTCATTCCATTTCTTGTAATTTTCTTCTCCATCAATGAAATTCTCTCAATTCTATTTAGATTCTCTAGTTTTTACAGTTCTCTTCTATGGTCCTCCTGGTTGTGGAAAAACCCTTTTGGTCAGGGCTATTGCCAATGAATGTCAGGCTAATTTCATTAGCATCAAGGGTCCTGAGTTACTCACAATGTGGTTTGGAGAGAGTGAGGCCAATGTTACGGATGTTTTCGACAAGGCTCGCCAGTCAGCACCTTGTGTCCTGTTTTTTGATGAACTTGACTCCATTGCTATTCAGAGAGGAAGTGGAATTGGAGATGCTGGTGGTGCTGCTGATAGAGTTTTGAACCAGCTTTTAACTGAAATGGATGGGTTATGTCATTGGAGCTACTAATAGGCCTGATATAATCGATCCAGCACTTCTAAGACCCGGTCGTCTTGATCAATTGATCTATATCCCTCTGCCGGATGAGGCTTCACGGCTTCAGATATTTTCAAATCTTGTCTTAGGAAATCACCTGTGTCAAAAGATGTTGACCTTACAGCTCTTGCCAAGCTTACAGGAGGCTTCAGTGGGGCTGATATCACAGAAATATGCCAGCGGGCTTGCAAATATGCCATTAGAGAGGACATTCAGAAGGATATTGAGAGGAAAATTGGCACTAAGGCAAAGGATTCTGCAGATGAAATGGCTGAGATCAAGGAAGCAGGCTCACTTTGAGGAGTCATTGCAGTTTGCGAGAAAGAGTGTGAGTGATGCTGACATCCGCAAGTATCAAGCTTTTGCTCAAACATTGCAGCAATCCAGGGGCTTTGGGTCTGCTTCCTATGAAGATCCTGTTGTTGATGATGCACCTCCTGCTACTTCGAGTTCCTCCACATCTATTCGTGCCATTCCAGAGCAAGTGCTTGGAATTCAAGCAACTCAGGGAGACATGTTGCAGTCTTTACTGACCGCTCAGGCTGCACACGGTCAGCTCTTGGATACACTGATGGGCAATATGGCTGATTTGCGTATCCAGCTTCATCAGCTGAAAAGTTCTTTGTCCTCCACATCACCTCCTGGACCCTCTGATTGAGTTTGATTTGCCAATGCGTGACAAAAGGGGGGAGTATATGTAAAGCCCAATGTTAAAATCTGTTTGCATCTTCAGCTGATGGGGTTGATGATGCTGAGCTTTTTGATTAGTTGCCTGATAATGTTTTATTTTCTTTCTATTTAGGATTAGGACTTTGATATCCAGAGAATCAGAATCATACAATTCTTTGTAGCTAGAATAAGAATTATAGGATTTTAAATTTAGTTTTCTCTCCCTTCTTTACTTTCTGCAATGAACTTTAGCTTTAATGTATTTGCTGTAACTCAAAACTATAATGATTGTAGTTGTTTCTGCAACAAGTGATTCAATATAATTCAATTTTTACCTTTAGAAGAGCTTCCTTTCTGTTGGTCTTGTCAATTGTAATTGTTTACTCTTAATTCAAATTAAATTCCTTATTAATAATTTTTTAAATCGCTACTGTATGACAATCACTTCAGAAATGTTTTCCATAAGCAAGCGGTAGGCACACAACACCGCTATAGGGAAACAATTAAAATGGACTAATTGCACTTTTAGCGGCAGGAAGAAATGCCGCTATATGTGTAAACCTTTAGTGGCGGGCGATAAGCGCCGCTATAGGATTTCATTTAAAACATAATATGTACACCTTTAGCGGCGCTTTTTGACTGCTGCTATAGATTCATTTTTTTTAGTGGTTTTTAAAAACCACTCTTTGCTGATAAATAAATTGTTCACAAACTTGTTACAAATAACCAGTAATAGTTTTAACTCTACTAACACAAAACCACAAATATAACTAATTAACAACACCACAAATGTCTCCAAACTAACGTAATATTAACATAGAACTATATTATCAAATACATAACATTGTCTATAACCACCATCATAAGATTAACAAAAAAAGATGTGGTCCTTTGAATAAAATAACTGCTCAAATTAAGCTAGTACTATAATCAAAGTTCCAAAGTGTTTAAAAATATCCTTCAACACTTGCAAAAAATGCGGTTGTTCTTCCGTAGTTCTTTGTACACAAAAAAGTCCTCGAACACCAAAATAAAACTTAAAAGCTGCTTGGGTGATGCAATGTGGCTGATGATTTTTGGAGAGCTGAAGATTGTTGGACCGGAGGAACATCCTATGTACAAATTATGATTACTCAATAAGTGAGTATAAATGGAATAAAATGACAAGAAAATATTACCAAGGCAAAAAATGGGAACAAGTTAAAACAAAACCCCTCTCAAAATCTAGGGAAGAGCAGAAAACCATTTAACATTTTGGACCGTCAATGCCACTTTAAACCAAAAAAAGCTATTTTCACTTAACTTTTATAAACATCTGTCCACAATTGATTCTTCATAAACAAATTCTATAGTTGCAATGTGACAATCAACTTTATAGATCAAGGTTAGTGATCTCCAAAAACAAAAGTGTATTCATTCCTTAAGTTTTGTGCAAATACATGTCAATGACAATCAAACATTCCTAGTTGCTACTATATAGACAATGAAAGAAACAAAGATACAATGGATATGTGCTACCCCAGGCAAACCAAATACTAAAAAGAACAACTTGGAAACTGAGTTGATTTCCCTTGCTCTCTGTACACACTAAATATTATATACTTTCTCATCAAATACCCAAAAATTTTTTTTTTTAAAGTTTTACAATAAGACATCACATCACTGTTTTTGCAAGTGTGAACTTATTACAATCCCAAATCCAAAAGCAAATGAAAAAGAAAATTATTGCTATCATTTGTCTCATAAATTTAAAATTATGTCCCATAAATTTAAAACAGAAAAAATAAAAATCAACCCTCTATGGCCCACTAGCACTGCCAAGCTGCCAGCCCAACTCCATGCACATTTTGCAGCCAAGCAGAGCAATGCAGAGTAGAGTAGTGTAGTCTGTGTTATGCAGTGCCGTGCTAAATGATTTGGAAAATAATAGAACTGTGATAGAAAAAGAATGGTGCAGGTTGATATTAGTAACTGAAATCACCGGGGCAAAATAAAGAATGGGCCTTTTGTCTTCCTAAATTTGTGTCAACCCACAAGATAACCTCATTGAAACTCCTCTATGTTTCAATGAAAACACCAGCTATCCACTTACTTTCGAGTTCAAACATGGGGGAAAGGAATTGCCTGGCACCAATCAAATATAAAGATTTACTTCCACAATTAAGATTAAGCTAAAGATCAAACAAAAATAAGGGCATGCTATAATAAGTAGGGATAAACGGATAAACCTTCAATGGTAACCCAACAAAGGAAAGGCATGGGGCTAAGGCTGGTGGGAAAATATGCCTGTAAAATGGCTCCACACGGTTGTAATCCACAGTCACAATGCCATTAGTTTCAAAAAAAGGAAAATGATACTTGTAACTTAAACAAGGCAAATAGCTTTTTATTATTATTATTTTCAGTATCATGTTTGGTTTATAGAACTATCTGATTCTACTCATGCGTTGCAATCAGTATCTTTTCCAAATCATTTAGCAAACAAAAACTACAATATCAAAGTAATCATAAATTTGACTTGTTGGAAAATCATAGAACTATGACAGAAAAAGAATGGTGCAGGTTGATATTAGTAACAGAAATCACCGAGGCAAAATAAAGAATGGGTCTTTTGTCTTCCTAAATTTGTGTCAGCCCACAAGATAACCTCATTGAAACTCCTTTTTTCCCATGTTAGTATGTACTTCGCAAACATAGAGGTAATGGGGGTGGAAACATTATAAACAAACAAAACAAAACATTGCGTGCAATAAATTACTTGGCAATATTATATAGTACTTCTCTTTTGCCAGGATCCCATTAAGATTATCTTTCAACATGATGGTTCTTGGAAACGTTTAAACAGTATGCTCAAACCCAGTAAATGTGATAAAGAATTAAAGATTGAGTAATTAAGAATTGAACACAAGGCCAAAAAAAAATAATGACGATTCATACTTAAGTGCTTGAAGAGGTTTTATAGTAAATGAAGCAAATGAACTCTCCAAATCACTGATATCATTGAACCCATCCTGAAAAAAACAGAGGAAGATTTTTCTTTAATAATAAATAAGAGGCAGATGTCAAACAGATGGAAGAATGAAATTTCAACGATTCAAAGGAATTTATGAACACAAATGCAATTAAAAAAAAGAGAGAACTTCTAGCAATGTTAGTGATACCTCCTTACTAGGATCAGCATTTGAATTATTGGCCCTTTAATGGGACAGGCTCTCAACTGGGAACCCAACAAAATCATGCCCATCATTTTGCTTATTGGCAACCAGGTCTTCAGCATTTGGCATGCCATCATCCTGTATCTGCAGGCAGCACAGTTCTAATAATAAGAGAAAACAAAGCAACAGGTATGATTTTTCACCAGAAAACCCTTTGCCCAAGATATTATGAAATAAAGTAATTAGACATAAAACTAGGAACTGACACTACTTACAAGGGCATCTAAAAATGAAAAATTAATGGATTAAAAAAAGCTACATGCTTTTCTTTAAATATGCAATGGGTAAATAGCATAATGACTAATTTGTTCCATTCTTTGCCATATCTTTTGCCAATTCTTTTGTGATATAAAGAGAGTTCAGGAAACTAAGAAAGCATTACCATTGCCACTTCACCCTTTAACATTGTTGGAATTCCTTCTAGCAATCCCACTATCATCTAGCTTTTGCCCAAAAAACATGTCTCATTGGGGTACCCCTGCCAGTCACGTAGAAGTTAATATTTAATCCAGACAATAACTGTAGTAGAAGGCATTTTAACATTGAAATTAATTTAGTCAAGGCCAAATTATTAAAGTAGGAATTCTCGATATTGTGTAGGAGGCCAAGGGACAACTTTCTTCCACAGTTCAGTACATCCATTACAGGCTAAATGAGAAGTAACAAACACAATTACATAAAGTTAACTAGAAATATGTTGGAGGTGCCTTTGGAGAGGAAGGGGGGGAACCCTAACGCATGGAGCAAAGAACTCAAATGCAAGGGTTAAAGCCATCGTTAACAATGTGTTTTGTACACTGATCACAAGAGTATAGAGCAGCCTAAGCGAGATGATACAAAAATACCTGATCATGTTGGCATCAGTGGGCATAGGATTAAAAGGCAATAAATTTTGAAAATAAATATACCATAAAACCAGGAAAATAGATAGAAAGTGCTTTTCTAGTCTTGCCAGAATGTGCTTAGATGCATAAAATCATACTAACAAGCATGAGTTTTTAAATTTTCAAGGTTGAAATTCTAGGCACTTATTCCTCGAATGTACTCTTGAGGCAAAGTAATGAGAATTTACATTCAGGGTGTCATTGAAACCCAACTTAGAGACTTCTTAGCGCATGTGCACAAAAGACACAAGCATAGATATTAGCGCCATTTACTTTCTTTAAACATCAGCTATCAAGTAAACACAGAGAGGGAGAAAAAGCAAATACTTACATTTATCTAAATTGGAGCAAGCATGTCACGTGACAACATATCAATATTAAATGTTTGTTGGAATATGAATACAATCAGCCATCATAATGAACGGTTTGCAGAAACTAGAATTTTTTTTTTTTTTTTTTTTGAAAAATCACATATAGAAAATCTTCATTTAGGATAAGACCAAAACACAATGTCCACAGAATCCAACAAAATGTCTTCTTGATTCAACAAAATCATCAAAATCTCACACAAAACACAGCCCCATATAAACCAAAATCGGATAAACCATGAGGAGAGAGAAAAGCTATACCTTATCCCATGAGGAGACGACGAGGTGATCGCTGTGGTTGGAGAAGCAGGATTTGAGTGAGAGAGAGAGAGAGGCATGATTGAGAGAGAGGCGTGACTGACACAGAAAGGCGTGAGATTGGGAATTTTTAGGGTTAAAAGGGAAAAAATAATAATAATAAGGAAAAAGAAATTCCTGCGCCCAAAATACTGAAAGCCCGACTTTATTTTATTTTTAAAACTTAAATAGAAATATCCAACCAAACTCACCCAATTATTAATTGAGTTAATTGGTTTTAACTGGTACCCAATTATTATTTTTATAAATCTACCAACTCTAAAATATCCAAAATCACTAAAAATGCCAAAATACCCATTAATCCTCAAAAATTACCAAATACCCCTAAATTTATAAAATGACATAAATACCCCTCGAAACCTAAAATTTACCAAAATATCCCCTAAACCTATAAAATGACCGAAATACCCCATAAACCTAAAAAAAAAAAAATTTACCAAAATACTTAGGGGTAGCAAAATCAACCCAAACTCATTAAGAGATTGGTTAAAAGAAAAGTCCTTAGGATTGGCTAATATATAAGCTCTTATAAGCTCTACCTTTTTTTATTCATACAGTAGATTGTCCCCATATGTTGCTTGCAAATGAAAATATTAGACTTCTCATTTTTCCTTATTTTCTGCTCCTAAGTTGTGCTTTCCGAGATAAGTGCACAGGAACATGACATATGATAAGCTTCGCACCAGACTGATGCCCTCCTAGGCTCCTAGCTAGTTTTTATTAGTAGATGAAGTCAGATTTCGGGTGTTATCTTCATAATTCATATTCTTTTATAAATTCTGTCTCTGAATAAATTCTCCATTCATTGTGAAACGAATGGATACAATTTTTTTGTAGCAAGAAATTATTGAAGTGGAGCCCCAAAAAAGAAAAAAAAAAAGGATGGGGCAATGAACTTAAGATGGTAACATAGTGGCTTTAAACAATGTTTCCAAGTAAATTATGGTACAAAAGAATTTGAATTACTTGAAGAGTCTTTCATGGTTCATATGGTACATAAAAGTAAACTGATATAGGGGGTACTCTACTTACAAGTCTCCCTATTGGGTACTACATAAAAGTAAACTGATAGGGTACTCTCGGGAAAGAGAGAAGAAACATATGTAAAAAACTTAACCCATCAAAGAAGAGCCATGCCTTGGAGTCCAGAAGGGATTCTGCTCTTGGAAAATAGCTGATTCAGATCTCAGCTTATTTCCATTGCTTTCTGTGTAATCATGAAAGAAAGGATTGTTTTGGAAGCCCTTGCTACTGTTAGCACTAGAGAATGGATTATCATTATTATGACTGAAGAGATTGGGGTGACAGTTCTCATCATCTTCAAATGTTGTCCATCGCATTGAGTTGCTGCTATGTTTCTCTCTGGCAGCATTTCGCATATTCTCCATCTCTCCGACGTGGTCTTTGAATTCTTTCTTCACAACATCCAACACAACATCACCATATCGATCGCACCACGATCTTCAACATAGAAAAACAATCCAAAAGAGAAATAAGTGATACTGTGGGATAAGCTCTAGCTAATTGTTTTGTTCAAGGCTAAAAGGACTGATTTCAGTGAGTGAGATGAGAGAAGTAGCCCTATGATCTAATGTGTGATATCTAACCAAAGAGTAGCCTTAATGGTGGAATAGTCTAATGATCTAACTGTTACTTGGGTTTGTTTTAACTTCTTTACATAACTCTTTCAATAGTCGATTCTCAAAAAAAAAAAAAAAAAAAAAAAAAAAACTCTTTCAATAGTCATATGTAGTAGCCCTATGATCTAATGTTGCATATACACCCTGAGGCCTTATTGGTCCTTATAGGTCGAATAGTCTAATGATCTAACTGTGAATTGGGTTTGTTTTATATTTAGGTAGCTGTTTCAACATTGTCATTTGTGAATAAGAAAAACTCTTCATAGCCATTGCAAAGAATGGACTAAGGGTAAAAAAGAAAAAGAAAAAGAGAGAAAGTTGGCTCACTTGGGAAAGAATTTTTTCAGGTCAGCCTTGTCGACAGGAAGCTGGGTCGAAATTGCATCAATTTGATCATTCCTGATAAAGTCAAACAAGAAGAGAAGGTTAGCATATTTATATTTGTAAGACAAATATGGTCACATTCAGACACATGCCAAAAAAAAAAAAAAAAACTTAGACATGAGTACACAATGCTTACGAGAATTGAAGATTGGGGTTTGTGGTGCAGAGTTCTGTTTGGATTCTTGACAGCTCCTTCTTTATATTATCCCCTAAGACCTTCATATAGAAAAAAGAAACAAGTTCAACTTCAGCACAAACTTCCAAATAATTCCAACTACATATTAGCCAACTAAATGAAAAAAAGATTCTTATATAAGCTATTCCAAACCTTATCTATGAAGAAATCAGAAGGAGAACCATCGGAATGCAACTTCCTTTTGATCATTTTCGTGTCAGGCCCCTCGCCCATAGGGCTTGAGACAAGCCTGCTTGACTCCAAATAAGCCTGACTGTCTGATCTTTCATTGAGAGGCAGAGGAGCTGTCTCATCATCCGAGTCATTTCTCTTCCATTTCTTAAACCCCCATTGCTTTTTTACCGATTTTGCTGCTTTTTCCTCAGAACCAGGACCATTATCATGATCACCAAGACCACCACTACCACCCCCATGCCCTTCTCTCTGTTCTTTATGAAACAGTGTCCTAAAAGGTTTCCTCTTCACTGACTCCGGTGGTGGCAAGCTTTCGGGCATTAGAATTGAATTTGTCTCACTTTCTTTGTGCTTCAAATGACTATCCCAAAATGGGTTTTCTTTGGATTGCCACATTTCACTCTTAGCAGATGCAGGGGAAGTGAATTTTGACTCCGTTGAGCTTAAATGTACAGAGGCCAAATCGAATATGCTCTTCTCTTCTTTGTTCTTTCCCGGTTTGTGAAAGCTGAAAGCTGAGGCTGCTCCTTTGATCTGCTTAATTGCCGAGCCGTGCTTTGATTTATTCTTGGAATTGGAATTCTCTTTGTTTATCAAACAATGCTCATCCTTTAAGTCAATCACAGACCATTCTTCTTCTGAGTTTTCTTTTGGATCTCTTGGCCCTGCAACAATTACGTCTTTGGCCTCAATTTCAGCCCCTTGAACTGCCAGTCTTTGTAACAAAGGCCTCTTTGAGGAATGGTACTCATCAGCTGAAATGCATTTTGCATAAAGGAGTTCCTGAAAAAAGAACAAAGGGAAAAGAGTTTAACATAATCAATTCCCTCTACGAAACAAAATTTGAAGGCTAACCCATTTGCTAAGAGAGTGAACAAAGTAAAAAAAAAAAAAAAATTTATTGGGTTTTTTGTCACTAAATTTTAAAATTTTCTTTTTCCATTCCTAAATTATTAAAAACGTTACATTTTTCATCCTTCCCATCCTTCCTTACTTTGATTACCTTTTATCCTACACATTTAACTAACACTATTTCTAACACTGGAGAATTTAACATGTCTAACATTGACCATTACATTTGGAAAAAAAATAAGGACATACATAAGATCAACAGGTGAAATGAAATAATTGATCAAACTTACAATATAAGAGATCTTTTTAAAGTTTAGGGATGAAAAAAGATCCTTTTTTTTTCGTTAGTCTTGCTACTCTAATCTCAAATCTTAAGCTCAATAAAAAGCCTAATACATAATGATGGGAAATTTCAAATTTATGCTAATTCAGGTTCTAAGCAATGAAATTTAAGACAAAGAAAATTGTAAAGAAATTTTACCTGCAAAAATAGCAACTTATCTCTCAAAATAACCGGCTGCTCTTGCTCTGCCGGAGAAGCGATAAGGGTCTCAAGCAAATGAGTTCGAAAAGCGGAAACCTCAGTCTCAGCCAAAATCCCTTCTTTGTGAAGACCCATAAGGTTCATAATCTGGTGGAAAGAATCTTGCTGCCATTTCAGATTATCTGACTGCAACTTTGAGAGCTTTCGATCTGAGGCCGGCAAGCGTGGCCTCTTCTTGAACCCAAAAGGCAGAATGGTCTTGCATAGAGAGGTTATTGAGTCATGGAGAGTAGAGTAGTATGCGGGTGTGTAAGAGTACACCATTTTGGAGTATTTGGTTTCTTTGTGGTGTGAACTTGTTAATGTCTGGAACAAAGACTTGGGATTTTTTTTGTGAGGTGCCAGAGCTGAGAATTGAATTTTTCAGGAAAATGTTTTTTGGGATTTCTTTTTTTTTTTTTTTTTGGTGTGAATTCCAGGTTTTGAGGGTATTTGTATTGGAAAGAGCAGAGGATTTTGTGTGTTATAGTGTAGTAGTGGTTGTTTTCAGATTTGAATTTGGGTTTTCTCCAAACGGTCACTAGAAACTAGCCGTTACGTGGAGGAAGAAAAAAAAGCTAAGGTAACGTGTCTAATGATTGAAGGACAAACGTTGTCGTTTTACTTGCTTATTATTATTCGCCATAATATTTGGGTTGGGCTAATCTTGGCTAAGTATAAGCCTGGCCCAGTTATATCATTCATGAAACTCTACCTTACTCCGAGTCAATCTTAATATTATTGCACACTTTTATTTTATTTATTTATTTATTTTTTGTTGTTGTTGTTGTTTTTTTTTAGAGAGTTTCAACTTATGGCGTCCGCTCTTGATAATAGCTCTCTATCATCAGACCAAGACACCAATCAGTTTTTGGTGTAGGCGGGGATTGAATCCTAGATCTCTTATTCAACTATCAGAGACTTTACCAATTTTTGTTGTTGTTGTTGGTTTGTTGCTATATTGCAAGAAATTTATTGGGTACTTCTCCCCCTTCTCACATGAGGGTAGGCTCCATGGTGAGACCCGCTCCTCATGTGAGAGAAGGGAGCACTACTCCTGAAATACCTAATAACTTTTTTTTTTTTTTTGATAAGACCTAATAACTTTTATATACTGCATATTTGATTAGAGAAAATTTAACGGATACTCTAAGAGCGTAGGTTTAAAAAATATTTTTAAAAACTTTTTTATGAGAAAAGAAAATAACAACTGATTTTTTTTTTTAATTTTTTTATATTTTTCATAAAAATAGTATCAAAATTTTCTTAAAATAGTTATTTAACAAATTCCTTAAGAGTACTTGTTAACCCGAGCCAATTTGGTTATCTTTAGATGTGTTTCAAAATTGTCTCTATATTATCATCATCATCATCATCATTTTTTGACCTTTAGTCAGTATCATCATGTCTATCCTCATCAATATCAAGGGTTCAATCTCATCATCACCTTCTTTCATTAGCAGCACACATGTAACATGTTGTCCTTGCTAGCATAGCATCACCTTCTTTCATTAGCAGCACGCATGTAACATCATGTCCTTACTAGCATAGCATCACCGCTACAACAACTAGGGTTCTTCAAAAATGTCGAAAGTACTAGTATACTAGTACTTTCTTTACCAACCTATTTACCCCAATCTCTCTCTCTAGCATATTCCTCCTACAATTACACATCCTCAACAAAGTCATCATCTCTACCCCTATCCCTGGCAATCTCATTACCACCAGGGCACCCTTGTTATTGCTTGCATTGGTAGCTTCATCATAGGGCCGACTCAATACAATTTTAGATTTAAGACAATAATTTTAAATGGGGCATTTTTTAATTTAATTGGTAATTAATTTTACATATCAATACAACTTCTTGAGATATACTGTAAAAATTTATTAATTAAGTTTTTATATTTAGATTTTGCAAACATCTTCTTTTCAATTAATAATATGGTTAATTCAATTAATTTAAAGTAGGGTTTTATCAATTTTAATTAAAAAAATATTTCTGTCAAAACAATTATTGGGATGGAGGTTTTTTAAAATTTGTTATTATTATTATTGGGGATTGGATTTTTTAAGAATCAATTATTCACCTACAAGATTAGACATTTTATATATATTGGGATTTAGGCCCCCGACCCCCCCCCCCCCCCCCCTTTCTTTATTTTTATTTTTTAAATATTTTATGAAGACCTTAAAACTAGTCCTTTAGTCGCCCTTGCAGAAATAACTATCCTATCATCAAGTAGGCAAACACATCCAAACAAATGCACCATATATAGCTTTATAGCCCTTGAAGATCATTTGCCATTGATAAAGTCTATTATCGTCAAATAAGAGATATGAGATTTAATCATCATCTATACAAAAAATTAATTGGTGTCTTGGTCTGATGATAAACATCAATTTTCAGGAGTGGACGCCATAAATTGAAGTTCTCTCTAAAAAACAATCACTTGCCATTGTCAAAGCATCATCATTAGATTATATTAACCTACCATCCTCCATGCTTATTTCCGAAAATCTATACCACAGTCTACCATAACTAACATACCCTAACTATTTAGTCATATCTTTCAATTCCATGACAGACCAATCATCAGATCATATTAATAAAAAATAAAGTTTAGCAACGAATCTCCCAATATTATCACAAGACCCTTATTTTGAGTTGTGGTAGATACTGGTATAATTTTTTATTTTGACCTATGGTAGGTTGAAATCTCAATTTATTATGAAAATGTTGTAAAAATTTGTTGAGTCTCGACTCTCTAGAAGAACTCCTTATCAAAAGTATGCAAATAGCAATATTACCCCCTCATATACCTAAGTGGATCATGCAAAAATTTCCACCATTACGAACTTCAACAAAAAATTAATCCACATCTACACATAAATGTTGTATATGTTTCAATAGACTAGTGATGGAAAATAACAGTACCATAAGGCATGTCATTTTTCTAAGAAAGCAAAAACAAAAATTCCATTAACAATATTCCAACAATAATTGACCACTTAACACTTCTTCAATTACATAAAATGTCATAAACATCATGGACCGGTACTACAAAAATTCTCTGAATACAATAACACTTCCTCAAATCCATAAAAATTATAAGGAACACATGGAGGTAAGCATCCAAAAAGCAAGAGCAAATTGAACCAACTTTTACATACACAGATCAGATGACATTGGTCTAAAATGAAGTTACACGACAAGGACAAAGAGCAACATGGCCAACAAACAGATGTCTAACAAACAAAGAGCACGTGAGTTTCTAAGTTTATATGGCATAGATATCATAATTCACAAAACAAAGGCTAAAAAAAATAGAGACCGTGCAACCACATGTTCCCTAGTCCTTTGTGTAACACATTTTTCTTTTCCCTAAATAAGAGTAGGAGGGGTAATATCCCACATCTTTCACTAGGAAAAAAATGAAAAGAAAAGGAAAAAAAAAAAAAAAATCTTTTTTAAGAAGCACGGATGTGGTACAAACGGGCACATGTATAGGTACGAGAACAGCACGGTAATTTTTGAAAAAAATAAGACATAGGTACAGCTAGAGCAGAACATATTTATTAAATAATTATTAAATATATATTTATTTTTATTTTCTATATATTATTAAGGATTTATTTTTCATATACTGTTAAATTTATATCAAATTAAGAGTAATAATAGAAAATAAAGCAAATTCATGATTATTAAAAGATGTTTAGAAATTAGAATTCAAAGCAATAATAAAGATATTTATTAATTTCCAAATGCACTATTACTATTCAGAGCATGAATGTTTTCTTTATTTTGCGAAAGGGTATTCAATTCCTTTTGTTCAAACGTGTCTTGTATATATTTTTTTTAAAGAACATGGCTGGTACACTCATGCAGAAGTATTTTAGGTGTGACAAGTGTCTGACACGGATATGACAACATCTTTGTATGGCTTGGTGTCCATCTCCATCTCCTCAATCCCATCTTAGGTGTTCCTTGTAGGGGAGAGAGATGGGTTTGTTTGGTATAACTTTTAAACTTGCTAACATAGTCACATACAGTTTTTAGAGTATCAGTTTTTTCTAAGTGTAAGGTTTTTTATCCATTTTTTTAAAGTAAAATAAACTATGCTAAACACTTTAGTGAATCTCTGTATTGGCAAAATGTAATGTCGGGCCATTCTTACTTCTTTTACACGTGGAAACTAAAACATGGTGATTTGGGTGAAGTAGTGGTAATAGTTACTGTACTGATAGTGTTATGTTAATGATTTATGACATGGTGTTTGGCTGCTAGTCATGGATGGAACAGATTTGCCATAAAGATTATATCACACATTTGCAATCCCTTGTCCCATCCTAGGAGGTAAAGAGGAGATCTTACCAATTTTTTTTATACCAGCTTTTTCTACAACGTGCTTATATGGGATTGACTGTATACAACCTGATGCTCAATCTTTCTACATCAGCCTCTTAAATCAGATTTTGTGAATCATATTCAATTTGAATAATTGTCAGTTCAATTATTTTCTTCGAGAGAGAAACATGGGTGCAAAGATTCAAAGGTATTTTCAAGTTTCATATAGTGATTAGTGACCCCAATACTAAGGACAAACAAGAGCCAAACCAGATTTCAGGTTAAATCTGCCTCATTGGTTGCCTCCTTCACCTGTAGGCAAGTATAAACAAAGCTTCTAGGATATGCAATTTTTTTTCTTCTTGTTCATCAACAAAGATGACAAGAAATGAGTCATATGATACTGATCTTAAAGTAATCCAAAAAAATAGAAAAATTAGTGGGGTTCATCCATATAAATTAGTGTTAGAAAATGACAGTACTCCACTCTCACGAAGTGACATTACACTTCATCAAACACCTACAATTTTCATTTCACAAACAATAATTAAAGTCTCTTATACGATAGAATTAAAGGTTGGTACAAAGTCTTAGTTGCATCAATGCTGTTGGGTGGAGTCGATGGACAGACTTGTAATAATTACTACTTTTCTTATTAGATTTCATTTCCTCAAAAGGCCACCAGCTCTGTGGATAGGCAATAATGGTGAATTATTGGAGGCACATTATTTGAAATTCAATTTTTCCCAAGTGGGGTAAAGACTAAAGAATAGACTGATAATGATATTTGCGGCAATCAGAATTGCTTCCATTTCCACTATGAATCAAAGGTCATCTTCAAGAAAGAATCACTTCTTGTCTGTTTATCCAGCATTCAAGGTTAGAATGGACACTATAGTTCTCTCTCTCCCCCCTCTTTTTCAAGAGAGCATCTCCTGGACGCAGTATCCATATCTTCTTTATGTCCTACCACCTTTTGGCTGATATCTTATGTAAAGTTTTTCTAGTCTATACCCCGAAAGGTAAACAGGAAACAAATAAATAAAAAGTTTTACCTAATTATCCAAATTGTTGGTGAATCTCTTCATGTTTCAATTATTCAATATGTGCTGAAGTGTTTAACATGAGCAGTTTTAAGGACCAACCTTACGTATAATTCTTTAGGTATTGCGGTTATGCCTTACCCTTCATAAAAATTGGCCTTTTATTTTATTAAAATGGGTTTAATATAACTATAGTTATATTAAACCCATTTTAATAAAATAAAACTTTAGAGCCCCATGAAGATGATGTGGTCATGTTTAGTTGTTGGTTTTAGTACACTTTAATTCTATTGAGCTTGTAGCCTAGTCTAATGTGAGATAAAGTATAGAGTTTTAAGCCGAATCAATAATAGGTAGATGCTCACTGCAAAATATTAAAGTTGAGTTCCCTCTCTAATTCCGATACCAAACAAAACCCTAACTCGCCCCATCAAGAGTTGTCTTGAAAGGAGGAGCTAGGAGAGGAACTCCTGCTTGGGCCGTGTGTGTGAGAGAAAGAGAGAGAATATTGTTGATGTGGATTTGCTCAAGTTTATTACTAATAGCATCAAGATATGAGATTGAAACCCTGTTATTTTCCATGATAAATTGTGTTCTAGTTACTAGTATATTTATTACAGAATTCTATAATCTATATTAAAAATGTAGAGGCCTAATTCTAGTTACTAGTTATTTTCCATGATAAATTGTATTCTAGTTACTAGTATATTTATTACAGAATTCTATAATCTATATTAAAAATGTATAGAGGCCTAATCCTAGTCACGTTTTGAGTCTGTTATATAACTCTAGTTCAAATTCATTATATATAATCCTACTTGTAATGTAAGCAAAATGATTCTAATCTTACTTGTAGTGCTAATATTGTAACCCTAGATTAGTCTAGGATTTCACCTATTATAAATATCGATCCTTAAACGTGTTCATCACTTCATTGTAATACATAGAGTTTTATAATAAAAATGAAATCATCAATAACTTTTTGGGGCGGATGTTGGCCTCTAAGACCAAACCACAGTGATTTCTTATGTTCCATTTCTTTGTTTTCTCTCTTGGCTTTCTTTATTTCCCTTTTCACATATATATATATATATATATATTTTTTTTTTTCATACACTTTATCATACTGCCAAAACTATGTATCGCACTATCAAACATGGTATCACGTTATTTGTTATTTAAATTAGAAATATATATGAATAAAAAATGATTAAATTGAATCGTAAACCTAATAATTAATGTTATGTTCCGTGCATACGTGTGGGGTAGAGGTTGTAATAGTGGAGAATATGTAAGATAATTGTCGATGGAAACAACACCATATAAGTCACTTGCAACATGTTTTATGAACGCCAAAATAACGTTAAGCTAACAGTGAAAAGATTCATATGATAAGGTTATTATTTTCTTATGTATTTTATGCCAAGAACTAAGAACCTGAGCTGTCATTTGGACTAATTGCTTTGTAATTATTGCATTGGGTGCAAATAATATTGTAAAATTTGGCTAATATATTCGTCATATCCGCCTTTAATTCCCACTAGAAAAGAAAAGATATAGAGGGAAAAGAATGTGTTAAACCTATAAGAAATCTTTCATTAGTATGATTCGTCAGATCATGTTTGGACTGATTCTCTTAACATGTCACAACCATGATTTTAAATATTCTAAACTAAACATTTTAAGAAAATCAATGCCGTCCACTTCCTTGCCATGATCTATTTTTTCACTGATCAGTGATCACAATCTGAAGAGTTTAGAGCAATTTTGAATTTCCCCTGTGTCCTAACCAAGGAAAAAAAGGAAAACAATCCTCCTTCTTAGTACTTTCTTGTGCTAATAATGCCTAAGCCTAGCAACAAAATGTAAAGAGTGTTCTTGACAAATTATAGACAAAAAGCCTGTCAGATTCTTAGAAGACCATTTAATTATCTCATAAAATCTGCCAAAATCTTAATTTAACTATAAATCATAGTATAATTTGGTAGCCGACAATAATTTACAAACAGGGAATATAAGGCCATGTTTGGTTTGTCCAATTCTCATCACTCATCACTCAATTCTCATCACTTATCACTCACTTTTAGTGGGACCCACATCATTTGTTCTTGTTTGGCTTTGTTTTGGTTTCTCACTTTCTATCACTCATAACTCAAAAAAGTGAGTGAGAGCGATGAAAAATGGAAACACATTTTCGTTGTTTCCGGATCATGAGATATGGGTGATGGTGGCAAATTAGCTAGCCTTGTTTTCGGACAAATTAATACACATTGGATCTTTTGTCAATGTTGAAACGAACAAACACTATTGGTAGATTTTAGCAAGACAAGCGTCACAATAATGTTCACACTTTGCATTTAAGGTGCTATATGGTTTGCACCAAATGCAACTTTAATTTAAGATATCTAAAATAGTACCCCAAAAAAAAGAAAATAATATTAATTACTGGGGTATTATCCCCATTCTACAACAAGGGCAATGAGCATTGTTCTCTAGCCATGGCACCAAGCATCTCACATGGAATTTATGGGCACAAGGCAGGTGCACTAGGGTCTCACCAGCTTTGAACAGTTCCAAGCAAACAGCACAGTCATCTTGGTCCGAAGCCTTCCAGCTCAACTTGGTCCAACTGAACCTTCTTGACCCACTCTTCTTTGACCCAAACACCTGTGTGCGCAATTCTCCCAGTACCATTGACCTTTCCTCCACACACCTTAGCCTGTCTTTGTTACTGTTATTCCTAGATTCAATTATATAAAATTGGGAAAAAAAATTTATTAATATATCATTTAAATAAGCTGAGAGGGTTGTGGATTCTTGAATCTAGCTAAAAGAGCTTAATTTACATAGCCAGCATGCGTGTGTGTTAGCAAAGACCATAATGGTTTTGCTAATATTTGCTTGGAAAGTTGAAACTTGAAACCATAAAGCTAATTATATTTATATGTACCTTTTAGTTTCTGATGATTTCCTTGGTATTCTTAACTTCCCATCTAATCTTTCCTTGGCTTCTCTGGCTACTTCTTCTAGCTTCTCATCCTGGCTTACTTGGTTTAATAAAGTTCTTTGCTGCTTTTTTGGTTGGTGTTAGCTTAATGACATTAGTAACAAATACTCAAAACAGAAAGAAAAAGAAAATTTGAGAGAGAGATGTACCAGTGAAGAGGTATAGGAATGATGAGTATCATGGTTGCTTGTGTACAAGCAGAAAGAGGGACGCCTTGATTTACCGGGCACAGCCATATTTGGTGAATCAGACCAAGCCACACTCTGATGGAACCGCCTTCTTCGAGCACATTCGACTCCTGGAAGGCTTCCAGCCATTGATAACAAGCAACCTAAACAATTCAAAAGGAGAAAAGGGATGGTGCTATTTACAATTCATTTTCAAATTCTGATATTTGTATGCCTTGTACTCAAGCTATATCCGAAACTAAGAAGAAAAACAAATGTGTCCATATGATGGGAGAGCAAGAAAAGATACCTGAAATGACAGTTAGATAGGAAATTCTGATTGAGATGGAGTACTATTTAAATGTGAGAAAATTAACATTTTAATTGTTACAAATCATTTAAAAGATGGTGGGAGACAAAGCTGGGTCCGTGACATTATGGCTGCACAACAATCTTTATCTCACAAACACAGACACACACTCACTCAGACTCTTTCTAGATGATTAGTTTAGTTATACGTTAAGGTAATTATTATTGGGTCAAAACTCAGAAGTAAAAGAAAAGGAAGGAGCTAAGGAAGCTGCAACGCAATTCACCAACCTATGACCAACTTCTATTCTACTAGGCTATATATACACAATCCACACTTTTTGTGGCATGGTAAACGCACGTGAAGTGACTAACCAAATCATCATTTTTGTGTAACATAACGCTTTTTTTTTTTTTTTTACAATAATTTTTTCGCAATGATTGAAATGGTAGAATGTCAACCATTTCAAGAATTACAGTAAATAACTACCGCACACCCTTAGCGTGATAGTCACTTTACAAGTATCAAATGTTTGTGATGTGTGAGGAGTAAAAACCGGAATTTCAGTTTTTAGGAAGAAACTTCACATACATACATTTAGATTAGGTTAGAGTAGAATTCTATCTCAGATAATAATGAAAATAAAAACAAGAATTCAGACAAATGTAGTAAAAAAAGTTGTGTTTGTGACATTGTTGTACATTAAATATTGTCAGCCTGTTCCCCAATTGTTTTAATTAATATGTTATTTGCTAAACCCCATGGGGTAACACAATTCTATGGGAGTTTAACGATTTTTTTTCTAATGTTGTTTTAGTATATATGTTATTTTCTGAACCACAAGGGACAATTATATGAGGATCGTCTTTTACGAAATAGAGTGAGACACGAAGAGCTTTTTACATGGTGCTCAGTTTAGTATAATTTGCTCACAATGAGTCATGACCTTAGGTTGATTGCTAGCATTAGGATTGGAAAATCAACATAAAATTTAGTCATTTTATTATAAATGAATCATTTAGATATACAAGTCGGGACATCCTTATATGCATGAAAAATTTGTTAAGAACTCATAATTGATTCCAAATTTTGGCACTAAAACTCTTTTTATCATCATTGTCATCATAATAGTAGAACATGTATAGAAAAAGCTTGAAGATTGTTAGGTGGTATGTCGATGTCCTCAAGTTTTGAAGTTTTTGTCCATTGTGATGTAATAAAACCAATTCTCTCTCCCCCTCTCTTTCTTACAAGAGATCTTAAAAGAACCCTCCTAAATTCCACCCTCACGGGTTAAACCTTTTAGATTGAAAGAATTAATATCATTAAGCTATCAGATCATTTGCAAATTGCAATGCAACTTCCTTTTCTTCTTTTTTTAATATGGTATCTTATTCTAGCACACAGAAAAACCATACAATTAATAGTATCTTATTCAACCGGCAGAGAGAAAGCAAACCAGAAACAAACATGAGTGGTTCATTCATTGAACAATCTGAAACCCAATCTTTAATACACCCGAATTTTAGAACAATTTGTACGTCAACTCGAAATAAAAGTCCAAGAGAAACCGCGTATTCAGAAAAGAAACCTAGCTATACTACATACCAGATCACTACAAAGGAAAACAAATTAAAGAGACATATAATAACCTTATTTTTCAGGTCATGTCAATGTTCACTAAAAAAAAAAAAGGAAAAAAAAAATCCTGTCAACATGGTGGAGCAAGGATTTCAATTTAGGGGGCAAAAATAAAAGAAAATGTTAAAAAAAAATAACTTAAAATATATTAATTGATATTAATAATAAACAATTGTAAGTGTAATACAAAAACTAATGTCTTATAAAAAAAAGGTAAAAAAAACTATAACTATAAATCTAATTTAATACTATAAAATAAATTGAGAAAATAAATCATTCTAAAAGTATTTAAAGTATGGCAATATACTTAGGGGTGTTCCACCGGAACCTGCCACCAGATCCACCCGATATAACCGATCGAACTTGAGCCGACTGCCGGTCGACTTGATGCCTTGGCAATCGGCAATAGGTGCTTCCATCCAAAACCTGCTGACAATTAGTCAAGTGGTGGTTCTGCCTCTCCAAAACTCAATTTGAACCGACCTAACTGCCACCCCCTTTGCTTCATCTAGATCTACCTTCACTCTGCCTAGATCTACCTTTGTTATGCTCTTGCCCAAATCTCTCTTCGCCATGGCCCGATTTGTCTTCTCTGAGCTCAAATCTCCCTTTGTCGAGCTCATATGTCTTCGTCGAGCTTAGATCTATCTTTGTCGTGGCTAGATCTCCCTTCACCGTGTGTAGCTCCACTTAGATCTGCTCAGTTCTTTGCTAAGCTCTGCCACTTCAGTTTCAACCGAAACTCGATTCGCCACACTCGACAATCGACTCTATCCAATCTGGTCTCCACTTCAGTCGACAACGGGTGTCGTTTTCTGTCACCCTACAAGTCGAGCCCAAACCCAAACCAACTCGACTCGTGGGCACCCCTAAATATACTTGTAAAGTTGTATACACATCTAACTGCCTTAATTGTGTTGTAAAAATTAGGAAAAATTCAACATTTCTTTCTCTATTTCTTTAGAAGATTTAAACTTTGGGTTCATGGCAAAATTTTAGAGTTTAAAATTGAAATGTCAAGAGGTGAACGAGAAAAAGAAATGGGAGAGACTTTAAGATTTTGCACCTTTAAAGGATATTAGAATTTCTTTTTCCAATAAAAAAAATGTATACAACGTAGGACCATCAATTGAAATTTTATGAAAAATAAAATAAATAAAAACTAGTAATAAAAAGCCAGGGGTTCTATTTTCCTTTTTCTTTTCTTTTTTCTCTATTTGTTTTATAATAATCTTAGAGACACACCAAAATTGACCCCAAAAAAATTATACCTTTATAAGGTGGCAAGTTGTTAATGGTGGATGATAATATAGTGTTAATAGTGGGCCTATATGAAAATCAACAATATAACCTGTCAATTTAGTAAGTGTGAAATTTATTGTAAAAACTATTGTGTTTATAGGATTGGTCTTGTTTTTATTTTGCTAAAGCCTTTTTATTTTTTATTGTTTTAGACTGTCATGGAGGGCAAAGCATTCAATACATTTCTAATACTAGTGCTTGTAAGATATTTAAGGATGAGTCGCGCCTCGGGGGGGTAGGGGACTACCCAGTCTACCCCTTGGCTTCACTAGTGCATGTCGATGTCATGATATATCCATTTCTCGTGCAAAAAATCCTATCTATTTTAGTGAAAGACCCTAATTTTTCTATTTTACATAATTACTTTTCAAAAACATCCATGTTAGATTATTTATTATATATTCTATTAAATACAATATACATTCTTCATTTATTTTTTTACTATTTCAATAGAGAGAGAGAGAGAGAGAGAGAGAGAGAGAGAGAGAGAGAGAGAGAGAGATGAATAAAATATTGATATGCACATGTACAGTAGTCATGTATATTTACACAATTACTGTAACTAGAATGTAAAAATTTGCATAATTTTATATAAGCTAATGTGGATGATTTTTGGTACTTATTGTGCAAATTTTACACCTTAAGCTATTATGCATTAATTGATGCGAGTGCTCTAATCATGAAACCCTAATCCTTGATCAAGGACCTTTGGCTTCTAATCATTAAACCTTGATGCGAGTGCTCTAACCAAAATTAGCTTTAATAATCATTGGCACATGTTTCAAGGTTTTCTTAGATACCTTTGACTTGTAATCATGAAACTTTAATAACTTGATGGGTTGAATGGGCTGAAATCATGATCTGTAAAGCCGTAGTTCGATCAATTGACTCAATTTATCGAAAAGTTGGGCTTTACTATCAATCAAATAGCTATAGCTATCGAAATCTGACAAATACCTAATTTTGGCACATTGAAATTCAACAACTAGGCAGCAGTCTTGCCAACACATAAGGAATTTAAAAGCACTGTTAATTACAAGACACTTTTTTGTTCATGGTTACCCACCTAAGAGCATTCACATTAAGAGTTTTAAAAATTTTAGCATTTAGCATCTAAAAACCTAACTTTATAGCATTTAACACATCACTTTACAATTACCCTAACATCAAAACTTCTTCTTTTTTTTACCATTTCATTTAAATATTCTTTCTTTATCATTTTTTATTCTTCCTCTCTCTCTCTCTCCCACAAAAAAAAAAAAAAAAACCCTCCACCATCGCCCCCACCAACGATCCACCTGCAACCATAAACAACAACAGAAAAAATCAGAACATCGGACCCATGATAGCGAAATCCACCTGCAACCACCATAAACAACAACAGCCAAATCCATCGCCCCCACGACGCACAACCCCATCGAACCCACTACCATCGACCCACAACCCTATCGGACCCACGACCATCAACCCATGACCCCATTGGACTCATGACCCACTACCATCGACCCACAACCCCATCAGACCCACGACCCCATTAGACCCACAACCATCGACCCACGACTCCATCGGACCCACAACCATTGACCCCATCAGACCCACGACCCACTACCTAACCACCCAAATTGGACCAACAAACCACCGCATCGTAACCCAGGAACCAATCAGTCCACAATAGAGAGGGAGAGTGAGAAAGAGGACAGAGAATGAGAGGGAGAGTTTGAGAAAGAGAATGAGAGTGATGAGAGTGAGTCTAAGTCTGAGGAGAGAGAAAATTAAAAACATTAAAAAATTATAACATCTTGCTACAATGTGCTCTCATTTTTGAGAGCTTACTGTAACAAGATGTCAAATTTTTTAACATATGGCATCTTTGATGTAGTAGGTTTTTGTGCTTTTAGTTGCTAAAAATAGCATTTTAGCATTTATAACACTCTTGATGAGAACGCTCTAAAGCTTAAACCCTATATTATCAAAAACTAAAACAGTGTTGGAAAGAATTTTACCTCAAAAGATTCAAATTCCTAACTTTAGCTTAACACGTTTATTTAGCTGTAGGGGAAAAAGATTCAAACAAAATAACGACTCTTCACTCTTGGTTAATCAAATGCAAGCTCTAGGCTTTGAGTTAAGGCCATACTCATGTCTCATTACATCAATGTTTTACTTGAAGACTCCCATATGGTTATTTCCTCATTGTAATATCTTATATGGGCTTAAAATCTGGAAATTATCCCCAATGATCTGAGGTAAAGACTATGAAATTTATAAAATAAAAAATAAGAAAATAGTGGGAGGATTCAAATGATTATTTCCTTGATAATAAAATACAAATCACTTCATTCATATAGAAGTCATTATAAGAAATTCATATAGAAGTGCATATGCCCATGGTCTCATACTTTTCTTTAATTAAGAAAAAGAAAACTGGAACAGAGAATCCCTCGATTTGAATCCATAAGATTTCTGCTGATTTGTTTATCACTTTGTTCATCAAGGACAAACCTGCATTGCTGGAGCTCACATTCAAGCATTTCTAGAAGAAATTAAATAAATTATGTAAAATTACGAGGAACCAAGTTTTAGGCCAAACAAGTATTAGTAGTGGCTGAGTCCGCTAAGCAACCCTCTGTTGCTCTTTTCCTGGTCTAATTACTATAAATTAAGCACACCTAACTCCATCATTAGTCATAACTGTTCCCCGATTCATAATGTGACTCACAATAATTTTCCTTGTCTAATGTGACACTCTCAATTTCTCACTGACAAATAACAATTTATTATAAAAGATTCGATTCAAAAAGAAATCACAAAATGTAGATAGTAGATGTGAAGACAGCTGAAATTTATAATTTTGTAAAGTTGATTAGTGTTGGCATGCACTGATGCACGTGCTTGGTTAGAATAAATATACTAGAATTTGTTTTTTGTTTTTTTTGTTTTTTTTTGAAAAGGAAACTGATGGATTTTATTAATGTAATTCAACTACATCCAATTGTAAAATCGAAATAATATGAGATGGGACATCTTTTATCCATACTTGAAAATCTTTTATGCATAATGCATTTCTAACTAGACTATTAGCAACCTTATTGCCGTTTATCTTAATGTGAGAGTACAACAATCTTACAAAATTGTTTGCAAGCACTTTCGCATCTTCAATCAGTAAGCCCATTGGTGATAAGCTACGCTCCTCTGGCTTCAAAGCTTGAATCAAGCCAAGAGAATCACCTTCAAGGATAGCACTACGAAATCCCAACTCAAATGCAAAAGACAATGCCTTGAAGGCTGCCAGCGCCTCAATCTCTTCAGCCTAGTATGCTCGAGAGATTTTTGAGAGCAAGAAGCCAAAACATCCCCATTACTATCCCGTATCACCACACCAATACCGGACATATTAGATGCACCAAAAATAGCACCATCAAAATTTATTTTCACCAGCCCAACTGGCGGACAACTCCACCTCGTCCCTCCACTGCCATTGGTAACTGCCAGACATTTGGGACCTGCAGATTCTCACGGTACTGTGCCAACATTTCCTGTGCACGTTCAGCCACTTGATGAAGCGACACAGCTTGTAAGTGCAGTCGGGTTTTATTTCTTTGATTCCACACCAACCAAGCCGTGTATGCAAACAGTTCTAGTGACTTCCCTTCTGCAATCAGCCAAGACAACAGCTCATTGACATCCATAAACTCCACCTCAGACCTGAAATTCCATATTCCACGATCAGCCCACACAACATCCAATTCCGGGCAAGACCATAATGCATGCACAGCTTCCTCTACAGCTGAATTACATCTCAGGCAGATTGGATCAGCTACAACCTTCCTCTTCATCAGCGCTTGTTTAGTTGGTAGAGCGTTACGACAAGCTCACCAAAGGAAATTTTTTATTTTTGGTGGGACTTGCAGCTGCCAAATCTCCTTCCAGACCTGTTTGTCACGGCTTGGGGTGGTTTGTGGGTTTACATGCAGCTCAAAATCTTGCTTCAAGAACCTATAACCGGACTTACATGTATAGTGGCCTGAAGAGGAGTAAGGCCAATATAAAGCATCCTCTGTTACTGTTCGGCTTAGAGGGATTGACTTGATCAACTCAGCATCTTCTTCCACAAATAGGCCATTAATCAACTCTTCATTCCATTTTCTTGTGAATGGATTAATAAGCGACTCCACTGTATGATTTTCAAAACCTTCTATTGGACAAATTGGCTGCCGTGGGGGGTGTTTTCTTGGTAGCCAGTGTTGCTGCCATATATTAATTTTTTCTCCACTTCCAACCCTCCATATTGCCCCCCTTTGAATGATATCTCTTCCTCTAAGAATGCTTTTCCAAGCATAAGATCCTAACCTTGAATCAGCAGCCTCCAAAAGTGATAAATTTGGGAAGAAACAAGCTTTGAAAACCTTGTAGAAGAGTGAGGTCTTATTATGCAAGAGTCGCCATGCTTGCTTGGCTAGAAGAGAGTCATTGAATATGGCAAGATCTCGAAAGCTCATCCCACCAATGGATTTTGATTTTGTCATGTCCTCCCATTTAACCCAATGTATTTTTCGACGGTCACCTCTTTGTCCCCACCAAAACTTCTTAATAAGGGCTTCAATCTCATTGCACAAATTTACCGGCACTTTAAAGCAGCCCATAGTGTAGGTAGGGATAACTTGAATGACTGCCTTTAAGAGCACTTCCCTTCCGGTTTGTTAGTTCAAACGTATGACTGCATTCAATATTAAAAATATAGATACAATATATTATGAAATTAATTGCAATCCAATAGTAGAGACTAAGAGTGAATCAAATCAAATTGTCATTTTGATGGGCATTGCAATATTTTTAGGACAGCTTTCACTATTTTCATAAAGGAAGATTTAAAGCAAGGTTAAGGTATTGTTTGGTTGTGTTTGTATAAAACAGTTTTCGAAAATTGTTGTCAGATGATAAAAAGTATCGAGAATATGTTTACACATAGCACACTTTGTTATTTCCTCCATTTTCTTGTGTAATGACAAGTCTATGAAAGTCCGATCTTACATCATTTAAGTCTAAATCACATGATACTAAATTTTGTATGGTTAATTATAAGGACACAACACATAAAATTCTCATGAAAATTTTCCCAACTATGACTTAGTGACGGCTTCAGAAATTGTTTTCGGGGTGGTTATTAAGAAATTTAAATTATACAAAATTTAATAAGGAAAAAAACTTCATATATAAAATAAAAAAATAAAAAAAACACACACACACAAATATGAAATACATAAAGTCTTACAATTTTCTTCTACGAATTATTTTATTTTATTTTGAAATCATTGCATGATAGTCTAATTATCAAAATGCTGCAAGCTATATATCTTTTAAATTTTTTTTGTTAAATAAAATTTTTCTTGGACTTTTTCTTTTTATTTGTAAGGACCTAATATATTATTAAAGGAACCAAAGTTTAAGGATATAGTTTGGCTACAAACTTAACTGTAGCCTAAGGCTACAACTCTAACTAAAAAAATTAGCATGGCTACATATTTTGAAAATCTAACTATTAAATTGCATGTTCTTTATAGTTTTAAAACACATGTCAAATTTCATACCAATCGGATATTATTTACTATTCAAACCATAAACTTATTTTTTTTAATATAATTTTAGGCAATAAAAGCTTGAAATTTAAAATTTTGATTAATAACATATCTATTGATCTTTAATTTTCTTAAAACTTTGCAAGTATGAAGAATATAAAAAGAAAACGTAATCTAATAATGGATTTGTCAAAATTCACATTCAATAAAAAAAAATTAAGTGAAATTGTAATCTTAGTCTACAACCAAGTTTGTTGTCAAATTTTGTCCAAAATGTAATTATGTTGGACTTAAAAAAAATTAGAGTGGTCACAATTTTTTTTAAGGATAAAAAAATCATAATTTTTTTAAAATTTATATATAGTAATTTTTTTTTCAGTTCAAGGTGGTCCTGTGACCATCATGAACCCAATGTGGAGCAGCCCTTGAACTATGTTGCCTTAAAACACCGTAATTTGTTGTTAAAAATGGTGTACAACTGTCCGGGTTCTTTTTCTTTTTTTTTAATGAATAAGAATGATAATATATAGGGGAACAAGGAATGGTCCTAGTCCATCTCAATCTTCGGGAGAAAAAACGCAAGAATGAAGAAGAGGTGCACAAATTTTTTTTTTTTTTTTTTTTTTTGGTTTTTTGTGAAATAGGTACAAAAGTTTTAATAAAATTTTGTCAAATTCTCCCCATGAGTTGCTTAGTTAGTTTGAAGTTCAATTCACTTGTTATTTACTAATCATTTGCTTTTAGGGATTAAAGGGTCGATTTATGGGGCAAAATAGGGTTCCTTAGGAGATAGTTGTACCCCATATTATGAGGGAATTGGTCCAAATCTAGATTGCTCATGAAGTTTGCTATGAAAAAAAAAAATTTAAAAAGGTCTGGTCTATAGGCACGGATCTTAGTTCAATATGAAGTGGGACTCTGTTTGGTCTATAGGGACCGATCTTGGTTCAAGAAGGCATTCATGCCCTTAGTTTGATAAGTTCTTTTATTCTTATTATTGTTTCTTTTGGTAAAAGTGGATTTTTAAACTTTAAAACAGTCCTTCAAGCTCCGTAATAAGCAGCTCCGTAATAAGCAGATTGAGATTCAGTGCAATTGCAATTCTCTTACAAAATTTTTTACCACACCCACTTTTTAACTATCTTTTATTTTATTCAATAGTTAAGCTTGAAAGTTGTTTTTTTTTAACTCTCAATCTTAACCATTCAATACTATTGCATCAGGTGCAAATGTGCAATACCTAACCTTATCTCAATCAGTAATAAGCATGTCATTAACTTAGTTTGAAAATATAACCTCAAATTGAGACTACATAAATTCTAGGCTTGAAATCGCGTGAATGTTGTTGGATTTTCAACTTATAAAATAGCATGTTATTAGTCCTCTTATTCCATAATTTCATTTACATAAAATGAAAAGTTAACGGATGCCCCTAAGGTCTTTAATTTAGAAAATATTATTAGAAACTTTTAATGGGAAATGAAAAGAATAACTAACTTTTTTAACAGTTTTTTATATTTTCCATGAAAGTGGTATTAAAGCAATAACTTAGTGAGTATGATGACTCAAGCTTTGGTCATCTGCTTCAAAATGCAAGAGGTCTTTAGCTTGCAAGATATGCAAAGAACTTAAGTCATGATTTTGTATGGATTTAAGATGAACTTGAATTTTTGAGTGATAGCTTGAGAAAAGATAGAGAGTTATGTAATTGATAGTTATCCGTTTAATAAAATCTCAATTTTTACCCGTAAATAAATGAATGGTATTAAAACTTTTAAAAAATAGTTCATTAACAAATATCTTAAGGACATATATTAACTAAACCCTTAAATAAAAGAGGGGCATTGACTTTTTATATAACAGTTTTGTTTGTATTAGCATGTTTAAAATTGTTAGTTTTCTATTCCATTTTGATATGTCTCAAAATAAAAACCTCTTTGAAAAGTTAATACTCCTCTTTCATTTCATTAGAATTGATAGAATTGAACTTAAAGATGATAGTTTTGAAAATTTCTATATTTTTATTTAAAAGACAATACATTAAATACTATTTCCTTAAAAAAATTAAATTTTCTAAAAAGCCTCCTTACTTCTTCATTTTAAGATTCTGTCATAATTGCTCCCTATTTTTAGGGAGCATGGTTCATACCCCAAAACCTTTAGGGGTATAAACATTTATTTTATCATTTTTCCAATAAAATGTTTTTAAAGTAAATTGATTGTAGCTAAACTCTGTGCTTTAGTAAAGGACAAAGTTTAGCTACAACATTAATTGTAGCATAAATCTACAACCTTACTTAATAAACTAAATAGTATTATATATTTTGAAAATCTAACATTGAATTACATGTTCTTTACGCTCTTAATATACATGTCAAATTTAATATCAATCGGATATTATTTATTATGTGATCTATAAACTTATATGTAGGGTCAAAGGGCCCAAATACTATTATGGGCCTTGGGCCTGTCCGAGGAGATAGTCAGCCCGAGGACAGTCCGAGGAGGAACCAATGAGTTTGAATAATTCATGCACAAAACTTTACAAGCAATGTGACGACAGGAGATCAGTCCGAGGACAAGCAAGTCCTCGGATACCATAAATGCAACTCAAACACATATCCCAGCAATCCAGGGAGCTCTTCAGAGGACCCCGTTAATAAAGACACGTATCTTAGACGCACAAGGATGAAGGAGATTCTAGAAATATCTAAAGAAAAGCTGCCACCACCGCATTAAATGCTTTGCAGCTATTTTTCTGATCGCATTTATGTGGAGAAGACCCCTGAACAGTGTTTCCTTGGCAACCGCAACTCATAGAGAGCCGGAAGGAGCGTTTGATGGGACAGTCACTCAAGTATCGGTGGGGATGACTGACAAGTGGAGGGCCAAGATCGCTGTGAAGAGGGTATATAATGCAAGAGACCCCTGGAGGAAGAGGGGAGGAAGGATCTAAAATCAGACTTGTAAGAAGCTTTAAGAATTGTATCTAAGTAACCAAGCCTCCTCGGACTGGAGAGAGGACACTCCTCCTTTAGTAAAAGTCTCTTATTTCCCCCTTTTAATATATAAAAAATCTATTGGTTCATTGTCGACTCATTAAAGCCAAGTTCTTCAACCCACTCTCTACAAATTTATTGTCCTGGGCTCATTGGGCCAATATCTCATACATTTCGGGCTTGGGCTCCAAATCGTCCCCCTACAATTGGCACCGTCTGTGGGGAGGGCTTGTGCGCTAGTGAGTACAACAGTTGAACATGGTGGGATCAGGTCCGCACCAAGAATGTCCACACCAAGCAGGTCCCTAACGATTTGAAACTGTAGGATCCCAGCTACGGAGTAACCTTCCTGGCCATGAACATGAACATGATCGGGAAAATGTAAAAAATCGGGAGGGGAGTGTGAACACCACCCAGACGAGCAGAAGCCATTCCCAGGTGGGCAGTCGCATATCCCAGAGACAAAATAACCACCAAGCCATGCAGAAGGAGATTGATGACTTGAAAAAGAAATTGCGCCACGCACAGCGGAAGCGATCCCCTTCTAGCTCTGACACACTTTCTAATGACAAAGAGGACGACGATTACAGGCAGCGATCGAGAACTCCCCCCAGTGAAACCTTTTCTTATGAAGATGAGTACCAACATAGACGAAAACGTAAAGGCTCATCTAGTAGGGGCATGGGTAATAATGCCATGAGTAAGGCTCTGAATCAGATCTCTAAGTCACCCTTCACACGCAAAATAGAAGGGGCTAGGCTATCTCAGCGGTTCCATCAGCCTACGTTCACCCTTTACAATGGTCGGACGAACCCCGTAGAACATGTAAGCCAGTTTAATCAAATGATGGCTATCCACTCCGCGAGCGAAGCATTGATGTGCAAAGTCTTCCCATCCAGCTTGGGACCTGTAGCGATGAGGTGGTTCAATGGCTTGAAAACGAATTCCATAGATTCCTACAAACAGCTCATCCAAGCCTTCGGTTCTCACTTCGTTACGAACAGAAGGGTTCCTCGGCCTTTAAGTTCGTTGCTGTCATTGTCCATGTGCAAAGGGGAAACTCTAAAAGCGTACTCCGACAGATATTGGGAGATGTATAATGAGTTGGACGGCGACTTTGAAGACGTTGCCATCAGCACTTTTAAAAGTGGTCTCCCAACCGAGCATAGCCTGAGGACATCCTTAACCGGCAAACCTGTCACCAGCGCACGTCAACTTATAGACCGAATCGACAAATACAAAAGAGTGGAAGAGGACCAGCTGCAGGGGAAAGGAAAGGAAAAGGCTATCCCTCAAAAGATGGGGGATTTCAGGTCGGACCGTTACAGCAACAACCCCTTAAGGAGAGATTTCGCAGAGCAGTCAGGGTCAGCCAACATGCAGACAGTTAACGCCGTCTTCAAGGAACGAGTACATCAGATTTTGGAGAAAATCAAGAATGAGTCATTCTTCAGATGGCCGAATAAGATGGCAGGAGACTCCATGAAGCACAACCAAAGTCTGTATTGTCAATATCACCGAGACCACGGACATACTACGGAAGACTGTAGGAACCTTTGGAACCATCTGGATCAATTGGCCCGAGAGGGAAAACTGAGGCACCTTTTGCACCCTTCCAGTGGTCATTAAGGCCAGGTAAACCAAGAGCCCCGGAGAGACACTTCCTTAAGGCCACCTATAGGAACGATAAACGTGATCTTTGCTGCTCCGGGGAGGACGGGTTCATGCCCTTCTAGGGTAATGTTTGTAGCTCGGCTCCCCGCCAATGACTCTAGCTCAGGGCCGAAAAGACCCAAAGTACATCCCCATTCAGTCTTGGGCTTCTCTGAAGAAGACAAAAGTGGAACCATGCAGCCTCACGACGATGCCTTAGTGATCACTCTTCGGATTGGGGGTTACGACGTGAAAAGGGTAATGGTGGACGGCGGAAGTGGAGCCGAGATCATGTACCCCGATCTCTATAAAGGGCTGAAACTGAGACCAGAAGATCTAACACCCTACAACTCCCCCTTGATGAGCTTTGATGGGAAGGCAGTCATGCCACAAGGGCAGATTAGGTTACCTGTGCAAACCGGCCCGGAGATAGTGGAGGTTGACTTCATCGTGGTGGATACTTACTCCCCCTACACTGCCATCATGGCCAGGCCATGGCTTCACACTCTAGGAGCCGTTGCCTCCACCTTGCATCAGAAGGTGAAACTCCCTTCCGAGGGCCAAGTCCTAGAAATTCGAGGTTGTCAGGTTGCGGCGAGAGAGTGCTTGGTGGCTGCCGTCTCACATCAGCCCAGGGCAGAGTCCTCGGCCCAAGTTAAAGAAAACTCATAGCAATCAAAGACCCCAGCGTCACCTGTTGCTGCACCATCCGAAGACGCAAAGTGTGAAGACCTAGAAAAAGTGATCGTTGGCGATGACCCGGAGAGGTTCTTTCAGGTGGGGTCCCAATTACCCTCCCGGGAAAAGGAAGAGTTGGTAAAGTTCCTCAGAAAAAATGTCGATGTGTTCACGTGGGACGCTTATGACGCCCCGGGGGTCGATCCGAGCTTCATATGCCACCACTTAAATGTAAGTCCAACAACAACCCCCAAAAAGCAACCTCCTCGGCGGCCATCCAGAGAGCACGCCGATGCTGTCAGGGACGAGGTGAAAAAGCTCAAGCAAGCGGGGGCTATTAAGGAGGTATTCTATCCTAAGTGGTTGGCTAACAATGTGGTGGTAAAAAAGAAAAGTGGGAAGTGACGAGTTTGTGTGGACTTCTCAGACTTAAATAAGGTGTGCCCAAAGGACCCGTTCTCCATGCCACGGATAGACCAGTTGGTGGATGCCACTGTAGGTCACCCTCGGATGAGCTTCTTAGATGCATTCCAGGGCTATCATCAAATACCACTGGCCCTGGATGATCAAGAAAAAACAGCGTTTGTGACTCTTATTGGAAATTACCACTACAAGATGATGCCCTTTGACTTGAAGAATGTGGGATCTACCTACCAGAGGATGATGACTAGAATGTTTGAGCCACAGCTGGGTAAAAGTATTGAGGTTTATGTGGCCGACATGGTGGTAAAAAGTAAAGTGGTGTCTGCACATGTGGAAGACCTCGGAGGCATCTTTGACATCTTAAGAAAACACAAACTGCACCTCAACGCCTCTAAGTGCTCGTTTGGTGTCGGGTCTGGCAAATTTTTGGGTTATATGGTAACTCATAGGGGAATCGAGGTAAGCTCAAATAAGATTAAAGCAATTCATAATTTGCAACCTCCTCGGAACCACAAGGAAGTCCAGAAGCTTGCTGGAATGATCATAGCCTTGAATTGGTTTATCTCCAGATCCGCGGATAGATGCTGACCATTTTACCTCTTGATGAACAAGTGGAAATGATTTGAATGGTCCGAGGACTGCGCCTTGGCCTTCCAACAACTTAAGCAATATCTATCCCGACCACCCATCATGTCCAGCCCAGAGGCCGATGAAGTCTTGTTCGCCTACATCGTGGTGGCCCCCCATGCTGTAAGCTTGGTACTGATATGTAGTGATAATGGCATGCAACGGCCAGTCTACTATGTGAGTAAATCATTACATGAGGCCGAGCTGTGTTATTTACCCTTGGAGAAGGCAATTTTGGCAGTAGTTCATGCCACGCGAAAGCTCCCTTATTACTTCCAAGCGCACACAGTTGTCATTCTAACTCAGCTCCCCCTCAAGTCAGTACTCCGAAACGCCGACTACAAGGGAAGGATCGCCAAATGGAACACAATTCTGGGGGCTTTTGATGTCAAATACATGCCTCGGACCTCTGTCAAGGGCCAGGTCCTCGCTGATTTAATAGCAGAGTTTGTCGAACCCCCAATAGAAGGGGTAGCAAAAGAACAGAACACGGACGGAAAATCGGTTAGCTCAGTCTCCGTGCAAGAACCCTCACGCTGGAAAGTGTATGTTGATGGCACTGCAAACTAAAAAGGATCCGGAGTAGGGCTAGTTCTGATATCGCCTGAGAAGATTACCTTGGAGAGGTCACTGAGGTTGGGGTTCTCTGCCACAAATAATGAAGCTGAGTATGAAGCTTTATTACAAGGAATGTCCATGGTACAAAAATTGGGGGGTAAGGCACTTGAAGTGTTCTCAGACTCGAGACTGGTTGTGGGCCAGGTGAAGGATGAGCTAGAAGCCAGGGACGAGAGAATGTAGGAGTACTTAAGTCAAGTCAGATGCTTACAACTGGATTTTGAATTCTTTGACATATTACACATCTCTAGGAGTAAAAATACACACGCGGATTCATTAGCTACTCTTGCCACGTCCTCGGCGCAGGGGCTGCCTCGAGTCATCATTGTTGAAGATTCATACAGAGCTGATGGAATTAAGCAGGACGCGATCCAGATCCATCAAGTCAGAATGGGTCCGAGCTGGATGGATCCCATAGTGAGATTTCTTAAAGACGACGCGTTACCAGAAGAGAAATCAGAAGCGGAAAAGGTTCAGAGAAAAGCTTCTCGGTTCTGGTTATCCAAGGATCAGAAATTGTATAAACGCTCCTATTCCGGACCATAATTGCTCTGTATACACCCTGAAGCATCAGAGTCACTACTCGAAGAGTTGCATGAGGAAATTTGTGGGTGTCACACAAGAGGCAGGTCTCTGTCTCACAGAGCCATTACCCAAGGGTATTGGTGGCCGGGCATGCAGAAAGAAGCCTAGGAATATGTAAAGAAGTGTGATCAATGCCAAAGATTTGTCCCAAATATTCACCAGTCGGGGGGGGGTCCTTAATCCCCTCTCCAGTCCTTGGCCGTTTGCGCAGTGGGGGTTAGATATCGTAGGCCCTTTCCCTAAGGCAGTAGGAAATAAGAGATATCTTCTAGTTGGCACAGACTACTTCATCAAATGGGTCGAAGCCGAGCCCTTGGCTAATATCAGGGATGTGGACGCGAAGAGATTTATCTGGAAAAACATCATTACTCGGTTTGGAGTCCCTCACACCCTCATCTCGGACAATGGCCTCCAATTTGACAGCAAAGCCTTCAGAAGATACTATAATGATTTGGGAATCACCAACAGGTATTCTACTCCGCCTTACCCCCAGGGAAATGGATAAGCAGAGGCTGTCAATAAGGTCATAGTCAGTGGGCTGAAGAAGAGGTTGGATGACGCGAAGGAACGATGGGTGAAAGAACTGCCCCATGTCTTATGGACATATCGGATTACCCCACGACGTTCAACAGGGGAGACCCCCTTTTCTATGACTTACAGAGCCGAGGCTGTCATCCCCCTAGAGACTACCTTCCCAATGCTGAGAACGAGTAGCTTTATGCCGAGTAACAATGATGAACTGCTAGAAAAAAGCTTGGACCTAATTGAAGAAAGAAGAGAAAAGGCAATGATCCAACTGGTTTACTACCAGCAGAAGCTCAAACAAGGTTATGATGCCAATGTGAAACTACGGCCCTTAACACTAGGAGACTTGGTACTGAGAAAAATTTTGGGTAATACCAAAAACCCAACCTGGGGAAAGTTGGGGCCCAATTGGGAAGGACCATATCGCATCACCTCAGTAGCGGGAATAGGTGCATACTATTTGGAAGATCTAGATGAAAAAGCTGTACTCCGCCCATGGAATGTAAATAACCTGAGAAGGTATTATTATTAATGAAAGCAATTTTATTTTGCATTCTGATTCATTATAATCGTGTGTCATGCGGTTCATCACTCTCCAAAAAGTGTTAGACAAAACCAAGGACTTGCTTAGATCCTCGGACCACAAACCTTGGGGAAACTAATAACTAATGGCTACTTTCTAAAAAGTGTTAGACAGAACCAAGGTCTTGCTTGGATCCTCGGACCACAAACCTTGGAGAAACTAATAACTAATGGCTACTCTCTAAAAAAGCAGAAACCAGTTAGTCACCAAGCTGCAAAAAGTAAAAACTCACCATCCGATATACATTTAATCTGGAAACACAATGAATATATTCTATCTAATGCATGATAGGATTAACACTAAAAGTGAGGTCAATGATTGCTCATCAGACCAAGCCATGTAAACTATTAGTTTTCTGCTTAGTGCCAGTAGAAACTCAGGTAATCATCAACCTATAGTTATCATTTGTATGGAAGAAACTAATGGCTACTCTCTAAAAAGTGTTAGACAGAACCAAGGTCTTGCTTGGCTCCTCGGACCACGAACCTTGGGGAAACTAATAGCTAGCGGCATTCTTTTTTAAAGTAATTAAACAGATCTCAAGTCATGTTAGGTCTCTCAAACCACATGCTTAGGTGAAATTAATCTCATCTATATGCCTAAATGCTTGGCAGTGTAAGATGCCTACTCTCTATCTAATCCCCTATTTATGCCTGTCGTTATTTTTAAGTACGGCTACAAGCTAATAACAGACTGCCACCAACGATTATGATTGCACACAGTTATCACCATTTAAGCCTGTTGGCGGTATACACAACCTCAAAAACGTATGAAATGGACGTATAAAATAGTAAGGAAAGTTTCTCTCTTTTCATTAGTCAATAAAAGGCACATTACATATGACGGCAAAACGCCCTTACAAGATAAATATATACGCAAAAAAAAAAAAAAAGAAAGGGAGAAAGAAAGAAAGACAAAAGCGCC
The DNA here is from genome assembly GCA_030021035.2 of Notholithocarpus densiflorus. Taxonomy (NCBI): domain Eukaryota; kingdom Viridiplantae; phylum Streptophyta; class Magnoliopsida; order Fagales; family Fagaceae; genus Notholithocarpus; species Notholithocarpus densiflorus. The sequence continues at coordinate 5,941,852 of JARYZH020000003.1, forward strand.
GCATTCTTGGCGCAAGACTAACGTTTACGCCCTCGCTTGTGGAGGGTCATCCTTGGTATCAGCCTTTTCGGGCTGGGGAACATCCGCCTAAGTCATAAGCTCTGCATCCTTGGCTTGGGTGACCACGTCCCTGATCGTAAGGGCATCCTTGGAAAGCTTGGCTCTTGGAGGAAGGACTTCAGTGGAAAGAGGTTGCTCAGGAAGGGGAACTGCCTCCCGAATTTCTCAAATATCCTCCGGGAAGAAGATATTCTCGATCCTCCTCGGCTCGGAGTCTGCAGAAACTCCCGCCTGATCCATTGCAACCCCCCAAGACTTAGTGCAGTAATCCCTGCACACCACCGCCACCTCCTCGGACAGCCTAGCCTCCGTATCAAGTACCCTTCGCTCATAGGACGCTTTCACTGCGGCCTTAGCTGCTTCCTTGGCCACTCGAGCTGCATCCTTGGCTTTTCGCAGCTCTGCCTTCAAGTCCAAAATGGATTGCTTCTCAGTGGCCAGGTTTATTTCAGTTATGTACAGTTTTTGGCGCATGTCCTTCGCCTGCTTCTCGGTGGTCTTCAGACCAACCTTAGTGCTGTGGCGAGCTTGGACTGCCTCCTTGAGCTTCTCAGACAGCCCCGCGTGCTCATGTTTCATGGTCCCAAGAGCTTTCTCGGCTTCTTGACGAGCGTGAGTCTCAGCCGTGACCTCGTCACAGGCGTTCCTAGCCCACTCCTCGGCTACATAAATTTGTTGGGTAACCTGCACAAAGGCAATAAAAGATTTACAGAAATAAACATGTGAATAAACGTGCAGATTAACATCTTACTACAAAAATGATTGGTAGGCTCACCATTGCAAGGTCCCTCTTCAACAACATGAAGAGGTCCGGCTGCCGGATGCGCCTAAGGCCCTCCATATCACGTGGAAGGAGGAGAGGTTGCTCCAAGGCCTCAGCAAGGTAGGTGGCATGCCCCCTCTGAGACTCCCAAATCGCAGCATCGCAAGGTATCGGGGCACCCTCCATCTCCAACTGAGGAGCCCATGATCGCTGCGCTCGGCGCACGTCGACTTCGTCTCGGCTTTCCACTGACTTTCCCCTTTTATCTGTGGGATCTTTGGACTTCTTCTGCTGCTTAGCCCCCTTTTGGGGTGCCATTTCACCTTCCTCTAGGTCCTTCATGGGCCTTTTCTTCTTGAGGTCTGGGAGAACCTTCAATCCTAGGTCGGCAGGGATCGCAGGGAGAGTAGAGGGAAGATTGGAGGCAGTCTGGGCTTTAGGAGCAACTTTTGAACCTTGCCCCTTGCTACGACCGGCCAACAGGCCCTTCAAACCGGTCCTTGGTTGTAAGTCCATAACCTCTTCCTCCTCGGAGCTAGTCTCTAGCCGAGCGACTATTAACCGGGGGTGGTGGACTACGGATAGTTTTTCGGATTCGGAATCCGAGACCTCTACCGGTCTTTCTACGGCCCCTTCCTCTTCCTCGAAGCGAAATCGATCGATCTCGGCGTCTAAGGAGCGGCGGGATGAGGCTGACTTTTCTTTCAGAACAACCACTTGTTGAGGAACATGTTGAGGCGGCAACACAACCGGGGGAAGTTCTCTCTAAGCCAAGAACCCCGGCTTGGATACATCTATTCAAGCAAGCCTGGATCTACTTGCTCTAATCGCCTGTCCCGCATCTTGAAATATACGTGATATTGGCTCGTAATCTAAGATCAGATGGGCGGCCCGTAGTTGTCCGTCCTCGCTCACGAATACTTCCGATCTCAGCAAGAAGTTGAGTCTTGGGACGTTGACTAGGCTAAGCTTCAGAGCTACGTGATCCTTATTTGCAAAACATCCGAGAAGGAAGATATGGTCAAATTAATGACAAATATTGTCCGAGGAGACAAAATGCTAAAATAAACGTGGGGAAAATATGAAAACTAAGGGACCTATCCTCAAGACACCCCACCTGGTGTTCCCTCCTTAACTGGGCAATGAAGACCGTTGCTCTATGCCCCGGAAGCGATCAGATAATCATCCTTTAAGCCTTTGTTGGACTTAGGGAGGCAGGATATCAACCTAACGACATTGAATCGAGACTTAAGGTAATACCCCGCGCTAACAAGAGAATGACACTCGTACAGATGAACGACGTCGTGCCAAGTGAGCCCTAGGTTCATCTGATCGTTCAAAATGTCTACGCTCCCTAGAACCCTGAACAGGTTAGAAGCACACTGATGGGGGCACAGCCTGTGGTTGCGTAGATACTCTGTGGTGATCCTACCCATGAGAAGTGTCATTCCTCCCTCTATAAAGGCGATCATCGGAATGACAACTCTACCCTCCCCTCTAACTGAAACCACCTGGTCCGGGGCGTAGTACTAAAGATTTACTCCTTGTGGGATATGATATTTGGCTCTAAAACCCTCCATGTCGGCCGGAGAGTCTACTAGGTGCTTGAATCTACCCATCCCCATAGACAAGAACAACGCAGAAAAAATTTTACAAAAGAAAGAAGGCCGAGAAGATTGGCCGAGGAGAAAAAGAAAGTTAAAGATATAAATACTTATGAGAGGCAGATACATTATACTTCGAACCTTAGGAAAACTTGTGGGAGATTTCTTAAGGGACAAAATTAAGGAAGTTGAGTGATTAAAGGGTCCGTAATGCTTAAGGTTCTCTAGAGCACTTGAAATTTCGATAAGGAAAGAAAGGAACGGCTTCCCTCAGGGCTTTATATAGAGAGAGAAGATAGGTGGGAATACTTCCGCTCAAAACCCAAGAAAAAGTTCAGCCGTTAGATCTGCACTTCACCATTAGATGCTGGGACATAACGCCACCCAAAGCAATTAATAGCTCCTCGTGGGCCACAAAGTGTCAAGAGCAATCATGACGCGCGCGAAACGGAGACTTTACACGTGCGAGGCAGAGAAATAAATGCTCTCATCCTTGAAGTCAAAACCCCACCTTTTCTCCTCGGATGAGAAGGAAAAATTGGAGTTTTGAGGGGCTATTGTAGGGTCAAAGGGCCCAAATACCATTGTGGGCCTTGGGCCTGTCCGAGGAGATGGTCAGCCCGAGGACGGTCCAAGGAGGAACCAATGAGTTTGAATAATTCATGCACAAAACTTTACAAGCAATGTGACGACAGGAGATCAATCTGAGGACAAGCAAGTCCTCGGATACCATAAATGCAACTCAAACACATATTCCAGCAATCTAGGGAGCTCTTTAAAGGACCCCATTAATAAAGACACGTATCCTAGACGCACAAGGATGAAGGAGATTCCAGAAATATCTAAAGAAAAGCTGCCACCACCGCATTAAATGTTTTGCAGCTACTTTTCTGATCGCATTTATGTGGAGAAGACCTCTAAACAGTGTTTCCTTGGCAACTGCAACTCATAGAGAGCCGGAAGGAGCGTCTGATGGGATAGTCACTCAAGTATCGGTGGGGATGACTGACAAGTGGAGAGCCAAGATCGCTGTGAAGAGAGTATATAATACAAGAGACCCCTGGAGGAAGAGGGGAGGAAGGATCTAAAATCAGACTTGTAAGAAGTTTTAAGAATTGTATCTAAGTAACCAAGCATCCTCGGACTGGAGAGAGGACACTCCTCCTTTAGTAAAAGTCTCTTATTTCCCCCTTTTAATATATAAAAAATCTATTGGTTCATTGTCTGACTCATTAAAACCAAGTTCTTCAACCCACTCTCTACAAATTTATTGTTCTGGGCTCATTGGGCCAATATCCCATACATTTTGGGCTTGGGCTCCAAATCGTCCCCCTACATTATATTTTATGCATAATTTTAAATTACAAAAACTTGCAATTTAAATAATTTATTGATGGCATAAATATTGATATTCAATTTTATATAAATTTTGCAAGCATGAATAATATAAAAAGAAGATATAATCTAATAGTGTATTTGTCAAAATTCATTTTCAATAAAAAAATATTGAGTAAAGTTATAATCTTAAATTACAACTAATTTTGTAGCTAAACTTTATCTTTTACTAAATTGGCTCTTTTGGCAGCATAGAACTTGTACCAAAAATAAAAGGTAGGATTTATAGACAAATTTATCAAAGGTAAATCAATTGATGGGCACCTGACACCAGACACCTCTATGTTAAAAATATGTTCAAGACCCTCACCTTTAACTATCTACTTATCAAAAAAAAAAAAAAGCTAAATAGTTCAATTGACCGACACGTTTTGAAAAGCATGTTCAAATCCCCGCTTACAACTATTCAATTATAAAAATAAAAAAAAAATAAAAAAAATAAAATGTTGACACCCACTTTATAATTCAAAACCATATATCATTACGTAATTGTAAGGTAATAAGGTACTTACATACTACAACAAAAACAACTAAAAGTGAGAGATTTTAGTATACAAATCAAAAGCGTTATTGTTATTTAAACACAGCACCAAACACCCACAAATATCCATAATTCTGTTTCAAACAACAGGGCAAAAACTAAAAATGATTCAGCCACATGTTTACCAAGCAATCTTATGTCACATTCATTCAAAAAGAACAAAATTAAGGGCTGTCTCACATGCAAACAGCGCATTTGCCTTCTACCGAGACATTCCAGCTAAATTTGGCCCAATTTAACAGCTTTGAGCCACTCTTCTTTGACCCATACAACTCTCCATCTCTCTGCAACTCCTCCACACACCTCAAGCAGCCTTTGCTGATACTGTTATCCCTATAAAATTAAATCGACCATAAAAACATATAAATATACATAACTATGAAGATTGAAAATGAAATTTAAAATTTTAGTTTTCTGGCGCATGTTAGCAAGAACCATAATAGTTTAGCTAACGTGCGCCTTGAATTAAAAAAAAAAAAAAAAATCCTGACCTTTTGTTGTCGGATTTTCTTCGTGGTCTCAGTTTCAGCCTTTCATCTAATCTCTCCCTAGCCTCTTTAGCTACTCCTCCCAATTCCACATCCTTATACGCTTGGTGTTCCTGCTTTTGGATCAAATTTAAACAAAATTATTAAAACATTAAAAACAAAAATAAACATATTTATATGTGGAATAGACAATAATAGAGAAAAAAGAGATTGAGATTTGAGAAGGGTATGTATGTATGTATGTAAGTACCATTAAAGAAAAAGTGGTATGATGGGTTTCATTGTTGGTAGGGTATAAAGAAAGACAGGACCGCCTTGTTCCTCCATTGGCAGCCAAATTTGCTGATTCCGGGCCCCCTGCAACGCTCTGATGGAGCCGTCTCCTTCGGGCACATTCAACACCAGGTAGCATTCCAGCCATTGATTTTCAACAACAACAACCCGAGCTCTCTAAAACAAGATAAAAACAAGAAAAGATTTCGTTTTTTTTTTTTTGCTTGCAAATATTTGTGTGTGAAAGAGAAATATACCCAGATGGAAAAAGATGAAAACTTGGGAAGTGAAAGAAAGTGTTGTGTACTTGTATTCAACGCCTATGTCTGAAAACAGAAGAAAGCTAAATAGATACCCTTTAAAAAAAGGAAGGAGATAAGAAGGAAGCAAGGAAAGTTCAGTGAAGTAGTCAAAAACTGTGGGCTAACCAAAACATAATTAAAGATAATACAATATAAAAATATGTAGGCAAAAAGAAGGTGGTTTAAGTGGTTTTACTTTTTTTCTCAAAAAAAAAAAAAAAAATGTGTTTTTACTTTTACCACCACCAACGTCAATGCTCCTTAAAGAAACTTCCTTGAAAGCGTGGCTGGCCAAACCCTCCAACTTTTCTCTTCTTCTTTTTTTTTTTTTTTTTTTTGTATTTATTTATTTATTTTTTGGCCTAAGGTTGGTAAAGAAAGACTAAAGACTCAAGACCAGAGGGTCGTGACTCGTGATATTATATTGAGCTATATTAATAATAGAAAAATTCTAAGATCATGAAAAATTGCATAATTTGTGTTGTTACTTTTCACATTGCATATTGTAAATGTTGGAGAAAGAGTGGTGAATTAATATCTGAGTGACAATCAGTTAATCACAGTCTGACACATAAAATAGTTGTGCCAAAAATTGTGACAATTCATTTCGTACTAGAACTACTCATATTAATATATGGGAAGATTCTAATTCACATGCTCTTTGCGCGCACATACCGGATGAAATTGTGGCTTCTTAATTTCAATTCAATTTTTTATTTGTGTAAGAGTGTGTATATTAGTGACTATGTAATAGATGCTACTTTTAAAGCGTTCACAATAGTATGTTTATTAATAAAAAAATTGGTAGAATTTACACAATTTTGTCTAAAAATAACCCACATTAACTGTCTAAATTTGACACTGTTTATTTTTATTTAGTTGTTTATTCTTTCTTTATGTATCTCGAGGATAAATGAAATAAGTGAATGGTGGTTGTCGTGTATAAATAAAGAGAAACAATTTTAAAAATTAAGAAAAATTGATATTTTAATGACATGTAGTGTAAAATGGATAATTTGATGTGAGATGTTACAAAAAGTGAGTATGTAAAAAAAAAAAAAAAATGTTTTTAATACTAAAATAGACAAGAATTGTTGCACGAGCTGATGCGAATACTCTTAAATTTTAATATAAAAAAAAATTAACAGATGATCTAAGTACATTTATTTAAGACATATTTAAAAAAAAAAATTTATGAAAAAAGAAAAAAATTTACAGCTTTTTACATTTTTTATGAAAGAGGCATCATTTTTTTTTAAATGGTTCATTTATAAATGTCCTAAGCTAATTGAAACTCACCAATCACTTACACCCCTTTTATTATCTATTAATCACAACATGTTTGCTAGACATATTGTTTTACTGTCCAACATATTATATATGTGTAGAGCTTGTTGCCAAGCTTATTGTTTTACTGCTTACTAATTACTAATAAATAATCTTATGTTGGAGCTTCTGCTTGATGATTGGAGCACTCTATTGAAGAAATTTCATAAATAAAATGTCCAACATATTTTCAAGGAGGCAAATCAATGCGCTGATGCATTGGCTAAGTTTGGCGTCATCCTATCTTCTTACTATGTTAATTTTGTTAACTCACCGGCTATAGTGGAGGACTTGCTGGCTTTTAACAAGGCCGAGCTTTATTGTAATAGACTTATTCGTAATTAATTTATATCAACGTTGGCATAGCAAAAAAAAAATCACAATATGTCATATTTGTTGTGGAAACTGATTTGGAATAAATTCAGCAAAAAGCTTCTGTAATTTTAAACTAAAAATTCCTTGATTTTGCAAAATAATCATTTCAGTCAAAAATGTATTATTGAAGTGTTTGGTTGTAATTAAATATTTAAAGCCACGGTGCAGTGATCAGGGTTTTGATTGGGGGATAGATCTTAGATTCAAACCTTTGAGTGCGACGATGTGATCTTTGTTTAATTTTAGATTTATTATTGCCCTGTACTGCTTGAAATCAATGGTGTTTTAGGTGGAGCAAATGTCAGACCATGGCTCAGTCTATCTTACTCTTATTATTAAGGCCCCCTCAGCATTAGTTTCTTAATGAGTAAGCAAATATGGTCACACCCAAAGAGAACCACCACAACTAATTGCGCCACTCACAATTGTTTGTTTTTGAATTAATTAAAATACAACTAAATTGGCTACAATTTATACTAAAAAAAATTATCTTAGTTTCATGTTTTGAAATTCTAACTATTAGATTGTATGTTCTTGACGCTCTTAATAATTTTAACAATTTTCCTGCTATGGTCTTCATTTTTCTTTTTGGGTCTTCGGGCCTTTGATTTTTCTTCACATATATTCGGCCTACCCACTTTAGGCTTGCTCCAAGGTAATTATTGTGGATTCTGGGGAGCTGTCACGAAGCCAGAAAATGAGGCTTGAACAAGAACAAAGAAGCCCAAACATTGCACAAAATCAAGAAATTGGTTGGAAGCCACCCTAACTTAGGTGGTGTTTGGAATTAGAGTTTAAAGTCAATTTATTTTGCTATTTAACTTATTTTTGCTACTATTCAATTTATTTTTGCTATTATTTATTAGTCACACTATACTTTTTGGTATTATTCATGGGTTTCACTGTACTATTTTAACTAGTTTTTACCTTTATTTATAGTACTTTAACTATTTTCAGCAAAAAATTATCAATTTTATCTAAATAAACTGTTCTCAAACAGACTTTAATTTTAATCAAGCAAAAAGTTTGCATTTCGTATTAATCAAGCTTATATGTAAAGTTATAAACTTAAACTTACAACCTATTTTGGCTTAAATCTCTCAACACATATCCAATACTATATAAATATATATATTGTTTTTTTTTTAAGCCAAAAGAGTAAATGAATCCCAAACGAACACTTTTATTGTTGTTGATAGAGAGTCGAGATGAAAGTGGCAGACTGGCAGTAGCAATTGATGAGGGTTTAAGAAATGAGAAATAAAAGCCGACTATTGCCCGTTGTGTAGGTTCAAAAAACTTTGGCCCGCTACCAATTGATTTAGCTAGCCAATAGGCCCCAAAGGGCCTCCAATAGGCCCAATTAAAAGTATTCAATAGACCTTCAAAGAATCTCTAAAAATATTGGGTATAACAGGAAATTTGGAATTAATCCAACTAATAGAAGCGGAACTTGGACTCTGATTATTATTATTATTATTGTTATTGAGAAAAGACTTAGATTAAATAACTGCATTAAAACAAATTGATATCTTAGTCTAAAGATAAAAAACAATCATAAAGAGTAAATATCATAAATTAAAAGTATCTCTAAAAGAAAGTATACGTTATTTGTCTACCATTTTTTTAACAACTTTTTACTTAACCCTTTTTTTAAAGACTAGTAGCTTATTTGTTTGTGCATGACATTTTTACACTTCATTTCGTTTTAAATCACAACTACACTTTAGCTAATTTTCAACAAAGTACTCATCTAATCACATACCAATCTTAATTTTGTTCAAACTTCAAAGTTACTAATATAATGCAAGGACACCATACCATCATAGTGTTTTACACAAAATGTCTAGCGAATTATGGAACTAGCAAAATCTAATTGGTATATATAGTATACACCAATAGATACATTGTTGGAATGATTGCTAGGTGCTGGATTTAACATGATTTTGCTCAACAATACATGGTGTATTTTGATAGTCCACCTGTGGACTTAAATTTGTTGTTGTTTTTTAACTATTTGGGTATGTATTATGAGAGGCTATGCTCTCTAAACTCTACTGCTTTTGGTTCTGTTGTTTAATGAATTCCAGGTTTTACCAAAAAAAAAAAGACATTCACATGACTAGAGAGCGGGTTTAGGGCCTTTATATTGGCTATGCTACACAGAAACCAGACCAAGTGCTAGATTGGATGGCTTGGACTTGGAATCCTATATTTATTTATGAAATCGAGTATGGAATTCTATTTACTCATTTTAAATTGAGTAAATAGAATTCGAGTATAATGCAATTAATCCCACAGGTAAATCAACTAACATTCTATCCTTCAAAAAACAAAAAAAACAAAAAACCAAAAAACAGCTAGTAAATTAAAATGTTTGTTGTCTAAAATTTCGTTTTTTCCCTAAAATTTGAATAGTTTCTTTTTTGTCCCTAAACTATTGAATTTATATTCTTAAACTCTAGATTTTTTTTTTCTTTTCTCATCTCTCAAATTCTCAATTACTGAAAAAACTTCTTTCTTCCTTAATTTTTGCCCCCTAAATTATAGGGGAAGAAAAAAAAAAACTCTTTAAAAAGAAAGTGTAATGTTTTCAATAATTTAAGGACAAAAAAAAAAAAGCTTTATTATTTAGGAATATAAATGAATTTTGTGCAACTTTAAGGATGGAAACAATATTTTAACATTATTTATTTATTTATTAATTAATGGTAAATTGAATCTTAAACTTTTTTTTTTTGGTAGGAAACTTTGAATCTTAAACTTTAACTAAATCGATAAGAGGGGAAAGATGAGATGTTCATTTGAATGACAGCGACTATACTCACTTGTTGAAAATTGAAATACTCTCAACTAGCTAGCATAAAGCAAGTTGAAGAATGCAAATGAATATTCTTCAGCCATTATTCTTGGAAGCATTATTCCTGTGAAATATAACATTATGCATTGATTCACAATGCCCACAATATTTTCACAACAAATTTTATGTGGCAGGTTGTTACGGGTTGTTAATGGTGGGGTAGAAAAGTAATTTCAGTGATAAGTTCAAATTAAAACCAATAACATCTAATCATCTATGATTTGTTGTGAAAATATTGTAAACGTAACACTTCTCTTTATTTTATATTTAGTAAGTTAACCAATAAACACAAGCCAGCTAGTTTTGACCACATTTATCAAATGTGAAGGATACACATAAAGTTTATTTATTTTTTTTAGTGACACATGAAGTAAGATAAGGATTATCAATGTTACAAATGCAAATTACAATTATATAACTATAATAAAGTATGCAAGTTTTATAGGTTTTCCCTCGGATGTATCATATAGTAATATTTAATTAGGATAATTTTAACGGGTACTCTTAAAATAATTGTTTTTCTAATTATAGAAAAGTCTTTGAAGAAATTTTTTTTTTTTTTTTTGATAAATCTTTAAAGAAATTGTTAATAAACTATTTTAAGAAACATTTAATACCATTTCAATGAAAAACATAAAAAAAATTATTAAAAAATTTAATTATTATTTTTTTTTCATAAAAAATTTTTAAAAATATTTCCTAAAGAGTATTCGTTATTTTTTACTTTAATTAGATGGATCGGTTGAGCATTCGCTCTCCTACTTCATCCACTATCATTCTTTGGTTGATACAACCCATCGCCAACCGCACACGTCACATCGTCATGAAAACTAATTCAGTATATGAAATTAGCTTTCCGAGATTCACAAATGTTATGGAAAACGAAAATATACATGAAAACCCGGTCAAGCAATACAAGTGGAACCGTAGTTGTAATTTTTAATTGAGTCAATCATTGTACGAAGTCACATAGTTTAAGAGCAGTGTATATATATACATATAATAATACATATTAAAGATTCTACCTTTCATCAAAAAAATATACTAGATTCTACCAAAAATAAATACATATAAGAAACAAAGTAACGTTCTTTATTCTCCCCCTCAATTTAATAATTACGTTTTGTTTGTTTTAAGAAAACAATTGGAAGAAGCTGGAAAGTGTAAACTGTAAACCATAGTTTTGATTTACAATTAAGTCAATCTTCCTCCCTAAGCTAATGCACAAGAAGCTAAAGAATATGATAGGAGAAACATGTGTTAAAATCAATTGAAGTTTTGAAATATATGTTGAGAAGTGTTACATCCACAATATTTTCACAATGAATTATAGGTAGTAAGTTGTTATTAGTTATAATTTGAAATCCACAATTTAAATTACTTTTTTGCCCATCCGTAATAGTCAATAACAACTTGTCACTTAAAATTTATTGTAAAAATGTTGTGAATATAACATTTCTAATATATATTTGGAAGTTGAGTCATGAACAAATTTAAATTGCTCAATCCAAACAAATCTCTAAAATTATAGTTTTGGAATTTTCTTAAATTAGAGTACACATTTTTAATATTTCTTATTGATCTATTAATTTAGATACTCCCGTTATGAGCTCATTATCCATAGGGAATGGTGTTTGTGGGTGTATGTTGGTTACATAAAAAATAAAAAAATTGAGTCAAAAGAAAACTATTTTTTAGTCCATAGAAAAAATATGACTTATTTTTTAGAGATTGTTATCCATTAACTTTTTTAAAAAAACAATCCATCACACAGTATGCTAAGTAAGGAAAGTTAGGAGATTGATTTTAATTTTTAACTCATATAAGGTCGCTACTAAACGTAAGAAAATGAGATAATTTTATAAAAAAACACTTTTTGGAAAATGAATGATTTTTTAAAAAACACTAACGTCGAAACTTAGTTTGAGAACAACTAATGCACAGGAAATTAAAGAAAGTTATGGGAGAAACATGTGTTAAAATTAAAATCAATTGAGTTTGAAATATATATTTGGTAGTGGAGTCCTGAACAAATTTAAATAGCTCAATCCAAACAAATCTCTAAAATTATAGTCTTGGAAATTTTTATTTTATTTTATTTTTTTATACAAGATAGAAATTCTACTCTAGTCTAATCTAAGTGTATATGTGTGTGAAGCTCTCTTTTGGAGACTTAAACCGCAGCCCTTATCCTCTCACACCCTCACAAGCACTTATACTTGTGGAGTGACTATCGTGCCAAAGGTGCGCGGTGGTAGTTTTGGAATTTTCTTAAATTAGAGTACAAATTGTTAAATCTATTAATTTTAGATACTCCCTGTGGAGTCAATGAATTTGGCTACCCTCGCCCACTTTATACTAGGCCCAAAGCCCATGCCGAGGAAGAAGAAATGTCCGAGGACGAACAGAGAAAGTCCTAACTACCAAGAAGCATCGCCGAGGACAATCATGTCCTCGGCGAACCGAGATCATAGAAGGGAAGGGCAGCGCGCCATCAAGGGCAGTTTCGTAGAGCGTCCCAAGAAAGAGGACAAGTACCGTGGGTCAGCCATGGGAGCCTGGGAGAGCAATTCAGGGAAAAGCTGTCACCTCCACATTAAGCCCACAACTAACGTTCTGGCAGCATTAATGAGGAAATGACCCCTGAACAATGCCGCTTTGGTTGCTGCAACTCACAAAAGATTTGGGACGGCGGCCGATGGGACAAACACTCAAGTAGTGACTTGCCCGATCAACAAATGAAAGGCCAAGATCAACCTAAAGAGGGTATAAAATGTAAAGAGGTCCTCCAGAGAAAGGATCAGAGATTGGAAGTAGGAAATACTGTAGCAACATGTATCATCTTTGTAACCTCTGTATCCAAGCACTAAGGAAATAATAAGAACAAGAAAGCTCCTCGGACCAATGTCCAGGACAGATTCTAACACTTAAAGCCCGTTTTCCTGCTATTCAATTTACCCATAACCATGTTTATTCGTTGCTATCCTCACTAAGGCCTAGCTCTTAAATTCATCATCTACAAATTTATTGTTTAGGGTTAGTTGGGCCTGAATCCACTTTTGCAACAGTAGAAGTGCTCAGACCCAGTCCCTACAATTGGCGCCGTCTGTGGGAAGAGCTTGTATGTTAGTAAGTGCAACGATTAATCATGGCAGGATCAAGCCCCCATCAACGAGAGTCCCTGGTGAAGACCATTTTGGCGATGGCGCATGCTGCATGAAGGCTTCCCTAAAATTTCCAAGAATGCACACAGTTGTTATTATAACTCGGCCTTCGCTCAGGTCTACACTTCGAAGTGCTGACTACGCGGGGAGGATTGCTAAATGGCGGACAGTTCTAGGGGCTTATGACGTAAAGTACATGCACCATACCTCTATCTAGGGGCTAGTTCTCGCGAGTCTAGTAGCCCAGTTCGCTGAAATCCCATTAGAGGAAGAAGCCGAGAATCAGGGCTTGGATGGAAAATCGGTTGGCACAATCTCCCTGCGAAAAATTCCATTATGGAAGGAATACATCGATATTTTTTAATCTTTTGAAGCGGTTAAACAGAATCTTAGGTATGCCGGGTCCTCGGACCTCCTGCTTTGGGGAAATTAACACGCACTGGCAACTTTCTAAGTGTTAGACAGAACCAAGGTCTTGCATAGTCCTCGGACTCAAACCTATGGGGAAACTAGCTACTTCAAGAAAAATCTAAGTCGAAGTGCTGACTACACGGGGAGGATTGCTAAATGGCGGACAGTTCTAGGGGCTTATGACGTAAAGTACATGCACCATACCTCTATCTAGGGCCTAGTTCTCGCAAGTCTAGTAGCCCGGTTCGCTAAAATCCCATTGGAGGAAGAAGCTGAGAATCAAGGCATGAATGGAAAATCGGTTGGCATAATCTCCCTGCGAAAACTTCCATTCTAGAAGGAATACATCGATATCTTTTAATCTTTTGAAGTGGTTAAACAGAACCTTAGCTATGCCGGGTCCTCGGACCTCCTGCTTTGGGGAAATTAATACGCACTGGCAATTTTCTAAGTGTTAGACAGAACCAAGGTCTTGCATAGTCCTCGGACTCAAACCTATGGGGAAACTAGCTACTTCAAGAAAAATCTAAGTACTAGACAGAACCAAGGTCTTGCATAGTCCTCAGACTCAAACCTATGGAGAAACTAGCTACTTCAAGAAAAATCTAAGTACTAGACAGAACCAAGGTCTTGCATGGTTCTCGGACTCAAACCTATAGGGAAATTAGCTATTTCAAGAAAAATCTAAGTACTAGACAGAACCAAGGTCTTGCATGGTCCTCGGACTCAAACCTATGGGGAAACTAGCTACTTCAAGAAAAATTAAAGTACTAGACAGAACCAAGGTCTTGCATGGTCCTCGGACTCAAACATTTGGGGAAACTAGCTACTTCAAGAAAAAGCCAAGTACTAGACAGAACCAAGGTTTTGCATGGTCCTCGGACTCAAACCTATGGGGAAACTAGCAACTTCAAGAAAAATCTAAGTGTTAGATAGAACCATGGTCTTGCATGGTCCTCAGACTCAAACCTATGGGGAAACTAGTTATTTCAAGAAAAATCTAAGTACTAGACTGAACTGAAGTCTTGCATAGTCCTCGGACCACAATCCTTGAAGAGATTAATTACTTCAAATATCTGTCTGAGTGATGAGCAGAATCTAAAAGGAGTCTGCCTCCTTGGATCACCTACATTAAATCCAACATTCTCTGACGGTCGCACAGTTTGCGATAGAGAGCACATGGTTATGTTCTTAATTGTTCCTACATAGTCAAACCATTTAAAAATTAGCAGCCGGGTGCTACTGCAGGCTTTGTTAAAGTCAGGATGACAAACTTTTGTTACCGTCAACAGCATCAGTTCTAAGTCCCAATAAAAAATAATAATAATAACAAAAAAATAATAATAATAATATAACAATAAATAAAATTGCAGGAAAAGGAAATTTTGTAAAGAAAAAATTGCAGTCCTTTTTATTAAATAAAGGAAAAGTACATCATATACCGAATAGCTTAGGCAGGCTTGTTTCAAAGCTAACTATAGAAAAAGAGGCTGAGGCAGGCTTGTTTTAAAGCTAGCTATAAAATAAAATAAAAAAGGAGAAAGTCCATGGGAATGGCAGATTCACAGTCTTGTTCCAGCAGCAATCGAGCCAGTATGGACGGTACCAGCGATGAGAAAGAGGAAGAGGCGGAAGCGCCTGAATTGGTTCCCATCTGCTAAGGCTACTCTAAAGCGTACTCTTATCCAGAAGCTAATATCTGTACTCCTAAAAAATCGTCATCCAGAAGTCTCGTCAGCTACTTGCAATGACGAAGATGACCTCTTTTTTCTCCTAACTGCAAAATGTCCCACCATCAAGGCGAGATCCAAACCTTGCCGCACCGAAAGTCTGATACAATCTATGCCTGCTACGGCTCCTGGCTGAAGGAGGAGGGTTTTCTTTCTTGCCCGGTTGAAAGGTAGGAAAATCTTTGGCCTTTGCTTCCGCCTCAGCTGCGGCAGCCAGGATCTAGGCGGCATTCTTAGTCCCAGAAGGGTTGAGAACTTAGAGTTCCTGCAGAACTCAGGGGTTCGAAGACATGAAAGAACGATTTCCCCAAGGTGCCTTATATATAGCAGGCGAAATCTAGGAGAACTTAATTCGCACGAAATTCAAAAGAAGAATTACAAGCGAAATAAGTTCTGCCCAATTTCCAAGAAAACCCTCAACCGTTAAATCCGTGTTGCTTCATGAAGGCATTAATGACGGCGCGCCTCGTATACTGAAGCACCAGGAGCGTGCCTTGGGCAGATGAAGAGGCTCTGGCACTCACAGAGGACAAGACTCGATCAGCCGTGACATAGGCCCGAGGACATCAAAACCCTCCTCTGCGTCCGAGGAACCGAACAACAGGATTTTGAGGGGCTATTGTGGGATCAATGAATTTGGCTACCCGGCCCACTTTATACTAGGCCCAAGGCCCACGCCGAGGATGAACGGAGAAAGTCCTAACTACCAAGAAGCATCGCCGAGGACAATCATGTCCTCGGCGAACCGAGATCATAGAAGGGAAGGGCAGCGCACCATCAAGAGCAGTTTCGTAGAGCGTCCTAAGAAAGAGGACAAGTACCGTGGGTCAGCCATGGGAGCCTGGGAGAGCAATTCAAGGAGAAGCTGTCACCTCCACATTAAATGCCCACAACTAACGTTCTGGCCCCATTAATGAGGAAATAACCCCTGAACAGTGCCGCTTTGGTTGCTACAACTCACAGAAGGTTTGGGATGGCGGCTGATGGAACAAGCACTCAAGTAGTGACCTGCCCGATCAACAAATGGAGGGCCAAGATCAACCTAAAGAGGGTATAAAATGTAAAGAGGTCCTCCAGAGAAAGGATCGGAGATTGGAAGTAGGAAACACTGTAGCAACCTGTATCATTTTTGTAACCTTTGTATCCAAGCATTGAGGAAATAATAAGAACAAGAAAGCTCCTCGGACCAATGTCCAGGACAGATTCTAACACTTAAAGCCCATTTTCCTGCTATTCAGTTTACTTATAACCATGTTTATTCGTTGCTATCCTCACTAAGGCCTAGCTCTTAAACCTATCCTCTACAAATTTATTGTTTAGGGTTAGTTGGGCCAGAATCCACTTTTCCAACAGTAGAAGTGCTCAGACCCAATCCCTACACTCCCGTTATGAGCTCGTCATCCACAAGGAAATTTGAGAAAAGCTAGGATTTTCCTTTATTTTTAGTTTTTATTTTTTGAGAAAAGATTAGAAATAAGATAGGCATTAAATATAGGTTTAATCTTACAAATATTAAGAATTATAAATCTCACAATTTGCTCTCTTTTTTGGGGGTGAAAGTTGAATTTTAATTAAAAAATAAATAAAGTACAACTGCACACATCATCATACAAAATTTTTATTTGTATATATATGAATTGGCTTTCGCAGAAATCCAGATGCATGAAAATATACATGAAAAACCAGTCAGGAAATACAAGTGGAAACGTAGTTGTAATTTTTAATTAAGTAAATTAATTATTGCCCCAAGACACATTAGTTCCACTTCAAGAGCAGTGTATACGTAATACATAATACATTGTATAAAAAAGGAAGTTAAGGGGTTGTTTGGATTTGTAGTTTTCCATCACTCATTACTCTATTCCATCGCTCATCATCCAAAATTAGTGGGTTCCACGGAGGCAATGCTTGTTTGGATGGATTTTCTAAATTTATTTCCAGCACTCAATTCTCACCAAACTGAGTAATAAGTGACTAAAAATGGAAACAAATTTTTAGGTGTTTTTGAGTTATGGAAATTAAATTTATGATGACAAAATTGTAATTTTCTCCTTTAAGAGGGTGAAGTTAGAATTTAATTTTAAAAGGAAATTAAGCACCAAAGATAAATACACAATTTGCTTAGAAACGAAGAAATGAATAGAATTCTTCCAGGACAAGTGATTTTTAGATACTCTAGTTATGACCTCATCCACACGGAAATTTTAGGAAACCAAGGATTTTCCTTTAATTTTATTTATTTATTTAGAGTAAAAAATCCGAAAATGTTAGGAATAAGATAGGCATTAAATATAGGTTTAATCTTACAAATATTAAGAATTATAAATCTCAACTACCGCATACCCTTGGTGCGATGGTCACTCTACAAGTTTAAGTGTTTGTGGGGTATGGGGGGTAAGGGCCCGGGTTCAAGTCTCCAGGAGGGAGTTTCACACACATATACACTTAGATTAGGTTAGAGTAGAATTCTATCTTTAATCTAGCGGTGGCAAAATCTGACACGACCCGCGAACCCGACACGACTAATCCGTTTATAAACAGGTCATGGGTTGAGGCTAAATGGGTTCGGGTCATATTCGGATCGACACGGCTGACCCGTTTAATAAACGGGTCGTGTTCATGTTCAACATGTGAACCCGTCTGACCTGTTTGACCCGTTTAGATAATAAAGGTATTAAATTTTGTTATTATTGCTTAATTTTTTGTTGTAATTATATGTTTATTACTATATTTATGGTTGTAATTGTATTTTAATTTTAGATATATAGAAATTGATAATAGTTTATTTAGGTCATGTATGACCTATTAATCAAACAGGTTATTAAACGGGTTATTTGTATTAACTTTTACATGACTTATTAATTAAACAGGTTAAACGTGTCGGGTTGGGTCAACCTGTTTAATAAACGGGTTGGGTTAGGGTTGAGGATTCTTGACACGTTTACTAAACAGGTCGGGTTCGGGTCAACCCATATAACAGAGTACTTATGGCTCGACACGACACGAACCCGACCCACGAACACGAATTGACACCCCTACTTTAATCCCAAAAAAAAAAAAAAAAAAAAAATTATAAATCTCACAATTTGCTCTCTTTTTTGGGGTGAAAGTTGAAGTTTAATTAAAAAATAAATAAAGTACAACTGCACACATCATCCTACAAAATTTTTATTTAGTGTATATATATGAATTGGCTTTCGCAGAAACCCAGGTGCATGAAAATATACATGAAAAAACAGTCAGGCAATACAAGTGGCTTTCGTAGTTGTAATTTTTAATTAAGTCAATTAATTATTGCCCCAAGTCACAGAAGTTCAACTTCAAGAGCAGTGTATACGTAATACATGATAATACATTGTATAAAAAAGGAAGTTAAGGTTCTTGATTTCTCACTCCTTTTAATAATTACGTTTTGTTTGTTTTAAGGAAACAGTAAGGAGAAGCTTGAAAGTGTAAACCACAGATTTGATTTACAATTAAGTTAATCTTCCTCCCTAAAAGTCACATTATTAGTTTGACAACAGCGAATGCACAAGAAACAAAGCTAGAGAGAGAGCCTATTTTTTTTAGCCCCCCTTGATGATTAAAGTTTTTGTTTTTGTTATTTGAAGGAAACTAGTGTTGGTTTAAATTGGAAAAGTGAGTAAATAATATGATGTTGTTTGGATATGATTCATATGAAATTTTTTGGGCTTATACACACAAAGTTGAAAGCAATAACAACAATAACAATATACTACTAATCTCTTCTCACATTTAAGATACTTTTCTTTTTCTTTTCTTAAGAAAAAAAATCAGTATCCTCCCAAAAAAAAAAAAAAAAAAAAAGGAATGCATAGAAATTTTATTGATTAAGAATCCTCAAAGAAGTTAAAGAAAGTTATAGGAAAAACATGTGTTAAAAGTTAAAATTTAAAATCAATTGAGATTGAAATATATATTTGGTAGTGTAGGAGTGTCAATAGATTGGATTGAGTCAGATTTTACTCAACCCAATTAGGAGTGGCGATTCGGTCAGATCGGGCTTTTCATTGCAGTTAAAAATTATGTGGAGATCTCACCAGATTCAATGAAAATTTCCAACAGATTTAATGGAGATTTCTCACCAGAATCACGTGGAGATCTTACTAGATCTGGTGGAGATTTCAACAAATTGCTCATTGGTCAATCCAAATCAATTTCTAAAATTATAATTTAAAATTTAATTTGCTCAATACGAATCATTTTCCAAAATTCTGCTAGATTCTAAATTTCCGTAATATTTCATATCCACTAATTTTTAGACACTCCCGTTACAAGCTCATCCAAAACCAAGGGTTTTCCTCTAATTTTATTTAGATTAAATCTGTTTTTTTTTTTCCTTATAAAAGGTTAAAAATAAGATAGGCATTAAATATAGTAGGTTGAATCTTACAAAAACGTCACAATTTGCTCTCTTTTTAGGCATGAGAAATTAGAGTTGAATTTCTCAACAAATTTGCTTTTAGAAACAAAG
This sequence comes from Notholithocarpus densiflorus, assembly GCA_030021035.2. Classification (NCBI taxonomy): domain Eukaryota; kingdom Viridiplantae; phylum Streptophyta; class Magnoliopsida; order Fagales; family Fagaceae; genus Notholithocarpus; species Notholithocarpus densiflorus. Next base: position 5,961,639 of record JARYZH020000003.1, read on the forward strand.
AAAATATATTGCTTATTCCCTCAAAAGATAGGCCTTTTTAATGGGATAAGTATTGTAAGCTCTTGTGAGTCTTACTTCCCCCTCGCCTTACCTTAGTGTTAACTTCTAATCTAACTAATTTTTCTCAAAAAAAAACAAAGAAAATATATTTATTAAAGTGTACTTGTTAAGAACTGAATTCTTCCATGACAGGCAAGCAAAGATATACCTATAAATTTTTTTTTTTTTTTTTATAAAAATATAAAAAGTGAAAAGACGAAAATGCCCCTGACACCTTGGATCCGTTCCTCAAGATCCGTGGCTCTAAAAGAAGTTAAAACCACTTCTTCGGTTCTTCCTCGCTCCCCACTTCCCACTCACTATAATAACTCCCCTTTTCTCAAAAACTCTCCGCTCTCTCAGCCGCCGTCGTCTCCGCCACCGATAACGATGAACAAGCACCACCGCATCTACAACAACAGCCAAGATTCGTCAATATCGCCGCCGTCGTCGTCCTCCTCCTCGTCTCTCAGGCAAAAGCTCAAGTCGTCCCTGTGTTGCTTCCACAGTCACAGCCAACGTGATGACAATTCCGTGAATTACTCTTCCGACTCGCAGGAGCCGAGGCTGTACCGGAGCACGTCGATGAAGCTGAAGCCGCAGCGGTGCTTGGCGAGTCACGATGTTCTCATACCGCCGGAGTTGAAAGACAAGTGCAAGAACTTGATGTCGCGAATCGGAGCAGGAGGAGGGAGGCACCGGAGGCGCCATTCCGCTGATTTCAAATACGATCCTCTCAGCTACGCCCTCAATTTCGACGAGGGCGAAAACGACGACGGTTACGGTTACGGTTACGGCAACGGTAACGGTAACGGTAACGGTAACGGAGTGCCGTCTCGTGATTCCGTCGATGTTCCGTTACGGAATTTCGCGTCGAGGTTACCGGCGTCTCCGCCACACACGGGGATCGCCGCCTATAGTTGATGATTATTCAGGTTTCTCTTTTTTGTTCGTTCTTTTTCTTTTAAGAAAAAAAAAATGGTGGTGTTGGTTCATGCCGGTGGTTATGGCGGTTATGGCGGTTATTATAAATATATATATTTCTATTATATATGTGAATATCTGCTTTCACTTTCTTTGTTTTTATCTGACTCTATGTGTAATTTTGCTTTTTTTTTTTTACTTTTTTTTTTCAAGAAAAGGTTTACAGTGCCTTAAATTCTGGTTCCCATTGAATAATACCAAAGAATTTTTCCAGATATATTTTTTGAGCTTTTATTTTTATGTTGGATAAACTTTCTAGATTTAAGAACAACACTAAAAGTATTCTTGTTATCTCTATAAATAGTAAAAATAATGGACTAATCAAACTGCATTTACGGATTTGGTATTACACAATTTTAAGTTCGAGAAACTTCTTAAAAATTGGAGATAAAACTACCTATCTATAATTTTTCCTATATTATATATGCACGTTTAGGTATCTTGTGTTATATCGACCGTGTTATGTTATAATTTTTTAAAAAACCATTAATATTTTTGTGTGGTACCTATGTTCATGCTTCTTAACTCGTTATACACGGCTTTCATAATCATTTTACATGCAATGCCCGCATTTTTATTTATTTTTAATGTTGTTCATATTTAAAACTTAAAATAGAGGATGTATGATAAGAAGTATGTGAGAATATTAGCCACCAAATTCCATATCCACTGCTACTTTTTGATGGACAATGCTCTTTTAGTTGCTTCAATCTAGTAAAGGTCTCTTATGCAAGCCTATTAACGCTAATAATAAAAGTTTACAAGCTAGCATTGCTAGATATATAGTTGACCCATCTCCATGGCCAACTGGCCATGGTAGAACGACGGTGGGTGAGCGTTATGAACTTATTATTTTGTAAAGGAATTAATTATCTTGACTTGTGTGTCAACATTTATAGCGGGCCCATGTAAGTCCCGTGAGGGTTTGATTAAAAAAAGAAGAAGCATCTTTATAATATTTGACCTAATAAAAAAGCTTAGTAGATGTTCAAGGAGTAAAGAAAAAGCAAACAATTCTATTCTTAAAGATATAATGACCCACAATGTTCAAATTTAGTAGATGTTCAAATTACTTGTTAATCAATCAAAATTTTAGGGTTAATTTATGCTTCTTTAGTATATAAATCATACTTGTGTTCATCGTAAACAATAAGTTTAATGGTCAAGATGTACTCGTCGAGAACTTTTTATTGAAGATATAGACAGTTTAAACTACATTAAAACTTTATTTCCACTTGTTGTAAGGAATAAAAAGGAAGAGAAAGAGATTTTTGAAAGAAACTATGTAATGTGTGTATAAACAGTGCATTTTCTGTATATAAAAAATACACATATAAACTTCAAAAAAAAAAAAAAAAAAAAATACACATATATGTCTAAGTTGTTGACCTAAGTTGGACAATATTAAGGGTTGGATTTGGCACACTAACTGATACTAAATACATATCCTACAAATATTTATACTAACACCATTCTTTATTTGTCTCTTTCAAATATTTGCATCACTTGACAAGTTTAACACGAACAAACATCCATAGCTAGATATCGTGGCAGCACATTTTGGCGATTGATATTTGATAGGCATTGAAAGCTTCTTGTGAAGAGTGATGATATTGGCACGGGACAAAGACAGCCATTGAGTGAAATACTAAATAATAGAAGTCCACTCACACCAATAGGCACGAATCACATGACCATTTTAAAAATAAAAAGCAAACAAAAATCTTAGAACTCACAATATGGTTGGTTTGGATAGAGTAATGATGGTGCCATATAAAATGGTACAACTTGCCACGTAATGCTGGTGCCATATAAAGTGGTACAACTCGCTTATATGGCAAGTTGTGAATGGTAGAGGGGTGATAGTGAGCCCATGTGAACCCACTTTTACCACTCACAACTTGCTACGTAAATGAGTTATGGCACAAGTTGTGTCACTTTATGTGACACTAGCATTAAGAATTCTTACTAGCTTACTGCACCAATAATTTAACCATGATAAGGAAGGAGAGGATGAAAATGAACAATGGAATTTGCTTTTCAAAAGGAAGATTCCTTATGTAGCATATTCCACTTTTTATCTAAATATAAATCTCTTTTATATTCTCAAAAAAAAAAAAAAAAAAAAAAAAAAAATCTCTCTCAATGGCTCAACTTTCAACTATAATAATGTGACTGCATGTTAATTTATAAGACTATTTATGTATATTATTTCAACAAGTTACACAACTCACTAAAATAATTATATGATAAAAAAAAAAAAACACACAAAAGACCTCTTCAATCACCAATTCACCATTAATAAATTGGAAGTAAGATAACTTCAAATTGAGCCCAACTTTTTCTTAAAAATGATGGTTCTTTTATTCTCATTCATCCTAAAGTGTATAATGAAGTTGCACTTGGCAGTGGCAGCAAATAGTAGTAGCGCAATGCTCTAAGCCTCTAACTCCTACAGCATATGATTTTTTTTTAATTGTTTTAGTTTAGCATATTTTCCTTTGCCTCTTATTTACATTCTTTATGGTCCGTTTGGATTGAGGAAGAGGGAGGGGGAGTAAAGTAGAGTAGATTTAGCACAAAATTAACTTATTTTTAGCCAACTCTACTCTACTCCCTTCCACTCTCTTTCCTTCCTTCCTCTATCCAAACAGGCCATTAATCTTTACAGCTTTACTACATTATTTTTGTCACATATATTTTATATATTTGTGACAAAATAAATGAAGATGGCCCACGGCCGATGACTTTCTCGTTTGGTGGAGCTAACCATGTCCAGTTAGAGTGCCAGAAAGGCCCAGAAACTAACTCAAGCCCCATTTTTGACAACCCATCTTAGACCTCTTTCGATGATGGGCCAGCTCTTTCTATCTACGGCCCATATGACAAATATATTCTATCTTAGACTCCATATTATTATTGAGTGTCTCGCCCACATATTTTCCCTTTATGAAAAATTTTCTTTACTAATAACTAGAAGTTCAATTCAGCCTATGTCAAGTATAAAAAATTTGCAATTCAGCCAATTAAAAAAAAAAAAGGTTGAATTGCAAGATTTTAAGGTCTAACAAAAAAAATCAATTGGTGTCTTTAGCTTGATATAAAGAGCAAGCATCATATAATAGACACTGAACACTATAGGTTTAAAATATTATCCTATTTATCAAAGTAAAAAAAAGATCCAATTCCCATCTCTTCCTTTGTCCTACAAAATTTATTCCATGAGAGATGCAAAACAAAATTCATAAAGTGCCAAGTGCCTTGTTGGTAAAAGTATATGTTGATTTTTCCGCCTTATAATAAGCATATTTATTATAACTGTACTGAACTCATATTAATGAATTATAAAAAATTTCAACTTGGTTTGAAATAAAAAACCTGATTTTTACAAAATATAGAACCACACTATTTTATGCTAACCATCCTATTTTTGTAGGTTCCAGTTAACTCAACTGATAAGTCTCTTATGGTTAAATAAGAGATTTGAGGTTCGATTTCCGGCTACACAAAAAATCGATTGATGTCTTAGTCTGATAATGAAAAGCTATCATTAGGAACAGATGACATAAGTCAAAACTCTAAAAAAAAAAAAAAAAAACCATCCTATTTTTCAATGTTAAGTTACTTTTATCAAATAACCATCCATTCTTTCAATTTTACGCTTTTACTCTTTTACTTTTAAGCTCGAAATAAGTATGTAGTCAAAGATTTTGGTGTCCTATTTTAATCATTTTTATATATAAAAAAGTATTAAATTCTATCTATGTATAATTTTATAAACAATAACATTATATTGATTTTAATATTTAGTATACTCACATAGTTTATGTTTAAATTGAATATAATCTCATTTTATATATATATATATATATATATCATCTTCGTTTTTTAAATGAACTATTATAATTATAATAGTTATTAATAAATGGGAGAGGATTTGAATCTAAGTTCTTTTTTAACTAAAATCTTTGTAATGCCACTGAACTTCAGTTCTTAACTTCTATTTTTTTTTTTTCAGTAATGCTAAATCAGAAAAATAAATATATGAAGGAGATGATTAATTATTTATACACACTAAAATGACCTTGAAAATTATGATAGAGAGACCTCTTAATACATAAAATTTCTTCCAGTGCCTTAATTAAACACAGGTATTCACAGTTTCAATGTTGCCAACATGTAATATATGTCATCACTGTCATAACATAGAATAAAAATCGATACATACATGTACTCAGTTGTACTAGAAATCATTGACATTTATCACTGCTCACAACAGTTTGAAATCACAGCCAGCTTGTGTCAAAGAATGTGTAGATTCCACTTCCACTTCCACATTCAAAACATGGTATTCTTTTTCCTCAAAAGGTGATAATTATTTGTTGTACTTGTTTCATAGAGACATACAGGTGACCCACATTTTTGTGAGAGAGACCATAGAGTGGACGCATAACATACTTTCTCCTCTAACAGTCCAATTACGGCTTAAATAAAAGAAAGGCAATTGGGCTCACATGTCATCGACTTGGGTGGGATAGCTGGGCTCTTGTTGATGGAAAAAACTTAGATAGTCTCGGAGCAGTGCTCTGGGCTCTCACAAAGTGGGTGTGCCCCACAGGTGGATCCCACCATGGGGTCCACCCACTTTATGAGAGCCTAAAACATTGCTTCAAGACTACCTAAATATTACTCCTTATTGACCACCACTTCTACTTCCCTACCTACAAGCTATAGCAGTCATACTCATGCACATTCCTTCTATTTCTTAGCCCATGTTAGTTGTTACCGTCACCAGGAGAATTCTCCAAGAATTAGTCAACAAGAAGTGCTAACCGATATTGTAACCTACCAACTATTTTTTTTTTTAAGAAGAATGTAACCTACCAACTCAATTGGTGGATTTCAAAAAATTTCAAGCATTCTAATATAAGAGTCAAAATAATATATTGTTCTCGCCCATGTGAGTAGTCATCCTCATCTCAGACAGTTTGGACCATTCATTGACTATCATACCTATATTGACTTTGCATATGGGTTTTGAATATTACAATCCCTCAAAATTTTGGTAAGGAAATTTAGAAAAAAAAATGTAGATATAATATGAAATAGTGGATTTAATTGCCAAGAGGTAAGAGCCTTACAACTCAATTGACACTTTTTGGAGTTTTTAACGGAAATATTCAGGATACAAATCTTTCATCCTCTAATTATTTTATGGGTTTAATGCAAAAATATATTTACAAACTGCAATCTAGACTCAAATACAATATTTTTCAGGTATTTGAAATTTTTTTTAATCCTAAGAAAACATATAATTATGGAGATTTAGAATTCATTATCGTAAATAAATTTTAAGTGAATGGCATAAAATTTTGACATTTTAATTTTAAACGATAGCATAATCAATTGGATACTATATATAGGGTCAAGGGCCTAAATCCTACATTGGGCCTTGGGCCCTGTCCGAGGGCATGGTTAGTCCAAAGAGGAGCAAATGATAATGAATGATTCAGGCTCAGGATTTAACGAGCAATGTACCAATGGGAAGTCGGTCCGAGGAGGAATAAATCCTCAGATACGATAAGTACAACTCAAATATGTGTCCCAACAATCAAAAAAACTTTCCAGGAAACTCCGATAATAAGGACACGCATCATAAGCGTACGAGGGTGATGGGAACTCAGAAATATCCAAGGAAAAGCTGCTACCACCACATTAAATGCACTACAGCTACTCTTCTGGCCGCATTTATGTGGAAAAGACCCTTGAACAGTGTTGTCTTGGCTACCGCGACTCATAAAAAGCCAGGAGGTGTCTGATGGGACAAGCACTCAAGTGTTAGCCTTGATGATCAACAAATGTAGGAGGAGGATGATCCAAAGGGGGCTATATAATGGGAGAGACATTCTAGGAAAGGGGGGAGGAAAGAAGAAATGAAAGAGGGGGAGAGAGAACTCGGTAGCACTTAAAAACCATATTTGTATCCAGTTTTTATTGATTTATATGATAAAACACCTCCTCGGACGATGGATTCATTTTTGTTATACTTCATTTACTCTTGCTTGGTCAACTTCTAAATCCATACTAGTCGTTGTCCAACTCATTAAGACCTAATTCTTTGACCCACTCTCTACAAATTTATTGTATTGGACTCATTGGGCCCAGTTCCCATACATCTTGGGTCTGGGCTGCGGAACGTGCCCCTACAATTGGCGCCGTTTATGGGAAGAGTTTGTGCAATAATGAGTGCAACGGTCGACTATGGTAGGTTCGGGTCCGCACCGGGCAAAATCTATAGGGTCCCAACGTGAGAACCCTTTTGTCAACCTCGAACGTAGAAGAAACTGGGAGGGAAGTGTGCATACTGTCCAAACTGATAGGAGTCATTCTCGAGGGAGCAGCCACCTCTCTCATGAGGAGGATACCAGAGCCTTCCAGCTGGAAGTTGATCGATTAAACAGAAAACTACGCCATGCGCGGCGGAGGCGAACCCCCTCTAGCTCCGACGTTCCCTCTGATAGTGGAGAGGATGCCAGTTACTGACAGAGGTCAAGGACCCCGCCTAGCGAGACTTTCTCCTACGAAGAAAAGCGACATCACAAACGTAGGCATAAGAGCCCAACTTGCAGAGGGCCGGGAAACGATGCTATGAGCAAAGCATTGGACCAAATTTCCAGGTTGCCCTTCACGCGCAGGATTGAAGGGGAAACTCTTCCTCGGCATTTCCATTAGCCAACATTCACCGTCTATAATGGACGAACGAACCCGGTGGAGCATGTGAGCCATTTCAGTCAGAGAATGGCTATTCACTCTAAGGACGAAGCATTGATGTGCAAGGTGTTCCCATCCAGTTTGGGATTTGTGGCGATGAGGTGGTTCGACGGCCTAAAGGCAAATTCCAAAGATTCCTTCAAAGAGCTCACCAGGGCATTCGGATCTCATTTTATTACGTGTACCAAGGTCCCTCGGCCCATAGACTCATTGCTGTCCTTGTTCATGCGAGAAGGGGAGACTTTGAAGGCGTACTCGGACAGATACTAGGAAATATACAACGAGATTGATGGTGACTTTGATGACGTGGCCATCAGCACCTTCAAGGTCGGCCTCCTAGCCGAGCACGGTTTAAGGAAGTCTTTGACAGGCAAACCTGTTACCAGTGTGCACCGACTCATGGAACAGATCGATAAGTACAAAAGGGTTGAGGAGGACCAGCAGCAAAGCAAGGGAAAAGATAAGGCTATCCCCCAAGAGAGGGGGGATTTCAGGTCGGACCGATACAACCATAACAGACCTCGGAGGGATCTCGCCGGGCAGTATAGGCCCGCGGCTCCCCAGACGGTTAACGTGATATTCCGAGAACCAGTACATCAAGTTTTGGAGAAAATCAAGGGTGAGCCATACTTCAGATGGCCAAACAAGATGGTAGGGGACCCCACCAAGCGCAATCAGAGCCTTTATTGCCAATACCACTAGGACCAAGGACATACGACCGAGGACTGTAGGAATCTTTGGAATCATCTGGGGCAACTGGTCAGAGATGGAAGGTTGCAACAATTTTTGTACCGACCCACCATGCAAAGAGATCAGGCCGGACCAAGGCCTCATGGGAATACCCCCACCTGGCCACCCTTGGGTACAATCAACGTCATCTTCACCGCTCTAGGGAGAACCGGCTCGCAGCCCTCTAGGGTAATGTTTGTAACTCAGCTACCCGCCGAGGACTCTAGTCGAATGCCGAAGAGGGCAAGAATGGAGGCTCTACCAGCATTAAGCTTTTCAGATGAAGACAAGGCGGGAACCATGCAGCCGCATGACGACGCGTTGGTAATCACCCTCAGGATAGGAGGGTACGACGTGAGGAGGGTGATGATGGACCAAGTCAGCGGAGCGGAAATCATGTACCCCGACTTATACAAAGGACTAAACCTAAAGCCCGAGGATTTAACAGCCTACGATTCGCCCCTAGTGAGCTTCGATGGGAAGGTTGTTATCCCAAAGGGCCAGATTAGGCTACCCGTGCAAGCAGGATTAGAGGTGGTGGAGGTAAATTTCATCATGGTGGATGCCTACTCTCCCTACACCGCCATCATGGTAAGACCTTGGCTCCATACCCTAGGAGTCGTTTCCTCCACTCTGCATCAAAAGGTGAAATACCCGTAGGGGAATCGGGTCGAGGAAATAGTAGGGAGCCAGTCAGTGGCAAGGCAGTGCCTAATCACTGCAATAAGACATCAGCCGGAAATGAAGCCCTTGGTCTCTACGGATGAGGGCTTATAGCAATCAAAAAGCCGGACATCATCCTCGAATGGGATAGGCAGGGACACGGGGTGCGAGGACTTAGAGAAAGTTGCAGTTAGCGATGACCCAGAAAAGTTCTTCCATGTCGGGGCTCGGCTACCTCCTCTGGAGAAGGAAAAGCTGATAGAGTTTCTTAGAAAAAATGTTGATGTGTTCGCCTGGAGCGCTTACGAAGCCCCGAGGGTAGACCCAAGCTTTATTTGCCACCATTTGAATGTTAATCCATCCATCACTCCCAAGAAGCAACCACCTCGACGCTCGTCCAAGGATCACTCTAGTGCCGTCAAAGAGGAGGTGAAAAAACTTAAACAAGCAGGGGCTATTAAGGAGGTTTTCTACCCTGATTGGTTGGCCAATATTGTGGTGGTAAAGAAGAAAAGTGGGAAATGGTGAGTGTGCGTAGATTTCATAGACCTAAATAAGGCTTGCCTGAAAGACCCTTTCCCTATGCCTCAAATCGACCAACTAGTGGACGCAACTGTGGGTCATCCTCGGATGAGCTTCCTGGATGCCTTCCAGGGGTACCACCACATGCCTTTGGCTTTGGAAGATCAAGAAAAGACAACCTTTGTCACCCCCACTGGGAACTACCACTACAAAGTAATGCCTTTCGGCTTAAAGAATGTAGGGATCACCTATCAGAGAATGATGACCAGGATGTTTAAACCTCAGCTGGGGAAAAGCATTGAGATCTATATAGATGACATGGTGGTCAAGAGTAAAGTGGAATCCGGGCACATTGACGACCTCAGGAATATCTTTGAGATCTTGAGAAGGCACAAACTGCGACTAAATTCTTCAAACTGCTCTTTTGGGGTCGGGTCAGGAAAGTTCTTGGGATATATGGTCACTCACCGAGGAATCGAAGTCAATCCTGACCAAATCAGGGCAATCAACAATTTACAACCGCCTTGGAACCCCAAAGAAGTTCAAAAGCTGACAGGAATGACTACCGCCTTAAACCGATTCATCTCTCGGTCAGCAGACAGGTGTAGGCCCTTCTTCCAATTGCTGAACAAGTGGAAGGGATTTGAATGGACTGAGGAATGTGCCCTAGCCTTCTAACAATTAAAGGAATACCTTTTTCGACCACCTATTATGTCAAGGCCTGAGGTGGATGAAGTTTTATTTGCTTACATCGTTGTGGCCCCTCACGCTGTAAGCTTGGTGTTAATACGGGTTGACAACGGCATCCAAAGGCCAGTTTATTACGTGAGCAGGTCGCTACATGTAGGAATGGCAACGGGTCCGGTTCAGGCCGGGTTTTTTCATATCCGGACCCGACCCGCGGGGCAAGATTTGTGGCCCGGACCCGGCCCGTTTAGGGTATCGGGTTTTTTCCCGGGGCCCTGACCCGCCCTAGTTGAGCCCCGCGGGCCCCGTTTAGGGATTGGGCCCAATTCGTGGCCCAACCAAAAAAAAATAAAAAAAAATAAAATTTAAGCCCAAAATTTATTTTTGCCTACATTCAAGCCTGCATATTCCAATTCAAGCCTAGATAACATGGCCCAAATGCCAAATCAGTCCAAATCAATCCAAATCATAGGCTACTAATCATAAATCAATAAATCACCTGTTAATTATAAATCAATAAATCATAACTAATATCATAATCATAATTCAATAAATCATAACCAAGATTTTAAATCAATAAATTACCTAGCTAAGATAACCATTTAATCATTAATCAACAAAATCATAACTAAAATCACCAACTAAACATAAAAATAAAATAAATCAAACAAGTTCAAGAAATAAGTATCAAAAGTCCAACGAGTCCAAGAAATTAAAAAGCTACAAAATAAATCCCATAAGTTTAGAATAATTACAAACCAACAAATTAATCCAACAAGTCTAAGAAATTTAAAAAGCTACTAAATTAATACAAAATGTTTAATCTTCCACAATTGTGACACAACTCCCATCAATTGTGGCACAACTCCCATCATCTTCATTTGGCTCCCCATCATCAAGAATGGGTTGAAATGTACTATCTCCAGATATAGTTGAAGAACCTACAACAACAATGAATTAAAAAATGGAATAAATTTCATCAAATTATAACTAGCAAATATAAAAACACAATTTTGATTTTATAAATAGAAATTAGACAATTGCTAACTGTTGATTTCACTCCATAACTAATTCTGAGCACCCATCATTGCCTCTATAGTCTTGGGATGTAGCCTACTACGGTGTGGACTTAAAAGTCTCCCCTAGTGCTAAAGGCAGATTATGAAGCAACAGTTGTGACAGGAATGACTAAAATATCTCTTACAATCCTTTGTAAAGTAGGATACTTGAGACCATTACTTTTCCACCATCCCAAAATATCAAAATCTTCACTCCTCTTCAACACTCCCTCATCAATGAAATGATCAAATTCCATTCTAGCACTCCCATGTTTCTTTGAACTACTTGAACTATTGTTTACAAACAAATCAAAAGATGACATTGCCCCACTCAACCTAAACTTCATTTGTGCCACAGGGCTTGAAGTACTTGCAGGAACATGAGAACTTCCTTCATTATCTACAGGGGACTCATCTATATCTCCATACTCATCAAGCAAATCATAACAAAGATTCTTAATTTTTTCAATCTCCAATTCAGAATTATCACCATAAATGTTAAAATAATAAAACTCTAATAACTTCATCTTATATCTTGGATCTAAGATAGCAGCAACAGCCATAACAACACTAACATTAGCCTAATAAGAATTAAATTTAGCAAGCATGCTTTTTGCCATCGTACTTATCATCTCTTCAATTGACAAACTCCATTCATTCAATGCAATTTTCAACTCACACACCAAAGTAAAATACATATTAGTTGTGGGGCACTTACGACTAGAGAAAAACTCAGTCACACTATGAAACAACTCCAACCTCCCACAAATATCTTTGGCTAACTCCCAATCATAATCATATGGCAAACAAGTATAAGATGTTTCACGTTTAGCCAAACGCAAGAAAACATATTTATAAATCAATGCAGTAGAAAGCATTAAGTAAGTTGAATTCCAACGAGTTTTACAATCTAAGACTAACTCTTTGGTGCATTGAACACGCAATTGACGTGCATTTTCTTCAAATTTCTGCCTCCTTTTTGGTGATCCAGTCCAATAAATCACACTATCACAAATCCTTTCAATACCATCACCAATAAGAGACAACCCATCTTGAACAATCAAATTCAAAATATGTGCAGCACACCTCATATGCATCATAGACCCACCCAACATAAGAGAACTAATATCAAGCTTATTCAAGAGAAGTCTCATCATGGCATCATTAGTACTACAATTATCAACAGTTATTGTGGACAACTTCCTATCAATGTTCGACTCTAAAAAACAATCAACAAGGACTTCAGTAAGGACATCTTTCGTGTGTGGAGAAGGAATATAAACAAACCTAGAAAAATAATATGAATAATTATAACATAACTCAATAAACATTCAATTTAACATAACTCAATAAACATTCTAAATGTAAAGTCTTTAACATTCAATTTATAGATAAAAAAATTACCTTAAAACCCGGTTTTGCAACGTCCAAGTATGATCAATAAAATGAGCGGTAATGACCATAAACCCTCTCTTTTTGTTACTTGAAGTTCACATGTCAGTTGTAATTGCCATCCTACTTCCATTCTTGTCCGTCATCTTCAAAACTTTCTCCCTCTCATTATCATAGATTTTAAGAATGTCACTTTTCAAAGTATTTCTTGTGACAAGTTTAAACATAGGTTGAAGATCAGCCACAAAATCTCTAAACCCAATGTGGTCAACTATTGAAAGGGGATATTCATGTAGGATGACCATACGAGCAAGCTTATTCCTAACTCTAACTTGATCAAATTGGTAAGTATTCAAACTCATAGTTCCATCCACCTTATTTTGTTGTATAATTAAGACTTGTTGTCGCATATCCCTTATATCTTTAAACTTCATCCGTGGACATCTTGCTAAATGATTACGCAAATGAGTTGTATCTTGGCTAGATTTAACCAAGTAAAGTTTGTTACAATGATGGCATTGGGCTTTAAATTTTCCATCAACTTTCTTCCTTGTAAAATGAGCCCAAACATCTAAGGTAGTCTTTCTTTTTTTACTTGTATCCAAGTCCTCATTTGTAAGCTCTTGCTCTCTCTCTTCCTCTGTCCCTTCTTGTTCCTCTACCTCTAAGTCTTCTCCCACTAAGTCCACCGTCAGAGATTTCGGATTCCTAATTGGTTCAGAAGTTTGGGAGTTAGAATCAAAACAAATTATCACAAATTTATTATTACACATACTCATTGATTAATAGGCACAAATTCATAATTACACAGATTCACAAATTCTATCAACGCAATCATAATTAAACATGATTAACTACAAATTCAAACATTTACTCGTTGTTTAATGGTAATCCTAAGGGTGAGCTGGCGACAATGGCGAGGGTGATCGTGAAAATGGCGAAGGAGACCGCATAGTTGGCAAGGGACAACGTCCGGTTCTCAAGGGAGAGCCGCTTGGCGAGGAAGAACCAGATTTGTTTGTGTCTGTGTTTGTGCCTTCCATCTCCGTTTTAGGCTCTGCATTCCCAACAAACACCAAAAACAATAAACAATTTATTCAGAAAGAACAGGAAACAGAATGCTTTGAGAATTGAGACTTGAATAAGGTAAAAGATATGTGTACAAAAATTCACTACCATATTTCACACTTAGTTTCACTGATTTCAACATCCCAATGTATTACTTATCATCAAATCCAATCCTAATTACCAAAACAAACCCAATAACACCGCAAACACCTTAACCCATAAACCAAACCCTCACCCACCCAAAACCCAAATAAACATTATTATCATCACAACAAATTCAATGAACAACCACACATAAGACATTAAAACTTCACATATCCTAATTATGTTAAATAAAACAAACATAATTAATACAATCATAAATAAATAATAATAATAATAAAAAATACTGGAGAGTAATTCTGATTCATGCTTTTCTCATGAAAACAGTAGCCCTTAGTAGTTAACAAATTCATCATTTTTATTAAAAACACACTCTAAAATCAATTTGTATGACATGAAAGTATATCAACTTTAACTTAATACTACTAGTGCCCAACTACAAACACAGCCGTATCTAAAGATAGACCAAACTAAACATAAAATTCAATTTTGATTTTTTGTTTCGTAATTCCTCATTTTTTAAAGGTTACAATAGGAGCAACATCAGCTAATACTTCTTCTGATCAGACTTGAAACTCCAAAATAGACTTTGCCCTTTTTGCTAATACATGGGCTACCACATTCACAGCACACTCCTTTAATTGGGTATGCCTTATTAAGAAATCATATTTGGTAAGCCTAAACTTGATATAACAAGGACAAATACAATTGGCAGAACCATGTAACAAAAAGCATGCTGAAATTGGATTTTCCAAAATTTTGACCTCCTAAGCTTTCCCGAGAATCTTTTGTTACCAACTTGGTTCTAAAAATTAGAGCAATCATCAATCTTTCTTTTCAATTCCAAAGGCTGAGGAACCATCTGACTTAAATAAAGAGAACCATCTTTTCTTTTCTATCTGAGGAACCAAAGAGGACATAACAAAGAAACAAACATGAATCGAGGAGGAGGGTTTGTTGAGAATTATTAAGAACAGAAGTAACTAATAAAAAAAAAAATGAGATTATTAAATGGTACCTGAAGCTGATCCTTTTCGACAAAACCCTCAGTGAGGTTTCAGATTGACTCTTTGGTTGTCTGGGCTTACTCTCTCATAGTCGTAGGCCTAGGTTTTTATTGTTAGGCTGAGGAGGCGAGGGAGGCGTGACTGACTCAGTAACTGAGGGAGCATGGGAGTGAGGGAGAGGGAGTGAGGAAGTGTGGGAGGGAGGGAGGCGTGAGGGAGTGTGGGAGTGAGGCTGTGACTCGTGAGGGTGAGGGAGGGCTGACTGCTGAAGAAATCAAGGAATGAGGGATTAGGTTAGATTATAAGTATATATATATATATATATATATATATATATATATATATATATAGGGCATCTTTGTAATTCATGGTACCGGGTTTTTATCCGGGCCGGGTCTCAGGTTTTTTTAATAAAACCCGGACCCGCTTCGGATTTTTTTTTTTAAAAACCCATACCCGACCCTATTTCTAATCGGACCGGGTAAAACCCGGCCCATTAGGGTCGGGTCGGGCCGGGTACCCGCGGGTCGGGCAAAAATTGCCATCCCTAGCTACATGAGGCCGAGGCCCGCTACCTGCCACTGGAGAAGGCCATTTTGGCTATGGTACATGCTACCCGTAAGCTCCCCCATTATTTTCAGGCACACACAGTTATCGTCCTAACTCAGCTTTCGCTCAAAGCTCTCCTCTGGGGCGCTGATTACACGTGGAAGATTGCTAAATGGGCCACAATTCTAGGGGCTTTCGACATCAAATACATGCCCCGTACCTCTGTTAAGGGCCAAGTCCTCGCGTACCTGGTGGCTAAGTTTGCTGAATCCCCATC
Organism: Notholithocarpus densiflorus; assembly: GCA_030021035.2. Lineage (NCBI taxonomy): Eukaryota > Viridiplantae > Streptophyta > Magnoliopsida > Fagales > Fagaceae > Notholithocarpus > Notholithocarpus densiflorus. Next base: position 5,977,487 of record JARYZH020000003.1, read on the forward strand.
AGAAGTAGATGCAGAGAAAGGTGACATGGATGGAAAATCGGTTAGCATGATCTCCCAGCAAGGTCCCATACCTTGGAACGTATACGTCGATGGTGCAACGAATTAGAAGGGATTCGGGGTAGGGCTAGTTCTAGTATCCCCCGAAAAGATTACTATCGAGAAATCATTAAGGCTGGGCTTCTCGGCCACAAATAACGAAGCCGAGTATGTGGCCCTGCTGATTAGAATGGCCATGGTTCAAAGAATGGGCGGCAAGGTAGTGGAAATGTTCTCAGACTCAAGATTGGTCGTCGGCCAAGTGAAAGGAGAGTTTGAAGCGAGAGATGAAAGAGTGCAAGGGTACTTGAGCCAGTTAAGACACTTGCAGTCAGGGTTTGAATCTTTCGACCTATTACATATTCCTAGAAGTGGAAACACACATGCTGATTCCCTTGCCACACTGGCAACCTCCTTGACACAGAGCTTGCCTCGGGTCATACTTGTCGAGGACCTACATAGGTCTGCTGTAATGGGAGGAGACATGATCTAAATCCATCAAGTCAGGGCAGGGCCGAGCTGGATGGACCCTATAGTCTTGTTCCTTAAGGAGGATATCCTACCCGAAGAGAAGCCAAAGGCTGATAAAATACGAAGAAAGGCTCATCGGTTCAGGCTATTTGAGGACCAAAAATTATACAAACGCTCTTTCTCCGAGCCATATCTACTCTACCTGCACCCTGAGGCATCAGAGCTACTCCTCAAAGAGTTACATGAAGGGATTTGTGGAAGCCACACCAGAGGCAGATCTTTGGCTCATCGAGCCATCACTCAGGGCTACTGGTGGCTAAACATGCAGAAAGAAGCCCAAGAGTATGTAAAGAGGTGTGATCAATGCCAGAGATATGCACTGAACATCCATCAACCAGGAGGAGTCTTTAATCCTCTATCCAGCCTTTGGCCCTTTGCCCAGTGGGGCTTAGACATTGTAGGCCCTTTCCCCAAGGCAGCAAGAAATAAAAGATACTTACTAGTTGGCACAGACTACTTCACTAAGTGGGTCGAAGCTGAGCCCTTAGCAAACATCAGGAATGTGGATGCTAAGAAATTTATTTGGAAAAACATTGTTACACGCTTCGGGATCCCTCGAGCCCTCATCTCGGATAGTGGCCTTCAGTTCGATAGCAAATCTTTTAGAAGATACTGTTGTGAACTGGGAATAACGAATAGGTACTCTACCCCAGCTTATCCCCAAAGGAACGGGCAAGTCGAAACTGTTAACAAAGCTATAGTAAATGGACTTAAGAAAAGGTTGGATGACGCAAAAGGAAGATGGGTGGAGGAGCTGCCACACGTCCTTTGGACATATCGGACTACACCTCGCAGGTCAATGGGAGTGACACCGTTTTCAATGACATATGAGGTCGAAGTCGTCATTCCTTTGGAGATTGGGTTCTCCACGCTGAGGACGAGTTCTTTCACTCCGAACAACAATGACGAGCTATTGGGGAGGAGTCTAGACCTAATTGAGGAGCGAAGAGAGAATGCAATGGTCCAACTGGCATATTACCAACATAAGTTCAAGCAGAGTTATGATGCCAATGTGAGGCAGAGGCCGCTATCTCCTGGAGACTTGGTGTTGAGAAAGGTTCTAGGGGCTGCAAAGAACCCAACATGGGGAAAACTAGGGCCCAATTGAGAGGGGCCATACCGCATCACCTCGGTGGCTGGTGTAGGGGCTTATTTCCTCAAGGATCTAGATGAGCGTGTAGTACCACGACCTTGGAATGTAAACAACTTGAAAATGTATTATTATTAATGAAAGTTTCCTTTGTTATATGACTCATTTATTGTATAAATACATCGTACTTCCCATTATCATCTTTATAAGTGATTAAACAGATCCCAAGTCATGTCAGGTCTCTTCCCAACAGTATGGTAATATTATACCATGAAACTTTTCCAACTGAATACCTTGCACCTTATATGGATTAATACAAGATTACTGCTAAGTGCTAAGTATATTCCTAATGCAGAGTTTAGTGGGCTGTGAAATTTGCCAAGAGTTGAAGCTGAAAGATGGGTTCAAGTTGAGTTGTTAATGTGTGGAGGACCTGAGTTCAAAAAGCAAAACAAAGTGATAATCCATCTTGATGTCTGCCTAGAAGTGATAGCCCAATTACAATGGTCTTCTTTTCCAATTGCCGGTTAAGGCCTTGAATAGTGTGTTTTTGCAGTTGCCATTTGGTCCAACTGGAGGCCTGAATGATACTATCATGATTTGGGTTTTGGGCTATTTGCCAACTAGAAAGCACCGACGCGGCTACAGGGGTGCCACACTCGCATTTGGTGCGACATGACGCAGGGTGCGGTGGGCGATGCTACTGCCCGCACATCGGTGCCATGTTGGAAATTTTTTTTTTTCGTTTATGAATACGCCCCGATTCGCGCCGACTCGGGCTGATTTGGGTCGAATCGGATAGTATCTGCCGAAACCGCCTAAACCGACTGATTCAGGCCGAAATTCAAGTAAAAATTAAATAAAAAAATGAGTGCAAAACTCACCGTTTGAACTTGAAGCATCTTTAAACAAAAAAACTCTAAAATCTCTCATTCTCTTCTCACTAATTGCTCTTTGGTCTCTGCCTCCCTGCCTCTCTGCTCTCTCACTCACTCACTCTCCGTCTCCCTTTCTCACTCCCAAAGAACCCATGGCCTCTCACTCAAGGTCTCAATCTCTCCATCTCTCGGTCTCAATCTTGTGGGTTTGTATTTAATTTATGAACATCATGTTTTAGTTATTATCTACTATTGCTCTTAAATTTGGTATATGTTTATATAATGTGAAAAAGTATGCTTAGCAATATATAGAAAATATAAATAAAAAATTTTTTAATAATTTTTTAATCGTCGCACCCCGCTGCACCCGCACCATACTTTTTCAAAAATTGCCAAGTCCTGCACACGCACCCGCACCCGCACCCGTACCCGTACCCACACTAGCACCCGAATCCAGAAATGCACCCGTGCTTCATAGTTTGCCAATGGCCTGGAACAACCATGTTCATTTTTTTTTTTAAGAAATATTTTTACAATAAATTTGAGAGGGATACAATGAATATTCACAACATTCTTAAGTGACATGAATGCCTTTAATGATAAAAAATTTGATACATATGAATGTAAACTAATAGTCCAACACTACAGCAATCCTTTATCAATAACAAAAGACTAGAAGCTTTTTTGCTTTTAATCGTCATGAGTTGAATTATAATCAAATTAGCTTAGTTCGTTTACCAATATTTAGGTAAATAAACACGAAAGAGATGATACCCTGCAATAATCTTCTTTCAAAGACAATATTCTTGTTGCTAATTTTTGTTAGAAACTATACATTCTCATGCTATAACCTTGTCGCATTCTCTATTTCTCTTTCAATTTCTTCCCTTGAAGGTCAAATTATAAAAATTTTCTTCTTTCTTTAAGAAAGTGGAAGGCTTATTTGGCCATTAAAATGCTGTTTCATGTCAAACAAGCCATCGCCCTCTCATATGCCTTCTTCATGAGTGAAAAATACAGCTCAAGAAATCAAATGCCTTATTAGTTGAGAAATTTGAGGATGTTTCTTGTAAAACATTTCATTGAGAAACTAACTTGCTTTTATAAATATATATATCTTTTGATTGATAAGTTAGACATGCAACCATTTCATTTATATCTTGTAATTTGCTACTAATTTTACGAACAGTCAAGGAACTAGTTATTATAAGTGATAAATTACCAATTCAAAAATAAAACAAAAAATAACAACTTACCGATTGTTCAAAAAAATTAAGTTATTAAAAAATTGTGAATTTAATCATTTTAAATCTAGAAATAGTGACAGTTCTTTTGAAAGAGGAGAGAGAGGGCATAAAAATTTTGTTACAAAAACTTCTTGATCTCTCTCTCTCTCCCCCCTATAATATATTACTATTGTATGAGGTTCCTCAAACGGTGTTTCACTAATTGATTTAAAGGCTATTTTGTAATCTCTACCCAACATATTGATGATGCTCTAAATTAAAATATATTCTATATTGTAAAAGAAAAGTGAGGATTTAAATATCCTATGCCTATTATAGGACGTATCTTTAGCCTCCACAAAAAAAATTTATTTTGTGTAACAGGGATATTAATGTATCATCTATTTGACATGGGAGAGGTCCCCCCGTTACACCCTTTAGTCTTCATAGGCAAGAGATACCATTAGGCTACAAGACCAGTACAACTTATTTATAGATAGGGTTCACAAAGAGAATCTTGCAACTTATTTATCAAATGACTGGTACAGAAATGTGCACAAATTTAGTTGGTTGGAGAATCAATGAAATTGTTGTCATGAAACTATATAATCATTTAATTACAGAGGTCTCTTTTTTTACCCTCCATTTAAAGAAAAAGATAAAATAATAACACACATACATACAGACACGACGAGAGGACTTTAAGGCCCTTAATCCACATCATGCAACTCATATGCATGGTAGCACAGGGTAGGGATGAAAATTAAAAATCTTATTCCCCCTTACATATGGAGCAAGAATAGAGGATGGTTTTGAGGTACAATATGGGGATCAGATGCAGAAAATTAATGTTGCAGATTAATTGGTCAAATTATGATTTTGGTCAAGTATGAATCAACATTAATGACGAAAAGTCTTGTTTAAATCCCCTTGTTAGTTATTATGCACATCAATTGACTTAAGTCAATTAGGTGATTACAACTTAGATTAATTAATCATAGCCACAATAAATACCAAATTTGAAAATCAATGAAACAAATTCAGAAAACATGCAAATTTATAAAAATATAAAAATAAATGAATAAATAAAATCAAGGGTTCAAATCCCTATCCCCAACTATTAAAAAAAAATGCAAGTTTAGTGACGAAGTGAAAAAAAAAAATCGAGAACCATCCCCAAAGGGAAGAATACTCTAAGGGTTTATCTACCCCAACTAAGGCAATTCATCATAAGAAGAGAAGTTTCACAATCTAATTCAAACCCTTGACCTTGGACGCTACTCAATAGTTTAACTTATTGATATCGCCCCACACCAGCTCCAAAATTGCAGAACTCTTCAACATGAATAACTTTCACAAACCTCATTTGTGATCATGATTAGACCCTCCTTGAAGATTTTTGTGATTTTAGCTTTTGATCACCAATAGGTAGCAAGACCGTTGTTAGGGAAGACAATAGGGCGAGTTTCCTATTTCCTACCCTCGCTCCACTCCTGCTTCAAGGCAGGTTTTCTTTCCCTCACCCCACCGTAGCGGGTATTCGTCCCTAGCCATACTAAAATTTGTGTGTGTTTTTTTTTTAAATTTTTTTTTAAAAATATATAGAATATATCAAAACTTATCATTCATTAAATTAAAACTCATAAAAATATTTAAGAAAAAAACAAGTTCTAACGTTACAAAACATTCTCAAAGCATAGCAATACAAAAATTCAAATATGAAAAAACACAAAAATATATATCCCTTATAAAAAAAAAACAATAGACACCATAAATTTAAAGTTTAGTTTTACATATAAATAGGACGGAAATTAACACTCAATGACATCTTTATAAGTGATTAAACAGATCCCAAGTCATGTCAGGTCCTTTGGACAACATACTTTGGTGAAATTAACACTCAATGACATCTTTATAATTGATTAAACAGATCCCAAGTCATGTCAGGTCTCTCGGACCACATACTTGGATGAAATTAACACTCATTCAGCACCTTTAGAAGTGTTGAACAGTCCTTGAGGCGTGTCAGCCCTCTTAGACCACATACTTAAGAAAAATCAGTATTTGGTGGTACATGGCTAAGTATTAACATGGGTACTTATCTGTCCTTCACTAATTAGGGAAACAGATCCCAGGCTACGCCCAAACTCCCCGGATTGTTGATTTCGAGCTGGCCAAAAGCCCTCATTTATTTGTCTAAGGGTTTGGCAGAGTGTAGGATGTTTACCCTCTGTCTAAGCCCTCATTTCTACTTATTGTTATTAGGTTCAGCTTTCGCTACAAAAAGACCAATTCACAGTGCATGTATGCACGAATCTTTTCCCTACTGACATTTAGTCAAATCATTTAAGCTAATGATAGGTTACTGTCATTAAGTATGATTGCAAAAAGAGTTATAACAGTTCAGGTCTATTGGCAATAGTCATAATCTTAAAGGCGTATAAAATAGAAACACAGAATGAGAAGAAATTTTTTTTCTCTTTCCATTAATCAAAAGAAAGCACATTACAAATGACGGCAGAACGCCCTTACAAAAGAAATATATACATATAGAAAGCCGCCAAAGAAAGTCCAATGCTTATGCCATCGCCTGTGGAGGGTCTTTCTTAGGATCAGCCTTTTCAGATTGGGAGTCCTCGGCCTGAGACATAAGCTCCGCTTCCTTGGCCTAGGAGACCACATCCCTGATCGTAAGGGCATCCTCGGAAGGCTTGGCCGTCATCGGAGGCTGAGTCTCCTCACTCCCTTCAGGAGGAAGAACTTGAGTGGTAAGGAGTTGCTCGGAAAGGGGGACCGCATTCGGAATTTCTCAAATATCCTCCGGGAAGAAGATATTCTCGGCCTTCCTCAGCTCGGAGTCTGCAGGAACTCCCGCCCAGTCCATTGCCACTCCCCAGGACTCGGTGCAGTAGTCCCTGCACACTACGGCTACCTCCTCGGACAGCCTGGCCTCCGTGTCAAGCACCCCGCGCTCATAAGATGCTTTCACCACGGCCTCAGCTGCTTCCCTGCCACCCGAGCTACATCCTTGGCTTTTGTAGCTCTGCCTTTAGATCCAAAACAGATTACTTTTCGGTGCCCAGATTTATTTCTGTTATGTGCAGCTTTTGGCGCATGTCCTCGGCCTGCCTTTCCATGGTCTTCAGATCTGCCTCGACGCTATGGTGAGTCTGGATAACCTCATTGAGCTTCTCAGACAACCCTGCCTGCTCTTACTTTAAGGCCCCAAGAGCCTTCTCAGCTTCATGACGGGCGTGGGCCTCAGCAGTGCCCTCATCGCGGACGTTCTTGACCCACTCCTCGGCTACATATATTTGCTGTGTAACCTGCATAAAAGTGGTAAAGGGGTTATGAAAACAAGTACATGCATAAGTGAACGTGCAGCTTAGTGTTTAGCAAAAAGAGATGTTGGTTGGCTCACCATTGCAAGGTTTCTCTTCAGCGACATGAAGAGGTCTGGTTGCTTAGTGCACTTGAGACCCTCCATATCTCGGGAGAGAAGGAGAGGTTGCTCCAAAGCCTCGGCGAGATAGGTGGAATACCCCCGTTGAGACTCCCAAATCGAAGCGTCCCAGGAGATTGGAGCTTCACCATCTCCAGCCGAGGGTCCTAGGTGCCCTGCCCTCGGCGTATTTCAGCCTCATCCCGACTGTCCACGGACTTGGCTCTCTTGTCCTTAGGGTCTTTGGCCTTCTTCTGTTGTTTGGCCCCCTTTTGAGGACTGACCTCGCCCTCCTCTAGGTCCTCAACTGGCCTTTTCCTCCTTAGATTAGGGTTGGCCTACAATCTGAGGTCAGTGGAGGGTGGGGGAGGAGGAGGGAGTCTAGGAGGAACTTGTATCTTGGGGACATCCTTTGAAGTTTGTCCCTTGTTCCTGCTGGCCATCAGGCCCTTTAAACCTATCCTTTGCTTTAGGTCCATGCCTTCTTCTTCGACTTTGAGGCTAATATCGATCTGGGCTACTATCAACCTCGGAGAATGTGCTGTGGAAAATCGGTCAAAATCAGCTTTAGAGTCCGAGAGCTCTACTGGCCTTGTTGGTACTTCGCCTTCCTCGTCAAAGTGGAATCGGTCAATCTCAGCTTCGAGGGATGAGTGGGTAGAAGCTATCTCCTCCCTTGGAGCGGCTACCATTTGAAGGACGCGTTAAGTGGGCAACTGAATGGGCGGAAGGTCTCTACGAGATAAAAATCCCGACTTTGAGACGTCAATTCGAGCTGATCTAGAGCTTCCAGCCCTTATTGCCTGGCCTACTTCCTGAAATATGCGGGACAGAGGCTCGTAATCCAAAATCAGGTGAGCGACCTGTAGCTGTCCGTCCTCGCTCACGAATATCTCTGACCTCAGAAGGTTATTGAGAGCCGGAACGTTGGTCAGGCTGATCTTCAGACCAACGTGGTTTTTATCTGCAAAACACCCAAGAAGGAAATCACGGTCAGATTGATTAAAATGATCATCAGAAGAGGATGAAGTGTTAAAGGCGAATGGGAGAAAAATAAAAAGGGGCTAAATCCCTTGTCTAAAGGAACTGATCCTAAGGTACCCCACTTGGCTCTCCCGCCCGAGTTGGGCAGTGAAGGCCGTCAGTTCACTCCCCGGAGACAACAAGGTAGTCATCCTTCATGCCCTTGTTTGACTTGGGTAGGCACGATATCACCTGACGACGTCAGACCAGGACTTGAGATAGTACCCCGCGTCGGCGAGCTTATGGCACTTGTACATATGGACCACATCATGCCACGTGAGCCCCAAGCCCATCTGCTCGTTGAGAGCGTCTATGCAACCCAAGACTCGAAATAGATTGGGGGCGCACTGATGGGGAGTCAGTCTGTGGTTAATCAGGTAGTCCCTGGTTATCCTACCCATGGGGAGCGTCATTCCTCCCTCTATGAAAGCGATTATGGGAATGACCACTTCGCCCACCCCCTATTTGTAAGCACTTGGTCCGAGGCACAATATTGGAGGCCTACCTCTTAGGGGATATGGTATTTGGCTCTAAAACCCTCTGTACCCGCCGGAGAGTTTACTAAATGTTTGAATCTATCCATTTAAGCAAACACCAATGGCACCGATAAAGACTTCTAAAAAATGAAGAAGGCTGAAAAGGTAGGCCGAGGAGAAAAAGAAAAGTTAAAGATGTAAACACTTACGGAAGCAGGTGCGCTAAACTCTGAACCTTTGGGAAGACCTTTTGGAAATTTTTTTAGGAATGGAGTTAAGCAAGTTTAGTGATTGAGAAAGCTCTGAAAATTGGAGTGCTTGAGATTCTTTGGAGTGCTTGAAGTTTCGTGAAGAAAAAAAAAATGGTTTCCCTCAAGGCTTTATATAGAGGGAGAAAATGAGTGAGAATACTCCCGCTTAAAATCCTAGGAAAAATATCAGCCATTGGATTGGCGCCTCATCGTTGGATGCTGGGAACATAACGCCGCCCGAAGCATTTAATGACGCCTCGTGGGTTGCGAAGCGTCAGTAGTAATCATGGGACACGCAAAGCGGTAATTTCACACGTGTGAGGCAGAGAAATAAATGATCTTATCTCATAAAAGTCAAAACCCCACTTTTTCTCCTCGGATGAGAGGGAAAAACCAGAGTTTTGAGGGGCTATTGTAAGGTCAAGGGCCCAAATCCTACATTGGGCCTTGGGCCCTGTTCGAGAGCATGGTCAGTTCGAGGAAGAGCAAATGATAATGAATGATTCAGACTCAGGATTTGATGAGTAAGGTACCAATGGGAAGTCAGTCCGAGGAGGAATAAATCCTCGGATACGATAAGTACAACTCAAATATGTGTCCCAGCAATCAAGGAAACTTTCCAGGAAACTCTGGTAATAAGGACACGCATCATAAGCGTACGAGGGTGATGGAAACTCAGAAATATCCAAGGGAAAGTTGCTACCACCACATTAAATGCACTACAGCTACTCTTCTGGCCGCATTTATGTGGAAAAAACCCCTGAACAGTGTTGCCTTGGCTACCGCGACTCACAGAAAGCCAGGGGGGTGTTTGATGGGACAAGCACTCAAGTGTTAGCCTTGATGATCAACAAGTGTAGGAGGAGGATGGTTCAAAGGGGGCTATATAATGGGAGAGACATACCAGGAAAGGAGGGAGGAAAAAAGAAAGAGAAAAAGAAAGGAAAGAGGGGGAGAGAGAACTCGGTAGCACTCAAAAACCATATTTGTATCCAGTTGTTATTGATTTATATGATAGAACACCTCCTCGGACGGTGGATTTATTTTTGTTATACTTCCTTTACTCTTACTTGGTCAACTTCTAAATCCATACTAGCCGATGTCCAACTTATTAAAACCTAGTTCTTTGACCCACTTTTTACAAATTTATTGTATTGGTCTCATTAGGCCTAGTTCCCATACATCTTGGGTCTGGGCTGCGGAACGTGCCCCTACACTATATATGTCTCAAGAGGAGAAAACTATTAATTTAAATCTCTCATTTTTTTTCTCCCTATAATCCTAAACACATCTTTAAAATTAAAAATTACCTTCTTGAAAAAAAGAAAAACATGTGAAAAACTGACATTGCTACCTTTCTTTATTGAAATTCCTTTCAACCATAACTTTCTCTTTTTTTGTTCTCAAATTAGGTTTTTGGTGTCCCTATGTATATCCCATCAATTCGATTATATACATTATTTCATACTTAATGAATAATGTCCAATGCAAATACTTTATTTTTGTTGATAGAATAAAGACAAGGAGAAGAGAGAGAAAGTGATGTGAGAGGGAGAATATGCGAGAATAATATGTATAATTTATTATTTTTGTATAAATAATGTGCTGTACAAATAAAGTATTTTTTTTGAGAATGAGTACAAATAAAGTAAAGTAAAATACAAATACAAATAAATTGAAGACTGGGCTTGAGCCCGTTGGGCTGGACAGTAATATAGACTAACAATTTTTTTTAGACTTGCAAATGCATTTGATAACAATATTTTTCGGCTCGGTTGATTTTGTTCAAATTCTTGGTTTATGCATTTTAAGAATTCCATACCCAGACGCATATAAAGCATAATTTCGTATCATCAATTCATCATCATCATCAATCTCTATCCCATAAAAGCCTAGTTGTTACAAACTGAAAAGACATCATAAACGTGTTGGTTTCACATCATTGCTGAATAAAGTATAGAAAACATTAGTACATTACCATACCCCACAAAAATAGAATGACCTACAAGTCAACTATTATCATTAATCAACCTTTTAATAAGAGGTTGTTGGAACATCTTTTCTTCTTGTCTTTGCTTCTCATGTATATCAGTGGCCAGTGGGTATTAGATAATTTTGTTTAAGAGAGAAAAAGTTTTACCTTAGGGCGTTCCTTCATGATGATAGACCAAGATACTAATCAGTTTTTTTGGTATAAGCATTTTTTAATGTAAGCGGGAATTGAACTCAAAATCTCTTATTCAAATCATTAGAGATTTTACCAGTTTTTTTTTTTTTTTTTTGAGAAACGAGACTTTACCAGTTGAGTTAACTGTAACCCACAGGTATTAGATAATTAAACTTGACGTAAACATGTATTTTTTATGTTAAATCTATTCTATAGGGTATCTAATCTAGAGGTTGTAATGTGCAGTGTTGGTTGTTATGTGACCAATTATATATATATATATATATATATCGATAATTATGATGGCAAACTTTATTAGATGATTATATATACTATAAAGGGTCAGTCCTTGGCTCATGGTTATCATAGTCTATCATCATATTTGTGGTGGTGGCCATTAATTTCTAGTGGCCCCAAATGAAAATCCCAATTGCAACATTGGTGAAGACCTTAGAACTTTAATTTGAAAGAAAATCTAGACGCGTCTTAAAACATAAAATATGATATCTTCTACCGTTTTACGTTAGGGAAAAGATGGACCCATATCCTTATAAAAAGAACAAAGAAAAACGCGTTATATTTTTCTCACTACTTTTACCTTTCCATTTGTTCCAACTTCCTCTAGGGTTTTCTTTTCACTAGCATTACCTTTCTGTTTCCTTTTTGTTTTGTTTTTTTCTTTCTTATTCTATGACCAATAGATAATTTTCACCGACATAAGTCAAGCACTCAATAACTAATTCAAAGGGCTTGTATGGAAGCTAACATAAAGTGCTCAATTTTGCAATAAAAAAGAGTAAAAAATGTTTTGTTGAATTAGAAACCCTTCTCAACTTTCTTGCTTTCACATGGCTTTGCTTGTTTTTGTTTGTCTTGTGACTTAGGGTCCAATGAATTGATATGTGATTAAAAGTAGATATGTGTTATTATCATGGTGGGTCTAATATAACTGGTCATTAGACCCAAACTTTTCCCGTTTTGTGCTGTATTTAATTCTTTTATTATAACCAAATGATGACAATAGACTAAAAGTGAACATGTATCACCATTGTGATGAGTATAAACAACTAGTCATTTGACCCTAGCTTTAACATTCTCATTGTGCTGCATTTAATTCTAATGTAAGCAAGAACCAACAAACTCTACGAAAAGGTAATTGCAACTAACAACCTACACTTATGGGCCTATGGCTAGTGTGCAGCTCTATACTCAACGACTAAAACTTGCATACCCTTGTACTTGTAGCCGCACCATCTCTCTCTCTCTCTCTCTCCCCAACTACCAATGTACACTGAATAAATACTATAACCGATATGATTCTGTACTCAACAATTAATAAATAAAGTGAATAAAATTGGGATTCTTTTTTATATAGGTATATAATACAGGAGATCCCGTTGATTAGTATTTAATATATATCCAGGAAAAAATCATGTAGTACCCCGTAAGTTTTGCAGAAATATTAGGGTATATCGTTATGTGGGGATTTTTTTGGCCACCCTGCTATTACTTTGGATTCATCTTTAATAAATTAGGTAAGAAAGCGACTGCCGCTTGCTAGTAGCTACTAGTACTTATAGTTAATTTTAATTACTCTCAGACATTCTGAAGCACTTTTCCACCGTGAAAGAGCCTTTCTGTACAAGTTCATTTATGGATACATTTAAACTCACACTCAATTTTACATCATGTTTCCTCTTAAGTAAAACAAAAATTTCTCAACACGCTTGGGTGTCAATCTATGATTGAATTTCATATTTAAATGCACCAATCATAAGGTAATACTTAAGCATGTTGTGAATTTGAATGTGTCTGTATAAAATACTCTTCAGTTAGTAGAGTTAAAGGGATGCAATAAATGTTATATGCCTCCCTTTTATAGGACTGAGATGATAAAATGTAATTAATTTGATAGCCCATGAGTAAATATTAATCATTTGACTGTGTGTGTTAATTTTTTTTTAATTTGTGATGGAATTATACTTTAGTTTAATCTATGTATATGTGTGTGAAGCTCCTTACTAGAAACTTGAATTCCGGCTCTTACCTCCCACACTCTACAAACACTTATAATTTTAGAGTGACCATCACGCTAAGGGTGTGTAGCGCCGGTGGTACCATAATCTTTTTATTCTTTCTTTATTTTTTCTCTTTTTGATAAAAATTAGGACAAAATTTGATTCCAAACTAGTTTGGGTTTATATTTTTCAACACATTAGGTAACAATTTATAAGATTATCCTTGTGTATTATTTAAAGTTTCAAAAAAGTCACATAACTCATTAAAAAGTCACGTGGCAAAAATTATACACGGTGGATTAGAGCAACATAACACCAAATTAGTTTGGAGCCAAATTTTTTTTCTAAAACTTATAGGGCTTTTATTCTCATTCATTCATTTGGGAAACTAGTCCCACAAGTCGACCAGGAGAGTTGTGTCCAATTTTGACACTAGTGGTGGCTAATGTGCGTGGAGCTATCCGAAATATGTTCCTTTTGTTGGGATTCCCAAATGAAAATCTGACACACCCAACCTATTCCAATGGTGGTAGCAAAGGAAAGGCTCCAAAATTAGACGAAGGAGATTGAAGATCTAAGAATCTAGTGAAATCTTCTCTCTATCGCCCATTTTCGATTTAATCTCCACATGGTCGATTTTACCAAACGCTGGCAATTTTATTTTATTTTATTTTTTTTCATTTAAACCTCTACCACTAAACCAGTACTTTCTACAAAAATCCAAACTCATTAATAAGAGTTACATAATAAGAAACTTAAATTGTAACTCATGTATATGCATGGATCATTTAAGAATAATTATAAATTAGATAAATATTAAACATTTATATTTATGTTTAGTTTAATGCTACACACATATATATATATATATATATATATTTTTTTTTTCACTAAGTCTTTTAGGGGTATCATTTCGTAGAGTTTGATTACTTCTTTTTTGTTAAAAAAGAAAAAGGAAAAGAATGTAGTTTGTTGACATATTTATATACTTAGTTTTTGCTTCATAGTTTTTGTTATTGTTATAATTAATCTTGTTAATGTTTATTACTGTTAGAGATATTAGGTTTATGTGTATTAGCCCAAGGACCCAATTATATTACTCAGCTCATGTATGTCTAACCCTTAATTAATTCTCAGTGAACGTAGGTCATTAGACTGAACCACGTAATCCTTGTGTATTCTCTCTCTTACTTCCATTGTTTCTCAAGTATTAACAATATTTTCCCTTAATTATAACTAGTACATTTTCAAATAAGTTGCATAAAATTCAACAATTATGGAAAACAAAACTATTGAAATGGTACAACTGTTATTTCAAAACATTTTAAATTTGTTTTTGAAGGTTAGTTGGTGTTCTAGCATTGGCTAAACTATCCCACTCCTTGCTCATGAGACATTCCAAAAATTCTATGGACTGATAGTGTGGTGGATGACTTTAGGACTTCCGAGTTTACAACACATCCTTCAAGTCTATTGAATCCACCACCTAGGTGTCCCTAAAAGGACATTTGTTATTGAAGTTTATACTTGAGTAACTTATAGGTTTGGATAAGAGACTTTGGATTAGTTTTGAAGGGGTGGAAGTAATTTTAAATGAGTTCACGATAACGAGGCTAGCACTAGTTTTAAATTAGGACACTTCTAATCATATTAACTAAACTTCAGTCATTAGATAGACCACAAGTACAAGTAATGTGATTTTTGTGATTTTGGTTAATTTATTCTCATAAATTGTTAAGTTATAACAATTTTAAAGTTGTATCGTGAATGTTTCAAAAAAAAAAAAAAAAAAAATTGTATCGTGAACATTTGATACACCTAAAACTTCAGAGTTTTAACCTGAGATATATAATACTAAGCTCTAGTTTTTATTATAAAAAAAATATTTGAAGATTTTATTGCTCACAAACAAAATTTTACTAAAAATAGTTATATTATATTACATAAAGCATTTGAGCTCCTATTATTACTTTTTAACCACTTAGGCCATGCTTAACGCTCCCAATACAAAAAGACCAAAAATTGTGGGTCAATAAGTGGCCTCACTAGTAAAAATAAAAAAAAGGTGAATTGTGCACAAGATTATTCACCCAAAATACAAATTATGACCAATAAAAATCCAACCAAATCAAAACCTTAGGGTATGTTTAGTAATTGTTTTTTCCCCTTATTTTCTGTTTCCAAAAACAATTTGCTATTTTTGAGATTAAAAAACTTGTTTGGCAACCCAAAATGGACAGAAAACAAAAACTGTTCTCAAAACTCAATTTGTGAAGGAAATTGAAAACATGTAAAAGGCTGTTTTCAGTTTATAATTTTCAAATGTCAATGAAAACACGCATTAAATTTAATAAATATGTCTCATTTAATGAGTTAGTATTATAGTTCAAATCCTAGTAACAACATATTTTAGTATTTTCTATTTTTTTTCTTCAAAAAACTATTTTTTTTTTAATTTCAACTAACCAAACATATTTTTTATTTCAAAAATACAAGAAATTTTTTTTTTCTTTATATTCCCAAAAACAAGTTTTTGAAAATAGAAAACAAAAACTGTTACCAAACATAACCTTAAGGTCTTTCCAAATAAAAAGAATAATTTGCTGTAAGTTTATCATCATGGATGATTATTTTCTTCTAATGGCTTGAAACTTCAATTTTCGAAAGTCTGTCTCGCATGTGGTAAATTGTTTGCATTAATTACCAATCTCCCATTCGACTACCTATCAAACTTCTCTCTCTAAACCAAAGTCCAAATTGAAAATTAGATTTCAATATATTTTTTCACCATGTTTTGTTGTACCAAAGTTAAAGTAAAACTCTTTAAAAGGAAAAATAATTTATTGCTTGGATTGGGCTCTTAGAACCTAACACCTACAAAGATTTTATTGCTCGAATTAGGCACCAAACATATTATGTTAAAAGTAGTTTTATTATTAATTATAAACTCAACCTTGACTAAATATCTCTCTATCTTGGGATTTTAGTGTAGCCTAGTGGTCAATAACATTTTTTTGTGGTGCCTCATGTTTTTGTTTCGAACCCCACATCTCCCTCCCATATAATTGAGGGCATCATATTATGGGGAAGTTTTCTAATTGAGATGAACGTGTGAAAAGGTAATAACAACGATGAACATATTGACAAAGATACACTAAACTTTATAAAGGTATTTTTGGAACAATAAGATATATAGGAGACAAGTCTCTCCAATTAGGGTGTTTACAGGTAAGTCAAAGTCATAGTTAGGGTAAGAATCAACTTGATTAGGCTTGAGGGAGTTGGAATTGTTGTCGACTATGAAAGCATGATTTTTTGACTGGTCCAGCAACCATAAAGCGTTGGTTGAATTAGGTGAACCTAAGGTTCGATGGTAGTGAGGACAATCCTTGTTGCCAATATGGGATTTATGGGGCCTGGGCTTTGTTATCGAGTATAAGGTGTTAGGATCAGTTGGAGATCTAGCAAAGACATCAAGATCCCTGTCAAAATTTGGTGGAGATATCAAGATCTCCATTGAAGGGGAACAACCACATGCGAGTAGAGGAAGGGGATAGGAATATAGGATGAGTGTTTTCCCACCCTTATCTGTATCCTCCATACATTTCATTTTATGTTTAATAAATTTGTTATAAAAAAATCAAGGGTGACTAGTTTAAAATTGACAAATGCTTACCCATACGTGATAGATGAGAGATTTGAATTATGGATGTGGGAGGGACGAATTTTTCCCCAATCAGGTATTGTCCTCTTCAGAAATGGCTTTGAGCCTTAGTTTTCAAGGTTTTGCTCAATCCCATATCGGGGAGAGACGCCTCCCACCCTTGCCGTATAAGCCTTTGGCCTAAGGAAGAGTGTACCACTACTACACATGTGGAGCAAGTCTCAAAAACTGCCATATGCCTGTACGTAGTGCACTCGAGTGGCATCGGCCTCAACGGTCCAGTCCCGGGGAAGGTGGGGGTTTCTCCTTAAACCCCAAAAGGCGCGAAGAGGACAATACCTGATTAGAGAAAGATTCGTCCCTCCTACAATGGACATCACCGTTAAAAACATTAAAAGATGTCGGTTGAATTATATAACTGTTGGTCATATGTGGTTTGGTTAGACCCAGTCATAAGTTATTTCTTATTTGTCTAGTCCACTCTTGCTATTAATTACTTAAAGAGTAGATAATGTTATAATCAAATCCAAATAAAGAACTTTCACCGACTTAAACCTCCTCCTATTAATTTTTATATAGAAAAAAAAAAATTCATTTTGACAATTATTTATTGTGTTTCTTTATTTTGTATATTTTGGATTGGATATAAGGATTTTAATATATTTAGAAGTCTAGGTCCATTGAGGTAGGAGTTATAATTAGAGAGAGTCCCACACATACTCTTTTAGGAGTAGTAGAGAAAATTTGCATGAAGCGATCCATTCCACATCCACGTGCCGCCTCCCCAGTCTTTATCTCCATTTGATTCCTTAAAACCGAAGAAAAAAACTAAAAAACGCCACGCATACTCCCAAATCTCATGCCGATTCAGCCGCTCCTCTCTCTCTCTCTCTCTCTCTCTCTCTCTGACTTCACATCGCTACTCTCTCTACTCACTACTACGCACAAACATACAAACACACTCACTTTCTTTCATTTTCTCGAGAAAATAAATCAAAATTCCCACCTCCTAGATTTTTTTTTTTTTTTTTATATATACAATTAATTACTCTCAAAAGAGTCAAAACAAACACAGCTTTGTTATAAAAAAAACATATGAAATTCCCATAGAGACAAATTAGAGAGAGAGAGAGAGAGTAAGAGTTGAAAGACACAAAAGATTCATCAAAGCCCTGAATCGAGGGCGCGTTTGGGAACTCCACCGACTCCACAGACTCTTCCTTCTCTCTCTCTCTCTCTCTCTCTCTCTCTCTTTCTTCCTCATCTTTATCTCTCTCTCCAACACCGTTCAAATCAGGTACCTCTCTCTCTCTCTCTCTCTGTTTAGCTCTGCTTTTTTTTTTTTTTTTTTTGGGTTAGAAATCCCTTATATCTGTGTAAATTTATTCTAGTTGATAGGACTAGTTCCAGACTCGAATGTAGAAAAGGGAAAAAAACCCATTAAGCACAGCCCTGGTTTTATTATGATTATTGCTTTTGTGGATTGATTTATAGTGAATTGAAGTAGATATAAATTTATATATATTGTTGTAGATATGGCATTTGATCAGAACTCTATTCCCCAAGATCTACGGCCGTTAAACGTAGCTCGAAGTATAGCAGAAGAGCCACGCATTGCACCTGCGCCGGCTGTTTCTGCTTCTACAGCTAGAAACATAGAAGGGTTTTTCCCCAACCGGCCTCTGGAGGCCGGGAGCTCTGGTTCCATACCCCTTTTTTATCCAGCTGGGACAGTGTCCGAAGCCGGGTTTTTTGGTTTAGGGTATGGAAATGGGGCTCCGGGTGTTGCCATGTGGGGCCCTCGCATGCCCTTGACTTCGGGGGGGCATCCTGGTGCTGTTGGTGTTGGGTTTGGTTATAATCCCAATTTTGGCAATCGGATTGGTGGCAATGCTGTTGATCTTGCTAGTGGTGCTATGGCGGCTACTGGGACTGGGTATAGTGTGAATTTGGGCAATTGGGTTGGTGGCAATGGAGCGGATCAGGTTGGCGGTGATATGGCAACTGGGAATGGTTATAATGTGAATTTGACCAATAGGGTTGGTGGCAGTGGCGTAGATCAGGTTGGCAGTGATATGGCAACTGGCTTTGGTTACAATCCCAATTTGGGAAGTAGGATTAGTGGCAATGCTAATGAACAGACTGGGAATAGTTTAGCTGCTGGTTATGGTAATAGTTCCAATTTGGGCAACCGGGGTGCTGGCAATGGGGCTGATCAGGTAAGTGATGAGGGTGGCGATGATTCAGTGTCAGGGAAGAAAGTAAAGTTTTTGTGCAGTTTTGGGGGAAAGATTTTGCCTAGACCAAGCGATGGGATGTTGAGATACGTTGGAGGACAGACAAGAATCATTAGTGTTAGGAGAGATGTGAGCTTTAGTGAGCTGATGCAAAAGATGGTGGATACTTATGGGCAACCTGTGGCTATCAAATACCAGCTCCCTGATGAGGATCTTGATGCATTGGTGTCTGTTTCGTGCCCTGAAGATCTTGATAACATGATGGATGAGTTTGAGAAATTGGTTGAGAGGTCTTCAGATGGATCTGCTAAGTTAAGGTTGTTTTTGTTTTCTGCTTCAGAACTTGATCCTTCTGGTATGGTACAGTTGGGGGATTTACTTGATAGTGGGCAGAGATATGTTGATGCAGTGAATGGGTTAACAGATGGAGTTGGTGGTGGAATTATGAGGAAGGAAAGCATGGCGAGTGCTTCTTCAACCCAAAATTCTGATTTCAGTGGGACTGAAGCTGTTGATAGCTTGGGCCCTGGTCAAGGTGATGTTAATGGACCTTCATCAACTGGCATGTTATCGCCCAGGGGAAATTTAGCTACTTCTAATGACACTGCTCCAAGATTAATGTGTGTAGATCCCAACCCTGCAGTTTATACAGATGCCTCTACAGTCCCATTAGGCATTCCTGTGGTTAAGTCTGGCCCTCCCCAAACTTCATCTTCTCAGCCCGAGGTTGAGTTAGAAAGGTCCGTGCCTATTACTGTATCACAGCCGCAATTGGGGCTGCAGCAAACTGGAATGGACGTTCCAACTTCTGGAACTTATTTGCAGGCTTATGTTGATCCTCGCCAAGAAGTTATGAAGCATGCAGATTATATGCAGCTTCGTCCTCAAATGGGGTTCCCAAATCATCAGCTGTTGGGGACTTCAGGGTCTTTATACACCCAACAGCACTTCCGTGATGGCACTGGTGGCATTACTCCCCATCAGTATGTTCCTGCAGTGCACATGACCATGACTCCTGCACCTTCTCATGTCAGTATAAGACCAAATATGATTCAGCCAATGATGCAACCACAACAAACTCGATTGGATCATTATGCTGATGAAACCAAATTTGGACCAAGGGTTGTCCAGGTTCCCATTGAGCGGAGCTACAATACATATCAAGTTCAGGCCCCATCTGCAATTGCAGGATATGGCTGGCATCAGGTTCCAGTGCCTGAGCATGTAATCTTCTCAGATGGATTGGTACCTCATCAGCAGGTAATGTATCCTGAAAAAGGCCTAAGGTTTGAGGACTGTTATATGTGTCAAAAAGCATTGCCTCATGCACATTCTGATACTTTGGTACAGGATCAAAGAGACTCAGGTGCAAGTTGTGTGTCTACTTCTAACTCAATTCATCATAGTCTCCGTTTGGAGGAAAATATGAGGGCTCAGCCAATGAACAAGGTTATGGTAACTGGAGCTTTGGGGGAAGGCATTGTAGATCAGAAAGTTGGGGCTCAACCCATGGTCCTTGGTCAGGTGGATACTCAAGTTGGGATAACTCAATCAGACACAACTGCATTTACTCAAAGTCCGGAGACACAGAATGAAAATGAGAGGACTATTCTCCAAAAGGCAGATGATCTTGATAAACCTCGTATTTCAGCTCCTCTGAGTGTGATCGGTAGGACAGGTGATGTACAGTCATCTTACGCTGCATTCATAGGCACTGCACCTCAGTCTTACCTAGATGATGCTGTCCAGCAGCATTCAGTGCCAGCCCAATACCAGGTTAAAAAGGATGCCTTAACGAATAAACCCATTAATGGTGATATAGCATCAGCTGCTGGTGCACCAGTTCAAAATTCAGAACGTATATTTCAGGAGTCTCCAAAAGAATATCCTAACAAACATCCTGGCATTCTTCCAAAAGAAGACACTGCAGAAACTTATTTTTCCTATGATCAGCTGAGACCAATTGATGGGAGGAGGGATTCCCTCAGAATATCCCCTTCTGAAACTTGTAATAATGAGCACAGCAAGGCACCTCTTGATAAAATTAGAAAGGAAGACAGTTTTGATCACAAACCACAGCAAGTTGCAGGGAAGGAGGTGCTTCTAGATAATACTTGTGGCAAACCCAAATTAGTTTTTGAGACAAATCACAATAAACCATCTGAAGGTATGCCTTGTCCCTCTACAGAAGTTTCCTATGTGCATAGTTCTCAAGCATTGGAGTCCTATGAGGTGGCTCAATCTGCTATTTGGGCTAATCCTGAATCATACTCTCAATCAAATGTTGGTATTCATAACTTGGATCCTGAGGAAATTCATTATGGCAACCCTGTATTATCTGGTGTTGAGTCTTCTCGTCTAACTGATAGAATTCCAGCCCCTGCTGAGCTGAAGGATGACACTTCACGTATCCAGCCCAAGATGGTACCAGTTGGTGCGGAAGTCTTCCCCTCGAGTAATAATACACTGTCTTCTTTATCTCCATCTGGTAGAACTGGAGATGTTCAAGATTCGTCAAGCTCACTTTTCAGCAATCAGGATCCTTGGACTCTGCGCCATGATACTTATTTTCCACCTCCAAGACCAAACAAAGTTCTGCCCAAAAAAGAAGCCTTTGCTAATAGGGATCCATTTGGTGAGAGCCGTTTGGGCAATAGTGGGGAACTGAATACAGAAGTACGCCTGGAGGATGGACTTCACCAGTCACTGGGCAATCAGAACAAGGATTTCCATTCAGAGCATTCTAGGTCTTCTAAAGGTCAGTAATATGTTAATTTGCTTGTGTAATTAATTAATTACTATATAATGTTTGTTTGCGGGGTTTTTATTTTTTATTTTTTATTGGCTTTATATGTCAAAGGCTCAGCGGAGGAACAGATTAAGCAAGATCTTCAAGCTGTTGCTGAGGAAGTAGCTGCTTCTGTTCTTCACTCAGCTACATCTTCCAATCCTGACTTGCATGATAGAAATGAGTCTGAAGCTATTCAAGATGGAGATAATCAAAATAGCAGTGTTGACATGCAGCGCAAAGCTAAAGCTGAGGTCATTTACTTTCTTTTTTTTTTTTTTTTTTTTTTCCTTCCAGCGGGGTGGGGTGGGGGGGGGGGATTATTTTACTTGTTGGTTTCTTTCTTTCTTTATTTATTTTCTCTTTTCCCTTGTTTATTTCAGGATGTCAAGAACAAACTGCTGGATAAGGCACACCTTGGTTTTCCAGTATCGGATGGCATTGGCCGCTTGCAGGTTGAAATTTTGGTTTTGCATTTTTATTGAAATTATATTTCTGTTTTGCTAAATTGGCCTCTTATCCCAAGCTGCGATTGTTGGCAGATTATAAAAAACAGTGACCTTGAAGAGCTGAGAGAATTGGGTTCTGGCACCTTTGGCACTGTTTATCATGGAAAATGGAGGGGTACTGACGTCGCAATCAAACGGATAAATGATAGGTGTTTTGCTGGGAAGTCTTCAGAACAAGAGCGGATGGTTGGTGTATTTTTATTGTAATAGGTTCCAATGTAGCTTTCCCCCCTTTTCCGGCTTGCTTATTAATTCACTACATTTTGGTCTATGGATTCAGAGAGATGATTTCTGGAATGAGGCAATCAAGCTTGCTGACTTGCACCATCCCAATGTGTTAGCTTTCTATGGTGTTGTGCTTGATGGCCCTGGAGGCTCTGTGGCAACAGTGACAGAGTATATGGTTAATGGTTCTTTAAGAAGTGCATTGCAGAAAAATGAAAAGTAATGTATTCTTTCCTTCCTCTTTTTTTGTCCTTGTGGCTTGGCCTTATGTCATTTTTCAAGGTTATGTAAAATTGACACAGAAGTAATTACGTCAGGAATCTTGACAAGCGTAAGCGCCTCTTGATTGCAATGGATGTGGCCTTTGGAATGGAGTACTTGCATGGAAAGAATATAGTGCATTTTGATTTGAAAAGCGACAATTTACTGGTCAATCTCCGAGACTCTCACCGCCCAATATGTAAGGTTAGTAAATCGGCCTGATTTCTTTACAACCTCATTCTAGTCCATTTTCAGAGTTCAAAATGTGCTGAACTATTGTTCTAATATCACCTTGGTCAAAAAAACAAAGACCATATAACTTATGATTAAGTTAGCGAGGTACCACCTTGTTTCTTATATGTCAACCGATTTCATGTTCTCTAGTAGTTAGTTGTTCATAAGAGCCATCTTCTCTAGATTCTCTACTTACCCTTTATGGGAAATCCGCAAGCACATATTGATATTGGCTTATATATTACATCATAATCTGGAGAAATTTCTTATGTTAATATATGTAATTTGCAATATTTGCAATGATGAGCATAGAAATTATGCATTATGGACACTTTTTTTTCTAAAATTTCGTGTGTCAAACACTTAAAGGTCTGTGTCTGTATACTGGTTCATTACATAAATTCACCCTCATGGTACATTTTGAGGATATTATGTATTTGATCACAAAGCTTATTCAGTCATTATTATTCAAAATTGTTTTATTATCTATGGTTCTTATGTGTGCAAGCTTAAACTCGATGACATAGGACAAATTGGGAAATTTCTCTGTGTGCTTGTGGTGGGTTTAGGGTTAGAAGAATTTGTGGATCTAGGTTCTAGAATTGTCAAAGGGTTTGAAGCACCTATGTTGACCACTCCAAACACGAGCAATTGAATATCTAGAACGAGTAGACATAGTTTTTTTCCTTACGTTGAGTTGCAGTAATCATTTATTGTCATTGTCAAAATAATTTTCATCTCCCCCAACTAATACTAGGATTGTTGTTTCTGAGAGTTGAGCTGGTTTGAGTTAAAATAGTAATTATCTACTAGTCCACTATATAGATTTTTACCATCCCTTTATTTATTTATTTTCTTTTTTGTTCTCCAACGACTGAAGTTGCACAAATCATCTACTTTTAAATTGGTAAACATGCCTATTGAATACCTAATCTACTGATTGTGGGTGTTAGCCCATCCGTATATATTTTTTCATCTTTCAATAAATTGGTAAATCCCGGTTATTAAAAAGATTAAAAGATTAATGATTATAACTTTACTTTGAAAGGAATCACTTCTTTTAAATGATAAGTGAATTAAAACTTTAAAAGATACGCCAATGAGTGCTAACACGTGATTCTGTCACATGCCTGTTAGTCATGTGTTTTCAGTTTCTGTAATTTTGATTTAAAGCATGCTTTCTGTAATTCACTTATAACTAATGCTCATTGGAAATGGAACTTGGTAACTCTAGGTCCCATGTGCGTCAGATATCCAACCCAATCAACTCGCTAATTTGTTAATTCTAAAACTAATTTTGAACAGTTCGATCTTGAATTAGGGTATTGAATCTATTGATTGCAAAAGTTTATAGTTTAGGGTAGATATTGCAATTCCTATAATTTAGGACAGATAGCAGCAATTAAGAGAATTAACCCTCAATTTAAGTTACAATATAAGACCAGATTTTTAACTCCAAGGGATAGCATAATCAGTTGGGGACTATGCATCATAATGTGGAGGTCACTAATTCTAACCTCCTGTTGGAACCAAAACTTACTAATAATAATAAAAATGTTTCAGACCAGATTTTTACTTGTTAACTTTTGAAGGTTTTTTTTTTATCTTTCTTTTTTAGTTGGCAGTACTGTATTGTTGTATTTTGGCATGTCTGATATTTTGTTTTTATGTTCATTTCAACTGCCTGCCATTCTCTAAGTATTCATTAATTTGAGAGAGTGATTTTAAACTTACGTATCTTGGAACCAGGTTGGTGACTTGGGCCTATCCAAGGTAAAATGTCAGACACTGATCTCAGGTGGTGTTCGGGGAACACTCCCTTGGATGGCACCAGAGCTTTTGAATGGTAGCAGTAGCCTTGTTTCTGAAAAGGTTTGTGCTCTACTGTTTCATTTATTCATCCTCTATAATAATCCCTCTCACTCACTGAATTTGACATTTGTGCTTTGAAAATTCCTTATGTAATAGGTTGATGTATTTTCATTTGGTATTGTATTATGGGAACTCCTTACTGGAGAAGAGCCTTATGCAGATTTGCACTATGGGGCTATCATAGGTAATCTTCTACTTGTATTCAATCACATTGATAATTGGTTATCTTCCCTTTTGGTTGAGTCAGAAATTGAGATGCTGATAATCGTTGCAATTACAATTCAGGGGGTATTGTGAGCAACACATTGCGACCACCTGTACCAGAATCTTGTGACCCAGATTGGAGATCACTGATGGAGAAATGTTGGTCAGCAGAGCCATCAGAAAGACCAAGCTTCACTGAAATTGCGAATGAGTTACGTTCTATGGCAGCAAAGCTTCCTCCCAAAGGACAAAACCAACAGCAGCAACTCCCCCACTCCACACAGTCTCAAGTTCAAAAATGATCACGGGCAAGCCGCTTCCACTTGGAGTCTCTCCTATGGGCTAAAGGCCTGTGTCTCACAGGCTGTTGGAAGATAAGTGATGTCTTGTGCTTGAATGTAACAAGGAAGATCGTCTTACTCTCTATGGTTAGAAATTTTTTAGTGGTTACAAGTTTTCAGTTTTTTAGGTCTAGTTTCCTGATGTATGTGCTGCTGTACATTTCTTCTGTCATTTTTGTGTTACCAAAACCCCATTAGATCATTAGTAATTTGGGTATGATTGGCGCCAATGCTTTGTTTGAGCTCCTGCTCCCCTTAAGGAGGGGTGTAATATTTTCTTTTTCAAGTTCTCTTAGCTCAAATTTTGAGGAATCTCTACGTGATCACCTATCTATAATTATGAATTAGGATTCTTTAAGAGTTACTACGGTAATTTTAGAAGTTCTCAATATCCTCATCTCTCAATATTCTTTAGGGCAATTGTTAATAAACTATTTTAGGAAAGTTTTGATACCACTATCAAGAAAAGAGCAATTCTTAGGTACTCCCGAAGTACGGAGAATGGTGCTTACTCATCTCATATTCATGGTGGAGTTTACTCATTAAATTTATGGTAGGGTCCACTATGAATGTGAGAGTAGTGAACACCATTTCACTATACTCAGGGAGTACCTAAAATTTTTTCTCAAGAGAAATATAAAAGACCAACAAAAAATTTTAATTAATTTTTTTTTTCTAAAAAAAGTTTTTGAAAAATATTTTTTAAATTAATGTCCTTAGGGCATTTGTTAACTTTTCTCGTTATCCACTAATGCTACTATTGTAGTCTAAACCCTTACCCCTAGGGATGGCAAAATATGCCTGACATGCGGGTATTCGGTCTGACTTGACCCTAATGGGGTGAGTTTTACCCGATCTGTGAAGCAAATGGGACAGGTTTGGGTTTAAATAAAAAACCCAAAATGAGTTCAGGTCGGGTTCGGGTATTATGCAAACTCGTCCCGAACCTGATTTGTATACATATATAATATTAAAAAAAAATTTAAAAACCTTAACCCTAAGTATAAATATCTTCTAAACTCTCTCTTCATCTCTCAGCTCTCTCACTCACACACGGCCGCCTCTCCTCTTCATCTCTTAGCTCTCTCACTCACACGGCCACAAGCAATCAAGCACAGCTCTTTAACTCTCTCATCTCCGTTTCATCCTTGCTGATCTTGCATAGGCCTCTCATCTCCCTCGCCCATCTGCCATATCCCTCAACCATCTCACACCAATACCTTGCTAGTTAGCCACCCTCTCACGGCCTCACTCAGTCACCCCCCTCATGGCCTCGCTCATCTACCCTCTCACGGCCTCGCTCCACCTCGCTCTCCATTTTTTTTTTTCTAGGTTCAGTTTGTCTCAATCATGTGAGTTTGTGTTTGTGATTTTAAAAGGGAAAATCATAAATCTGAAATTTGTGTCTGGTTTGTGATTTTGAAAGGGAAAATCATAAATATGAAATTTGTGTTTGTGTTTTCTGTGTTTTATGTTTGTGTTTGTGTTTGTGATTTTGGGCTGAAAAATCATAAATCTAAAATTTGTGTATTTGTAATTTGTGTTCCTGATTTTGGATTGAGCATGACGGGACGGGGCGGGTTTGGGGTGAAAAAAAAAACTCGTTTATTAAACAGGCTGGATTCAAGTCACAGGGGCGGGTCCGCAAGTCGGGTTCAGGTATAGAAAAACCCGCCCCAAATCCGACCCATTGCCATTCCTACTTACTCCGTGCATTTTGTGCTCAGGGAGGTACCACTTGTATCAAGATGTTCAGTTATTAAATTACTCAGATGAATGCTACAATTGTAACCCTTCCTCCATGCATTTTGTGCTTGGGGGAGGTAGAGTTGTGATAGGACCTCCAAAAATGGCACATAGTTGTGCCACAACTCACCACGTGGCGAGTTGTGATTGGTGAAGGAGTGTTTGTGGGCCATGTAGGGAACACATCTTCACCAATTATAACTCGCCATGTGGCGAATAGTGGCACAAGATTGTGCCATTTTCGGTGGTGTCAGCATTTTCCAGGGGAGGTAGCACTTGGACCGAGATGTTTAGTTATTAAATACTTTGTTGGTGATAAGAATGAGGAAGCTATGGAGCTGGCAGTGGGCTATTGGTTCCGGTCGTTTGGAGGATGAGATTGTTTGGTACAAAGGCAATGTGAATGCCTTCGGTTTCAATGTGAGTTGAATTTGCTAAGTTGGCTTTGGATTGTCTATTTAAAATTTTTTAATTGATGTGAATTTTTATTGGGCCACCTCTTATACCTTGCAAGAATTGCCTATTCACCAATTGTAGGTGCTATGCTCTTGCCATATTGGGGGTAGGAGGTGAAGCCTTATTTTTTTGAAGTAATTGTATCATTGACCAATATGTATACACCTAAAAAAGAATAAAAAAATTTAATGTAATTGCTATCATATGTGACAATTTTACTATCCAAAGTGATGTCTTTAATAACCAGTGTGACTATACAAGGAATTTAAACAAAAAAAAAATTAAAAATTAAAAAATTAAAACAAGAAAAATAAACATTAAAAAGAAAAAAATAGAAAAAGAAAAAAAAGAATGCGGTATAAAGCTACCAACAAATGTAATATAATTATTGTTATATGTAACGTTACTACTGGTAACTATATAAGGAATTTAAAAACAACAAAACAAAAAGAGGAAATGCCAAAGCTATTCCAAATTTTGTTACAAAATTATTACAAAGTGACATGGCAATAAATATAATTGGTGTCACTTTAAGAATATAATTAGTAAATGTATGAATTAACTTTTTGTGGTTGTTGACCATTGCTATTCAATATGACTTTATTATTAGATTTTTTTTTAAAAAAAAAAATTAAAAAGAATGTTATCTAAGGTTGCCAACAAAATAACAAATGTGATTTAGTTACTATCATATGTGACAAAGTTATTAATGTGACTAGCTATATTATTTTTTAAGCATTCCTATCAAATGGTAGTAATTATTATTACATTAAATTGATAGTAATTGCTATCATATAAACCATTAAAATATTATTATTAAGTATTAATATCATGTGATAGTAATTATTACATTACATTGTAATAATTATTATCAGTTATAACTACATAAAACTCTCCAAAAAAAAAAAAATATAAAGCATTGAAAAAATAAAAGGAAATAGCATATGATCGCCTATTATACTAGTAGATTAAATTATTTCAAAAAAGAAAAAAGAGAGATACTTTTCTTAACAAAAAAAAAAAATATATATTATTAGAGATACCTTTTGAGTTTTGACCACTACAATTGGGCTTTCTTTGTGAAATCGTTTTAGGAGCGTGTGGCTTGATTTTGATTAGTACTAGTCAACCTCAATTTTGAAGGCCCTGACCTTGAACACGAAAACGCAATCAATCCCACGTTTTTATATTTCTTATTTTGTTGGTTTTTGCATATAATAAACCAATTATTAGTGACAGTCTTGTTATAAAAATATATAGCAGCGTACGATCGTAGAAAACGCGTGTAAGCATGAAAAACACGTACAAGTAAAATCCTAATACAACTTTGAAATAGGATTTCATATTCAATTTCCTTGAAGATAGGATTGGCAACTCATATATTAAACCCATTTCTTGTTTTTTTTCTCATAAATCTCTCTCGCAAAACACACATACACAAACATGGCTGCCCTTTATGATGAAAAACCATTAAAGGATAATGAAGAAGGAGAAGCTATGTATGACTATGATGAAGATTCTGCTTCTGGGTCAGGGTGTGGCTGTTTTCGGCTTTTGGGGTTCAGACCACAGAGGAAAAGAAATGACAACGAAAGCAAATATCTTTTGCAGCAGAAGGGAGAGCTCAGGGAATCATGGTGGAAGAATAAACTGAATAAGGTTAAGCAGGTAACAGAAGTATCAGCCGGGCCCAAGTGGAAGACTTTTGTGAGAAAGTTCAGCGGATTTGGGATTAACAAGAACAAGAAAGATAGGAACAAGTTTCAGTATGATCCACGGAGTTATGCTCTTAATTTTGATGGTGGTTTTGATAGTAAGGAAGATGACCTGGTTCTTGGTTTTTCGCCGAGGTTTGCTGCTCCTATTCATAATCACGAAGAACAGCGGAGAATTGGATCAGGAACAGGAAGGTGATGGTTTTGTTTGTATAAAATTTTTTGATGATTCGCATCTCTTTGTACTGTTTTTTTTTTTTTTTTTTTATAGAATATTATTGTTCGTCCATAATCTTTTATTTCTGTCTGTCTTTTTTGAATTTAGTTTTGTGTTTGAATTTTTTGATGGATTCAAGTTACACCTGGTGTAACTCTGTAGACCATTAGATTTAAGTAGATCCAATGATAAAAAAAAACTCTTATTAATGCTAATATTCTGATTAGGATTTTATTAATTATTCCTCATTTATTATATTTTATATCTATCTCTAAACCCAAAAAAAAGTGTTAGTATTTGACTCTCTCTATGTTTCTCTTTCTATCTCTTTCTCCTCCACTGTTGTTCCACCTCCATGGATAAATTGCCGGTTAAAAAAAAAAAAAAAAAAAAAAACCGTGGAACACTAACATTTGAGGTTTTTGCTCATATGCTTCCATATAAACAACTGAAGGTTTTAGAAACGTATTTTCAATCTCATATCATAATTGGGAATCCACAAGGTCAAGAGAGAAATAAGCACCAAATACACATCAATGATTACATTGATTAGCAAGCCAAAGATTAGATTATGCAACTTCATTATTAGAAGAATAAAGATAGTATTCAAATCCATCCGATAGAGTAAGCAATTTTTCAGAATTTTCAAAGTATAAAAGTAAAAAGTAGGGAGTCAATTCGAGTTAATCTCTATATTGCCAGACTAGTAAAAAAATTAAATGTCTCATGTACTCTGGCTGCTATCTCTTTTGAACAAGTAATATAATTGTTACAAGTAATTAAATGTCTCATGTTATTTTTTTATTAAACACAGTAACAATTACGCAATTATTTTTTTATTAAACACAGAAACTAAAACCAGCTCCAACATTATGGCTAAAAGAGTGTTGATGCTCATTTTGGGAAGCATGGTAGAAGGGAAGAAGCCTAACAATATGGGCAGAGAAGAGTTAGTGAGTGGATAGAAAAAAAAAAAAACCATTAAGCCCAAGTGACAAGAATAATGGATCATAGGCCCATAAAATAAACAAATGGGCCTTGAGGAAGCAAACGGGCCTAAAGGAGCCTGAAAAGAGAGAAGTAGCAAATCCATGGGTAGTATGTGATGTAAAAAAGTGAGAATGAGCCATAGCAAGCCCGAAGTACTGCAAGTAAAGAAAGTAAGGGGCTGATGGAAAGGCCATGAGTCCCAATGATGAAGGATAAGGTAATTGGGCCAAGGAAGCCCAAACGAGTTAGTAAAACCCCATGGGAATGCAGAAAAAGGGCCGAGTATGCCCAAGAAAAGCAAATGGGCCAAGGATGCCCAAGAGGAAATAAATGGGACACAGGAGCCCCACAAGCAATGTAATAAAAAGCCCAATGATCATATTGAGTTATTGAGAGAAGAATAAGTAGCAGGCCCAAAGAGGCCTAACAGGCTTGGGATAAATAACATTACAGCAGAAATGGCAGAGTGGTATGACAGGAAATGGTAGCAAGACTGCAGAAATAAGTAAAAGAGTAGGCTGAAGGAAGAAAAACCCACAACCCAGCAAAGCCCAGCCCCTAAAGGGAGTGGGCCATAAGGAACAGGAAATTAGAAAATAACTCATGCCATAAGAAGCCAAAGAGGGGTGGCAGAATGTGCAGACGAGCCTCCAGACTACGGCAAACGCATGAGCGATGAGCAAGTTTTGGACATACGCAGAAGTAGAACACGTGCAAGGCTCAGACATCACCAGCCTGTACCTAGCCAATACAGGAAGTGGTGGGTAATGGATCAAAAGTAAGAGGGTATGGTATGGCGGTGGGAAAAGGGGAAAACCTATTCTGGGGTTTCCGCTCAGGCTCTTTTGGGGGAAATATTCTGCTGGGATGACATACCACCCAAAAGAAGAAAGGATGAACTAGAACCACTAGGTGCATGCCATGAGGGATAGAGTAGAGAGAGAGTACCCACACCGTGGCAGGTAGGAGTGCCACGGTGAGCAAGCAAACAAAATAATCTTCTTTGTCTGGTAATGGGGAGTGGTGCAGCCAACACAGGTAAGTGGTAGTGGATGGATAGCTGACAAACCAGTGGCGGTCGGCAATGACACCCAGACCAGACAAATGTCGTTAAAGGTTAAAATGGTAAAAGCTAGTCACGGCAGGCAATATATAAGGGACCCTTGTCGTGCACAGGGGAGGGAGGCAGAAGGGGAATAGTAACTAAAAAAGGGAATCATAACCTTGCTAGATGGGGAAGACTGAGAAAAGAAAAGAGGGGAGAAAAAATTAGAAATAAGAAAAGCAGTGAGAAAAGAGAGAATTAGTAAGAGAAAACAGAGAGTGTAGAATGGCAGGCATGTACCAATAGGTTGATCTCTTCTCTCCCTCTAAAGACATACTCTCTACCAGAGACAAAGAATTCTTTTGGGCACAAGCCATTCAGGCCCGTTTCTTTCAAAGTGATTAATTTCTACGGCAGGATCTTCCTGAGAGATTATTCACATTGAGAAAAATGGTTCCCTCCTTGGTCTTGGTCCTGCAATGTAATGGCATAACGAATTGATCTTTTCTTCCTTTGTTTCTTCCCTATTTCACTTCTGCCATTTTTCTTTACAAGGCATTTCTTATTGTGTGGTCATCATTTTTTATTAGGGATCCTTTATTTATTCTGTTTAATGGAAAAAGTACTTTATTTTATTACTATTATTACATCTGTTTGCCATGACTCTTCCATAGCAGCTCCGCCTGCCATGGGCATGTGACCAAAGCTTTGGCAAACGGGGCATAGTTTGTGTACAAGTTGGACCAAAATGAGTTACAGTTGGACCGGTCCCATCTCTCTTATCCAGAATACTTGGGCCCAATACAGCAGGAGGCAGCCGAGTCCAACATCACAAAAAGGCCCACTACAAAGAGAAAATATCATTCTCTCTCAGATTGTTGTTTAAGCTTGGATAGTTTTTTTTTTTTTTTTTCTGCTGTTGGCAACCTGTAGAGGTGGAGCAATGGTGGAGGAGACAGAGAGAGAAATGGAGAGAGAGAGAAGCGTAGAGAGAGAGAGAGTCTGACGTTTTTGGGTTTAGAGATAGGTTTAGAATGTAATAAATGAGAGTAATTAATGAGATTCTATTAAGAATATTTATAATAATGATGGTCTTTTCTTAACCATTAGATGTACTTAATTCCAGCGGTTTAAAAAATGTGTAACTCTAAATAGTTACACCTGGTGTAACTCTTGGTGTAACTTGAACCCATCTCATATATATATATAAATATATATATATATATATATATATTGAGAAATAACCATATTTTGTCATTTTTTATAAGATGAAACAAATATATACTACTAATGTTTCCCCCATACTATTCATTTCCACAAAACAATTAATAGATATTAACAACATGAGGGAAGACATGACAAACATACTTATTGCCATGAATAAACATATTTCTTTTAGCATTTACTCAATTTGTAGTTTGCATAGAAATCTCAACCATGTTGCCACGATGCATTAAAAAAAACATTATTCATCATATAAAACATTAGTTTTTATTTTTATTTTTAGAAGGATGTAAAACTTTAGTTAAGTCCATATATTACCTTTAAGGGAGGCACATAATAGTTGCATATTTAACTTCATAGGATCTATACATTACTAAATATTTTACAATTTTAAGTACAATCTATATCAGTAGGAAACTGTCTAGAAATTAAATTGAATTGACCATTTTTTTTAGAGAGAAAGCACCACTTATATTTTTGAATTGAGAAAAAAAAATTTAAATTCTTGGTCAATCACATTGATCATCAATCAATTAATCATAACTCGATTCATGATCATATTTAACAATAAAAGAGGAGTTACTAATTAATTATATATTTCATAATTTAAATCAAATTCAAATCTATAGAGGTGCAATTCATCCCTCTTAGTGGACTTTTTATTCTAATGAAAACAGGAGGAAAATAAAAAGTATAATTCAAAATTTTTCACAAACTTCAAAAAAAAAAAAAAAAAAAAAAAAAAAAAAAAAAAACTTACAAACCTCAAAGTTCATGAACATATTATAACATAAAAAGAAAACCAAAAACTACCCTTAAGTTATGGAAACTCGTTTATCACAAACCAAAGTAGTATACTTTCTCATTAAAAAGCCAATCTTCTATAATAATACATAAAAGAATTTCAAAACACCGTCCCAAAAAAAAGCCAATCTAGTTAATGTAAGCCATAAAAAATTCCAATACCTACTGTGCATTTATCTATAATTTGATTTTTATCTTTTCTTTTAAATTTATCTGTCAACCTTACCTAATTTTGTAACTTCAAACTTAAAATATGCAATTCAATATTTCCAAGTGAAGATTCTCATTGGAAAAATCTAATAGTTATAAATCAAAACTTACAATTCTTAAAAGTATGATGTCAAGAGCATAAAAAAGCTTTGGATAAAGGTGTAGTATATAACTTTTGATTTCTCAAGAATAATGCTATAAGAAACTGTAATGCATCCAAATGCTAATAATCACTATTACATACTTTCGGGGGCGGAAAAGTCTTCCTTCCAACAAATGAGATTTGTGTTAGGTTGGGGGCCTAAACCGAAACTCGACAATGGGCTTGAAGCACGGCCCAAGGGCTATCGGTGAAGATTTGGAGAATTCGCCTTGTTTTATGCCTTGGGTCTAGGTTGGGACTAACAAGGATTATGGGATGGCCCAACAACATTTCCTACAGCAGACACGTCAACACAGCAGAAAAGCATACTGCAACAAAGAAATAGCCCAACAGTAAAATATTCCAGCAGTAAATATTCCAGCCGTAAAATATTCCAGCCATAAAATATTCCAACAGTAAAATGAGACAGAATAGAATAAACCTCCAGCCGTTAATTATTTCACAGATTAAGGAGAGTGTCTACATCTCCAAAATCATCATCCGTAGGTTCTAGTGAGAAGAAGTCCTCTAATACAAGAACATGAGGGAAAAACTCTATAGTAACAATTATATTATAACCTTCAATAGTAAATGAATAAACAAACACTATGAGTTTCATTATAACAAGTAATGGAGAAAGCTTAGTGTGAGATAAAGGGAGAGAGAGAGATTCCAGCTAGCGCAGCAAGATCATTATGATGCTAAGGTATGCTCGTGGGTATAGTATATGTAATGAGTAGTGAGGGTCATTTCGGGTAGTATGAGTAATGAGAGAGATAATATTTAGTAGAGATGTTGGGACTTTTTGCTGTGGATGGATAAGAGCTTATAAGTAGAGGTGTGAGGGGTATTTGTGAGCTAGGGGCTGAAGAGCTTAGTTTCTAAGTTTGAAACTAAGAACTCAGAGGCTCAGAACCTCGCTAAGAGCTTTAAGAAAATTAGAGAGAAAGGAAAATAGAGAAGTTTATGAGATAGTTCTTCTCTATTGGTATGTGTTGAAGTGTTAGTGGAGAACTCTATTTATAGTTGGGTTTGAGGGGGTAATCAGCAAATAATCTCTGCCAAATCAATCTCAATCTTTAGAAAATCCTTGGAAAATCATTCCTAGGAGTTGGCCAAGAGTGGTAAGTTCAGCTTTAGAATGTTCTTGCTGTTTTAGGTAATAGCAGTTGGAGTTCTGACTTAGTATTAAATGCTGATTATCCTCAGCCAATGGGATTAGAGCATATATTAGGCTAATGATCTTAGTTGTCTGCTGCTAGAATCAGAGCTTCCCAGGGCAGATTGTGTCACCCCAAGTCAGGTGTCAATCTTGGAGCCCTCTGCTGGGAACTCTGCTGGAGATCCCCTTGGTGCCCTCCAAACCACATTTCCCTAAGTTTCCCCATTTGGGTTCATGTGCTTGGTTCATGAACCAGAAAGTACATGTTTTTGGCATAATAATGAGCTGTTTTCAAGCTATTCTAGAAGCTTCCATGGCTGTTCATGGCTGCCCCATAATTCCTTGACCGATTGTGCTGGAGAAGAGAGAGAGAATGGCTAGCTGCAGCTCCACAACTTTGTGTCTTGTCAGCATAGCTTTATGTCACATCAATAATCATGAAAATCAGCTTGCCAAAGAAGGGTGTAAGCTCAGCTAGACATGTGTCCTCTTTTGCTCTGATTTGACAAGCTGAAAATGATGGTAATGGGCCCAGCTGTCAGCTCAACTGTGTTGAAACTTGACTGGTGGTTAGTCTAACCATTTCAGTTGCTCAAGTGATCCTTGGTTGCTGGGATTAGCACATGGGCTGGGCTGTCCTCGTTGGGCCTTGTTGTTGGGCTTCTTTGGGCTTGTTCATCCCTACAAAATGAATAGTTTTGTCATGGGTGACATACATGGGCTTTCATAGCTAGAGTTTCTTATGGAAAAATAAGTATAGTTCCATAATTTTTGTAGAAGTAGTTCCAAAAGATGAGTAATGTATCATAAGTAATTTATGCTTCCCATAAGTTAGGGACTTTAGTACATGAAAATATGTTTTTGTCAAGGAATAATTTTGGGCTTTGAGCATAATGTAATTGTTTTTGCCAAATGGTATTTGGGCTTTAATAGAATAGTTGTTTGCCCAATAGTTTTGGGTTTTTTTTTTTTTTTTTTTTTTTTTTTTTTTTTTTTTTATATAAAAGATGCCAAAATAATATTGGGCTTTTGTGAATAGTTGGGCTTTTGTAAGTAGTTGCCAAAATAATATTGGGCTTTTGTAAATAGTTTCCAAGATAATATTGGGCTTTAGTAAGTAGTTGCCAAAATAATATTGGGCTTTTATAAATAGGTGTCAAAATATTATTTGGGCTTTATAAATAGGTGCCAAAATATTATTTGGCTTTTTGAGATTTTGTAAAAATACTGCAGTGTAGCAACAGACTTAGTAAGAGTGCCGTGTAGCAACGGGCTCTTAGAGGTGTCGTGTAGAAATGAGCTTTTAGAGGTGCTGTGTAGCAATGGGATTTAGGGTGTCGTGTAACAATGGGCTTTAGGGTGCCGTGTAGCAACGGGCTTTTAGAGGTGCCGTGTAGCAACGGGCTTTAGGGTGCCGTGTAACAACGGACTTTTGGGTGCCGTGTAGCAACGGGCTTTGTAAGAGGGTTTTGTTGGGCTTTTTAGGTTTTGCCCACAAGGTAAATGAGTTTGGGCCTTTTTGTGGAGATAGTATAATTTTGTGGCCCAATTTTGGTAATAGTATGATAAGTATTTGTGTGAAAACCCAAGTTGGATAATATGTGGGATATAATGGGTAATATTTGTGAGAGGGCCCAATGTAATTTATGGGGCTTATATGGGAAATATTTGTGGGAGCCCAAGTTGGGTAATAATATGGAGAATATTTGGGTAATATGTGGGAAGTATGAAGGAAATATTTGTGTGGGTCCAAAATAGTTTATGGGCTTGTATGGGTATTTTAGTGATTGGGCTAATGAGATTAGGGCCCGAAAATTTGTACCTCAACACATACCTATCACAAACTGTTGTTACAGTCCAGAGTTTCTTTTCCATGAATTTGGTGAGATCATAGGAAAACAAACCAAATTTCTCATGCATATATATTCACTTTATAATCTAGCAAATAAATAAAAGAATTATATTAAAGATGAGAATTGGAGGAGAGGAAAAGAAACAACAAAACTAACCCCGCCCACTCCTCTTTTATTCAAACATGAACCACAAAAAATTAATTAACCTCCACTCTTTCACAGTAAATGTCAAATATGGTAGGAATTAAACAAAACACTAAAACTACAACTTTATACTAGAAATACAACTTTTCATGCAAATTAAAAAATAAGGACTCCTAAATAGAAAAGCTATTGGCTTACCACAACACAATGACTCCAACTTGACCATCCGGTTTTAAGAGATAAGAAGTTGCAACAACGATTTTACGTTTAGGGTTTGTGGAGCTTAATTTTTTTTTGATAAAAAATCCATACGTATTCCATGGTAGTTTTTGTATTTGTATGACTTTCACATCTTCAGGACCCTCGAACCACATCTCAACATTGTCATTCCATGATTTTTTTTTTCATAAAGAAGGCTCTGCGTTTGAGCCGTGAGAAAAAAAAAGAGAGAAATAGATAGGGGCAGCATGAAGAGAGGAGTGATTGTACAAAGGAAGACTGGAGTGAGAGAGAAAAAAAATCAGATTTTTTTTTTTTTAAATAATGCTGACGTGGAAATTTGTGGAGCTTAGTAAAAAGTAGGAGGCTTCGGTTTTATAATAATAATAATAATAATTGTGGGAGGACTTTCATCTTGGCCTCCAATCAAGTATTGTTCGCTTTGGGATGGGCAAGGATCGACCTACGTCCCACCTGCACGAATTTGCTCAATCCCACATCGGGGAGAGACGCCTCCCACCCTTGCCTTATAAGCCTTTGGCCTAAGGAAGGGTGTACTGTAGTGTGTGTGTGATGGGCACTGCCCTCAAAAGCGCCTTTTTGTGGGAGGACTTTCGTCTCGGCCCCCAATCAGGTATTGTTTGTTTTGGGATGATCACACACACTATGGTACACCCTTCCATTTTATAAAAAAAAATCATTAATCACCATTTTGCAGAGAAGTTTTCCTTTGGTTTTCCATTTTGTAACAAAATCACCATGCCTTATTCTTTAGTGCTTAACTTTATTGGTATATTGCTTATTTTCAAATTGTCGCGATTAATCATTAATTTGTTATTTTTACAAGTTTAATTAGATAGGGGTCTTAAGCTTAGATTTTTTTTTTTTCTAAATATTATCTTAATTAAGTACTTAAATCAAGGTGTGATATTGCAAACATAATTGAATGTAATTCGCAAATGACTAAATAATTAATAGAAACTAAATGCGTAATTGAATTAAATCAATAAAAAATAATCAAGTATAAAACTAAATCAAGGAAAAAACAAAATACTGCAAATAAACCTACTTGCCAAAACAACTAACATTAAGATAATTTTAAACTAATAGATGACATTGCAAAGATAAAGTTGGAAGTCTTTTTCTTATTTCAAATGAATGCACTATTTATACTTGCAACTTGATAGTTTGGTATTGCCAGACATGTTTAAAGCAGTGATTGCTAACAGTGACACTGTCGACAAATGTTAAAACCAAGATCCCTAGGTCCCTTTTCTCGTCGTCTTTTATATATATATCTTTACTCAAATACGCTTTAGGAGGTCTTTTGTGGAAATTGCTTTATTATTGTGGTTTTGGTTTTTTTTTTTTTTGGTTTTAAATAATATTTTTGCTTTATGTTTATTGTAATATTCCTTGAAGATCATGTCAAAATCATAAAACATGTTAAATGCTTTTTATGCGAAATATGGCCACATTTTTATGAAGATTTTTCATATACACATAATATTTTAAATATAATTAAAAAAATACTTGTAAATTTATAATGGCGTCGTTTCTATCAAA
The DNA here is from genome assembly GCA_030021035.2 of Notholithocarpus densiflorus. Lineage (NCBI taxonomy): Eukaryota > Viridiplantae > Streptophyta > Magnoliopsida > Fagales > Fagaceae > Notholithocarpus > Notholithocarpus densiflorus. The sequence goes on from JARYZH020000003.1 coordinate 6,016,453, forward strand.
TACCTCAATTTATAGTGAGGAGTTCTCTTATTCTAAATTTTAATTGAATAACATTTATATTTTGATAATTTTTTTTCATTTAAAAATCTAATTTTCTTGCCTTTTGAGATGCAAGATTACTACTACTTATGTTTTTGTGTTCAACTTCTGCTAAGATTTTATTTTCAACTGGTAATATCACCAATTCACTTAATCTTCTTTGTGACATATTCTATCTTAAATATGATTTTATTAACTTTAATTTTAAATAACTTTTTTCTGCAAATGCAACTGTATGATGTGTTGTTAGTTATAATTTATAAGCATTAATTAGAAAGAGCAAGCTGTTAGTTAATATTTCTCCCTAATTGCATTAAAAAATCTAGTCTTTTTACATAACTTATATGTTAATTAGACTATTTTCATTTATTTACATATTAAAAATTTTAATTCTAAAAATAAATCTAAATAATCAATATTATTATAAGAGTTTGAATTTGGTAAGGATGAGATGTATGGGTATTAGAATTGATTGGGAGTGGTTGTGCTTATTCTTAAATCTGTGATAAGATGATGTGACATATTGGGATTAGAGTGGTGTTAGGGTACATTTTTTTTTTACATCTAATTTTATCTAAGTATCACCTATTTATTTTCAAACACCACTAAGAAGTTATTGGGCTTTCACAAAATATTTTTTGCCCTATTATTATGTTAAACACAAATATTTTATATCTTATTTGGGTCATGATGTAAGCTATCATAAAACCCCAAAAAACTCATATCTTATCCAATTTTATTATTATTATTTAGTTAAGCGCAAAAACGGCCCTACGAGCCCAATTCACACATTACATTCTTTTTTAAAACCCAAGGCTACTTATGCTTAGCAATATTTCAAAAACCCAATTTTCATTAGCAATATTAAAAGCCCAAGCTAGCTAATTGGCACTATTTTGTAAAAAAACCCAAAGTTATCAATACTTGGCAAAATACTATATCATAAGTATTTTACTTAAAGTCCAATGATTAAAAATGTTTTAAGTTCTTAAACCTATTACTACAATATTACAAGTCTATGAAATCTATCTTATAAAACCCATGTCAAACATATATCAAGCCCATGGAGAATTATGAATTTGTGTTACTAATATAAAAACCCATGGAAAATTATGATTTATTTTAAACCCATAATATTTATTTATTTTCTACCATATTATAAACCCATGGTAACTATTTATGTTACATAACACTATTCATTTTTCCAAAACCCATGGCAAATATATATCAAGACCATGGAGAATTATGAATTTGTGTTACTAATATAAAAGCCCATGGAGAGTTATGATTATTTATTTTAGACCTATGACATTTATTTATTTCAACCATATTATAAACCCATGGAATTTATATAAGAACCCATGGTCACTATTTAACTTATACATTCTTAATATTTATTTCCAAAACTCATGATAATTAATCACCTTCTTATGATTATCTATAGAAAAACCCATGAGAATATCACATTATTCCACTATAGTGGTTGTTACCATATTTTATTTGAAACGCATGGATATTGTCTCTATTTAAAACCCATGGTAAATATTATTCTCAAGAAATATTGGAGGTCATTATTTAAAAGCCCCAAAGAAAATATCATTTACAAAAATAATCTATAGCAAAAATTATGAGAAACTATACAAGTTGTTATTTAAAGCCCATGAAAATAAATACCTAAAACCTATCATAAATATTTATTAAAGCTCATGGATTCATTTTATTTCTACTAACAACTAAAGCCCATGTGGAATAAAAATCCATGGCAATATATGGTAGCTTTGTCTATTTTGTAGGGTTCACAATGAGAAAGCAAAATGATAGGCCCAAGTGGAGAGAACCACCAAGTTAGAGGCCCACCAAAATACTCAGCCCTCATGGCCAAGCCCAACATGAAATCTCAGCCAAAACAGCTCATGTGTGCAAACTGACCCTGCTGGAGAACTCCATTCAGTTTTGCCTTTCGCTGGAGGTCACCTCAAGAAGCTACCAAACTCCTAAACCAAATTAGGAGCTGGCCACCTGTCCCACTGCCAACTCTAACGTGAACAATACCAGAGGCTGACACCTAAAGGCTAATGGGCAATAAATACCCTTCTTCCCCAAGTTTTGGTCACAACTCAAGGAAGCCATAACCAAGACCTCAAAACTCATGAAATCCTCAACCAAATAGTTTTTTTAGGCAAAAATGCAAAACTGACCCTCTAAGTTTTACCTTTTGTCATTTCAGTCCTTTAAGTTTTAGTTTTGTCATTTCAGTCCTTTAAGTTTCAAATATAGTCAATTCAGTCCTCTGTTAATCTTCTGTTAAGTGCTTTCGCCTACTAATCAAAATGATGTCGTTTTGGATTTTTTTTTTCTTAATTTAAAAAAACTAAAAAAAAAAAAAAAAAACCCAACCCCACCTACTGATACGATACCCTAGCTTAGATGAAACCGATTTCTGAGAAATTTGAGGGGCTGAGGTAACTAAAATTGGGCAAAGAGAATCCTTGGATGATATGTGCCACAACCATTTGTAGGAACAACATTTTTTCCAAAAATTCGGTTGGCAGCTATTTTCCTTCCATTTACTCCACTTTGCCATAGACTCAGATGAACTAAGGTTTGTGGGTCCTAGAAAACCCATTGAAATGGCAAACGCCGAGGCTTGCTCTCCAACAGTCAAAGTGTGTTTTGTATGCTCCATTACCAACCTAGCAGCTCTGATGCCATCCTTCACATACCGCATAGCAGTGACAGCTCCAACCTCCATTGTCACCTATGCATCCAACGTAGTGTGATTATACTCTAAATCTAACAACGAGTGTGATTATAAACCATATGCTCAGAATCAATAAATGAACTAATAAATTGGTTTAAAATTTTTTTCCTCAGGTATCGGTTTCATTTGAGGCCAGCGTATCGTATCGTATCGCTAGCTGGGGGTGGGGATTTGTTTGGTTTTTCAGTGGGCGGGGGAATGACGTCATTCCTCTGTGTTTTTTTTTTTTTTTGTTTTTTTTTTTTTTAAATTAACGTTTTTCAGTTTTTTTAATTTAAGAAAGTTAAAATAAAAAAATTAAAAAAATCAAAACGACGTCGTTTTGGTTAGTAAACGGCAGCACTTAACGGAAAACTAATGGAAGACTGAATTGACTATATTTGAAACTAAAAGGACTGAAATGACAAAACTGAAACTTAGAGGACTGAAATAACAAAAGGTAAAACTTAGAGGGTTAGTTTTGCATTTTGACCTTTATTTTATTACTAAAAATGTATGTAATTGGTTCATGAACCAAGTCCATGAATCCTAGAGGGGAAAATTTGGGAACATGTGGTTTGGAGGGCATAAAGGGATCTCCAACAGAACCCTCTGAAGTTGACTTAAACTTTGACACCTAGCTTGGGGTGTTGAATCCTACTTCCTAGGGTCCAAATCTCAATTGCAGCACTAGGATTCCTCCTTAATACCTGCCTTAATCCCATTGGCTGAACACAATTTTAGAATTCTTAGCATTTAATGCAAGATTATGCTGATTTTTACCCATGTGTGACATTGCCCAAAGAAGCAAAACAACCCCAAAAGCAAATCTCCCATTTTAGGCCAAATCCTAAGATAATTAAGTCTGTTGTCCTGCCCCTAATCAGTCCTTCATTTTTGGACTTTTGCTAATCAATCCCTTAAGCTTCACTATAACAAGGAACTACCATCAACTCATGGAGGACAACAAATCTCATCATAAAATTCCTTACCCATCATGCTATTTTCAGCTCATAAATCAGTCCCTTAGTTCAGAAACTAGCTTTTAGTCCATAAATGCCCATATACATTTACCCATAAACATCACATTCTATTTTCTCAGAAAATCCCAGCACCTAAAAATTGAAACCAACCCCCTCTGAAATTTCTGATTTTCTTGTCACTTTCCTTGTGATTCAACTCTCCCCAAGCTCATAAATCGTTCCCCTTAGCACACACTCACTTAGCCTCAGACATTCCCCTTCCTTTTTCTACATATTCACAGCTCATAAATGCTTCCTAAAACCATAAATGTCATAAACAACCCTTTAAAGAAAATCATAAATGTCATAAACTAAGTCATATAAACCAACTCTCCTAAAACCATAAATGTCATATAAACAACCCTTTACCCATTAAAGACTTAGTTTCAGTATTAACTCTATCATACAATCACAAGCTTACATACTCACTCACTCAAAACAGCCTATACTACCCCATCCATGCCACACACACACACATATATATATATATATATATATATTCCCCAAAAATCTTAGTTCAATATATGTTGCACTGAGCTGGAATCTCTCTCTCCCCTCATTCCATCCTATTTTTCCTCTTTTATTTGTAATTATGAAGCCTTTAATCCTTATTTATTATTATTATTATGATGAAAGCTATAATGTTTTGGATATTATGGAAGTTTTCCCTTATGTTAACTTAATAATAATAAGGAAAACATATGATTTTTACCATGTAAACACACTTATTAACCTGTCAGATGTCTATCGCTGGAGGTCTGTCACATTCACTGTTGGAGGTCTGTCACATTCACTGTTGGACTGTTTTTCCTCGTGTACTTGTTATAATGGGCCTACTTTTATATTAACTAACTATGGAAGAAATGCATAATTTTTACTATGCAAATATTGATTTTCCAAACATCTACCGTTTGACGTTTCTCTTACTTACTGCTAGACTATTATTTAAGCACTTATTGTGGGCACTTGTTGTGGTGGGTCGTCCTTTGTGCTAGCTTATCTTTGAAGGAGGTATTTTGGAGCCTTATTATAATATTTGTTGGATGCAACTCGAACTTTAAGCAAAATGGGTCTTTTATACTTTACCGATAGCCTTTGGGCCATGTTTCAAGCCTAAAGTCGAGTCTCGGTCTTGACTCCCCTAACATCATGGGGGCAACGAACGAAAAACGTCCTTAACAAGAAGTAAAACATGAGTTTTACATCACGTACTTATAGAATCTCCCGGTATTGAATAATGAATTTTAATAATGAATTTTTCGAAAAAAAAACTATTAATTCTAATTTTAATTTTAATTTTAATAGAGAGAGAAAGAAAGATTAAAATTTTAATGAGATTAAAAATTTTTAAAAATAATTTTTATTCATTTACAATTTTTGGCTTTAATTAAAATTACTCTTTTTTTATTATTATATAATTTTTATTTTAGTGGGCCAACTTTTCCATTTAGGGCCTTAGCCCATTGCCTAAATGGCCTAATTGACCCACCCGTGCTAGAATACTAAATCCTTTATTTCTTTGATATTTCGCTTCCCTATTCCTTCTATAATTCTTATGAAGGCATCCTTTATTTCTTTGATATTTCGTTTCCCTATCCCATCTATAATTCATACTAAGGCTTCTACACAATATAAAAAGAGACTTCAACCCCTAGTTTCTAAAAGATAGTCTCTTACTTGAAAAGATAGACTCTCTCGCGATCTCTCTCGAACACATATACAAACATGGCCGATTCCGCTTCTGGGTCAGGGTGTAGCTGTTTTCGGCTTTTTGACTTCAGACAGAAGCAAAGAAACGACAATGAAAGCAAACATATTTTGCTGCAAAAAGGAGAACACAATAAGCAGGTTACAGGAGTATTGGCCGGGCTGAAGTGGAATACTTTTATGAGAAAGTTCAGCCGATTCGATATTAACAAGAACAAGAAAGAGAAGAACAGGTTTCAGTATGATCCGCGGAGTTACGCGCTTAATTTTGATGATCGTTTTGATAACGACGAAGACGCTTTGGTTATTAGTTTTACGTCGAGGTTTGCTGCTCCTATGCGTGATCATGAAGAACAGCGAAGAACCGAGTCAGGAAGGTGATAGATTTTGTATGGAAAATTATACGGATTCTTTCTGGGTATCTGGGATAGTTCCTTGTTCATTACGACAATGAAAGCACATTCTTTTGCCGCAAAAAGAGAACACAGAGAGACATGGTGGCTGAATATACTGAATCAGTTTACAGAAGTTTCGGCTGGCCGGCGCAAGTGGAGGACTTTTGTGAGAAAAAGTTCAGCGGATTTGTATCAGTGGTTTTGATAGTGAGGAAGATGCTTTGGTTCTTGATTTTACGGCATTGAGATTTATATCTGATATAATTCCTTGTTTATAATGATATTTCTATTTGGGTTAGTTCAATGTATTTATTGTATGCGACAATTATGATAGAAAACTTTAATGAAATTATATTTTCATATCTATAAATATATTTTGATTAAAAGATTTATGGATAAATTTCATAAATAGTTCCTATTTTTTACACTGTGTTGGTCTTTATCTTTTCTTTTTTTGATACCATTGAACAGAAAACACAGAATTACATATAGTTACTGTTTTCATCACGAAGCATAGGAGATCAAAAGTAATGGATTGGCATCTTAGTGGCCTGATCAGCTAAATAGCACACTTGACCAAGGTCCAAGTTAGATACAAAAATCAGCCTATATGAAAGTCCACTCTGTTGCAAGGACAGGAGGTCTGAAACCATAGTCTGTTCCTGCCAGTGAGGAGCTCTTTCTAGATTAGTGACCTGGACTAATCTTCTGCTATTACATAAAACCAAAATCCGCTGATAACTAAGGTCCCTGGCCTTTGTAATTGCTTCCATCAATGCTTCCTGAGTTGCACCCGAGGCAGTTTTAGCAGCACAACTGACAGCACCTGTGAAGATAATGTTTCCCTGCAAATTTTTGGCTTCATATGCATAAGCACACCTATTTGCTTTTTTTCCTCTTTATCCCTGCAATCTTGATGAGAATCTGCCAAGGCGTCTTTATCCTTTCAATGCCATGTCAAACGCAACAAAATTTACTTGCAACTTCAACGGTCAACTCATATTTAAAATAAAATAAAATTTCTTTTAAAAAAAACTCCAAATTTGAAGAGATAGGAAAGTGTTGTTTTGTTACATAGCAGGTATTCCTTTTCTTTACGAGTTCCTTTAATTACACATGACATCAACATGGATCCATTAGTCTTGCAAGAGTTCTAAGCTCCCTTGAGCACTAGTATCAAGTGTCCCAAATGTCAAATATTTGACATTTAGCACACTAAACACGAAAAAATACACATGTTTCAAATTTTAAAACTTTTAGCATGAGTGAACAATACTGTTCTAAATTTGGAACGGTACTAATCACAAAGAGTAAATTTTTATTTTTTATTATACTTTTTCTCCTCTAACCTATTGTTCACAATTTGTAAATTTTTTATTGTTTTGAATTGGGATGAGTTTTAAGTAAATATTATTTTAATGTGTTGTATATATTATTTTAATGTATGGAATTGAATAATAGAACATGTGATATTTGGTGTATTGTAAAATAACATATTAAAATAATAAAGTAAGCTTTTTGACGTGTTAAAATGACATATACTTTTGCAACGGCTGATGCTGATGCTGATGCTCTTACTTTCGATGAATCCAAACTGATGTAGAATCACTCCTTTTTGCCCTCCAATCCACTGCTCCTGATTCTCTTCCCATGGCTGCTTGCTTCCCTTTTGCCTTTAGTGAGCTTGGTTCACCTTGTGAGAGAAGAATTGGCCGACCGCTTTGAACTTGATGCTTGTTTCAAATACAAGCTTTGGCTGAGTTCTCTTTGAATTGTTTCGGCTCTCAACATGGAAATTTCAGCAACTCTGCCATGCATTTTACCGTTGGATTTTTGTTGAACTCACTTCTTTGCTTCTCATGTGTTAACACAGCCTCTCACGTGGGGCTGTGTGTGGCTTTGAGCCAGGCCTCATGGGCTGGGCTTGTCTCTCTTCTTTCTTATTTTCTTTCCCTCTGTGTATTGGCCTAATTAGTTTTAGGAATTTGTTAATGTGTGCCCTAAGGGTACACAATAATTTTCATTTTTGGAAAAAAATTTCTCGGGAATTGAAAAAAAATTGACAACTTTTTCAATTTTCGAGAAAACGTTTCCAAAAATGGATAGCTTATTGTGTGCCCTTAGGACACACATTAACCGGACCCTTAGTTTTATAACCAAGATCTGAACCAAACCAAATCCTTGTGGCTTGCTTTGACCATTGGTGTGGAATGTAGGCTTGGATAATTTGTTGTCCCAAAAAATACCTATAACAGAGTTTGAGTCAAGTTTGATATACCGCGTGTCCTCGACTAAGGTGTTCAAGGATTGAGATTTGAGGGTTCAGTATTGTTAGGCTTAAAAATTTTCCCCCTAAAGAATATCACTCGAGCTAGAAATTGTGTTTTTAAGGGTGTGTTTGGATAAACTATTGCAAAATAATGTTTTGGGTTTAAAATGAGCATTTGTAAAAAATTTATGAGGTGTTGTTCCGAAACAGAGTTTTGGGTTTTAAAAACACGCTTTTAGACTCCCAAAATACTTAACCAAATGGACCCTAATTCTCTTGATGAAGATTTGCTCTGTGTTTTGGCCTTGCACAAACAGAAGTATAATTTACACATAGGCAGAGCCAGGGACAGAGCCACCACTGTCTCTTATACACATCTTTAGCATTCAATACAATAAGATAATATAAACAGCACAATAAAATAATATAATTATTACAATAAACAACAACCACCACCACCAACACAATAAAATAATATATATTTTAATAATTTTTTTTTACCATCTTAGTTATTGTGTGCACTGTAACTTAGTAGCAAAAAGAAATGGGTTTTGCTCCATTAATGCAACCCACTTTTGCTATATTTTGATAATAAATTTAGCATTTTAGCAAAATACCTACTATAATACTAATGCTTTAAAGGCAATTCTAATGCTTTAAGAAAACATAATCATATTATTGATTTAATTCACAAAAACATGGATTTTATAATTATTTGTAGGATCTATTTGAATAAAATAACACAAACCCACATACACATCACACGTGCTACTCCAACAGAACAAATAGACTCAAATTCAAAAATCATGATAAGATTAAGGAGTCCTCCCCACCCACCCCGTACCCAATACCCACAGGAAAGTCAACGATAATCATTTGAAATCGTATATATCTACTTTTACAAATGGGTGGCCCCAAAAAACCAAAAAAAAAAAGGAGAAAGGGGAAGAAAAAGCAAAAAAAAAGAAAAAAAAAAAGACATTGAATTTAGGGTTTTATCCTTTCGAGTCTTACCTTTAACAATATCAAAAACATTTTTATCATTTTGGGAGAGTGAGAGATCTGGAAGAATGCTAGAGAGAGCGCTGAGAGAACACCAGAGAGATAACCATCTAATTTTTTTATTTTATTTTATTTGTATATATATGCTTACCTACTTTGCCGGTAACTAGTATCCATTAAAATTTTATATGAAAGGTCAGGATTAAAACACCACCAAATTTACTGTTGAGATTGAGGTAAATATTATACCAAAAAAAAAAAAAAAAAAAAGAAGAAGAAGAAAGAAAGAAAGAAAGAAATAAAGGATATAGTAGAAGGACCCTTCAATGGTTATAGAGTACAAATTATATAACAATATTAAGTATTGCATTGGTTCAAGTGAGTAACATTTTTTTTGGTGTTGTATTTCAATTTTCATATAAATATATATATATATATGTATTGATAAGAAGTATTTAATATTTTTTATTTGAACGCTACCTCTTTATTCCCATTATCTACCTATTAAAAAAAAGTATTGCTCTATGAAAATATTATATTATCCTTTAGTGGATTCGTTGTGTTGTTTTGAATAGCTGGAAAAATTTTAGTGCATAGCCGATAGTGAAGCATCTTTGATTAAAAAGTTAGAAGAAAGAAGATTAACATTTTCCATTTATGTTTTTTTTTTTCATTCTTTTTATAATAATTAATGGTTTAGACTAATTTATGGTTGGATCGACTGGACCAAAAAAATGAAGTATTCAAGCTCTGTTTAGAAAAAAAAAAAAACCCAATTGGTTAGAAGCATCTCAGATATAGATATAAGATACTTCATTCGTTTTGGTATAAAAGGTATAGGCCTATTGGGTGCTTTAAATTACAGCCCATATATTAAGCAAATTCCATTTTGAAAACCACCACCCAACGTGGGAATATCACTTTAAGAAAAGTATTAAACCAGTAATTCTTCTAAAAGGAAATGGAAATATGGTTCTAAATTAAAAATTTGTCTTTTCTTTTTTCTCTTCTTCCTATGCATCCTAATCATATTTCCTACATAAAGCCAACTAAAAATAATAATATATATTCAAAAAGTCATTTGGAAAATTAATTTTTGTATTAGATGACTTACCACTTTTTTCTTTTTCTTTTTTTATTTCGATAGTTACAAATTTACAATGTGGGATGAGAGATTTGAACATTGAATGTTATGGACACACCAACCAGGAACTAGTTAAACTACAAGATTTGCTATTAACTTTTATTGGTTTATACTTTATAGTACTACATCTTGTTTACTCTTGAAATACTTATGTAGACATTCAATTTTACACCCATAATTTAACCTTGAGAGATGACCAAAATAATCATTCTAAGCACTCAAAAATCATGATTGCATTTCACTCATTAAGTCATTCATCACATATCATAAAAATGATTTTGAGATTCTAACGATCACAACGATACGTTCGGTTCCTGAATCGGGCGGTCGAATCAAAAGACATCATAAGATTAAATTTTAACAGCATGCATGCATTTATTTGGAAGGAATTAATCACATGTGATTATTGAAATTAATTTTGATTGGTTAATAATTAAAATTAATTAAATTAATTTTTGTAATTGGTTAAGTAGTTTTGTTAAAATAAGTTTGGTTGCATGGGAATAAAAGAAATAATCTGAAAATGTTAAAAATTAAACTAATAATTAAGATTTAGGGTGATTATCTTTGAGATAATTATTTTAAACATTTAATTATCAAGTTAAGGTGAATTTTATCAGGAATGTGAGTCCAAGACACGTCCAAGTATAATTCCCAGCTCAGAAAAATGCCCAAAAAAGAGTCCAAAATGTGCAAGAAGACAGAATCGGGTGAAGCTGTTAGGAGTGCTAATCAGCAGTTGGAAAGTGCCACCCAGCACTTCAATAGTGTCGATTAGCACAAATTGCAAAATGGGCCCAGATACGTTTTGTTCAGGTCAAAACTCATCAAATTTAATTTTTTGAGATAATATCTGACCTAACTCGTGTCTTCTAACTTCTAAAGCAACCCTAACTTATTTTTTAAGCAGATACACCTCTATAACTAGAGGAGAAAAACCAAAATTCAACATTCCTCTCCCCTTAACGTAAAAGAAACTCTGGAAGTCTGACTTTAAGATTTTCTTTTTTGTTAAGTGCTAATGCTTTAGATTTTAGAGAGATCCTTTCTCTCAGACTTCTAAAGCAATTCCCCCATTTGTTTAAAGAATTTATGCAAGTAAGTAATTTGTTTATTAGTTTTTTTTTATTCACATGTTTGTTTGCATACTTGTTTAAAGTTTATTCATAACATGCTTTCATATTTTCTTAATCAATCTGTTCATATGATAATCTCATGATTCATGCATAATAGATCCAAGATGATGTATGAAGTTTCTATTATGAATCTATAACTCTTTCTTGAAATCTCTTTTTTTTTTTTCAATAAAAATAGATCTAGATATTTCTCTCAAATCTCATGTTTTCTATCTAAATAAAAATAGATCTGGATTTTTCTCTACTGTTTTTCTTTCTAAATAAAAACAGATCTAGATTTCTCTCTCAAATCTCATGTTTTCTATCTAAATAAAAATAGATCTGGATTTTTCTCTACTGTTTTTCTTTCTAAGTAAAAACATATCTAGATTTTTCTCTCCAAAACTCATCGTTTTCTTACTAACAAAAACATATTTAAAATATTTTCTTAATTTCTTATGTTGTAATAAAAAACAAATCTAAAATACCTTTTTCAAAATTTACTCTTGTTTTAAAAAGAGTAGATTCATAAAAGTCCACTTCTTGACTTAATCTTAGATTTATCATTTAAACACATGTTGCATTTCATCACTATATGTTAATGGGTACTTAAATGATCATTAGAGTCTAGAAGATCGGATTTTATCCTGGTAGGATGGGTGCCTAACACCTTCCCATCCTGTAACCTAGACCCCAAACCATAGATCTTAGATTCGTAGAGTAGTTTTTTGTTGATAGATTGTAACTAGGACAAATAGCTTTGTAATTTTTTACTTAGATTCTAATTAGGACCAAAGCCATGTAAAGTTTCTTTCTATCAATTGTAATTGTTCAAATAAATAAGAACTTGATGTTATTTATGTAACTTTGTAGTCTATAAAAAATAAGTGGCGACTCCACAATAAACAAAATTCCCAAAGGAGAGGTGCCGATACCATCTCTTTTTAAGAGATCCCAAATGTTTTGGTCTCTCACAACTTAATAATATTTCATTTAACTGAGGTGAGAATAATTTTCCTATCATAGACTTCAACAAATACCTTAGTTGAAAAATAAATACTTTTTTTTTTTTTTTTTTGCTACATTAAACTTGGGGATGAAGTTGAATCTTGTGCATTCTCGTGGAGGAAGCTAAGAGGTGCCTACTAACCTAAGGTCATTGATTCCAAAATAAATACTTACTAGTAGGGATTGTCAACGAACCATGATAATTCCATAGTTTGTTTGAATCCTGTACATTGTTGTGGAATATAATAAGCCTATCATCTGTCCATCAAATAAGAGAAGAAATAAAAGATAATGATGATAATAGCAATTTAAATCTATCCCAACCATACTAAAGGGTGAAATAGGGGTATACAAGTGAACACCATATGTTTGTTTAAATTTTTGGATTTCCGATTTGGTATTGAAGGGTTCGATTCCAATTTATTGTTTGGGTTTTGGTATGAACTTGAGCTCTAATTGATGCTTTTTTTTTTTTTAAAGAGATATGATATCGATGTAATAAGGGTTTCTCTAGCACTTGGCAAGTAAGACAACCTAAAGCCCCAAATATTTAACTAATAGAATTATCCCTTTACTTGTAAAAGTTTAATTAGACCCAATATATTAACCAATATATAAAAATAATTTTTCCAATATAAAAAGCAAAAAACAACTTTATGTCACTTCATTGGTTGTATTGACTGTTCATTTGTTTTGATTGAGAGTTCTTGATTGGAGAACTCATAATCTCCCACACTCATAAACTAAAATATCTTTTTTCTTTCTTTCTTTCTCTCTCTCTCTCTCAAAAACCAAAAGCAAAATTAAAACTAACAAATTTAAATATAAAAAAAATCAATCTCAAACCTCATTTGTTATGCTCATAGCTAGAAAAATGGCCTCTTTTGATTTAATAAATAAAAGGCACTCTTTTTTAAAAGCCTTCTGCTTGTCGCTTTGTCCTTGGATCAGAAATTCAAGATTGACCATGCAATAGTCTTTGAACAATTCAGCGGTTTGACTTGGGAACAGTTGTATAGTAATAATATTGACATTTGACATAAACTTTAAGAGATATTAAACGACCTTAGAGCATTAGCATCCGGGATTCTAAAAAATATCTCAATTTACCATCTTAAAAACTACTTTATCTATTTTACAAACCATTTTACAACCCACCTAATATCCCAATTCTTATTTTTCACACCTCACCCAAATACTATTCAATTTTTATTCATTTCATTCTCTATTTCTCTCTCTTCCTCACCATCTCTCTCTTTTTTCCTCACCCTTTCTCTTTCTTCACCCACAATCAAAACCAATCACCACTTCCACATCCAGCCACTGCCACATCTAGCCACTGCCACTGCCACAAACACCCACTATAGACACCGCATTTTGTACTCCTTCCGACTCGAGCCCCCGTTCCCCAATAATGTTGAATTCTAAGACCCAAGGTTGGTTTTGGGGCAAAATTAAATGTTAAATTGACTTGAGAAATGTTAAAATGAAAAATATAAATTTTAATGAGCAAATAAATCTATTTTCGGAAAAATAAAGCCAAGGAAACCCTCGCTATGCGCACGCAAGAATCGGCCTGTGCATGCAGCTTTCTGCATGCGTACGCAAGCTCGATCTTGTGCACGCATAACAAATTCTAGAAACCTATACAAGACAAGTTTTCTGCATTAATGTTAAGGTTTGGAACAAATCCCACACCGTTTGGGAGTCGTTCCAAATCCCTTTTTTCACACTATAAGTAGCCTCACATGGTATATTTTCAAAACAAATAGAAATCTCACGGGAAAACACTAAGATTCATTAGAAATAGTGAATCAAAGAGGGAGTTTTTCATAAAACATTCTCAAGTCAATTTTCTTTTGATTAGGGCATTTTCTGGCCTTGATATTTGAGTTTAAGATTACTAATTACTGTTTTATTGAATTGTGAATAGATTTGACTGTGGGGAAAGGTCAAAAATCAAGCTTGAAGAGTTTTTGTTTGAGGTATTAAGTTTTAAACCTTTCTTTTCTTTTCTTTTCTGCTCTTTAATCCTTCTGTTTGCTTTATTTTCTTGTTATAATATGCTTTAATATGTTTATCTAGCTTAGGTTTATGTTTTTGTATGTTTAAAATGCATGTTAGGATGTTAGATTCAGTGTTTTAAGTTCTGCTATGTTTCTAGGGTTTCTGGGCAGAAACCTGCGCACGCATAATCTTGCCTGCACATGAACTTGCTCAGAAATCCTAATTTTTTTTATATTTGTTTTTGCTTCTACTTTCACATGTATGCTTTTGTATAGCCTCTTTCTCGTATTTTCATGCTTTCAAAGCTTCTGTTTCACATGTTTGTTTGCTTGTTTGCTATCACATGTTAGAATTAGGGTTTATCTAGTGTTTTGTTGTTTTGATGCTATGAACATGCATTCACATGCCCATGCATGATGCCATAGGTGCTGAGTTGCTGCAAGGTAAGTAAAAGGTAAGTTATGCGTTTGTATTGAACATACATTTGTGATGTGATCTTGCTTAGGTTTAATGATAATTGTGATCTTGATGCCTTGGATGATGACATGTTTTGATTGGCTTTGTTTCTACTCTTGATTTAATGATTCACATGTTTCTACCTTGGATATGATGATAGAGTTTATGATGAAGCATGCTTAGATGTATGATTAGGGTTTGTGAGATGATGAATGCTTTGATGCCATAATGAGATGAATGATAGGTTGTTTGATATGCATGATTAGATGTATGGTAGGTTTTGGTTTAATAAGGTTAAGACATAAGACACAATGATGGGAAGCCAACCCTATTGTTGGGTGGGTTTGGGTGCCTAACTGTTAGCATTAGTGCCCTTAAATCCTATTGTATAATGTTATGTTTGACATTATGTATGATTTAATGTTATGATTAATAAAGTTGTTTTATTATTATCTAAAATAATGGTAACATAAATATTTGGACATTATCATATAGTCCATGAGAAGTATAGTATGTGATTTATGTGATTTAGTCACAGAAGATATAGATCACAAGTTCTTTGTAAATTCAGAATTTTAGTTCGTAGTTGGTAATGAAATTGGGTATTTTATCTGCGAAAATTATAACATATCAACTAAGATGATTTGTCTTGATCATGGAAGTAGAGACTTCTAGTTGATATGTTGATATGTTTTAAAAGTTAAAACATATTGAACTAGACCGTTGTGAGATTTATTATTCTCCTAACGACTGTCAAATGAATAATAAATCTCACTACTTCTATTTGCATGAACTCTTAATTTTAAAAGAATAATGGACCTGATTATGAGGTGTAGGTTACTTTGATATATCAGGAGTGAGATCTAAAGTCACGATCAAAACCTCAGTCTGTTGGGCAGCCACATTTAGTGTTGATGGAACATATATTCTCAAGATGGAATTCATAATCTCTTAACAGAGATATAAAATATTCCCTTAAGATAAGTTTAATGAGTTTGGTTATTCAGAGTGTTAGGCCTAACCACTTTAGTAAGGAGTTACTAAAGTATATATTTATGAAATTAGATTTCATAAATATATGATGAATAATTTAAAGGATTAAACCGGGTACTCGAGAATTAAGATGTAGTAATCTTCAAAGTGGCAGTCTACATTCATGACTTTGTATTACTACGAATATTTTATGAAGGGGTTGTATGTATAATAAAGTTTTGAAATATAATTTATTAATAAGGTCTAGAGTGCAATTATATTTATATAGTGGTATTAAATATAATTAATGGTAACTTTAGATTTGTCAAGAGTTGACAGAAAAGCTCAAGGCCGATTGGAGCTAAAGTCTTATTTGTTCCCTTTTGGTCCCACTCCAAGCCACACACTAAAGCTCAATTGGAAAGGCCCAATAGGCCAGCTCAATTAGATAATTAGTTAGATATAAAAGGAGAAACATACAGAATTTTATAGATGATACTTTATTGTGAAATGGTGTGTATGTGTGAGTGAAGCCACTCGATTATTCTCCCTTGGAAATTGATTGAGAGATCACACTTCTTGGGCGTAAAGTGGAATTGGAGTGAAAATTAAAAGTGTTCCCAAGTACTTCTAATCTTTTGTTTTGAATTTCACCACACCAAGGTACGCTCTCTTGTTCTTTAATTCTGAAATTTACATAGTGCATGTTATCAATCATGAATGAAGTAGATTCGTGTTTGTTGCTTCCGCTGTGTGTTTTGTATGAGATACAAAACCAGTTTTTCCAACAATTGGTATCAGAGCAGTCTTCAATATCATGCTTGTATAACATGTGATTGAGTTTTATAATTAAAGAAAAACCGTTTTCTTGGTGTTCTAGTTTACTGCAGTAAAATTTCTGCATATTTATGTTCTTATTGTGGTCTACGATGTGGATATGTTTAGAGTTTCATGGCATTAGTTTTAAAGTTCTAAATGAAACTGGAATATCGGTCAAGCATGAGCATTTCGTTTTGCACTGCTTGGATATGGTTTTATTTGATAACCGTTGCCGATGCCATGATTAATATATGTGATATTTTGATTGTTGATTCGTAAAGGCAATGGCCGTTTCAATAGTTGAGGCTATGGCTTAAGGTTTAAGAATATGAATGTAACTGGTATAACCGTCATGTGCGTGCACTTTGTTTTGCACCGGTTGGATATACTTGGCATAGTTATTGTTTTTATTCAATAATTAGTGTTGCCGTTAATGTATATCTTGGCATGATATGTTGTTGTACAAATGTATATCGTGGACCCATGTATTCAATATGCCATTAACATGCTTTCGTTTATATGTTTGTTAAAGTTGAATAATGAACATTGCCGGTTGCTTTTGATTTTGCTAGACGTGCATGCATGAATGAATAGCTTGTTGGATATATTTCACATAGCTTTCATTCTTGAATGATGAACATGTACAGATGTTAGTCTAGTGATATATATGTGAATTCATGTAAGTATATAAGTCTAAATTATAGATTTTCACATGATGTTCCTTTCAAAATTGGTTCTTGGTGTTTTGTATATGCATGATGTTACTTTGAGAAAGATAACAATGTATGCATACAAGGAATTCTCTTTTTCAGTTTTAATACAAATTACTGATAAAGATACTCTCATGTTAATGCTAGATTATGAAATTTATTCCTAATAAGATTAGGATTATGTTTTCAAGAGTTTCTAGCATTATTATGGTTCTTGATCTTAAAAACCTTTAATTTAAAATATCTAGTGGGAGAGAGATACAAGGGTTGGATCTCACGGCTTCCATTATCTGTTCATAGTAGTGTGGGGTAAGCACCTCGTTTTGGCGAATATGCCTCGCGATCCCAAAGGAGGATGTTTACTTCATAGTACTACAAGATTGAACTTATCCGTTTAAAGTAGTGTGAACAAGCACCTCGTCTTGGCGTATATGCCTCGCGATCCCAAAGGAGGGTGTTTTGTTCCATGGTACTACAAATTTAAACACTATAAAGGGAGATGAAATGTGGCTACACATGATTTTAGATAATGGTGTACACTAGACTAAGTGTAATGTTAACCTCCCAAAGAAACTATGTCATTATTACTTAGAGGCTAAAGGTAATACGGCATATTATTAGTGTTTGATAAGAGTTATCATGATAGCACTAATAATGAGAATAGTTCTCAATCAATCATAGTGTTTATAATATACTACTACCAAGGAATTATAGACATGAGATTGGGTTGTCGTTGCATATTTTATATTATGATTTTATTAAGGTTCCATACTATATATTTATATGCTAAATTGATAATGTCTAGTTTACTAATTATATTCATGTTTGTTATTTTCAGATTTAAAATCATGGCATCATTTAGCTCACTTGTTGCTATTCTTAATCAAAACAAACTGATTGGATCCAACTATGTTGACTGGAAAAGAAATTTGGACATTGTTCTTACTGCTGAAGAGCACAAATATGTGCTTACTCAATCATGTCCTAGTTTTCCATCATTAGATGCTTCTCTTGAGGAAAAACAGCGATATGATCGTTGGTAGAAATCTAATGAGATGGCTAAGTGCTATATCCTAGCATCTATTTCAAATGTTCTACAACATCAAATGCAGGATGTAGAACTAGATTCAGACATAATTCTAAGTCTAAAGGAGATGTTTGGTGAGTAAGGCCATTCTGTAAGGCAAGAAACTATGAGGCTGATTTATAATACCAAAATGGCTGAAGGTACTTCAGTGAGGGAGCATTGTCTTAGGATGATCTCTAATCTGAATGCATTGAAAGTTTTAGATGCCAATATTGATGGAGAATCCCAAATGGATATGATACTCCAGTCACTACCAGAATCATTCAAGGAATTTAGACTTAGCTATAATATGAACAAAAAGGTTTACTCATTGTCTGAATTGATAAATGAGTTGGTAGCGGCGGAAGGCATCCTTGATACTTCTAGTGTTGATGCCAATATGGCTGAAGCTTCTTCTTCTCAACCTAAGTTGAAAGATAAGGGTAAAAAGAAAAAGAAGAAAAAGGACTTCGCCAAGCAAGATGGTAAACAAGTTACCTTAGGAGTTGCCAACAAAGGAAAGAAAACCAAAGGAAAGTGTTTCCATTGTGATGAGGAAGGACATTGGAAGAGGAATTGTCCAATATTTAAGGCTGCTAAGAATAAAGGTATGAAAAGTACATTCCTTCTTGAAACATGTTTAGTACAGAATCCCACGAATTCTTGGTGTGTGGATTTAGGTTGAACTAATCATATTCGCAATTCTTTGCAGGGGTTTCAGGAGACCAGAAAGCTAAATGAAGGGGAAATGTTTCTTACCTTGGCTGATAGGAGCAGGATTCCAGTTGTAGCTATTGGAGTGTTTAATTTATATTTTGAATCTAGAGTTTTAATATTGGAAGACTGTTTGTATGTACCTAATGTTCATAGGAATTTAATTTCTACAACTTATTTAGGTAAACATGGATATTATGTTATCCTAAAAGACAATGTTGTAATAAAGAAGAATAAAATGTTTATCTGTTCTGGCAATATTGTAGACTGTCTTTATATATTAACTCCAGATAAACATGAATTATACAATTCTGAATTAAATAATAACTCTCATGTAAAATCATTAAAGAGAAAGTTTCATTCTACTAATGATGCATATCTTTGGCACTTGCGTTTGGGTCATATTAATTCAAACAGAATTCAAAGACTGATTAAAGATGGACTCTTACAGTCCATGGACTTTAATGGATTTCCAGTTTGTGAATCTTGTTTGGAAGGTAAAATGACCAAACAACCTTTTAATGCAAAAGGTAGAAGAGCCCAAGAATTGCTTGAATTAGTTCATACAGATGTTTATGGTCCTATGTCAACCCAAGCAAAAGGAGGTTATGAGTACTTCATCACTTTTACTGATGATTACTTAAAATATGGTTATGTGTACCTAATGAGACGGACGTTCGAAGCCTTTGAAAAGTTCAAAGAGTTTAGGGCTGAAGTTGAGAATCAATTAGGTAAACACATAAAGGCCATTCGATCTGATTGAGGTGGTGAATACCTTCTTGGGGATTTCAAGGACTACTTAATTCGAAATAGGATTGTATCCCAATTAACTGCATCTGGAACTCCCCAACAGAATGGTGTAGCAGAAAGAAGGAATAGGACTCTTTTAGAAATGGTTAGGTCCATGATGAGTTACTCAACTTTACCAGTTTCTTTTTGGGGATATGCACTAAAAACTGCAATGCATATTTTGAATTTAGTTCCATCAAAATTTGTTCCCAACACACTTAAGGAATTGTGGAGTGGGCGTAAGCCTAGTATGAGATACCTCCACATCATTTGGGGATGTTTGGCACATGTGTTGAAAGGGAAGTCTGATAAGTTGGAAGCAAAACAGAAGTATGCATGTTTTTAGGGAATTCAAAGGAAACTAAGGGTTATTTATTCTATAATCATAAAGATAACAAAGTGTTTGTTAGCACCAATGCCAAGTTTTTTGAGGATGATTATGTGAATAATTTTAGTCCTAGAAGTAAAGTTGTCTTGGCTGAAATAGATGAACTTGTAATAGAACAACCAATGCATGAAACTAGGGATGATGTGGGTGTATTAGATACACCACAAGACATTACTCATAAGATGACTAGTACACAGGTGCCTCGTCGTAGTGAGATAATTGTTCGGCCTCTTATAAGATTTATAGGTTTGGGAGAAACTTATGAAACTATCCCAGAAGAGGCTGAATTGGATCCCTACACTTATGAAGAGGCAATGAATGATATAGATGCACATCATTGGGTCCAAGCTATGAAATCTAAATTGGATTCTATGTATTCTGTTCGCGTAAAATAATCTGCAAGCGCACAGAATCGTAACAAGTAGTAATGTGTTTTTAGAAAACGAATGTCGAACCCACAGAAATTAACTATGTTATTGAAGACCGAAATTCACTAAATTAATTACTATTTGGAAAATTGAAAATAAAAGGAACGTTCTACTATCTAGATTAAATTAAACTATTTAATAAAAATAAATCTAGCAAAGCGTAAAAGTCTAAAAGTGTAAAGAAGAAAATATGATAAGAATGGATCTAGAGCGGTTGATTTCACCTAACAAATCCCACACAATTTATTATTCCTAATTATTAAATTCTAATGATCTCCCGTTGATGATTAAAAATTCCTTAAGTATTCAATATCTTCTCTCGAATAATATCAAAAATATCTTCAACTAACAATTCCATATCTCTATGCGAATTTAATTAATTGGAGACTCATTATGTACTTTGAATTTTCTGAAAAATCACATTAATCGCGGTAAAGCATCTCTACTTTCGCTCAACTAATGGTGTTTAATTCTAGAACTAAAATAACAAATCACCTCTCGGTCTCATTGTCATTCAATTGATCAATCAATAAGTCGTAGAAAGAAATATTAAGCATTAAGAATAAGAATTAAACACTCAATCATGGAAATATTAAAAATAAAATAACTCAGAATATAAATTGTGTGTTCATTGCTAGACTACATCAACGCTCTAGAAAATAAAATTTAGTTCATAATAAAATTGAAAAGAAAACAAATAAAACTTATGTCTTTCATCTGAATTGGTTGATCAACATGAAACTCTCGCCTTTGTCCTCAGATCCTCCTCTTCAGAAAGACTCCCAAAAAAATACTTCAATGCGGCACCCTCTTTTCCTCTCAGGTTTCTTCTCCTCTCTTTTTTCCCTAAAGAGCCTTTAAATAGGTCAAGGAATCCTATTCCCGTTTGAAGAAAATCCTAGATTTTTAGGCTTCACTTAACTGACAATGTTGGCCCATTTATCTCCAGAATTAGGGCTTTTGGTAAACTACAAAGTTGTAGCCCTTTAAGTTAACTTTCCATCCCAACTTGAATCACCTCGATTGGACATCTAAGCCCAAAGTTATGTCGAAATTACTAACTAATGTGCAGGCTGGAATCCTAATCCAAATTGGACTTGAATTTGGTGCAAACTTCCTTTGATTCCTTGCTCTAGTTGGACTTAAATTAAATTGGGTTGGTCTTCTCTTGAATTCACACCTGGCTGGATGTAAGTTGATTTGATTCAATTGACCTAGCCCCACTTTGCATGTAAAGCCCTTGTATTAATCTGAAATCTTCTCATTCCTTCAAAGTACAAATGAATGGATAAATATAAATAAAAATCAAATCAAATCAAAAGAAATAAAGGAAAACTAACAAATTTAATAAGTAAGAGGATAATAAAAATCATGTAAAAATTACACTTATCATATTCCAATCAAGTATGGGATCTTGTAAAGGCGCCTAACGACATTAAACCTGTTGGTTGCAAATGGGTTTACAAGACGAAAAGAGGGATAGAAAGAAAGGTTGAAACCTTTAAAGCAAGACTAGTGGCGAAAGGGTATACACAAAAAGAAGGTATTGACTATGATGAAACTTTTTCGCCAGTAGCCATGCTTAAATATATCAGAATTCTCTTATCCATTGCTGCTCATTATGATTATGAGATTTGGCAAATGGATGTCAAAACTGCATTTCTTAATGGCAATCTTGAAGAAGAAATCTATATAATGCAATCGGAAGGTTTCATAGCAAAGAACCAAGAGCATATGGTATGTAAGTTGAAAAAGTCCATTTATGGACTTAAGCAAGCATCTAGGTCATGGAACATCAGATTTGATCAAGCAATCAAATCATTTGGTTTTGAACAAAATCTTGATGAACCATGTATGTACAAAAGACATAGAGATAAAGTAGTAATGTTCCTAGTGCTTTATGTTGATGATATTCTACTAATTGGAAATGATGTAGGGGTAATGTCATCGGTAAAGATTTGGTTGTCAAGCCAATTTGATATAAAGGACCTAGGTGAAGCTAACTTTATTCTAGGGATCAAGCTTTGGCGAGATTGCAAGAATAAGATGTTAGGTTTATCACAAACTGGGTATATAGATAAGGTTTTAGAACAGTTTAGCATGTAAAACTCCAAGAAATGATTGTTTCCTTTTAGACATGGAGTTCCTCTATCTGATGACCAAAGGCCTAAGACACTTGAGGAAGAAAATATAATAAGACAAGTCCTTTATGCTTCTGCAGTGGGAAGTCTCATGTATGCCATGCTATGTACTAGACCAGATATCTGTTATTCAGTTGGCATGGTCAACCAATATCAATCAAATCCAGGACTTAAACATTGGTAAGTTGTAAAGCATATTCTCAAGTATCTACGGAGAATGAGAGATTATATGTTTGTTTACCATAGTGAGGATTTCATTCCCATTGGTTATAAAGATTCAAATTTTTAGTAAGATCTTGATTTCAGAAAGTCCACTTCAAGTTGTGTGTTCACCTTGGGAGGTGGAGCCAAAAGTTGGAGGAGTGTTAAGCAATCATGTATTGCCGACTCCACCATGGAAGTTAAATATATTGCTGCTTGTGAAGCAGTAAAGGAAGCTGTTTGGCTCAAGAAATTCCTTTCTGATCTTAGTGTTGTGAGAATGGAGCAAGTTCCTATCATGTTGTTTTGCGACAATAGTGAAGTGGTTGCACAATCCAAGGATCCAAGGAATCATAAGAAAGGAAAGCACATAGAAAGAAAGTACCACATTATTCGAGACATTGAGGAGATGTAGTAGTAGCAAAGATTGATAGTGAAAATAATCTAGTAGATCCCTTTACCAAAGCCTTGCCCCAAAAGACTTTTAAGTCACATTTGGAGGGAATGAGAGTTAGATTAGTGCACAATAGTCTTTAGGGAAAGTGGGAGATTGTTAGGATTAGTGCCCTTAAATCCTATTGTATGATGCTATGTTTGACATTATGTATGATTTAATGCTATGATTAATAAAGTTGTTTTATTATTATCTAAAATAATGGTAATATAAATATTTGAACATTATCATATAGTCCATGAGATTCACAGTATGTGATTTATGTGATTTAGTCACAGAAGATATAGATCATAAGTTCTTTGTAAACTCAGAATTTTGGTTCGTAGTCGGTGATGAAATTTGGCATTTTATCTGCGAAGACTATAACATATCAACTAAGATGATTTGTCTTGATCATAGAAGTTGAGACTTTTAGTTGATATGTTGATATGTTTTAAGAGTTAAGACATATTGAACTGGATCGCTGTGAGATTTATTATTCTCCTAATGACTGTCAAATAAATAATAAATCTTACGACTTCTATTTGCATGAACTCTTAATCCTGAGAGAATAATGGACCTGATCATAAGGTGTAAGTTTCTTTGATATA
Source organism: Notholithocarpus densiflorus (assembly GCA_030021035.2). NCBI lineage: Eukaryota > Viridiplantae > Streptophyta > Magnoliopsida > Fagales > Fagaceae > Notholithocarpus > Notholithocarpus densiflorus. Next base: position 6,040,629 of record JARYZH020000003.1, read on the forward strand.
TTAGGAGTGAAATCTAAAGTTACGATCAAAACCTCAGTTTGTTGGGCAGCCACATTTAGTGTTAATGGAACATATATTCTCAAGATGGAATTCATAATCTCTTAATGGAGATATAAAATATTCCCTTGAGATAAGTTTAATGAGTTTGGTTATTCAAAGTGTTAGGCCTAACCACTTTAGTAAGGAGTTACTAATGTATATATTTATGAAATTGGATTTCATAAATATATGATGAATAACTTAAAAGATTAAACCGGATACTCAAGGATTAAGATGTAGTAATCTTCAAAGCGGCAGTCTACATTCATGACTTAGTATTACTACGAATATTTAATAAAGGGGTTGCATGTATAATAAAGTCTTTGAATATAATTTATTAATAAGGCCTAGAGTGCAATTATATTTATATAGTGGTATTAAATATAATTAATGGTAACTTTGGACTTGTCAAGAGTTGACAGAAAAACCTAAGGCCCATTGGAGCTAGAGTCTTATTTAGTCCCTTTTGGTCCCACTCCAAGCCACATACTAAAGTCCAATTGGAAAAGCCCAATAAGCCAGCCCAATCAGATAATAAGTTAGATATAAATGGAGAAACATACAGAATTTTATAGATGATACATTATTGTGAAATGGTGTATATGTGTGAGTGAAACCACTTAATTATTTTCCCTTGGAAACTAATTGAGAGACCACACTTCTGTTAGGATAAGTGCCCTTAAATTTTATTGTATGATACTATGTATAATATTAAGTATGGCATTATGTATGACTTAATATTGTGTTTAATAAAGTTGTTTTATTATTATTTGAAATAATGGTAACATGAATATTCGAACATTATCATATAGTCCATGAGATGTATAGTATGTGATTTATGTGATTTAGTTACAGAAGATATAAGTCACAAGTTCTTTGTAAACTTAGAATTGTAGTTCGTAGTCGGTGATGAAATTGGGCATTTCATTTGCGAAGATTATAACATATTAAGTAAGATGATTTGTCTTGATCATGGAAGTGGAGACTTCTAGTTGATATGTTGATATGTTTTAAGAGTTAAAACATATTGAACTGGACCGCTATGAGATTTATTATTCTCCTAATGACTGTCAATTGAATAATAAATCTCATGACTTCTATTTACATGAACTCTTAATCCTGAGAGAATAATAGACCTAATCATTAAGTGTAGGTTGCTTTGATATATTAGGAGTGAGATCTAAATTAACGGTCAAAACCTCAGTATGTTAGGCAGCCACATTTAGTGTTGATGGAACGTATATTCTCAAGATGGAATTCATAATCTCTTAGCGGAGATACAAAATATTCCCTTAAGATAAGTTTAATGGGTTTGTTATTTAGAGAGTTAGGCCTAACCACTTTAGTAAGACTAAAGTATATATTTATGAAATTGGATTTCATAAATATATGGTGAATAACTTAAAAGGATTAAACCGGGTACTCAAAGATTAAGATGTAGTAATCTACAAAGTGGCAGTTACATTCATGACTTTGTGTTACTACGAATATTTTATGAAATGGTTGCATGTACAATAAAGTCTTGGGATATAATTTATAGATAAGGCCTAGAGTGCAACTATATTTATATAGTGGTATTAAATATAGTTAATGGTAACTTTGAACTTGTCAAGAGTTGACAGAAAAGCCCAAAACCCATTGGAGCTAGTGTCTTATTGGTCCCTTTTGGTCCCACTCCAAGCTACATACTAGAGCTCAATTGGAAAGGCCCAAAAGGCTAGCCCAATTATATAATCAGTTATAAAGAGAGAAACATACAGAATTTTAAATAGAACAACTTACATGAAATGGTGTATGTGAGTGTTGGACACTCTTGAATTCTCTCTTGAACATTTCATATAACTTATTGAGAGACCACACATCTTGGGCGTTAGTGGAATTGGAGTGAAAATTAAAAGTACTCCCAAGTGCTTACAATCTTTGTTTTGAAATTCACCACACCAAGATACACTCTCTTGTTCTTGTATTCTGAAATTTACCTAGTGCATGTTGTCAATCGAATGAAGTAGATCCGTTAATTTTCCGCTGCATATATGTATATTTCCATCAAATGGTATCAGAGCGGTCTTCAATTTCGAATTGTATAACATGTTTTATGAGTTTTGGAATTAGAGATTATAGTTTCATATTGTTTGAAGATTTTGCATTTAATTTTCTGCATGGTTATTGAAACTATGATTTTATAAAAACTGATATTGATGTTATGATGTTGTTTAAATTTGAATTTAAGTATGTTAAATTGATCTTTAAGGCTATAGCATCAATGAATTTCAGTTTTGATATCATTATCTAACTATCATGTTCGTATGTTAGTTGTTTGTTCAAGAAAAACCGTAGAAAACTGCCTTAGAGAAATTCTGGAAATTTGAGTTTCACGAGTTTCGATCGATCGAAAATCACTTTCGATCGATCGAAAATCACTTTCGATCGATCGAGTGAAATAGTGATCAGACTTTCTTAAATAGATTGATTTTCGATTGCTAGTCGATCGATCGAATTTGTTTTTCGATCGATCGAGAGGCAATTTCGATCAATCGAAGAAGTCAGATGGTCAAGTTCGAATTTCTTAATTTTTTTGATCGATCGAAGGGCACATTCGATCAATCGAAAGAAAGAAAATCAGAATTTTTTCAAGTGTTTTCACATGTAAGAAGAGTAAGACTATGTGTAATTAGATTATGCATGTTTTAAAATTAAAAACCTTTCCTTTAAAACATCTAATGGGAGAGAGATACAGGGTTGGATTTCACGGCCTCCATTATCGGTTCATAGTAGTGTGGGTAAGTACCTTGTCTTGGTGTATATACCTCGCGATCCCAATGGAGGGTGTTTACTTCATAGTGTTACAAGATTGAACTTACACGTTTAAAGTAGTGTGGACACGCACCTCGTTTTGGCGTATATGCCTCGCGATCTCAAAGGAGGGCGTTTTGTTCCATGGTACTACAACTTTAAACACTATAAAGGAGATGAAATGTGGCTACACATGATTCTAGATAATGGTGTACACTAGACTAAGTATAATGTTAACCTCCCAAAGGAGTTATATCATTATTACTTAGAGGCCAAAGGTAATACGGCATATTATTAGTATTTGATAAGAGTTATCATGATAGCACTAATAATGAGAATAATTCTCAATCAATTAATGTGTTTATAATAAACTTGCTACTAAGGAATTATAGACATGGATTGGGTTGTCGTTGCATATATTATTTTATAGTTTCATTAAGGTTCCATACTATATGTTTATATGCTAAATTGATAATGTCCAGTTTACTTATTATATTCATGTTTATTATTTTCAAATTTGAACATGACATCATTTAGCCCACTTGTAACCATTCTTAATCAAAACAAACTGACTGAATCCAACTATGTTGATTGGAAAAGAAATTTGGACATAGTTCTCACTGCTGAAGAGCACAAATATGTGCTTACTAAACCATGTCCTAGCCTTCCTTCATTAGATGCTCCTCTTGAGGAAAAACAACGATATGATCGTTGGTAGAAATCTAATGAGATGGCCAAGTACTACATCCTAGCATCTATCTCAAATGTTCTACAGCATCAAATGCAGGATGTAGAACTAGTTTTAGACTTTATGCTAAGTCTGAAGGAGATGTTTGGTGAGCAAGGCTGTTCTGCAAGGCAAGAGACCATGAGGCAAATTTATAATACCAAAATGGCTGAAGGTGGTTCAGTAAGGGAGCATTGTCTTACAATGATCTCTAATCTGAATACATTGGAAGTTTTAGGTGTTGATATTGATGGAGAATCCCAAGTGGATATGATACTCCAGTCACTACCAAAATCATTCAAGGAATTCAAACTTAACTATAATATGTACAAAAAGATTTATACATTGTCTGAATTAATGAATGAGTTGATAGCGGCGGAAGGCATCCTTGGTACTTCTAATTTTGAAGCCAATATTGGTGAAGTTTTTACTTTTCAACCTAAGTCGAAAGACAAGGGTAAGAAGAAGAAGAAGAAGGAATTCACCAAGCAAGAGGGTAAACAAATTGCCTTAGGGGTTGCTGACAAAGGAAAGAAGCTCAAAGGAAAGTGTTTCCATTGTGGTGTGAAAGGACATTGGAAGAGAAATTGTCCAATATTCAAGGCTGCCAAGAATAAGGGTATGAAAAATACATTCCTTCTAGAAATATGTTTGGTGTAGAATCCCACGGATTCCTGGTGTGTGGATTCAGGTTGTACTAATCATATCTGCAATTCCTTGCAGGGGTTCCAAGAGACCAGAAAGCTTAAAGAAGGAGAGTTGTTTCTTACTTTGGCTGATGGGAGTAGGATTCCGATTGTAGCTGTTGGTGTTTATAATTTATGTTTTGAATCTAGAGTTTTAACATTGGAAGACTGTTTGTATGTACCTAATGTTCATAGGAATTTAATTTCTACTACTTACTTAGGTAAACATAGATATTGTGTTATCCTTAAAGACAATTTTGTAATAAAGAAGGGTAAAATGTTTATCTGTTCTAGCAATATTGTGGATGGTCTTTATATTTTAACTCCTGATAAGCATGAATTATATAATTCTGAATTAGATAATAACTCTCATGTAAAATCATTAAAGAGAAAGTTTCCTTCTACTAGTGATGCATATCTTTGGCACTTGCGTTTAGGTCATATTAATTTAAACAGAATTCAAAGATTGATCAAAGATGGACTCTTAGAGCCAATGGACTTTGATGAATTTCCAGTTTGTGAATCTTGTTTGGAAGGTAAAATGACCAAACGACCTTTTAATGCAAAAAGTAGAAGAGCCCAAGATTTGCTGAAGCTAGTGCATACTGATGTGTGTGGTCCTATGTCAACCCAAGCAAAAGGAGGTTATGAGTACTTCATCACTTTTACCGATGATTACTCAAGATATGGTTATGTGTAACTAATGAGACAAAAGTCCGAGACCTTTGAAAAGTTCAAAGAGTTTAGGGCTGAAGTTGAGAAGCAATTAGGTAAACACATAAAGGCCATTCGATTTAATCGAGGTGGCGAATACCTTCTTGGGGATTTCAAGGATTACTTAATTCAAAATGGGATAGTATCCTAATTGACTGCACCTGGAACTCTCCAACAAAATGGTGTAGCAGAAAGAAGGAATATGACTCTTTTGGAAATGGTTAAGTCCATGATGAGTTATTCAACTTTGCCTGTTTCTTTTTGGGGATATGCACTAAAAACTGCAATGCATATTTTAAATTTAGTTTCATCAAAATCTATTCCTAACACACCCATAGAATTGTGGAGTGGGTGCAAGCCTAGTATGAAATATCTTCACATTTGGGGATGTCCAGCACATGTGTTGAAAGGGAAGTCTGATAAGTTGGAAACTAAAACGGAAGTATGCATGTTTTTAGGGTATTCAAAGGAAACAAAGGGTTATTTATTCTATAATCATAAGGATAACAAAGTGTTTATTAGCATCCATGCCAAATTTTTGGAAGATGATTATGTAAATAATTTTATGTTGGAAAAATACATGTTTGTAACGAATACAAAACATACGCAGCAGAAAATTAATGAATTTACTTCATTCGCAATAGATAACATGTACTATGTAAGTTTCAAAATTTTAGAACAAGAAAGCATACCTTGGTGCTGTGAAATTCAAAACCAAAAGATTAGAAGTACTTGGGAACACTTTTAATCTTCACTCCAATTCCACTTGATGCCCAAGATGTGTGGTCTCTCAATCAGTTTCCAAGGAGAGAATGGGAGAGTGTCCAACACTCACATACAATCCATTTCATCATTTCATTCTCTCATATGATCTTAATGAAGACCCTTTATGAAAGTCTTATGAAAAATTTAATGAAAGTACTTTTATAAAATTCTGTATGTTTCTCTCCTTATATACAACTGATTATCTAATTGGGCTGGCCTTTTGGGCCATTCCAATTAGGCTCTAGTATGTGGATTGGAGTGGGACCAAAAGGGAACAAATAAGACTCTAGCTCCAATGAGCCTTGAGCTTTTCTGTCAACTCTTGACAAGTCCAAAGTTACCATTAATTATATTCAATACCACTATAAGAATATAATTGCACTCTAGGCCTTAATAATAAATTATATCCCAAAACTTTATTATACATGCAACACGTTCATTAAAATATTTGTAGTAATACAAAGTCATGAATGAAGATTGTCACTTTGAAGATTACTACATCTTAATCCTTGAGTACCCGATTTAATCCTTTACGTTATTCATCATATATTTATGAAATCCAATTTCATAAATATATACTTTAGTAACTCTTTACTAAAGTGGTTGGGCCCAACACTCTGAATAACTAAACCCATTAAACTTATCTCAAGGGAATATTTTATATCTCTGTTAAGAGATTATGAATTCTATCTTGAGAATATATATTCCATCAACACTAAATGTGGCTGCCCAACATACTAAAATTTTGACCGTAATTTATAGATCTCACTCTTGATATATCAAAGTAACCTACACCTTATGATCAGGTCCATTATTCTCTTATGATTTAGAGTTTATGTAAATAGAAGTCGTGTGATTTATTATTCATTTCACAGTCGTTAAGAGAATAATAAATTTCACAGCGGTCTAATTCAATATGTTTTAACTCTTAAAACATGTCAACATACCAATTAGAAGTCTCCACTTCCATGATCAAGACAAATCGACGTAGTTGAGATGTTATAATCTTTGCAGATGAAATGCCCAATTTCATCACCGACTACGAACTAAAATTCTGAGTTTACAAATAACTTGTAATTTATATCTTCTGTAACTAAATCACATAAATCACATACTATGCATCTCATGGACTAAGATAATGTCCCATTAGTTCATAAATAGTCTCATATAATTAAACAATTTAATTATTTATGACATGCCAATAAATTGAATTTTTAGGGCATAAACCCCAACATTTTAATCCTAGAAGTAAAGTTGTTTTGGCTGAAATGAATGAACCTGTAAATGAACAACCAATGAATGAAACTAGGGATGATGTGGCTATATTAGATACACCACAAGATATTACTCAAGAGATGTCTAGTACACAGGTGCCTCGTCGTAGTGGGAGAATTGTCCAGCCTCCTATAAGATTCATAGGTTTGGGAGAAACTTATGAAGCTATCTTAGAAGAGGCTAAATCGGATCCTTACACTTATGATGAAGCAATGAATGATATAGATGCACATCATTGGATCCAAGCTATGAAATCTGAATTAGATTTCATGTATTCCAATCAAGTTTGGGATCTTGTAGAGGCGCCTAACGGCATTAAACCTGTTGGCTGCAAATGGGTTTACAAGAGGAAGAGAGGGATAGATAGAAATGTTGAAACCTTTAAAGCAAGGCTAGTGGCGAAAGGGTATACACAAAAAAAGGTATTGATTATGAGGAAACCTTTTCACCAGTAGCAATGCTTAAATCTATCAGAATTCTCTTATTTATTACTACTCATTTTGATTATGAGATTTTGCAAATGGATGTCAAGACTGCTTTTCTCAATGGCAATCTTGAAGAAGAAATCTATATGATGCAACCGGAAGGTTTCGTAGCAAAGAACCAAGAGCATATGGTATGCAAATTGAAAAGGTCCATTATGGACTTAAGCAAGCATCTAGGTCATGGAACATCAGATCTGATTAAGCAATCAAGTCATTTGGTTTTGAACAAAATTTTGATGAACCATGTGTGTACAAAAGACATCAAGATAAAGTAGTAATGTTCCTAGTGCTTTATGTTGATTATATTCTACTCATTGGAAATGATATAGGGGTAATGTCATCAATAAAGGTTTGGTTGTCAAGTCAATTTGATATAAAGGACTCGGGTGAGGCTAACTTTATTCTAGGGATCAAGTTTTAGCGAGATCGCAAGAATAAGATGTTAGGCTTATCACAAGCTGGATATATAGATAAGGTTCTAGAACGGTTTAGCATGTAAAACTCCAAGAAAGGATTACTTCCTTTCAGACATGAAGTTCCTTTGTCTGATGACCAAAGGCCTAAGACTCAAGAGGAAGTAGATATAATGAGACAAGTTCCTTATGCTTCAGCAGTAGGAAGTCTCATGTATGCCATGCTTTGTACTAGACCAGATATTTGTTATTCAATTGGCATGGTCGTCCGATATCAATCAAATCCAGGACCAAAATATTGGCAAGCAGTAAAGCATATTCTTAAGTATCTACGGAGAACGAGAGATTATATGCTTGTTTACCATTGTGAGGATTTAATACATGTTGGCTATACAGATTCAAACTTTCAATCGGATCTAGATTTCAGAAAATCCACTTTAGGATGCGTTTTCACCTTAGGAGGTGGAGCCATTAGTTGGCGGAGTATTAAGCAATCTTGTATTGTAGACTCCACCATGGAGGCAGAATATGTTGCTGCTTGTGAGGCAGCAAAGGAAGCTGTATGGCTCAAGAAATTACTTTCTGACCTTGGTGTAATGAGAATGGAGCAAGTTCCAATCACATTGTTTTGTGACAACAGTGGAGTAGTTGCATAATCTAAAGATCCAAGAAATCATAAGAAAAGAAAGCACATTGAGAGGAAGTACCATATCATTCGAGATATTGTTGCTTGTGAATATGTGGTGGTAGCAAATATTGAAAGTGCAAATAATCTAGCAGATCCGTTTACCAAAACTTTGTCTCAAAAGACTTTCGAGTCACATTTGGAGGGAATGAGAGTTAGATTAATGCACATTAGTCTTTAGGGCAAGTGAGAGATATTGTTAGGATAAGTGCCCTTAAATCCTATTGTATGATACTATGTATAATATTAAGTATGACATTATGTATGACTTAATATTGTGTTTAATAAAGTTATTTTATTATTATCTGAAATAATGGTAACGTGAATATTCGGACATTATCATATAGTCCATGAGATGCATAGTATGTGATTTATGTGATTTAGTCACAGAAGATATAAGTCTCAAGTTCTTTGTAAACTTAGAATTGTAGTTCGTAGTTGGTGATGAAATTGGGCATTTTATCTGCGAAAACTATAACATATTAACTAAGATGATTTGTCTTGAACATGGAAGTGGAGACTTCTAGTTGATATGTTTTAAGAGTTAAAACATATTGAACTGAACCGCTGTGAGATTTATTATTCTCCTAACGACTGTCAATTGAATAATAAATCTCACGACTTCTATTTACATGAATTCTTAATCCTAAGAGAATAATGGACATAATCATGAAGTGTAGGTTGCTTTGATATATCAAGAGTGAGATCTAAAGTAACGGTCAAAATCTCAGTATGTTGGGTAGTCACATTTAGTGTTGATGGAACATATATTCTCAAGATGAAAATTATAATCTCTTAGCGGAGATACAAAATATTCCCTTGAGATAAGTTTAATGGGTTTGTTATTTAGAGAGTTAGACCTAACCACTTTAATAAAACTAAAGTATATATTTATGAAATTGGATTTCATAAATATATGATGAATAACTTAAAATGATTAAACCGGGTACTCAAGGATTAAGATGTAGTAATCTACAAAGTGGCAGTCTACATTCATAACTTTGTGTTACTACGAATATTTTATGAAAGGGTTGCATGTATAATAAAGTGTTGGGATATAATTTATAGATAAGGCCTGAGTGCAACTATATTTATATAGTGGTATTAAATATAGTTAATGGTAACTTTGGACTTATCAAGAGTTAACAGAAAAGCCCAAGGCCCATTGGAGCTAGTGTTTTATTGGTCCCACTCCAAGCCATATACTAGAGCCTAATTGGAAAGGCCCAAAAGGCTAGCCAGTTAGATAATCAGTTATAAGGAGAGAAACATACAGAATTTTAGATAGAACAACTTAAATGAAATGGTGTATGTGAGTGTTGGACACTCTTGAATTCTCTCTTGAACATTTCATATAATTGATTGAGAGACCACACATCTTGGGCGTTAGTGGAATTGGAGTGAAGATTAAAAGTATTCCCAAGTGCTTACAATCTTTGTTTTGAAATTCACTACACCAAGTTACACTCTCTTGTTATTGTATTCTGAAATTTACATAGTGCATGTTGTCAATCGAATGAAGTAGATCCGTTAATTTTCTGCTGCGTACATGTATATTTCCATCAACTTCTTGGGCGTAAAGTGGAATTGGAGTGAAGATTAAAAATGTTCCTAAGTACTTCTAATATTTTGTTTTGAATTTCACCACACCAAGGTATGCTCTCTTATTCTTTAATTTTGAAATTTACATAGTGCATGTTATCAATTATGAATGAAGTATATTCGTGTTTGTTGCTTCCGCTGTGTGTTTTGTATGAGATATAGAGCCAGTTTTTCCAACACTAACACCTTCTGATGACCATACCTTAACTTCGAACCTGTATCTCTGGTAGTAAGATCAAAAGGTCTTTCTTCGAAAGGACGCTATATATGTGGTTCCTAGGCCATTGCAAAAATTAGGTGACAACTCCTAAAAACGACCCCCGCACCCACAAAAGCCATAACCAACCAACGCTAATAAACCAATCTCAAAGACCCACGCCACCACCACTAGACCAACACTGCCACTATAGCACAACCCACACCAACACCACCGCACCATAACCCACAACACACAAAACCCAACAACCCACAACCTCTAAACCACAACCCACCATTGGACCAAAGCCTAGCAACCAGCCACAACCTCAACCGATCTCAATGAAATGACTATGCCACCAGCCACAACCTCAGCCAATCTTAATAGAACGACCCATGCCAAACTACAAACGACCCACTTCAATCTCCATGCAAAATGACCCACGCCGATGGCAAGGGATGAGAAGTGGAACAAGAGAGAGAGAGAGAGAGAGACTGTGAGATGGAGTGAGTCAGGGAAAAGGGAAGAAGGGAGAGGAGAGAGACAATAAAGAATGATTAAAAGATATAGGAAGTTGCTACAGTAACATCTTACTTTTATGATATTACTGTAGCTTGAGTAGCAAAATTTTTTTAGGTATACACTTTTGGATGGATCATGGTTTTTTGGGATTGAGGCTATAAAATGGTAAATTAGGAGTTTTACAACTCCCAATGCTAATGCTTTTATAAGGTTTTCATGGTAAACTATCCCAACTAGGTTACTGATGTTAGGAAAACACATGAAAAATACAATTTTGTATCTCATACAAAATCACGTAGCGGAATATAAACGGATCTACTTCATTCATGTGAGATAATATGTAACATTTGAATTTTAGAAACAAATAATAAGAAGGCGTACCTTGGTGCAGCGAAATTCAAAACAAATGAAGATTGAACTTGGGAAGACTTTCAATCTTCACTCCAATTCCACAATGTGCCTAAGATGTGTGATCTCTCAATCAGTTTTATACGTATTTGTTCTAGAGAATAACCAAGTGTCTTAAAAAACAACTTTAAATCTCTCTTTTTTAATCATACGTATATTTCTATACTTAGGCAGTTACTTTATTTAATAACTTTTATTAAATAAATAACTGATTATCTAATTAGGTTAACCTTTTGGGCCATCCCAATTGGGCTTTGGTGTGTGGCTTGGAGTGGGACCAAATGGGATGAAGAAAGCTCTAGCTCCAATGGCCTTTGGACTTATCTGTCAACTCTTGACAAGCTCAAAGTTACCATTAATTATATTTAATACCACTACATAAATATAATTGCACTCTAGGCTTTATTAATAAATTATATCCAAAAACTTTATATAACATTTAACTCTTTCATGAAAATATTCGTAGTAATACAAAGTCATAATGTGTAACTGTCACTTTGAAAATTACTACATCTTGATCCTTGAGTACCCGGTTTAATCCTTTAAGTTATTCATAAATATTTTATGAAATCTAATTTCATAAAATATAAACTTTAGTAACTCTTTACTAAAGTGGTTAGGCCTAACACTCTAAACAACCAAACTTATTAAACTTATCTCAAGGGAATATTTTATATATCTATAAAGAGACTATGAATTCCATCTTGAGAATATGTATTCCTTCAACATTACGTGTGGTTGCCTAAAATACTGAGGTTTAGACTGTTTGTCTAGATCTCACTCCTGATATATTATAGCAACCTATATTTCATGATTGGGTTCACTATTCCCTCAAGATTGAGAGTTTAAGTAAATGAAAGTCGTGAGATTTATTATTCATTTGACAGTCATTAATAGAATAATAAATCTCACAGCGATCCAGTTCAATATGTCTTATACACTTAAAACATGTTAACATATCAACTAGAAGTCTTCACTTCCATGATCAAGACAAATCATCTTAATCAACATGTTATAGTCTTCGCAAATGAAATGCTCAATTTCATCACCGACTACGAACTAAGATTTTGAGTTTACAAAGAACTTGTGATTTATATCTTCTGTGACTAAATCACATACTATGTATCTCAAAGACTATATGATAATGTCCAAATATTCATGCTACCATTATTTTAGATAATAATAAAACAAGTTTATTACATAGAACATAATGTCATACATAGCATACAATAGGATTTTAGGGCACTAATCCTAACAACTGATGATAAGAAGAATCAACATAGAAGAAAAAAAAATATACATCCTTTGTGAGGTTGGAAGAAATAATGCTTGAACATCTATTTATTGAATGAGAATAGTAAAAATTATCTAGATAAATCTCCAATGATCTATTATATTCTTCGATATTTAATTCAATTTTATAATTGACTATGTTAGATTTTTGATTCAATCAAAAGAAAAGTTAAAACTCATGAAGGAAATGGCTAGAAATTTTATATTATTCACAGCTATTTGTTGTAATTGTAATAAGATATGATGACAAGAAACCACATTATGAGGCAATTAGAAAGGGAAGTATTTAATTATGTACTTTTTATTAATCAAGTTAATAAAGTTTACTCTAACCATTTAATGTCTTGGAAATTGTAGATGAGGAGTCCTCCAGGGGAACCCCCTATCTCCCTTTTTGTGAAAATTAATTTCGATGCAGTTATTAAGGAGGAAAAGTATTGCAGCTATTGGCAGAAATAGTATGACTATTTCAACACTTGTAAACCTTTCTACACAACATAGTCCACGTTATTTTTTGAAATTCTAGTGTTGTGAGAAAAAATTAAAAAGTTGTTGAGGACAAATTTTTCACACCACATGGCTTCATTTCATTGGCGACCCGCACCACGTCAACACTATCATAGATTTTAGGAAAATCTCTTCTAAATCCCAAAAGAGCCCATATTTACACAAAAAGGCGTCAAAACCCATGGTTCAAGCTCATAGCACATCATCTCATTTTTTGGCTCATGATCTAAGCTCATGAGTCTCATTAGGGGAATTTTGGGAGTCGTGGTTTGGAGGGCCAAGAAGTATGTTCAGTAAAACTCCAGTGGTTCAAAGTTGATAAAAGAAAGCATGTTGCTTCGCATGTCTTCCCCAATTCCCTGAACTTTGACGGGTCAGTGTGCAATAAGTAACATTTGGTAAGCCTCTCATATCACATAACACTTAAAATGATAAAACTCCCCATGCTCTTTACATAAAAATTAATATTCACCATATAATATAAGTTTAAAAATGTAATTATAGTATTTCATATAAAATATATTATTATCATCTAAATCAATTCCAAGCACATGGCTAAATATATATTAGTATCTCATATCTAGCGTTAAATGTTCTCCTTACTCTCCAAGATTTGATTAAAATACAAAAAGATCATAATTACATCTCTAAAACTTTATCAAATATCAACCAACTTGTCTATCACTTACCAAAATTATATATGGACTAAACATATAATTTTCCAAAAGAGGAAATTTAGCCAAAAATACCAACAACGGCTCTAGTAGAAGCTGCAAACAGCTCCTGCACAAATAGCTCCAGCAAAAGCTACAGTAGCTCCAGCAGGTTGACACATGTCCTAAAATGACATCACTTACTCATTAATGCCCAATCCCAGCAGCTTGCTGTCATACCCAAAAAATAGAAGGATCTCATAAAGATTATCTTACCATTTTTAGCCAAACCATGAATTTAATGCCAAATATTTTCCCTCCAAGCAAAAGATGTCATTTAGATGGCATTATTTGACAACTAACAGCTGTGACAACACCATTAAGTCTCTAACTTTGCTTCTTTTGGTTAAAAAACAAAATCCCACTAATGAAACCACTTACTTTGTCAAAGACTTTTCCTTATTTGCTAAATTTCCCTTCAACTAATTCTAATATAGTTACATACTTGGTTCTATATAAAAAGGACCAAGCTACACACTAAAGGGGGATCCATCCCTCTCTCATCCTCAATATTCTGAAACTTCATTTACCTTGCTGCATATATCTCTAAACTTCTCCATACTTCTCCATCTCCCTTACAAAGATATCTCTTCTTAGATAATACCATTACATTACACCTATGACACCACACTATTACACACTATCCATCTCTCCCACACTTTAATATTCTGAAGCTTCATCATTTTGTTGACCAAAAACACATCTCCATCTCATTCTTTATTTCTCATACAAAATCTCCCTTCTTAGAAAGCAACATAACCCATGACATAACACAAAAAACCACTCCAGTAGCAACTATGATCTCATGTATTTACTATGTTTAACCTTCATATTATCTATCTCACACTTCCATATATTTTACAAACACATTCCTCACAAAATACCCATACATACTTCTCATATATCTTTAAACTCCATGTCTCACAAAGAATACATATACAAGATCCATGTCCAACAAAGTATCTACATATAATTCATATACATATTACAAACACCATATCTCATAAAATATATATATATTTCTTACCATCTCCACACATCTTAAAACATATCAAACACTCTTCCAAGAACTTATTACTAAAAGTCATTCTCATGGAAGGCAACATTACTCATATTTGACTAAAAACTAAAAGAGTATTACATGGAGAAAGTCATTTAAGTGCATGATGAAAGGGGATAAACTCAACCAACCTATGCACACGGCTGTACATACTCTCTCTCCCTCCAGTTGCACCCATTTTTCCCCTTCAATCATAAAGTCACCATCGAAGGACTCATAATATCATATTGTACTGCTGGACTCGTTTTATCACACTGCTGAAATGTCATAAATCCACTGCTATTCTACAGCTGGAACTACAAACTGTGAAGATAAGTCAATCTTTCTCCATCTTTGAAATTACATTATTAAGTACATGTTAATTCATTATTAATGTACTGCTGGATGCAAGTTACTTTAATATCATCTCACTATTTAATAAACCTGATCTCACTAATACTTGATTAATGAACATACATATTAATAAATCGATCTACCACCATCGCACATATATTACTTGGACATGAATCACCATTGGACACATATTTTTTGGAAATGAACTACCATTGGACACATATTATTTGGACATGGACCATTGCCAGACATACCTTATTATGTTGAACATGAACCATGAACTGCAGCTGGATATGGACTATTGGACTCATCCCATTATTGGACATTTGATACCTAATTAATTATTTTCTAATATTGGACATCACTTAATATGCATAATAATAACGTATCAACTCACCATTTAATCAAAGTTATCATGCTAAGCATATTATTTATTTATTTAAACCATTATCATGATTCTAAGACTTTGGGTTTCATCTATTTTGTAGGCTTAAAAATACACCGGAAGCCATTGGTCTATGCAGCCCAATGTCGAGTTCCGGGTTGAACTCCCTAAAACAAATCCGGGTTTAGTAAAGTCACACTTCCAGCAGGAGACACGTGGCTACGCGCAAAAAACCGCCCTTGACAAAAGTTTACTGTATAAAAACTTAAACATGACTCTTTTTTCCCCTGATTAGTCGATTAAGGAGAAAAGTTACCTTTTTAACATTTGCTCTCAGTCATCCATAGGTATTACATCTTGTGCAATAATGTTTGACATAATTTGGTGGTCTAGGAATCAAGCTATCTTTGAAGGAGTCTCACTTGATACTTTAAAGATTACTATTCCTACAACTTGGACTCATCCACAACTAGGATGGTTTAAAGTAAATTTTGATGTTGCTAAGGCTATTCAGCCAAATAGATCCACTTGTGCAGTAGTGTGTAGAAATGATAAAGAAGAAGTTATCGTTGCATATTCAAAACTAATGCCTTCCTTTGATCCTCTACTTGGTGAAGCAAATGCTGCAAAGTTGGCTCTCTATGGTTGCTCATCACTACCTTAATTATGTGATGTTTGAAGGTGATTCCAAGGGTATGGAATTGTTTATGTTATGTCTTCCTCATCCTCCAATCTAAATTCGGTTGTTTATGTTACGTCTACAACATTTTCACAACAAATCATAGGTGGTAAGTTGTTATTGGTTCTAATTTGAATCAACAACTTAAATTACTTTTTTGCCCATCCATAATAACCAATAACAACCCACAACTTAGGATTTGTTGTGAAAATGTTGTGAAAATGTTGTGAACATAACATTTCTCTTATCTATTACAACATACCCAACGTCCCAAACTCTATTTTTTTCCACTTTTTTTTAATATTCTTTTTTTACTATTTCTCTTTCTCTCTCTTCCTTTTCCTTTCTTTCTCCCTCTTCCTACAAGCAACCAAACCCAAAACCCATTTTTGTGTTCTCTCTTCCTCACCATTTCTGTGTTTGAAAGAACACCACCACCATAAATAAATAATAATAAAAACCCAGCCACCACCACCCACCTCTCTCTTCCTCTCAAACTCATACAACCAGTCAAAAAACCCAACCATCTAATCCAAACACAACCCACTGCACCACCTCTGCCAACAAAACCCACAAAACCCACCATTATCGCCGTGAAAAAACCCTAACCCCACCACCAGGAACAAAAACCATAAAACCCACAACCACCTCCATCAACAAAACCCACTACAACCATCGCTAAAAAACCCACCACCACATCAGGACCAAAACCCACCATCACAACACTTACCACCACCACCATGAGGCACACAAAATCAAATAAAGTGAGAAGAGATAGAAGAGAGAGGGCGAAGATATAGGATCAAAACGTCGATCTCGCCACGCCACAAACCCAGATCAACCCCACCATCACAGACCACCCCAAAACCATTGACCCAGACCCACACCGCTGCCATTGATTACAACCCACACCCACGCCTATCTCTGCTAGTACCACCATCACACGAGGTTTCGGATTTGAGAAAAGGGGGTTTCGGGTTTGAGGAGAGGAAAGAACAAAACAAGAACAAGAGTGAGAGAGAAGAGAAGGAAGACAGAGACAAATGTGAGAGAGAGGAAGAGAGAATAAAATATAATTTAAAATTATACAATTCTGTTACAGTGCCATCTTAGATATAAGATGGTTTTATAGCAAGATTGTAAAAAATTTTACAATTACAAAACCGAGTAATGCATTTTTTTTGTGTTTTGATGCTAAAATATAGCATATTATGACTTTTAGAAGGTTGGATATTGATGCTCTTACATGGTAAACTGGAAGTGATAAAGAAAAAAAATATTAAGTTTATTTAATAGTGACAGAAAATTAATCATAGTGTCTTATCTAGGACAATTGTGGCAAAGTAAGTGTGAAAAAAATATGTGGTAGCATTTTTTTATTTAGAAAAAAAAAAAAAAAAAAATCAGCAGATATGAAAATACCGGGCCCAAATCCAAATGGTCAAATCTCAACCAGATTATTGCTTGTTCCAACTGCCTCTACCTGAATCTAATCAGAAGATCAACTCCAACAAGTCCACGTCCCAAACTCCCAATCCCCAAAGTCACGCACTACTGGTCAGTCCAAGTCGAAGCCCAACCTCATCTTCTTGAGTCGGTGTTGTACGTTGACTTTTTCTTTTTCTTTTCCTTTTTTTGCAACTCATTTCAATCAATATATTAAATACTAATAATTTAGAGTGACACGTGTCATTCAGTGACTATCCGGTAGGAGATGAGAAGCAGGGACAATTTGGACGTGGCGTTAGCCGTGACGCCTTATGCACCTATGCCGTATATGTTCCTTCAAACACAAATTCACACCTCACACCTCATTCATATTTCAGACTTCAGACACAAAAGATTAGACACCAAACAAAGCAAATAGCAAATAGCAATAATTGTTAATTTGGAAACCCAGCTTGTGTTTTGATGGTAGCTTAATTTCGGCCTTTGCTCTAACTTTGGCTGGTCAACTAAATTTAGCACAAACGTTATTAGTTGAAATAGAAACAAGAAAGTTTTTTTCTTCTTCCTCCTTAAATCTGTTTTTGTCTGTTCGGCATATTCTATAGGTTTTATGATCTGTTACACGAGTACACCTATTGTAATCCCTATAGAAACTTCAATAATTCTGGTAGTTGTAGCCAAAGCCAAAACTCCAGAATTACATGTCAGAAAGAGAAAATTATTGGAACCACCCAAGTGTTTGTGTTCGTCAGTTTTGAAAACGAGGAAGACGATAACGCAAATGGCGACCACCACCGTTGATACTCATACGACGACCATGCTGACGTCAGGAGCGAGCGGGCGCGTGAGGGCACTGTTCTCGGTGCGCGTGTGGAGGAGCTTGGTGATGGTGATGAACGCGTTGGTGATACTCCTTCTGGTCCCATTTCGTCGACGGAGGCGGAAGGATGAGGAAGGTGGGAGCCAGAGCCAGAAGAAGGTGATGGTCCCAGTGAAGATGGTGACGTGGAGGAAGAGAGGGTCGGTGGTGGTGGAGCAAGAAGTGGCAGTGAGAAGAGCACTGGCGATGAGGAGAGTGGCACAAGATGATGATGATGGGTTGAATGAGGAAGTGATAAGAGACTACTCCCTCTTCCTCACGCCTAGAGGTGATACCATTTTCACTCGGTCCTGGACCCCCAATAACAGCAACAACATTCGGTAATCTATCACTTTTACTTTTCATTTTCTTTTCTTTTTTTCTTTTTTTTTTTTTAAATTTTTAATTTTAATTTTTATCTGTTACCACTTAGGCTTAAGGCTTCAACATCCTTTAAGAAACTGACATGTGTGCTTGTTTGCACACGACTCACTTAACCGCACTTTTTTTTTTTATAAGATAGAAATTCTATCTCAAGTTTAATTTAAGTGTACATATGCGTAAGTTTCTGCTGGAGACTTGAATCCTAACTGTTGCCCCCCACTTCACAAGAACTTTGTACTTATGAAATGACCCTCACGTCAAGGGTGCGCGGTGGTCTCACTTAATCACACTTAACCCGACCAACACTTGTTATGTGCATTGCACACATGTTAGCTTCTTAGAGGAAGTTGAAGAGTAAGGTTAGCCAAACTTTGTCCTTGTATAAGAGCGTTATGAAATTTTTAAACATCATGTTTTTTCTAGGCATGTTGATGAGTTCAGATCTGCCTATAGATATCCAGAGATTTGTTGACCATTAGCAAGGTTTAATTCTTGACAGTTGGAGTTACAGTTACTGATATGTTAGATTTTGTGCTGTGATAGAGATTTAATCTCTGACAAATTGGTATCTAGTTTTAAGGCCTTTGTCTAAACTACTTGCCACTGGATATGAACTCTATGGGGTTCCTCATTTCACCCCCCCCCCCCCTCCAACTTAATACACACACACACACAAAAAGGAATTAAATGGTCAATGAGAATAAAAATTCATGTGGGATTGAAAGCATTTAAACAGTAGTATTTGTACTCATACCAATAAGAGGCCTTATTGAAAGAGACTATTGTTTAATGCTCTCGTTTTGCTCAGAAAATACGGTGGTACCACAGCATCTTTTAGAAAACTTGTTTGTGTTCATAAACATATTAGCATATCATTGCATATTATTGACAGAGAGGATTGAAATGCAATGCTAAAATTTATGTGATGAGAAGTTGTGGAGATCAGATGATTCAGGATTGTCTTTTGTTACTTTGGACTTGAAAAATTGACATAATTGGCAAGTTTTACAAGTCATGGGGTCCAAAATTGTAAGATCAGTCTACTTGTCACTTCTTACACTAATGTGTGTCATCAATGTACAATAACACCAAGTAGCCAATTAACAGTCATGGTGAACTGCTTTGGAGATTTATCCTAGGTGGACACAACAGGCTTACATCAGTCTTTGTAACCCATTTTCATATGGGATTTTCCAATACAAAAGTATTTTTTTCATATTTATTTATTTTTTGTTAACTAAATCCAGTAGGCTTTTTCTGTTGGTTACAATATACAATTCCATGCTAAGTTTGTGCAGTATTCCCCTTGATTTCGTGTTCTTAACTTCTGCAGTTTCATGTTTGTTTTCAACTTTTATATGGAATAAAGTTCTGATTGCTATCTATTTTGTGCAGGGGATTGGTTCTTATTATGCATGGCCTGAACGAGCACAGGTCTGTGATTTATGCTCATGCCTGTATAGAAATTATCTTCGTGGACTATATTGCTTGATCTATTTCTCAAGAATTTTATATTATTGACAACAGTGGCAGATACAATGATTTTGCAAAGCAGCTAAATGCCAATGGCTACAAGGTCTATGGAATGGATTGGATTGGTAAGTCTAAAAACCATCTTTACATGCTCACCATTGAGTTTCTCCCCCTATATAAGCCAAGATTATCTGTATGTGTGTGCTTGAAGATGCTAAGTACTGTTCTTGGCCATTGATAATAAATCATTGGTCCAGTTTATTTCAATCTTATTTTTAACTCTTGAGTTATGGTGTTTATAGTTTAATGGGTATTTCTATTAACTATCCTCTTCACACACATTCCACGTGTATTCAAAGGCTCTTAAAATGAAAAGGAAAAATGAAAATTTCTAAGGTTTGCAATAATGCATTATTGAATTTGTTAAAAACGTTAAAAATTTAAAGTAGGGGAAGTTTGGATAAGTTGAAATTCTGTTGAAATATGCAAAATTTTTAGAGTCTTATTACTCTGATACCTATCTGAGGCATGCATTTGTAATTTTAATCCATACCTCCATGTGAAAATACTAAGAGTTTCATTAATCTGATACCTCCCTCTGAGGCATAAATCTGTAATTCTGATTCATAGCAAGTGACAGGCACCTCAGAGTAAATGGAAAAGGAAAGCAGTGCTTAAACCCTATCATGCCAACACACAAATAGATGAGCTGCACAAGCTCAAAAGTGAATGAGAAAGGATTTAGATGTTATGTAATTCTCCTTTAGCTTATATGTTTGTTTGCTCTCTCTCTCTCTCCGGGAATGGTGGTATACAAATTTAGAGTGATGTACTTATTATGCTCTTTAATTAACTCCTCTGTTATAGTTTAATTACAATTTATGCTTAGACTATAATTTGGAGCACTAATTGATGATTCTTAAGCAACATCTTGGTGGTTTTTTATTTTGATTTTGATTTTTTTGTTGTTGTTGAAGAAGTTGGTGACTAGCAAAAATGCTAATTACTGTCTTGGTGGACAATGAAGTCATTGGTTTATACATGTGTGCGATGCTAGCACAAGCATCATAATTTTATTTATGCTCCATGCTTAATACAATCTCTATTATAGTGGTAATTCTTTTATGCTGGTACTGTGGAATGCCATAAAACCAAGAGAGACCAAAAGTAAAATATGATGTGGGGGGATAGAAGAGAACCCATGCAGTTATTTCAACAGAGTTTCTACTTTTTAGTTGCTATTGTTACTTTACCCAATACCCAGGGAAGATTTAAAGAAGCCACCTCCCACAACACCACCCCCCCTCTCCCCCCCTTTTTTAATACTCTGGTCTCTCCTGTTTGGTCCCGTAATCTCTCAACATCATATATATAATCCATCAATACCCCTCCCTCCAATTTATATGTTTTAGATTCATACCTGAGTTTACTTTCATCTTTCAGTGTCTATGGTAGAATCTACACACTACAAAGAAATGGTGATCATTTTTTTCTCAACAAGTTTTATACCTTGCACTTAATTCTTGTTCCCAAGAGCTGATCTTTCAAACAAAGGTCATACTTTTCCCCCACTTAATTACTATTTTATAGTCTAGAGATCACCATTCTTCAACAATGCATCTATATTTGGATGTTGCAGGGATTGAGTAGTTCATTTGGGTTGCCCATTGGTGCCAAAAACATGTGAAAGCTCCTCTTAATAAGTAAGCTTATTATCTGCATGTTTGTGTCTACCTGCTATTTTTGACATTGGTAAAAGGAGGGGTTTTGGAAATTAAGCCAAAGGCTGAAAACTAAATGGAGCCTTCTCCCTGTTTTATAGGAGCCGAAGAAACAGAAAATTATATTCAAAATTTGTTTTCAAAGTTCTCCTTTCTTCTGATTGGTGCAAGTGTTTTGAATCAATAAAATTTTGAATGGAACGCGATGCTTTTCTTGAATCAACATTTAGGAGAACATCAAACATTGTTTAAACCAAACTTAGATCAGTGAGCATGTGAACATGAGACAATCTAAAGGCATTATGCTTGATACATTCTCTAGGTGCTGTTTGTTAAACTGGGTTTTACTCAATTTCTAACCTTGTTATATAAGCTAAATGGGAAAATTATCTTTTGCTAAATGCCTTGTAATATATGCCAAATATAATATAAGATAATGGTTTTCTACTCCTTTGTTTTGTTTTTATTTATCTTTTGTGCTGTTAGCTTTCTAAATATACTTTTTTATATCTTCTTGTGATGACCTAAATAATTGCTTCCATTTAATGGCTTTTGATACTAATATTTTATTTGGGATCTGTGATATCTTTGCTAATTTGACCCCAGACCAACTTGAGCTGTCAGCAGGAACGGATCTAAAATATCTTAAACCAGAAAATTTGGGGGCATGGCTCACTTTTGCCGTCCCTGCTACATGGCGCTCTATTTTCTACTTTAGTAGTTTTTTATTACTAAATTTTTCTTATCCGTTTGTTTATTTATTTTCATATAGGTCATGGTGGAAGTGATGGGCTGCATGCATATGTTCATTCTCTTGATGATGCTGTTAATGATATGGTATGGTTTGAGGTTCATTTACAAGGGGCTGATGATACTGTAATCAAATAATCACCACAAATTTTTTGTGGCCAAATCTATCATAGCATGTTCTTTTTTTTTTTTTTGGGAGTTATTCATCAAGGCATATTATGGGATGAATAGGGGCATTGGTTGATTATATTGCTAGCCCAAAAAAACAAAGATCGTTTTAGTTAACTCTGTGCATTTATCTTGTTATTTTGTCAGAAATCATTTCTTGAGAAGATTTTAGCTGAGAATCCTGGACTTCCGTGCTTCTGTTTTGGACACTCAACTGGTGCAGCAATTGTCCTGAAGGTAAGGTTTGGTTGAAAGATGCAATTTTCGCAATACTGTGGTTGACTTTTGATATCTCCACATATTATGATAATATACTATAGTCCCAATTTTTACTGACCTAAAGGACCTCAAGTTTATGCATGGTTTTCATTGTTTTATGTGAATAATTTTAGGCAATGCTTGACCCAAAGGTTGAAGCCCGGGTAGTTGGTGCAGTACTAACATCACCTGCAGTTGGAGTTCAAGCATCACATCCAATTTTTGTGGTGAGAATATCCTTTTAGTGAGATCTCTCTTATATCTAATTTGGAAATGCTAATGACTTAAGAAATTTATATTAAGTGCCATTTTCCTATCAAAATACACACCATTGAAGAGGCAAATAAATGAGCAAGTGGAGTCATCCTTCATCTTCTCATGTTCCCATTGCAGGTACTGGCTCCAATTTTCTCATTTTTGTTGCCAAGATACCAAATTAGTGCTGCAAATAAGAAGGGCACACCAGTTTCTCGGGACCCAGAGGCACTAATAGCCAAATATTCAGATCCACTAGTGTATACCGGATCCATCAGGGTAAGGACTGGCTATGAAATTCTCCGAATCACATCCTACTTGCAGCAGAATCTAAGAAAATTGAGAGTTCCCTTTTTTGTTCTCCATGGCACTGCTGATACTGTAACTGACCCTGAAGCTTCTCAGAAACTGTATGCAGAAGCCTCCTCAACTGACAAAACCATCAAATTGTTTGATGGGTTCTTACATGATCTCCTCTTTGAACCAGAACGTGGAGCTATTATGAAGGACATAATTGAATGGTTGAATTGTAGAGTATGATGCTAGCTAATGCACAATATGAGAAACAAAATTGATAAGTTAGCCAAAGGGAAGCAAGGAATTGTATTTCTTATGTTGGAAAACCCGACACTTATTTCATCGAAATTTCCGGATTTAAATTTCCTCATAACAATTATTTTCTCATTTTCTTTAGGGAGATAAGGATTGGTTGCTTATTTGGAGCATTTCACAATGAGAAATGATATGTTCACAACAAATCTTATGTAGCAGGTTGTTATTGGTGGGGTAGAAAAGTAATTTCAGTGGTAAGTTCAAATTAAAACCAATAACAACTAACCACCTATAATTTGTTGTGAAAATATTGTGAATGTAACACATCTTTTTCACAATTTATGAACACTTTTTTGGCGGACCAATTGATAGTGATGCAACTCATGTAATGGTATATATACGCTTCAGTTCATCCAAATAATTGCATACCTCTCCTTGGTGTTAGGCTCCAGCTTGATTGAAAGTTTGGCTAGATTTTTCAGGTGTAGAACTTGTAACTCAATTAAGCAAATACAGGCCTGGGTAACCAAGAGCCTTTTGCTTTAATTAATATCACTCTCCTATTTTCTCCTTCAGGATAACGTAGGTTCCAAAATTCAAATCCTAAATTTCTCAATTGTAAGTTGTAAGCACACACCAAAAAAATTATATATATATATAGAGAGAGAGAGAGAGAGAGAGAGAGAGAGAGAGAGATTATAGAAGAACTCGGTTTTTTTTTTTTTTTTTTTGAGAGAGTTTTAACATTTGCCGTCCGCTCCTAATGATAGCTCTTTATCATCAGACCAAGACACCAATCAGTTTTTGGTGTAGGCGGGGATTGAACCCCAGATCTCTTATACAACCATCAGAGATTTTACTAGTTGAGCTAACTGGAACCCACAGAAGAACTCAATTGATAGGACAAGAGAGAAGACAATCACAAAAGGACTTATGCTATAAAATGAACTAGTCGCAGACCCGCGCGTTGCGCGTGATAATTTCTTTTATGGTGATTGGATGTTTTGGTCATGGAATTTATTTTGTATTATTAGAGATTAGTATTTGAAATAGAAAGATGAAATTTTATTGTTGAATTAATTTTTTGGAACATAATTTCTACCATACTCAGTTTACTAATTTGTACATTTCCAAGTCAATTGAGCACATTTTGCATGTTACATGTAATTTTTCGTTTCCATAAGGATAAGGGCGATCACGATCTCAATGACCCACTCCATTTTTCTTGCATGCTTGGTTTTTTGGGATGCAAAATGTGTTTGTTCCAAAAGTTGTATGTCGAAGGATTTGTTGATAGTTTTGCAGCAATTGTTTCCCATCTTGTTGGTTTAGAATTGATAATAGTAGCTGGATTCCTACCTCATTTGATTCACATAAAAGTGCAATTGCGAGTCCATTTTTTGCATTTTCCCCCCCCTTCTTTGTTGGCTTGAAGAAGGATTTCTTTTCCTGCTTTAGTTTTATCTTGCACAAAATATTTGTGAGCTCTGATCCAAAATAGTGCTTTTTTGTTTCCAGCCCTAAAGCATCGATGAATGAGCTTTTCTTCATCTTTTCGAAGGAATAAAGGATTTTGAAGCAGTCCAGTCAGATTAATGTGGTGAAGAACTTTTGTTTTTTTGGTTAGCCGATTGAATCGCTTGCAGCTGTTTTTTAAAACAAAGAACACATATTAAGAAATTAATGTGCTAAAAAAATACATATTTTAATACTATATTATAAAATTGAGAAACATTTATTTTCCTTTAAACATACTTTTCATGCCTACAATTTGGTTCAAGTTCAATTTATTTTGTATGCCTATATTTAAAAAGTTAAATTTCATTCTAGAAAAATTATGACTTCTAAAATTTGTATATGTAATACTAAAAATTTAGGAAAAAAACAAAAATACCAACTAAGTTAAATTACCGTTTGAAAAAGTATAGTATGCTCATACCATTATGACAAAGCAACTACTTCCCAGTTAGAAAAAATGTGAAACTTCATTTAGGCAAATCATGAAGTAACTAAGAAAGTATTACCCTGCCACCTGTGAGTTGATTTTCTGTTCTTTAAATCAGAGTAGAGAAGGGGAGAAGTTTATTCATTTTCTTGACTGTTTGAATAAGGAGAATAGCAAGCAACAAAAGTTCACTTACAACCGTTGGATATCTATTTGTAAAGTTGTGATTTTCAAATATGTATTTTGTTGGCTTCTATTCCGTGCCAAATTTGATTGTAATTTTATTCAATCTTATGTACCCTGTATTTGTTGTGGGAATTTATTGTAAGGGTTGTGTGATAGTGAGAGAGAGTGTGAATACTCAAGCAATTGAAGCAAGGAGGGTTTTTGCGGGTATATCGCGACTAATGCTTCCAATCCTCTCTCATTGATATACCCATTGAGTCTTCACACTCTCTCTCACTATCACACAACCCTTACAATAAATTCCCACAACAAATACATGGTACATAAGATTGAATAAAATTATAATCAAATTTGGCACAGAATAATGCCCTGCACATGGTTGTGTGATTGAATAATGCCCTGCACATGACTGGAATGCGAAGAGTCAGTACAGATGGAGACAGCTGTGTCTCGCGAGTATCTCGCGGGTAAGGCCTTTCCGCGAGACACCCGCGAGACATTCTGTTCTGCCAGACTGTACTATCTAATACACACTTTCTACACCCACACTATATATATCCACATTACCCACAAATGAAAAAGGGAGCTTCTGAGAGAAAACCCTAGCAAAACACTTGAGAGTTAGAAATTGTTATACCAACAATTCTCTACACATTTGTTTGTGGAATTTCCTCATCTCCTACCTTTCCATTTCCATATCATTGAGAGGTTGATAGCCCAAACACTTACCACACTCTTTCAGAGTGTCAAGTGATAATTTGGTGCTGCTGGGAAGTATTGGAAGAAGCCAAGGATGGCAGATGCAACATGGAGCTTGTTGCAGGATTTAGAGAGCTAGACAAGACACGGTTCCGAAAAGCCTTGTTAGAGTAGGAGCTTGGAGGGCTTAGGTACAGCGGGTAGATTAGGCTTGGAGGGTCTCTTGCTAACCCATGTATCCCAACTGATTATGGAGAGGTTTTTCGCCGAGTTCTTCGGTTTTCTCTTCAATAACACATCGGCGTGTTATTTGTGTTTGCATCTCTCTTCCCTACTCTTGTTCATTTTATTTTACTACTGTGTTGCTTTAAATATGGATTAGAGTAGCTCTCTTGCTTGTATGCTTGTGTTTACACTATTCTGCTCTTAGTATTAAGTTAGTGTAAAATCAACCAAGCCGTAACTTTGAATTGGGGGTCTAAACAAGCTCTTGTTTTCTTAACACATTTTCGAGCTTTCACTATTGATGAACAAGTATTGAATTTTGGCAGAAGTAACTGAAAGAGAGGCATCCAAACGAACAGAGATAGGGAAAAGAAATCTGAATGTTCAATTAGTGTGTAAAACACTAATAAATGTTTAGACCCCCAATTACAAAATTACCAATGCAAGCTTATATTCAAACAATATATGTGCAAAATATGAAATATAAGCAATACCCAATTTGGCAAACTACTTTAACACATAATTAATCACAAACACAGTAGTAATTAATGGTTAAAGAGTAAGGGAAAAGAGATGCAAACACAAGGAACACCGGCACATGTTATCGAAGAGGAAATCAAAGAACTCGGCAAAAAACCTCTCCGCCGCCCTCTAAGCGGTAAAATGATCCACTAGAAAATAAAGTTGGGATACATGAATAGCAATAGACCTTCCAAGCCTAATCTACCCGATGCACCTAAGCCCTCCAAGCTTCTTGCTCCAACAAGATTAAGCCTAACCGTGTCTTATCTAGCTTTCCAGATCCCGCAATAAGCTCCATATTGCATCCGCCATCCTTGGCATCTTTCAATGCTTCCCAAGCTCTAAAAACACTCTTAACACTCTAAATGGGTGTGGATTGTGTTTGAGTACAAATCTCCTCTCAATGGGTATATCAATGGGAGAGGGAAGGAGAAGAGACTACAAAGATTTCTCTTTAAGAATGAGTAGCTCTCTCTCAAATAGGGTGGGTGTGTTGTAGAAACCTCTCTTAGGGTTTTTTTTCTCTCTCAATAGGCTCCTTACCATTTCTGTGGGTAATAGGGGTATATATAGTATGAATGGAGAGGGGATATGAAAAGTCACATTTCTGCTGACAGGGAAAATTCGTGGGTCAATTTCGCGGGTCACCTGAGTCGCAAGTTATAGCTGGCACAACTAGCACATGACTCTTCAACTTCCACAGCTGGCACTTGACTCTTCAGCTTCCGACAGGTGCTCCTCATGTGACTTTTAGCTGTCTTGATCAAATCTCTACCACTTAATACTAAACCCAATACAAATAAATCCCACAAAAATATAAGGAAATAAATTTATGCAATTACAACATTTTTTGTCATGAAATAAGCCAATACAAATGTTATGAGAAAAATCATAACTTAACAATCTCCCCCTTTGACTATTCCGTGACAAAACACCCTAAAACAAACTCTAAACTTAAACGTGAGTTTGGGAATAGTGGCAAAACTCACTCACACCTAAATCTAGAAGCTGTGATGAACTTGGAACATATATACCTGTAACCTGAAACACTTGCACAAAACATATTAGACCCTCAAGGTAAAGCAAGTAATAAAAGGACAAGTATAATGTAACAAGTAAATTGCGATCAAGTAAACATGATGTGAAACATGTGAGCAACTTGATCATACACCAAAACAGTCAAATAGAAATGACTACAATGATCACATAGCAAAGCAAATGATCATCCGAATATGCATTCAATGAAGCACAATAGCATAAGGATGTATGCATGTCCAACACAAACATGATGCAATGAGAACAACAAAGCATAGATACTAAACATAACTCAAAACACCATAAAGTAAATAAGAAAACAAACATAAAGAAAAACAAACATAAAGAAAAAAAAAACAAAACAAAATTTTCTTATTAACTCAAAGTCTTCTCCCCCTTGGTATATGCATCTCCCCTATGGAATATCTCTCCTATGGAATATCTCTCTCCCTACAAATGTGCACAAGAAATAGAATTTCTTCCTCTAAGAATGTGCACAAGAGTCATATAGAATGACAAAAGTAAACTCTCCCCCTTTTTGACATGAATAGACAAAGGGTCAAGGAGAAATGAGGGCAAGAAATGAAGGTATGAACAAGGAGAATGATGCATGAGGGGTGCAAGATGAATGAGAAATGAAGCCTAAACAAATGACAAAACAAAATGCTACAAAGCATAAGGTAAACATGACATGCTAAGATGAAAAAACAAGGTATAGACCAATGCATGACAAGGGTAGCAAAGGTGTGCGCAAAAGGTGACTATGTGCAATGCATGACCAATGCATGGAAAATGCACATGTGGGGCAAGGTGTGTTAAACACACAACCAATGAACCAAACATGTTCCTCATGAGAAAACATGAGAATCCCCAAAGATTGGTACTCATCGGAGTCCAAACAAGTGAGAAAATGGCTAAGAGGCATTTTATCAAACACCTAGTGTGCACACTATGAACAACAATGTAAAAAAATGCATGAACATCATGAAATCCACCCTAAATACATGTTCTTTTTGCCACAAGGGGCCAACATCCAAAGCAAATCATCAAAAGAAACCAATCCCATACAAAAATTTGACAAAAATTAAGTTTCCCCAATCCCTATGATGAAAATCCCAATTAAGAGTACAAAAACTCTCCAAAACATAATCTAAGGATCAAAATCAATGAAAAGAGTTTAGAAATACCTTAGAGATGTTAATGGAATGAAAAACCATTTAAATTGATTGGATTTTGATAAAAAGAATATTGAAAGAGGGGTTTTAGAGAGGATGGGAGAGGTTTAAAATAGGTTTCCCACGAAAAGCTCTTTAAAAAGCTGTTTCTGGGCGTTTCGCGACTGGCGAGTCGCGAGATAAGTCGTGAAGATTTTCGCGGCTCGCGAGTGAGTCACGAAAGCTTCTGGATGAACTCGCGACTTGTGTTTCGGACTGGGCGAGTTGCCAAAACAAGTAGCCAAAAATCGCTGCTCGCGAGAGTAGCCAGAACGAGTAGCCAAAAATTCTGACACCTGTTTTTCAACACAAAACTTGCTTAAAACAATGAAAAACAAGGTAAGCATTAAACATGAACACAAAGAGTGATAAAAATCACTTCCAAATACATATAAAATGATCAAAAATCTTTTTGGTTTGATCCATATATAGTTAAGCACACACACATCACATTTAAACAAGTACAATCGAACAAATGAATAAGGCATTCATTGAACATTAGGCATGTGTGTTGTGTGTGTGTATCAAATGTGGAATAGTCCTTAGTCTAGCGTGAAACTTCAATGATCAATTTAATCAAGTCATACACAACTAGTACTAAATCAAGTGGTCTATCTCAATTATAGAAATGAACATATATGACCTCCCACAAGAAAATGATTACATATCTTTGAAGCTTTTCATTTGGCTTCTTTACAATTCATAACATTTTATCATTTTTTTTTATCTTTACATCTCTTTTTGAGATCGATGCTTGAAATTTTTGATATTTCAATTTGATGAACAAGCCTTTGGCTTTTGGGCACCATACATTTTCAATACAAGTCGCTTTCCCTTTTTCCTAGTCAAATACTAGTATGTGCGGCGGCTTCTGCAACTCATTATCTCTTTTTGAGATTTGACATTAGTTGAGCTAAAAAAAATGAGTGGGAAGAGATATAGACACAAGTCTACGCATGTATCAAAACCAACATGATTATTGACTAATCATTCATGACAAGTTTAGAGATCAATTTACAACAATCACACATAGATGTTAAGATTTTTCCCACAAAGATAGATGTGCATACATAACAAGTTAAGCTCATAAATGCACCAAGCATTAGTACGAAGGTACTAGGCCAAACACACATGTGATATGTGCTCAAACATACACAATTAAACTTTTTGAATTTTTCACTTTTTATGTGGTTTTGGATTTTTACTCACACAAAACTAAAAAATAAAAGTAAGATAAAAAAAAAAACAATGCAAATAAAGAAATGCAAGATGCACAAAATGCATGAAGATATGACATTTAATGCATGAAGGGTCCTACAAAGATCGAAAAAATTAGATTAATGACCAAAAAAGCAAAAACTCAACCATAGGAACCCTTCCTCATCCAAACAGAACAATTGTTTGGAATGAGTGTCTCATGAGAAGAGAGACGAGGGTTGGAAGAATGAGAACCGGAGATGCACATAGATAATGAGTTAAAAGCATTAAACACTTTCTTTAACAACATGCTATTTTCACTCAAATCCGATTTACTCTTTTTAGGACAACTTCCAAGAAGCTCAAGTTTCTCTTTTCTTTTGATTCTTTTAAGAGCATGAAACTTAGAGCAATGAGGTCTAAGATGACCAAAAGCACCACAATGGTGACAAACAATGTGTATAGCTCCACTAGGCTTTTTGGAAAAGAATCTAGCAACATGGTTATGTTCTCTCTTCAACTTATGACATTGAGGTCTTATATGACTAATCACACCACAGTGGTGACAAATTGGAACAAACTTAGATCCATCCAAAACCTTAGGTTGAGACCTAAACAGAGGCTTTGTCTTAAGAGCCTTTCTCTCCACCTTTTGATTTCTTTTGTGTGGAGGAATGTACACCGATTTATCCTTTGAGGTCTAACACACAATAGGCACAAAATCGGGTACCACAACATGATTGCAACAAATATTTTCATCCTTTTTAGCAATAGGTTCAGCAATCAAACATTTGGCATGCATCTTAAGAGATTCATTTTCACATTTTAGCTCATCAACAAGTTTGTTAGACAAAACAAATTTAGCATCCAAGTACATATTCAAACATTCAAACTCTTTCAGCTTTTCAAGAGAATTTTCAGCAAGTTTCTTATATTTCTCAACCAATTTGTTGGATTCATTAAGCTTAGCAATCAAATCATCCTTTTCACAAAATAACTTGCTCAAATTCTTATGAAATTTCTTAGCATTTTTCTTCAAGAGTTTGATGTTAGGAATATCAACAACGCCCAAAGATTCATGTAACATAGCATCACAATCATGAGGATTATCACTCATAGAGGCATTTTCACAAACACGTGGCATGT
Source organism: Notholithocarpus densiflorus (assembly GCA_030021035.2). Lineage (NCBI taxonomy): Eukaryota > Viridiplantae > Streptophyta > Magnoliopsida > Fagales > Fagaceae > Notholithocarpus > Notholithocarpus densiflorus. The sequence goes on from JARYZH020000003.1 coordinate 6,072,947, forward strand.
TACATTCATCAACATCCAAAACATGCATAGAAGCATACAAAGCACTATCCATGGCAAATAAACACAAGGGGTCAAGGATCACACTTAGGTAATGAAACCAAAACAAGTGTACCCGCTCTGATACCAATTGAATGTTCAATTAGTGTGTAAAACACTAATGAATGTTTAGACCCCCAATTACAAAATTACCAATGCAAGCTTATATTCAAACAATATATGTGCAAAATATGAAATATAAACAATACCCAATTTGGCAAACTACTTTAACACATAATTAATCACAAACACAGTAGAAATTAATGGTTAAAGAGCAAGGGAAAAGAGATGCAAATACAAGGATAACACCAACACGTGTTATCAAAGAGGAAATCGAAAAACTCGGCGAAAAACCTCTCCGCCGCCCTCTAAGCGGTAAAATGTTCCACTAGAAAATAAAGTTGGGATACATGAATAGCAATAGACCTTCCAAGCCTAATCTACCCGATGCACCTAAGCCCTCCAAGCTTCTTGCTCCAACAAGATTAAGCCTAACCGTGTCTTCTCTAGCTTTCCGGATCCCGCAATAAGCTCCATATTGCGTCCGCCATCCTTGGCATCTTCCAATGCTTCCCAAGCTCCAAAAACACCCTCAACACTCTAAATGGGTGTGGATTGTGTTTGGGTACAAATCTCCTTTCAATGGGTATATCAATGGGAGAGGGAAGGAGAAGAGACTACAAAGATTTCTCTCTAAGAATGAGTATCTCTCTCTCAAATAGGGTGGGTGTGTTGTAGAAACCTCTCTTAGAGTTTTTTCTCTCTCAATAGGGTCCTTACCATTTCTATGGGTAATAAGGGTATATATAGTATGAGTGGAGAGGGAATACGAAAAGTCACATTTATGCTAATAGGGAAAATTTGCGGGTTAATTTCTCGGGTCACCTGAGTCGCGAGTTATAGCTAGCACAGCTAGCACGACTCTTCAATTTCCACTACTGGCACTTGACTCTTCAGCTTCTGGCATGTGCTTCTCATGTGACTTTTAGCTGTCTTGATCAAATCTCCACCGCTTAATACTAAACCCAATACAAATAAATTCCACAAAAATACAAGGAAATAAATTTATGCAATTACAACACTTTTTGTCATGGAATAAGCCAATACAAATGTTATGAGAAAAATCATAACTTAACAAAATCTCTACAGAACAGGACAAAAGACACTAACATATGTATCCTATCCTAATAATCAGTATATGCTAAATAGCGCAACCTATAACATTCCTATGACAATATCTATACAGCACGGACCTAAAAATGTATTATTAAATACATATAAATAGCTGCAAATTGATTAATGTCCACATCAGTTACTTAAGACAAAGTTATTAATTTTGGTGATTGTCAGTTTGTTTTTTAGATTTATATCTTGTCCCATGATACGGTGTAATAACATAAACACGTGGCTACTTGAAGACAGACCTTGAATTGAGTGATGTTCATTAGTGTAGGAGTCATTTGAATTGTTCAATATTCATCCTCTTCAACCTTTGCCTTTTTACAATTGTACGACATGGGGCTCCCCAAGCCCATTTGGGCCTTAGGCCTTGAACTCCAGCCTTACAGCGCGGCCCATGGGCCCGACCCTCTCGTCTCAAGCTAGGCCCCGAACCGGATGAGGCCATGGGACCAGGCCTCATGCCATTTGTTGGGATTAGTGCCCTTAAATCCTATTATATGATGCTATGTATGACATTATGTATGACTTAATATTGTGTTTAATAAAGTTATTTTATTATTATCTAAAATAATGGTAACATGAATATTCGGACATTATCATATAGTCCGTGAGATGCATAGTATGTGATTTTTGTGAAAAGTCACAGAAGATATAAATCACAAGTTTTTTGTAAAATCAGAATTGTAGTTCGTAGTCGGTGATGAAATTGGACATTTCATCTGCAAAGACTATAACATATCAACTAAGATGATTTGTCTTGATCATGGAAGTGGAGACTTCTAGTTGATATGTTGATATGTTTTAAGAGTTAAAACATATTGAACTGGACCGCTGTGAGATTATTATTCTCCTAACGACTGTCAATTGAATAATAAATCTTACGACTTCTGTTTGCATGAACTCTTAATCCTGAGAGAATAATGGACCTGATCATGAAGTGTAGGTTGCTTTGATATATCAGGAGTGAGATCTAAAATAACGGTCAAAACCTCAGTATGTTGGGCAGCCACATTTAGTGTTGATGGAACATATATTCTCAAGATGAAATTCATAGTCCCTTAACGGAGATACAAAATATTCCCTTGAGATAAGTTTAATGAGTTTGTTATTCAGAATGTTAGGCCTAACTACTTTAGTAAATAGTTACTAAAGTATATATTTATGAAATTAGATTTCATAAATATATGATGAATAACTTAAAGGATTAAACCGGGTACTCAAGAATTAAGATGTAGTATTCTACAAAGTGGCAGTCTACATTCATAACTTTGTGTTACTACGAATATTTTATGAACGGGTTGCATGTACAATAAAGTCTTGAGCTATAATTTATTAATAAGGCCTAGAGTGCAATTATATTTATATAGTGATATTAAATATAATTAATGATAATTTTGGACTTGTCAAGAGTTGACAGAAAAGCCCAAGGCCCATTGGAGCTAGTGTCTTATTTGTTCCCTTTTGGTCCCACTCCAAGCCACATCCTAAAACAAACATGTATTTTTCCATCATCATTATGCTCGACCCAAAACCCGTTGAGCAAGCCGTTATAGTACATGTACATCATCGTTCATAGCCTGGGAATTGTCCAGCAAAGTACACCTCGGGTGGAAGTGTGATTGCTCAGAAACGTTGTACCCCGGTTGTCCGGCACCGCCTTGAGGAATATCACTGCCGAACATCTCTCCTGAAGTGGGGAGCCAGTTCCAATGCCATTCTCACCACACCCCACTCCCAACTAAAACATCCAGTTTGCAATAATAACATTAGACATCCTATACCTCTAACCACAAAAGTAATCATAACTCCCCACTAATTATAAGGCTATAAATACGAGAAGCTAAGAGGAGAATGGGGGAGGATAAAGTTGATAAGGAAGCTAAGAATACAGAGAGAGGGAAAGCATGGAGTCAGGGTAGTAGCGTAAAGAGAGTAAAGTAGTTCAGAGAGAGAGGAAACTTCGTTGAGTCCTTATGTCGAGAACGACCTAAAGTAAATCCTAAGCCCACTTCACAAGTAAGTTGTGAGCCCAAGTGAGGTCCATCCCAGTAGCCTTATTTTTGGCGCGCACAATTGGTGTCGTCTATGAGGATCTCCTACAAAGCTGTGGTTCAACTGAGACTCACGACTGGGAAAATGTCTGAAAGACGTTCGGAGAGTTATGCTGAAAGCAGTTCGATAGGGGCTTCTCGGGGATCTACCTAGCGAGAGAGAAGGCACAAAAGGCGTGAAGATAGGGAACGTGAGTGGGAGGAGGAATAGTCCGGCCTAGGAGTGGGGTCGTATCAAACACACCGGACAATGTCTGGCGCCTCGGGGCATGGGCAATTTGACGAGAGAGATGAAGAATTTGAGCGATTACGCAAACTGGTGAGAGATTTGGAGTTGGAAGCAAGGGGTGGGCACTAGAGAAGGGATTGAGAGAACCGAGAAGGGAGATCTGATAGTGGAGGAAATCGTTATGGGATGGGGTCCAGTCAGTCTGGTTCCCGTCGATGCCGGGATCGTTCACATTCATGGGAGTCTCGTCGATGCCAGGACCGTTCACATTCACGGGAGTCCCGTTAGTGTTGGGACTGTTCACGTTCACGGGGGTATGAAGACCGGGGTTCAGATTCCCCAGAATAGCGACGGCCCCATAATGCCGCCATGGATGCTATAAGCCGCGCCTTACGCAGAGCTGCTCGGTCGCCATTCTCAGATGACATCGAACGGGCCCTAATGCCGAGCAGATTTACGCGCCCACTGTTAAACTCCTACGATGGGAAGACGGACCCGGTGGAACACGTCAGCCATTACATCTAGATGATGTCTCTACATACTCACAATGACGCGCTGATGTATAAGGTATTTCCCTCAAGCCTTAGGCCCACTGCTATGAGATGGTTTAACGGGTTACGGAAGGGTTCCATTCACAGTTTTGCCGAGTTGATCTAAGAGTTCGGTGTCCGGTTTGTAACTTGTAGTCGGGTACCACAATTAGTGGATGCATTATTATCTATAGAGATGAGGGTTGGGGAAACCCTTCGCAATTATGCCGGTCGGTATTGGGAGCTTTATAATGAGATCGGTGGGGGCAACGAGAAGATTGCAGCAAGCACCTTTAGGATGGGGCTGCTTGAGGACTCCGAACTACGGGAGTCATTGACAAGGAAGCCTCCTGAGGATATGAGGCAGCTCATGAGGCGTATCGAGGAGTATAAACGCTTGGAGGATGATCAGCTGCGGAGTAAGGGTAAGGCCCCTTTAATGAATCGTCCTCGGCAGGGCGGTTTTCAGCCAAGACCTCGAAAGGATTTGAGGATACAAGAGCCAGAGTTGCAACTAGGGGAGGTGACCCGTCTCGGAGAAACCAGAATTTGTACTGTACCTATCACAGGGATAAGGGGCATACCACCGAGTAGTGTCGGGTGTTAAAGGACCACTTAGGGCAATTGGTGAATGCGGGATATCTGAAGGAGTTTGTGGTGGATTCAGGGAACAAGGGTGCCGGGCAAGGCACCCAGCAAAGAGGGAACCCTTACCCGCCTCCATTGGGAGTTATCGAGGTCATCTATACCACCCCGAGGGGTGTTGCTGTGGCTGGGAGGAGAGGAGTGTTGACTGTAGCACTCGTGGGAAATTGCTCGAGCGAGCAACCCCCCGAGAAGAAGATAAAGATTGGTCGGGAGCCCATCGCTTTTGATGACGATGACTTAGAAGGAACAATTCAGCCGCATGATGACGCGTTGGTGGTGACGGCCCGGATAAACGGTTTCATAGTAAAGAGGGTAATGGTAGACCAGGGAAGTGGGGCCGATGTGATGTATCCGGATTTGTTAAGGGGGTTCGGACTGAAGAAGGAGGACCTCTTAACATACGATACGCCCTTAATCGGGTTTGATGGCCAGATAGTGATTCTCGAGGAAAGGAAGTAATAGTGGATTTTATAGTTGTCACTTCGTTTTCTCCTTATACGGCCATTCTGGGGAGGCCGTGGATCCACGCGATGGGAGTAGTCCCTTCCACCCTGCATGTGAAGGTTAAATTTCCAACCGAGCAGGGCATTGCTGTAGTAAGAGGAAGCCAGAAAATGGCAAAACAATGCCTAGTTGCCTAGTGAATTGGAAGAATGAGCAAGCCGAACAGAAGGTTCAATCCGAGAGAGTCTCTTTATAGCAATTACAGGAGCCTGAGAAGGACAGGGGGCTAGTTGTGCCGAGGAATTAATTTGAGTAAAGATACTACCGGATGTTGACCGGTATTTTCAGATAGGGGCAAGTATGAGCAATGGGGATAAGGTAGAAACATTGTTATTTCTTATACAGAATGTAGATGTGTTTGCTTGGAGCCCGTATGAGGTGCCCGGGGTGGACCCCGAATTCATAGTCCACAGGCTTAATGTAGACCCGTCGTTTCCTCCCAAGAAGCAGAAACCAAGGAGGTCGGCCAAGGAGCACGTCGAGGTAGTTAAGTTGGAGGTTAAGAGGTTAAAGGAGGTTGGGGCAATAAGAGAAATCTTCTTCCCGAAGTGGTTAGCAAATACCGTGGTGGTGAAGAAGAAGAATGGCAAGTGGAGAGTTTGTGTAGATTTCACGGATTTGAACCGAGCATGCCCAAATGATCCATTCCCTATGCTGAAGATTGATCAGTTGGTGGATGCCACATATGGACACCCAAGGATGAGCTTTTTGGATGCCTTTCAGGGATATCATTAGATCGCCCTGGCAGCTGAGGTCCGAGAAAAGACAGCATTCATCTCCCCGGACGCCAATTATCATTATACTGTGATGCCTTTTGGGTTGAAAAACGCTGGGGCCACGTACCAATGAATAATGACTAGAATGTTCTGGGATAAAATAGGGCGTACAATTGAGGTGTATATTGACGATATGGTAGTGAAAAGTAACCAAGAAGTACGGCATATAAAGGATCTTTAGGGGGTGTTTGAGGTGCTTCGGCAACATAAGTTGCACCTTAATGCGGAGAAGTGTGTTTTTAGGGTGGGGGCTAGTAAAATCCTAGGATATCTGATCACTATTCGGGGAATAGAGGTCAATCTTGACCAGATTGAAGCCGTGAAGCGCCTCAAGTTGCCGAGCAATCTGAAAGAAGTGCAAGTATTGACTGGGATGTTAGCTGCTCTTAACCGATTCATCTCCAAGTTTGCCGATCGCTGCCGACGATTCTATCAACTCTTGAAGAAGTGGAAGGGATTCTAGTGGAATGAGGAGTGTGACGGAGCTTTTCGAGATTTGAAGGAATATTTGATGTAAGCACCCATGTTAACGGCCCTAGAACTCGGGGAGGATTTATTCATGTACCTCTCAGTGTCTGATCATGCTGTAAGTGCCGTGCTATTAAGGGATCAATAAGTGCATCGACCTGTGTATTACATCAGTAAGACCTTGGTTGATGCCGAGACAAGATATTTACCCTTGGAGAAGTTGGTGCTGGCACTCGTGCACGCTACGAGAAAGTTACGGCATTATTTCCAAGCTCATACCGTCTATGCCCTGACCAAGTACCCTTTACAGTCGTTGTTAATTAGATCCGACTTTACGGGTCAGATAGCTAAATGAGGGACCCGGTTAGGTTCCTTTGACATACGGTACAGGCCATGAAGTTCGGTGAAGGGCCAAGTCCTTATTGATTTTGTTGCGGAGTTCTCTCCTAAGAAAGAAAGAGAAATGGTTTGTCATGTGAAGAGTCTCCAGTGGAAGGTATATGTGGACGGTGCGTCAAGTGCCATGGGGGCTGGTGCCGGGATCGTCATTATTACTCCTGAAGGAATACGGTTGGAGCATTCTTTTAGGTTGGGGTTCAAGGCCTCTAATAACGAGGCTGAGTATAAGGCCTTACTCGCCGAATTAAGAGCCGTTTTGGGTATGGGTGCCTTGGACGTAGAGATTTATTCAAATTCTCGGCTGGTTGTTAGCCAGGTGCAGGGCAGTTTTGAAGCCTGGGATCCCGGGATGAAGGCGTACTTGCAGGTGGTAAAGCAAATCATGAATAAGTTTTGTATGGCAAAGGTGGCCCAAGTGGCCCGGGTGCAGAGCAGACACGCTGACTCCCTAGCTATGTTGGCATTGTTAATAACGGAGGAGGTGCCCTGGTTAATCAAGGTGGAGCTCACAGTGGAGCCGAGCATTAATGCGGCAATTGGTGTTGGTGCTACTGGAGTTGATATTGCCATGATTTCGGCAAGGGGGCCATGTTGGATGAACCCAATCATTGACTTCTTAGCCGAAGATTGAGTTCCAGATGATGAAAAGGAGGCAAACAGGATTCGCCGAGTGGCTGCTCGGTATTGGTTGTCGGCAGATCACAAGTTATACCGGAGATCTTTTGGGGGGCTATACCTTTTGTGCTTGCATCCCGAGAAAGTAAATGAACTTTTGACCGAGTTGCATGATGGGGTATGTGGCAGTCATGTAGGGGACGCTCATTGGCACACCGAGCAATGACTCAGGGATTTTGGTGGCCACAGATGCAGAAGGATGCCGCCGAGTATGTGCGTAAGTGTGAGCAGTGTCAAAAGCATGCCCCCCTTGATCCATTAGCCAGCAAGCCATCTGAATCCGGTCAGCAGCCCCTGGCCCTTCGCACAATGGGGGCTGGATATTCTCGGCCCATTTCCTTGGGCAACAGGCAATCGAAGGTTTGTGTTAGTGGCTATTGATTACTTCACCAAGTGGGCAGAGGCAGAAGCTTTAGCTAATATTCGGGACGTGGACGTTAAAAAGTTTGTGTAGAGAAACATAGTCACGAGATTCGAGGTGCGGACTCACTTATCTCTGATAATGGACTGTAATTTGAGAGTAAGGCCTTTCGTGAGTTTTGCAGTGATCTCGGCATCAAGAACAGGTATTCCACCCCAGCGTATCCTCAGAGCAATGGCCAAGCTGAAGCCACTAACAAGGCAATCGTGAATGGATTGAAGGAAAGGCTAGATGGTGCAAAAGGGAGATGGGATGAGGAGCTGCCCAACGTTTTATGGGCGTACCGAACGACTCCTAGAAGGTCTACAGGGGAGACTCCATTCTCTCTCATGTACGGGGTAGAAGCTGTAATACCGGCCGAGGTAAATTTATGTAGTGCGCGGGTTGCGAAATTTGCCCCTACCTAGAATGATAGACTGTTGGTGAAGCGTTTGGATTTGCTGGAAGAATACCGAGAAGCGGCGATTATACGGCTGGCCGAGTACCAACAAAAACTTGCTCGGCGCTATAACAGAGACGTAAAGACCAGGGAATTCAGTGCTGGGGACTTGGTGTTACGAAAAGCGGTAAGGAATATGCAGGATACGAATGTTGGGAAATTAGCCCCATCCTGGGAAGGGCCTTATAGAGTAACCTCCATTGCAGGTGCTGAAGCGTACTACTGGGAGGATTTGGATGAGAGGCCATTTCCTCGGCCATGGCATGTCCACAACTTAAAGAAGTTTTATCACTAATCGGTTGTACACTGGGGTGCAAATAAAATGTAATCGTGTATATATGTTTTACTAATTAATATGATGGTATTTATCCATGCAGGTACATTTAACTCTATTATTGTTAATTTATTAGCGCCGGCCAACAAATACGAAGAAAGTTAAGGAGACTAAGGCAGCTTGTTCTATTTTAAGAACGGAAACTTGTCTTCGGTTCGATTCCCATCACCGAACAGGTGGAAACCTTAATCTGAATTACCTAAGGATAGAAACTCGTCCCCGGTTCAATTTTCATCACCGGGTAGGTGGAAACCTTAATTAAAACCCTCTAAGGACAGAAACCTATCCCGGTTCGATTTTCGGGCAGGTGGAAACCTTAATGAAAACCCTCTAAGGACGGAAACTTGTCCCTAGTTCGATTTTCATCACCGGACAGGTGGAAACCTTATTTTAAATTATCTAAGGACCTGTTCCCAGTTCGACTTACGTCACCGGGGAGGTGAAGGCTTGAATTAAGTGCTCTTAACAATGCTCCTACAAAACTCCTCGCAGTGGAAGGTTTTATGCCCGGTCAACTTCACACTCGGTTCTTCTTACCTGGCTAGTTTTAATAATAAGTAAGGGGCAAACAAAAACCATCACACTGATAAAACAATAGATCATAAGATGTTCGGCCTCCAAAGCCGAGTAATAAAGCATTTAAAGTAAAAGAACGATTAAATTAAACAAGCGTCTTGTTACCACAGCCTGGTAACCTTAGGAAAGTAAAACTTAAAGTCAAAATTAAAAAGCATAAATTAAGTTAAGTGTTCTGTCACCCATCCCGATGACCGGGCAAACCGAATAATGAAAGGTTGGGAAAATAAACCTAAAAAGGAAATAGAACAATTGTTTGGTCACCACAACCCGGTGACTAGGCAAACCAAACAAATAAAAAGTAAATGCAAAAAAGAAAGGAAACTAGAAAAATGATTAAAAGTATTAAGTGGCTGGGTCGGACGGGAAAAACTGGACTACATCATCGGTAGGCTGATCTGGGACATCCTCGGGAGGTAGCTGCTGAGTCCCCTCATTCCCAAGAGCATGGAGGTTGCTGGTAACTTCTAGATCCACATAGGTATCGATTGCTTTCACCAGCTTAATCATGCTGGGGGTATCTTCATCATCGGCAGCCTCAACTTGGCTCTGAACGGGAGTAGCAAGGACTGGGCGGGGAATTTGCTTTGGGTTCCTCAGCAGAGAATCCTCGGGCACTCCCGACACCTGAAAGGCAACTAGCCACCCCTTATCGAATCCCCGGACCCGAGCTTGGTGGACAATAGGCTCTATAGAGTTCTCGGCATCCGCGAATCCTTTATTGTACCACTTGTCCTCACAAGCCTCAAGGGCCGCCTTTAATTCTGCCACCTCCTCGGCGTGGACCAGGTTCAAGCTTTCTGCTTGTGCTAGCTTAAGCTCAATTTCCCCCAGCTTTGCCTCCGCCTCCACCAGCAGCCGAGCTTTCTCTAAGGACTGTGCCTTCTTTTCAGCAACCTTAGCAACCTTGCCCTTGTCCCGGGCTGTAGTGTCGGCAACATCCTTCAGCGCCTTTTCCCGTTCAGCCTCCTCAGCAAGCTCATCTATCCTCTCATCGAGCATATGAGTGACTTGCGCGGCTTGATAACACCACAATACTGAACTCAGAGGAATGTGAAGAAAAGAGAAAGGATAAGAAAATAGTTCATACCACAAAGTAAACGAGAAGTAGGGTGAGAAAAGGTTACCGCGATGGTGTGCCATTGCAACTGCCGTACAATAGAATCCTCGGTGCCATCTGAGAAAAACTTAACATCCTCGGGCAACAGCAGGCCGCTTACCAGGCTTTGTGCCACTCTCCCTTCCTCACCTTGAGTCCACATCCTGACACTCGCCGTAGCTGGCAGGGGCTCGCCTCCGAGCATGAATGTGGGCTGCTAGTCAGGCGTAGCCCGAGAGAAGGAGGCCACTTCAGCGCTGCCTCAGACTGCAGGTTGGGGACCGCTTGGCGGTTCCCGAATCACGATCCCGCCCGTGGGACGGGGAGGTGTTTTGACGGGTGCATCACTTACAACTCTGGGTGGTTGGTCGTCTACTCGCTGTTTCTTTTTCTGCCGGCCGGATGGGGGAGGAGGAGGAGGAGTACGGTCCTTAGCGCGGGCTTGTTGAGGCTGAGCTGATGATCGGGAGCCGGACAAAATCGGTTAGTAGTCAACTTCCTTTTAGTCACCATTTCTGCCTCATGTTCGCCCTCAGCCACTTCCCGCTTGGCTGCTTGCACTTGACCTACGTTCCCTTTAACGGGAATATGTTCCCGCTCCTTAAGAGCCCGTGAAACTCGTTCGGCTGACTCGTCACTGACTGGGGCAAGAACTTCTGCGGTTGTATAACGAGGGTCGGGGTCTCGGGCTTCGCTGGTGGTCAGTGTAGGGGGGAGGAAATTGGCGTGCCGGACGTCAATATAAGACAGCAGCGGGCTGTCTACTGAAAGGGCTTGGTTGAAGGGTTGCCAAGTCTTGTACACGGGGGTGCAACTGAGTATGACGTGCGATGCTCGGAGCTGCTCGTTCCTATGAACGAATATTTCAGACTTGAGCACAAAATTCAAGTCCTTTATGTGCACTACTCTAAGATCCGGGGTAAATACTCTACCGTCTGCAACAAAGGAATACAGTGAGTTAGCATTCAGATAAGCGAAACAATCATAAGCAAAAAGAAAAGCAAGTTAGTGATCGGTACGAACCAACTTCGCGCCGCGAGAGGGAGCAAGGGATGTCATCGGCAAACTAGTTGTCGCTCACACGGACAAACTCCTCGGCGGAATTCCTATTAGAATCGGGTAGGCATGAAATTAGTCATACCCGCATATCTCTGACTTTCAAGTAATAATTAGTTTTCTTATTCCAACATAGACTATACATGTAGTTTATATCGTGATGGTTCAATTGCAACCCGTATATCTGATTCACCCTACCGACACAACTAACTACCCGGTAAAAATTGGGAGGAATTTGGTCCAGACACAAACCATAAAACCTAAGGGTATTGAGTAGAAGGGGATCCACGGGAAACCTAACCCCACCCTCCAAGATTGCCATCAAAGGGAAAAAAGCAGTGCTAGACCCTCTAGGGAGAGCAATTTCACTCTCATGGCAGTACGCCACATTCACATCCTCAGGAATGTTGAATGTTCGCCTAAAGGTGGCTAAGGACGCCTCAGTGTTTAAAAGGTGAGCGAAACCCATCCTAAACTTTAAGAATTGAAGGGAGAAACTTGAAGGAAGAAACTAAAATAAGAGAAAGAGGTAGAGAACTTACTTTGGGCTCCAGGAAAGAGGGGTATCCTGGGCTGAAGGATAAGCGCACAGATGAATGCACGGCAGAGAGGAAATTCAGAGAGTGAAGAATGTAAAAGTGAAAGAATGATTCAGAATGAACTATCTATAAGAGCCAGAGGGGAGGGAATAAATGCTATTTAATAAATAAGGAGCGGGAAACCCTACGAATCCCCACCTCAACTGCCACACGCACGCTACCTCGGTTCGCGAATCGTTAGACAATGATGACGGCTGAACCAACAATCTGGTGCAACGAGCCTTTTTAGGGCGCATGGACTCTTGACCGTCCAGTATCATATCCGTTGAGTTTCCAGGAGTAGTTATTGTCCCTTGGCCTCCTTGATTTGTTCCCAGGGGCCGGGAACAAATCAAGGGGGGGCTAATGTACGGCATGGGGCTCCCTAGGCCCATTTGGGCCTTAGGCCTTGAACTCCATCCTTACAGCGCAGCCCATGGGCCCGACCCTCTCGTCTTAAGCTAAGCCCCGAATCGGATGAGGCCATGGGACCAGGCCTCATGTCATTATGCTCGGCCCAAAACCCGTTGAGCAAGCCATCATAGTACATGTACATCATCGTTCATAGCTTGGGAATTGTCCAGCAAAGTACACCTCGGGCAGAAGCGTGATTGCTCGGAAATGTTGTACCCCGATTGTCAGGCACCGCCTTGAGGAATATCGCTGCCGAACATCCCTCATGAAGTGGGGAGCCAGTTCCAATGCCACTCTCAACACACCCCACTCCCAACTAAAACATCCACTTTGCAATAATAACATTGGACCTCCTATACCACTAACCACAAGAGTAATCATAAATCCCCACTAATTATAAGGATATAAATACGAGAAGATAAGAGGAGAATGAGGGAGGAAAAAGTTGATAAGGAAGCTAAGAATACAGAGAGAGGGAAAGCATGGAGTCAGGGTAGTAGCGTAAAGAGAGTAAAGTAGTTTAGAGAGAGAGGAAACTTCGTTGAGTCTCTGTGTCGAGAACGACCCAAAGTAGGAAATCCTAAGCCCACTTCACAAGTAAGTTGTGAGCCCAAGTGAGGTCCATCCTAGTAGCCTCATTTTTGGCGCGCACAACAATGAAAGATATACTTGCCACCATTTTTTAATAGATTCATATAAATTATGTTTAAACAGGATGACGTAATATAGATTTATAATTTTAGTTAATAACAATAAAATATTTGTATGATTTTAATTGTAAGAATATTAGAATATTATGGAGAAGAGATGATACGTTCATTATATTTTTAAAAATGGGAAATTGTCATAAATAATTGAAGTATTTGGTTGTGAGAGGCAAATGATTTGAAAGCTTCATGTTTGATTCAGACTGGGATGGTGTAAGTTTTGAAATAAATGGAAAGGTAATATACTTTCATGAACTGATTTATTAGATAATCGAAAACAGAGGATGTTGAAGAGTCTTTGCAATAAAAATTTGTAAATTATCACTACAAGAAAAGAGTCTACTAGCGAGGATAAAAATACTCTCGCAAAAATTTAAATATCGTTGCAAAAGGTTATTAGCGAGGGCATATGGCCCTCGAAGGCCATCGTATTTGCTCTTGTTGCTAAAAAAGATTTTGCGACCATACTTTCGTAAATAAATAATTTACGAGGGCAATCCATCATCGGTATTGAACAAATTCACCCTCACAAATATATTACCAAATGACGAGAAAAGTCAACGACTTATTTTTAGCGAGGAGAAACAGTTGTCGTTAACAACTATTTGTGAAGACCTTTATACCCTCACAATTAGTTATTTGCAAATTCCAAATTGACGACATACTTTTTAGTGACAAATAATAGCATCGCTAAAATTTATTTGTAAGGGCTTTTAACCCCTCGCAACTTATCTTTAGTGAGGGGAAACAATTGTTGTTAATAACTATTTGTGAGGACTTTTATACCCTCGCAATTAGTTATTTGCAAATTTCAAATTAATGATGAGACAAATAATGACGTCGCTAAAATTTATTTGCAAAGGATTTTAACCCCCTCGCAACGCAATTAGTTAGGAATAATTGCGAGGGACTTTGTCATCACTATAAAGTTATTTATAACCAAATTTTTATGTCATCAGTGGTAATATTTTATATAATTTTTGAAATATTTTATTATTTATTTATTTTATATCATTTTTGTTTAACTATCATGTTACAATAGTACAATAATTACTAAAAATTGATACAATAGTCCAATAATTACTAAAAATTGATCCATCGAAAGATAAAAATTCATATAAGTTCAAACTTTAAAATATAAAATATACAAAGAAATCCTGAAATTAAACCTTGTTTTAAACTTAAACAACTAGAATTATGACAAGATCTATATTAGTCTTCCTCCCAGTCACCCTCAAAATTGTTTTCAACCTCTATGTTATTGTTTGAGTTGTCCTCTTCATCTCTGCTAGTACCATCCTAAAAAACTAGCTCCAGGAACAAAGTTACCACCAACTGTTGATAAGGTGTGAGAGCCATGGCCATCATAGTCCCGTGCGGTGAAAAAGGAGGAGGATTTGAGAGAGGGAAGTGTCACCTGCATAGCACAAAAATTCACAGCACAATGAATAAAGGTTATTTTCATTGGTTTGTTGGGCTTAACTATTAGCTCGGTAAAAGTACAAATGTATTTAGAAAAATTAAAGTTTTAAAAAGATGTACATAAGCCAAATAAGCTCAATAAGCCTTTTTTATTATTATTATTTTTTTATACCAAGCTCAATAAGCTTTGGTAAACAAGTAACACATAGAAATCAGAGAAACAATAAAGCTAAAAATTTCCAATATGTGGGATGAGCCATGTGAACTTTACAATACATGCTCCACCTTTTTTTTTGGCCTAGGTAAAGTTGTCAAGGGAATCTGACCCTTGGACATGGCCCTCCACTAGAGAGGGAAGTGTCACCTGGTAGAAAGGTCATTGGCTCCATGCTCCGCTTTTAAGCTTTACATGTTCAACTTTGTGAATGAAAGGGAAAATCATTGACAAGATAGGAAGGAAATAGGATGTATCAAAAGTGGAGGGTAAAAATAGCTGCCTTATATTAAGCAGTCAAAATGCAATGGTATAAAAAAAGATATGTTCCATGTATGTGGGATGAGCCAATAATTCTTGGATCTCTTTTATTCTACTTCCTTTGGGTACTTTTCTCAACTATGATTAACTCTGTTTCAAATGGACAGGCATATAAGGAATATTATAGGCATAAAATAGAAGACTTTGGATTTCTTAATCATCTAGCTGCAAAGCAAATTATGTTTAGCTAGCAAATCCTATCAACATGGCATGAATTAGAGGAAGAATCAGTGGCTGTGCTTGTTTTAGAGTTAGTGGCATAGGATTCACAAAAAAAGAAAAAAGAAAAAAAAAGGCCCTAATGTTTTTAATAATAGACATGTGACAAACTTATGCAAGTTAAAAGACAAAATTTTCAAATCATTTATTAAAGTTGAGGATCCAATAGAAGGCCCTAATGTATGTTCAGGTGCAAGCTTCCAGTACTTGAACTGCTTGTAGTTTTGAATATGTCATAAGGGGCTCAAGGAATAATCCTCAAACATGAAGGAGTTCATCAATCAAAAGATATAAGAACAAGTCTTAAACTCAATCATATCTTGAGCAATGTGAAAGGACCATTTTAAAGCTGAAATCGCTGTTTTTCAGATCCTTGACCGAATGGATGACAGCGTAAGAATTATTTTCAATTATAAATTTATTAGATTTAATTTCTCATTGTAATACTTCCTGTGTACATGGGCCACACGCCTCTTTATCTCAACAACACCTTTTATGTAAATATATAAAATAAAAAAATCTCATTCAGTTTTTTTGTTGTTGATAAGTTTGGGGTCTGCTATGTTTGAACTCCTTGCAATTAGTATGTCACAACCCTGGGTGTGGTGTGTCGTGGGGATTTATGATGTCTTATGCTCTCCATGCATTGACTTTTCTTGGGTAATGTAAGTCCTATACTCGCTATTAGCATTGTAAAAAGAATAGCCAATGACCCAATTGGTCTAATGAAACCACTCTAGGTACTTCCTAGGGGTTGAGGGGCAGCGGAGGGATTCGGGTAGTAGCTTAGGAGATTTCTAACCATTTAAAAAAAAAAAAAAAAGGACCAGGCCCCGTAAACTTCCATACTACATCTCATTAATTTAAGTATATCATGATCTCTATGATCTTAGGCTTACACAGTCAAAAGGGGACAAATACTAAAATAATTTAGCATCCATTGTACATTAGTTTTGAGATCCCATCACAATCACTAAGAAGCAAGAGTTTTTTTTAGGCGTAAATGCACTTTTAGTCCCTACATTTTGACTTTTTTTCATTTTGGTCTTTACATTTTAATTTTACCACTTTTAGTCCCTAAACCAATTAACGCGTGTTATTTTCGTCCTTTCCGTCAGTCAACCGACGGAAATAGCTATGGTGGCAGCCGGAGGCATTAAAATATTATTAAAAAAATTATTTCACATTTTTTAAATGCCAAAATTTAAAAAAAAAAAAAATTTAATTACTCAATTTTAATTAAAAAAAAAAAAAAACCTAGCAACCAAGAACATTACAACTTGTTCTTCGTGTTCTTCCCAGATCAAACCCAACAACCAAGAACACAAATCCAGCAACCAAAAACTCAAACCTAGATCACAACAACACAAATGAAAAAAAAAAGAAAAGAAACAGAGACCAAACACAAACACAGACCCAGATCACAAATAGAGATCAAACACAAACGAAACCCAGATCACAACCCAAGCCAAAATCATCAGTGGACCCAACCACTGATCCATGTTCACAACACCCACATGCAAGCCTCCAAATTTTTCCTTTTCCCATTGTTTTCACGGCATCAAGACCCTACAGCCTCCATGATCAAAACCTCGAAGATCAGCCTCTTGATCTGCTCGCCGCTGGTCAATATTGAGTGAGGTAGAAAGAGGTGTGAGAACCACTGATCTAGGCTCCAATATTGAATCGGTGACTGGGTTTTCTTTCAAACACACAGGTTCTAAAACAAGATCAAAATTTTTGTTTATAGTTATGAAAAGGGTAACCATTATCACTAGCCGCACAAACAAGGACATAATTTTTTTTTTTTTGAAATTACAAAGAAATGATTTTTGTTACTTGTTATTGAAAATTAAGAGAAACCCATAAGAGGAAAAGTGAATATAAATAAAGGGTTAGAGCCAAAGAGACCTGAATAGGGAAGAGCTTGATGATACCCCTCTTGGCCAAAGCAGAGATAATCTCCTGAGAGATTCCAAGCTTGGCGACCTCCAAACCTTCATCAGCTTCCGGCAATGAAGACGAAGATGAGGCTTCGGATTCGTAATCAGCTATGGCAGTGTACTCGGCGAGAGAAGGCGAGGAGGCCTTGAAATTCAACGGCCCTAATTTGAAATGAAAGGCTCTACTTTTAGGAAATAGAAATGGGTATGCAGTGTCTCCATTCTTGACAAGGTGGGAAGATTGGGTTGATGAGTGGTTGCTGGGTTTTTAGGAAATAGAAATGGGTATGTCCTGATTTGACCCTGCCTTTTAAAAAATTCTAAACAAAAATAATTTTGTTCTTACCATACACACACACAAAAAAAAAAAAAAATCTCAATAATTAAGTAGTAGTAGAGTCAGAGGTTGAAATCACCGCATACAGTCAACAGTAAAGCCGTCCCCCCTAACTCAAAGTTTTAGCTCCATTCCTGGGCAGAGCTTTGTTTTTTTGATGCTTTAAAGAGGCAAGA
This sequence comes from Notholithocarpus densiflorus, assembly GCA_030021035.2. NCBI lineage: Eukaryota > Viridiplantae > Streptophyta > Magnoliopsida > Fagales > Fagaceae > Notholithocarpus > Notholithocarpus densiflorus. Next base: position 6,090,701 of record JARYZH020000003.1, read on the forward strand.
TTGGGTTTTTTGAGTCTTCCTAGTCACATTTGTCTAAGCTCATTCACAAAAAGAGCATGGTGTTAAGCCTTTTTTTGGCAGAGGGATTTTGTGTTAATGTGTTATAAGCTTTGCTCCACCATTTTTCGTGCAGCAATAAGAGAGTTTGGCTCTGTTACTCCTGAGCCGTATTTTGAAAAGTGGAGAGAGCATTCTTGATTAAGCGCCCAGCCGAATGTTAAGTGCAAACTACAAACAAGTAAAGCATTCAACCAATAGATTTTTCTCACACAGCCAAGAGAGCATTTTTTTTTAAGCATCCTAACCTCTCTCTCTGGATTTTTTTCTTAATCTCATGCCTTATTTTGCATCCCCATGGTAAAACAAAGATCATTAAAGAACCCATACCAAGTGCTTGATAGTAATACCCAGTATTTAGTCCACTCATCTTTCAATCCCAATGTGAGTATTTGGAGATTGAAACCAGAGTCCAAATCTAGTAAGTTTCACTGCAGTCAATTCTTCGGGGGAGATTTCTTGGAGTTATTGGAAGAGATCATTTAATAAGGATAAAAATTCTAAAGGTTCTGAGATAGCTGCGGTAGGAAATTGCTGCGGCAGGAAGACAAGCCAAACATTTGCAAAGAAGTTTTTATTTTATTTTCAACTTTGTAAGTGGCGGACTTAGGATTTCGAGTTAGGAGGGCAGAGTATAAGTAAAATAAAAATTATGAAATTTCAAATAAGCATCTATTTAATATTAACTAGCCTTATCACACGCGCTTCGCCCGTGCGATGAGACTTTTTATTTTTTGGGTTTACACGGAGGTGGGAAAAAAACAATTTATTGATAACAAAAATGGTATGTTTGTGGAAAAAAAAAAAAGACAGTTTTATTTTTTCGAAAGAAAAAGTTGTATTAGTACTTGACAATTAACGTGAGAGAGAAATGTGAAGGTGGGAGAAATTTTTTTTTTTTTAATTTAGTTAAAAATTAGGAGTTTTTAAATTATTAATTTTATATGTCTAACCCTATGATTTAAGCCTTAGAAACGAATGAATTTAAGGGTATTTTGGGTATTTAAATTGAGGATCTCAAGCAGAGGAAGCCCTATAAATAGTAGTATAGATAAACTATCAATGAAGACAAATACACAAAATCATTATTTCAAAATACATTATAACACAATCATTTACTAACAAAGACAAAGACATGAAACACCATTATTTCTTACTACATTAGAGCATTTGTATAAGTTCATTCAAAATTTTGTGCCTATTTTAGCATAATAACTTAATAGTCTACTTTAATTTTATTTTATTTATATACTTACTTTTCAAAATAGCTCATATCAGATTATTTATTTTATACTACATTTCATCATAGTAATATTTCCTTATTGATTTTTTTTTTTTATTATCTCAAATCATTACTCTCTTCGTCAACCAAAAATCATTGCCCTCAATTCAAATAATTTCTAGAACATTCATTTGCATAGCTACAATAATTGTGTAAATTTTCTCAATTAATCTCAAAATACACTCACATTAGTTTATGTATCATTGTACAAAAAAATATTTGTACTATAGTAATTGTGTAAATTTGCAAGAATACATTTGTGCTAAAGTAATTGTGTAAATTTACATAGTTATAGTAGCACGAATGTATTTTTGCACAATAATAAACAGATTGATGTGAGTGTATTTTGAGATTGCCAAATGATATTACAATAAAATCAATGTAAAATTGTAAGATAAGGACCTAAAATTTTTGAAATAAGGAGTTCAAATATAAAATTGTAATATATATATATATATATATATTCCCCCCCCCCCCTTGAGACTAGGGGGGCCCGAGCCCCCTTGGTCCCCACCTAGTTCCATCCCGTTTGTAATCAAATCACTATCTTATATTCTTTACTGCTTTATTTGATTTGGTATGTTTATATTAATAAGGTGGGTTAATGTTTAAGAGTAAAACTTAAATAAAGTAACAAGTCAAAAAAACAAAGTTTCATTTTTGACTTCTAGTTATTTATCTTGCATTTAATTTTCTCTCTAGGATTCTTTCTTATGGCCATTGAGAAAACTATTTGGCAAATTATTACTTTGATTTGGCTTTTTGAAGATTGGTCTATGTCCCCCACAAAAGCTTTAAAAGACTAAATTTTATTGAAAAAATTTCAGGAAAAGAAAGTTGTAAAGAGAGAGGCTGGTTAAGCCATAAGGAGAAGGAGAGGATTGTGGAGAAAAAGACCGAAAAAATATTATTAAAAAAAACACTTGAAAAGTAGAGTTTATTGATGCCCTTTAAGAGATGAGTAATTCTACGAAAAAATTTGGCAACATTTTTTATAATAGTTGAAATAGTAAGTTTTTATTAGTTCTCATTTTGGTTTATCACTAACATCACTTTTTTTATCTACCACTAACAATTTGCCATATCAGTTAAGTGGGTCAGTGGAAGGAAAAAATAATTAGCTATTGTATTTAATTAGTAAGTTGCCCGTGCGATACATGAATAATGTTGTAATGTTTTATATAAGATAGTTTTGGAAAATGTTGTACATATATTATAGTATAATTGTTATAAAATTTTGTTAGTAATGGATTCATCATAAGAAGCAACAATTATAAATTGCACACACATAACTATTTTAATTATTCAATTCAAGGAATGAGGGGAAAAAAAAAACTTTGAAGGAATATTGTAGAATAAAAGTTGATACAGAATGTGTTTCTCACTTTCTCCTTATTTCTAAAGCAAAATACACATCTCAAACACTCACAATCAATCACAACCTTTACAAAATCCATAAGTCCACAACATCTAACCTTAACATCAAAATTGTAATTGCCTTGTCACTTAATATATATAAAATGCAAGCCCACTTCCTTGGTTGTAGCCAACTCATATGGGTTAAGATTAAACGGGACAACAGTGTTAGAGTTAGGTAGGCTTTGTCGAAAGATTAAAGGTAAATGTCATTATTTTTTGTCTATGTATATTTGACATATGATGACATAATGGCTATGTGCAGAGATATATATAAAGGAGTAGAAGTGCAAGAGGTGAAAATTATAAATTGAAATGCAAAGAGTTTTGTGTGTATGTATGAGGGAAGAAAAGTATTGAAACATTGTATCAAAAGAAACAAATAATACTCATTTTTTAATTTAAAAATTTTTGAAACATTGAATCAAATAAAACAAAAAAGTCAATATTTAATTTGTTCTTATCTTTGATATGGCACTTGAGAATATTCAAATTCTCTTTGGAAAGAATGTGTCACTTAGCAAAACCTCATGCTTTCCTATATAAGATCTTTGCTTATATATATAAATATATATACATATATAGATATATATATATATATATATATATATAACTTGGCTGCTACATGCCTTGGCCTTGGAAGCATATCCATGGCGGCTGCCTTGGCCATGGCTGCCTACCCATGAGGGCTACCTTGGCCTTACCTGCTGCATGCCTTGGCCTTGGCAACATGCCCATGGGCGGATGCCTTGGCTTTGGCTGCCTGCCCATATATATATATATATATATATATATATATATATATATATATATATATATATATATATATATGGGTTAGGTTTAAGTTACACCTGGTATAACTTCAAGTAATGTTACACCACTCAATATTTTTTAATTACATGTGAATTTTAATAAATCCACCGCTGGATTACATTATATTCGTATATTCTCTATGCTTACAAAATTTAAAGATAATCAAAGATCAATAGCCATGTCATCAATTAATTATTTAAATTCAAGTTTTTGTAGTTTAAAATAATGCATAAAAGATGAGTTTATGGATTGAATGGTAAATTACATCCGATTGGCATGAAAATTAGCATTCATGTTAAGAACATATAAAACATGTAATTCAACGGTTGGATTTTTAAAATATGAATTGAATAACAAGTTATTAGGTGGTGTAACATTACTTAGAGTTACACCAAGTGTAACTTGAGCCCAACTTTATATATATATATATATATATATATATATATAAAAGGGAAGAAAAGTATTGAAACATTGAACCAAATAAAACAAAAAGCTAATATTTAATTTGTTCTTATCTTTGATATGATACTTGAGAATATTCCAATTCTCTTTGGAAAGAATGCACCTTTATATATATATATATATATATGATTGGGTTCAAGTTACACCTGGTGTAACTCTAAGTAATGTTACACTATCCAATAACTTGTTATAAAATTCATATTTTGAAAATCCCACCGTTGAATTACATGTTCTATATGTTCTTAATAATCATTCCAGTTTTCATGTCAATTGGATGTTATTTACTATTTGATCCATAAGCTCATCTTTTATGCATTATTTTAAACTAAAAAAACTTGAATTTAAAAAATTGACCGATGACATGGCTATTAATCTTTGATCACCTCAAAATTTTGCAAGCATGAAGAATATACGAAGATAATGTAATCTAACAGTAGATTTATTAAAATTTGCATCCAATTAAAAAATATTGAGTGGTGTAACATTGCTTAGAATTACACCAGGTGTAACTTGAACCCAATCTATATATATAGGGGTTGGGTGATCAAAGATTAATAGTCATGTCATCAATCAATTGTTAAAATTCAAATTTTTGTAATTTAAAATAATACATAAAAGATGAGTTTATGGATCAAATGGTAAATAGAATCCGATTGATATGAAAATTGGCATGCATGTTAAGAACATATAGTTCAATGGTTGGATTTTCAAGATATTATTTCAATAACAAGTTATTGGGTGGTGTAACATTACTTAGAGTTACACCAGGTGTAACTTAAACCCAACCCATATATATATATATATATATATATATATATATATATAGATTTGTGCCTAATGTTTAAATTGTTGTGACAATGTGATTACTAATATTTTATAATCAATTCCATGTTTTTATACTTAGTATTCTCAAAAACCTTCTCCCCTCTCCCGTGAATACAAATCCTCTGTATCACATTTTGTATTCTACTTTATGTTCCATCAATCACAGCTTTGCATGTGTTTATTTTTTTCCATTTTAAATTTTGACTATTTTATTAGGAAAGTTAAAAAAATACATGGTAAGTTATGATTGGTAGAACATAAAATAGAACACAAAAAATGGTACAAAAGATTTGTATTCTTCTTTCTTTCGTGTGTGTTAAAATCCTTAGTATTTTCAACAACAATAAAAATTCCACGTTTTTATATTTCTATTTTTTTGAGTAAAACGTTTTTATATTTCTTAATTTGTTTAATTTTTGCATATAAACCAAGCGATGGTCTTGTCAAAGAATCATTAGCAGCATCCAAACACAGAAAACGTGTTTGTATGAAAAACGCGTACAAGTAAAACCCTTATTTCTTTGATATTTCCTTTCCTATTCCTTCTATACTTCCAATTTCTCCACAATAAAAAGGAATCTTCAGTTTCTACTTTCATCATCAAAAAGACTCTCTCTCATACACACACATGGCTGCCCTTCATGAAAAACCATTAAAGGAGAATGAAGAAGGAGAATATATGTATAACTATGATGAAGAAACCTGTTCCGCATCTGGGTGTGGCTGTTTTCGGCTTTTCAGGTTCAGACAGAGGCGTAGCAACGACAATGAAAGCAAATATCTTTTGCCGCAAAATGGAGAACACAGAGAGACATGGTGGGTGAATCAACTGAATAAGGTTAAGCAGGTTACAGAGGTATTGGCCGGGCCCAAGTGGAAGACTTTCTTGAGAAAGTTCAGCAGATTTGGTATTAACAAAAACAAGAAAGAGAAGAACAGGTTTCGGTATGATCCAGAGAGTTATGCTCTTAATTTTGATCGAGGTCTTGATAGTGAGGACGATGCCTTGGTTCTTGACTTTACGCCCAAATTTGCTGCTCCTATTCTTGATCATGAACAGCCACGAACTGAATCCGGAAAGTGATGAACGATCTTTGTACTTATTTTTTTCCATGTATAGAATATAATGTTCTTTCATAATAATCATTCATGAGTCTCTCTTTTATTGGAATTCGGTCTATGTAGAGAAATTTTTTGTGTTTGATATTGCCATCTTCCTATTCCGTAAAATCTCATGCTACATATCTACAAATTTGCTAAAAACTAGAGACAGTTCCTTGTTAAAGATGTAATTATGCCGCACTTGTTGAAAAGGGAAAAGAAAAAGTTTATACCCATTGGGGAATAGACGTGCCTGCACAGCTGCACTAATCAGTTTTTGATTACTCAATAGTTGGGTGGGGAAGAGTATTGCATACAAAAATTTGTATACACAAAAAATTTGAGTTGGTAAAATCTGAGTACACCACTTGTATCATTTTTACTTATCACTAATAGTGCCGGCTCTACTATATAAGCAATTGATGTAGTCTTCTAAGGCTCTAAGTAGAAAAAAAACCCCCAAATTTCAACTAATATGATTATTTCTTTAATTAATTAAGCCCAAATATTAGCCAGCAAATAAAATATTATTTTTTTATCAAATGAAAAACAAGAAAAAGAAAGAGAGAAATGTTATGTCTACAATATTTTTCACAACATTTTTACAACAAATCTTAAATAACAAGTTGTTAGAGCATTCCCATCAAAGCTTCTATAAGTGCTAAAATGCTATTTTTAGCATCTGAAACCACAAAATGCTGCTCCATCAAACATGCTATATCCTAAAAAATTTGCCATCTTGCTACAGTGCGCTCTCATTTTTGAGAGCACACTGTAGCAAGGTGTTATCATTTTTTTAATATTTTTCTTTCTCTCTCTTCAGACTATCACTCTCACTCTCACTCTCTCATTCTCGTTCTCTCTCATCTCTCTTTCTCAGATTCTTCCTTTTGTGGGTCTAATGGGTCTCGATGACTGCAAGTGGGTCGTGGGTCCGACGGTGGTTGGGGTTGGTTGAGACCGTGGGTTGAGGTTGGTTAAGGCCGTGGGTTTGTGCCGTGGGTTGAGGTTGGTTGTGCCAGTGGGTTGAGGTCGTTGGTTGTGGGTTTGTGGTGGTTGGGTTGCTGGGGTGGTGGTTATCGGAGAGGTTGGGATGGGTTTTGTGGTGGGTTCAAATCGGGGTTGAGGTTCAGATCGGGGTTGAGGTTCAGATCGGGGTTGCTGGGGTGGTGGGTTTTGGCTGTGGTTTTGTGGTGGGTTTTGGCTACAGTTTGTGCCGTGGGTTTTTTTTTTTGGTGGTTGGGGGTTGAGGTTGTGGTTGCGGTGGTGGGTTTTGGTTGCAGTTTGTGTTGTGGGTTTTTTTTTTTTTTTTTTGGTGGTTGGGGGTTGAGGTTGTGGTTGGTGGTGGTGGCTGTGGCTGTGGCCGTGGTTAGAGGTGATGAGCTTGAAAAGCTCAGGCTATGGAGGTTTTGAGAGCAGAATATCAGAGAGAGGGAGAAGCTTCCAGACCGGGTTGAAAAAGATGGAGAGACAGTGGGAGAGAGAGACAGAGGGAGAGTGAGAAATAATAAAAAAAATGAATAAAAAAGAATATTTAAATAAAGTGTTAAAAAAATAGAAGTTTTGATGTAAGGGATATTGTAAAGTGATGTGTTATATGTTATAAAGTTGGTTTTTGAGATGGTAAATGCTAAATTTTTTAGAAGCTTTGATGAGAATGCTCTTTTAGGCTATAAGTGATGGCAAAAAAATAATTTCAATCGTGGGTTCAAATTAGAACCAGTAACAACTTAACATCTAAGATTTGTTGTGCAAAATATTGTAAATGTAGCAATTCTCAAAAAATAAAAAAGAGAGCAATACACATAAAAAATTCACAACATTTTTTACAATAGTTGAGTTATGTTAACAACCTTTTACTAGTTCTCACATAAGTCCACTACTAATATCACTCTTTTACTTACCACTCTTAATCTATTACATCAACAGTTGTGAATAGTTTTATCAAATTTTTGTCTCTAGACTTTCTAAAAAAAATTCTACGTGGTTTATATTAATTAGTAATAATTTTGCCTCTAAAACAAGATATATAATTTAAATAATATTTTTTTTAAAGTCATATATATATATATTTATATATATAAGAACTTAATTTTAGTTTTCACCTTAAACCCCCAAATATATTAAGCTGCCTCTAATCACTAATAATTTACCGCATCAGCATTTTTACCTACCATCACCATTAGTAATCTGCCAAAATGTCAAATTTTTTTGACAAATTTGTTATGTGGGTAGACTTTCTCAGGTGGGGAATTTTTAGAGTTAGGCGTGACTGCACCATCAATACTATTATGTTAAAATCTATAATAATGATAGATTGTAGAAAAAGAAGGAAGGTTGTTCAATGGATGAAATAATTTTGACTTTCTGTGAGTTTGAGTCAAGTTTGGCAGCGTGTTCTTGTGTAATGTAATGTGTTCGAGGATTGAAGAGGGTTTCAAGTTTCAACATTGTTATGATTTGATGTTGATATGGGACCGTGTGCCTTGAATTTTCCAAGCCCCAATCGGTCAAGCTTGACCGAATTCCAAATTTCCAATTGGAAGAGGAATTCTCCTTTGCCGACTGAGTATATAACACTATAATATACACACGTGTGTTATTATATGTGGCACTGTGTGTTCCAAACCTAGCAGGGGTAAGCCATATAGAGAAAATGAAAAATACTATCACACACGTGTATAGTATACCCCCACTCACCAAAAAAAAAAAAATCCAATGAACACTAGCTTGTGTATTTATTCAATTACCGATTGTCTAGAAAGCTTAAATTATTAGAAAATAGTAAATTTAATCACTTAACCATAATTCTAAGTGAAATCTAACTCCATTTCTCATAATTCTAACACTCCCACTCATGTGTGAGATCAAACTCCCTTTCTTTTTAATAGGTGAGGACCAACACGTAGGATTTTTTAATATTTTAAATGAGAGATAGAGCGAAGACATGAATCGAACTCAAGATCTCTTGTTTTGATACCATGTTAAATCACCAATTGTATATTCCTTTCTTTTTAATAGGTGAGGGCCAACATGTGAGATTTTTTAATATTTTAAATGAGATTTTTTTAATATTGTAAATGGGAAGATAGAGCTAAGACAAGGATTGAATTCAAGATCTCTTGTTCTAATACCATGTTAAATTAACAATTGCCCCAAAAGTTTAAATTATTAAGAAATGATGAGTTTAATCATTTAATCATAATTCTAACAGGTGTTGAGCCATTTTTTGTAGAAAGGCATTTCGTGTTTCAAGCTTTGCTCTAGCATTTTTTTGGTGCAGCAATACAAGAGTTTGGTTCTCTTGCTCCTGAGCCGTAAATGAAAAGCAAAGAGAGCATATCTTAGATTAAGCCCTTAGCCGAATGTGAAGATCAAACAAGAACCCTACCAATTGAACTTTCACAAAAATCCAAGAGAGCATTTTGTTAAGCTTCCTAACCTTTTCTCTCTGTGGATTTTGTTCTTGATCTTATGCCTTATTTTGCATCCCCATGACAGAATACCCATTGTTTTAGTCCACTCACCATTCAATGCCAAAGTGAGTTTTTGAGAGATTGAAACTACAGAGTCCATATCTAGTAAGTTTTCCTTCAGTTAAACCTTCAAGAAATTAAATTCCCTAGAAAAGTGCCAAAGCTTCAAGAAAATTCCTTAGAAAAGTGCCAAGGTTTGGCTTTTGGGAGCGAGGAGTTTGTGGGGGAGTTAACTAGGATTCTAGAGGTTCTAGGACTACTAGTCTTCTACGGTAGGAACACAAGTATGGCATGATTTTTTCACTTTGTAACCAATTATCACTTGTTATTTTTGCGATTTTTTTTTTTTGTGGCTGAATTTGTTATTTTTGCGAGTTTAATCACTTAGGGGTCTTAAGCGTACATTTTTTGTTTAGGGTTTGGGAAACACTGATAGCTAGGATGGAAAATCTTATGAACAACTGGCGCAATTTGTCGCTAAACGATAGGGAAGGAGGTAAACTAGCAGTGAAGAAGGATAGAGCCTCCCATGAGCATACGATTGTGGCAAAATTCCTAACGAAGAGAGCTTTAAACACTGATGCGGTGATCAGAACTTTTAGTCCTCTTTGGCGCTCAAGGAGCGAGTTTAAGGTTTGTAACGCAGGGGATCACATTCTGTTGTTTGTGTTTGATAATCCGGAGGAGGTTGAAAAAATCTTGGCAAGTGAACTGTGGAGTTTTGATAGACATTTGGTCGTTCTTCAGAAACTAAATAATGCAGTTCCAGTACATGAAATGTCCTTAAACACAGTGTCGCTTTGGGTGCAAGTTCACAACATTCCGGTTGGTTACTTGAACAGGGGTGTAGTTGAGGATTTATGCAATACAATGGGGATAGTAGATAGCAATTCTAGTGATGTGGAGGTTGACAGAGGCAGTTTTGTCTGAGTTTGAGTGTGAGTGGATATCTCTCTACCTCTTTGCAGGGGACGAGTTCTATCCATTGAGGACGGTGAAGAGCATTGGGTGACGTTCAAATATGAACGTCTCCCTAATATATGCTACTGGTGCGGGTGTTTGGATCACTCGGACAAAGACTGCGACAGATGGTTAGAGAGTGAAGGAAAGCTAAAAGAAAACGATCGAGCGTATGGAGCGTGGATTAGGGCAACCTTTACTCCGGCGAGTCGTAAGGCAGTGGTGGTTGTGCCAGGGTTCTATGAGGATAGGAAAGGGAAGATGCCAAAGTCGTCCAAACCGATGACTGGAAAACATTCATCGCCGGTGAAAGAAAACCGAGTAGACATTACAAAGAAAGGGCAGTTTGAGGAAACGGTTACAACAAACATGGAGGAGCAAATTACGGATTCATTAATTGCACCGGGGTCATTAAGTACTGAAACGGCTAAGGGAGGCAATCACGGAATTAAAGGAGATTTAGTGGACAATCAGATATTGGAGATCGACAGGGAATTAAGAGAAATGATATGTCTACAACCATTTTACAACAAATCCTAAGTGGCAGGTTGTTATTGTTAGGGCAAAAAAGTAATCTTAGTGTCAGTTTCAAATTTGAACCAATAACAACTAACCACCTATGATTTATTGTAAAAATGTTGTAGAAATGTTGTAGACGTAGCATCTCTCGGGAATTAAATAGGGCCGAAATTTCAGGGAATGCAAAAAGTGGAGTTAATGATACTCACACAGCGACAGATTCGGACTTCCCAAATAATAAGGAGGAAATAAATGAAAGCGGCGCTGGGGTTGTATCTGAGAAGGGTGTTGATCACGTGCCAAACTTAAGTGAAAACCCTAATTTTATTAAGGAAACACACCAACCCGAGGTGTTTGAAAAAAATCCTAGCAGTGCACGAAGAAGGCAGACTTCAACCAGAACATGGATTAGAATAACGAGACAGACACAAGACTTGAATGATGGAGGAAAATGAGGGATTGATCATTGCATCAAACAATCTTTCATGGACGTGGATGGGTGTGAGGTTCAGAAGAAAAGAAGGTTGGCTCCTTCCAATAGCAAAACGAATTTACCAGTGGCGGAGGCTGAGTGTCAGCCCTGCCAAGAACAATGAATCTCCTTTGTTGGAACTGTCGGGGGCTTGGGAACCTCCAGACAGAGCAGGAGCTTGGGGATTTGATCCGGGCACAAGATCCCTCAGTCGTGTTCTTAGCCGAAACATGGCTTGATAAAGCAAGGCTAGAAGAGATACGTGTTAAGGTGAAACTTGGTGGTATGATTGAAGTATGTTGTGACACGAGAGGAGGAGGTATTGTAATCTTTTGGAAAAAGGATGTCGATTTTTCTTTAGGCACCTTTTCTCCGAACCATATCGATGGCATTTTGAACAAAGGGAAGGAGGATGAATGGAGGTTTATAGGGTTTTATGGGGAGCCAGAAACACAGAATCACCATCTATCATGGACCTACCTTCGGAGACTTAAGAATAGGAATTCGATTCCTTGGTTGTGTGCAAGTGATTTTAATGAGATTACTCGTAGTCATGAAAAAAAAGGAGGAAGATTGAGGCCTGAAAGACAAATGGTCGAATTTAGAGATATCCTTGATGAGTGTGGATTCAGAGATCTTGGTTTTGTGGGAGGAAAATTCACATGGTGTAATGGCCATCTAGATGGCTTCACTATTTGGGAAAGGCTAGATAAAGCGATAGCAACCATGAAGTGGATAGAAAAATTTCCTGCCACTAAGGTGATGCACTTGGAGTGTGGTTCGTCAGACCATAAACCAATCCTTATCTGCCTTAATGGGATACCAAAAATCCGACAAAAACCATGGCGTTTTGAACACATGTGGTTGGAGGAAGAAGGGTGTAAGGAAACAGTTGAAGAAGCATGGGTATTTGAAGCTAATGGGCATGCCATGGCTTGGGTTGAAGGCAAGATAGGATGATGCCAATCAAAACTGAAATGGTGGAGTAGGATGGCTATTGGAAACATTACTCGGCAATTAAAGGAAAAAAAAGATCAGCTACGTAAGGCAGAAGATGCAGCTGTAGGTGGGAAATCCATGAGCAGGGTGTTTCGGCTTAAGAGGGAGATAAATGACCTTCTTTCCAAGGAGGAAAAAATGTGGAGGCAAAGATCACGCACTTTATGGCTACATGAAGGGGATGGAAACACTAGATTTTTCCATAGTCAAGCTACTCATAGATATCGGCGAAACAAAATTGAGGTGCTAGAAAATTTGGTGGGGGAAAGGTGTGAGGAAGAGGGAGAGATAGCAAATATATTGATAGAATTCTATACCAATTTATTTTCCTCATCCTCTCCGGATTAGATCAAGGAAGCTTTAGAAGCCACTCCATTGGTGATTACAGAAGAGATGAATGATGAACTTGCTGCCCCTTTTCAAAGAATTGAAGTGGAATTAGCCAAATAGATGGATCCTCTAAAAGCCCCCGGTCCGAATGGGATGCCTCCAATATTCTTCCAACAATTTTGGTACAATCCCTCCTTCCATCAATCGAACCTTCATTACACTCATTCAGAAGGTAAAGAGCCCGGTAAAAGTTTCTGAATTCTGCCCTATAGCACTTTGTAATACTCTTTACAAGATTATTTCTAAAGTCCTTGCAAATAGACTTAAGAAAATATTACCTTGTGTTATTTCGGAATCTCAAATTGCCTTTCAGTCTAGTAAAACTATTTCTGATAATATTTTGGTGGCATTTGAAACTCTACATCATATGAAATCTCAAAAATCTAAGAAGACCGGTTTTATGGCTATAAAGTTAGATATGAGTAAGACGTATGATAGAGTTGAATGGAAGTTTCTTATTAAGATTATGGAGAAAATGGGCTTTTGTGAAAAATGGAAGTCTCTTTTTTTAGTGTATTAGCACTGTGTCTTACTCGATTTTGGTGAATGGTGAGCCTAAGGGAGATATTAGACCTTCAAGAGGGATTAGACAAGGCGACCCTTTGTCATCGTATCTTTTTTTGCTATGCTCGAAGGGGTTAAATAGGTTGCTCCAAAGGGCAGCTCATAATGACAAAATAAGGGGCTTTTCTTTATGTAAAAATGGTCCAAAAATCTCACATCTATTTTTTGCAGATGATAGCTTGGTGTTTTGTCGAGCTACTATGTCTGACTTACATGAAATCCAAGCCATTCTCTCCTTGTATGAATGTGCTTCAGGTCAAAATCTCAACCAGGAGAAAACTTCCATTTGTTATAGCAAGGCAGTAAGTGAAGGAAGAAGGCAGGAGATTTCGGACTTCTTGGGGGTACCGGAGGTAAAAGAATATGAAAAGAATCTTGACTTGCCGGTAGTGGTTGGAAGGAATAAAAAAGAGAGCTTAAAATACATAAAGAAAAGGGTATGGAATAAAATACAAGGGTGGAGAGAAAAACTCTTATCTCAAGCAGGTAGAGAAGTTCTATTGAAGGCGGTGGTGCAAGCAATTCCGACCTTCGCCATGAGTTGTTTCAAATTACCGGTGAGTCTTTGCAATGAGATTGAGGCTATGATTCGAAAATTCTATTGGGGGGAGAAGGGGGTGCAAAGAAAGATCCATTGGAAAAAATGGGAAACTCTTTGTAAACCAAAATTGGAGGGAGGCATGGGATTCAAGGACTTGGAAAAATTCAATGATGCTATGTTGGCTAAACAGGTGTGGAGGCTGTTAAGGGATCAAAATTCTCTCTTCTTTCGTGTCTTCAAGGCCAAATATTTTCCAAGGGGTTCGATCTTGGAAGCTACAACCTCAACTGGGTCCTACACGTGGCAAAGTATTATGAAGGCAAGGAAGGTAATCTCAAATGGAATGAGGTGGAGGATTGGAGATGGTAAGAGCATTGATATTTACTGTGACAATTGGCTTCCAGGTGGGGGGTCCTCAAAAATTATTTCCCCACGGATACCTGAGTTAGAAGGGGCAAAAGTTTCAGCTCTTATATCCCAGGTTACAGGTACTTGGGATCAGACTTTACTGCATCAACATTTTTTCACTTTTGAAGCCCAACGTATCATGGCTATTCCTTTGTGCCTAACAAACCAGAGTGATGTTTTAATATGGCCTGGCTGTTCCAATGGAGAGTATTCGGTCAAATCAGGTTATAAACAGATGTGTGAGGAGGAAAACAGTTCAGCGGCATCGGCCTCGGATGGCTCACTCCAGAAATCTTTCTGGAAGCGTATTTGGAAGATCCGGGTGCCAAACAAAATTAAAACATTCCTTTGGCGAGTCTGCTCTGATGCACTACCTACAAAAGTGAACTTGAAGAAGAGGAAAATCCTTGAAGACACACGATGTAGCGCCTGCCTTTCAGCTCAAGAAACCACCCTTCATGCCATCTGGAGTTGTGAAGAATTACAAGAAGTATGGCTCCCCTGTTTCAGCTGGGTTAGAGCAGAGTACCCGAGCATTAGTGAGGTTCAGGAGCTGATTAACCTGGTTGGGATGCAGAAACAGAGGCTGGAATTGTTTGCGGTAGTGGCATGGTTCATATGGAATCGCAAGAACAAACTACGGCTCAAAGAACCCAGCTTGGACAAGAGAAAAATTTTCAGTGCAGCAGCGCAATACCTCTCGGATTTCCAGTTGAAGTTCCCGATGAAAGTGGTTAAGTCCCCAACGATTAAGGCGAAATGGAGTCCACCGTTGGGTGAGTCATACAAAACCAATTATGATGGGGCAATGTTTGAAGACTCGGATGAGGCAGGGATCGGTGTGGTTGTGCGTAATGCTAACGGAGAAGTGATAGCTGCACTTTCAGAGAAAATTCCCTACCCCGGCTCGGTGGATTTGGTGGAGGTCCTAGCTGCAAGAAGGGCTGTTCTGTTCATTGTGGAATTGGGCATATCACAATCAGTGTTTGAAGGAGACTCAGAAGTAGTTTACAAGGCTTTGAAAGCAGTTGATGTGGGCCATTCTTCAATCGGTCAATATTTGAAAGACGTCATGCCTATTATAGGTTCGCTTCCAACTTTCTCTTTCTCTCATATTAGGAGGTAAAGTAACTGTGTGGCTCATGCCTTAGCCAAGAGAGTAAGATTTTCTTTTTCGTTGTTTGTCTGGATGTAACATGTTCCTTCAGATGTGATTCCTTTTGTAGTTTCAGATTTATAGTTTTCTAATAATATTTCAACGTATTGATCCTCAAAAAAATAAATAAATAAATAAATGTGATTTAAGAATGATTAAATAATTAATTGTAACTAAATGCATAATTAAATTAAATCGAAAAATCTATATCTATATATTACTAAAAACTGAAACGTAGCGTTTAATGCTGCTGCTCTCACGTTGCGCCACATCAGCTGCCACGTCATTCCTTTTTTTCTTTTCTTTTTTAAAATATAATTTGTCCTACAATTTTAAAATGGTTTTTACAATTTTCAGCCCTATAAATGCAGCCCACTACTTATTTATTTACTTCCACTATCACCCTATAATAAATCTAGCCCACTACTTATTTATTTACTTCCACTATCACTCTATAATAAATCTGTATAATTAATCCAGCCCACCTCTTATTTATTTAGTTCCACTATCAAGCCCAACCCAAAGCCTTTTCAGTTCAACTTTAGGGTTTTGTATGAGCCTTTTTAGCTTAAAAGAAGAAAAAAAAAAAAAAATGTTGAAGCCTTTCAAGCTTTAGGGTTTTTTTTTTTTTTTTTTTTTTCAATTTTCTTATAATTGTTTTTAACATTTATTTTTTTTAATATTTACACTTCTCCAACCTTTTTCTCTCCCTTACCATTTCATCTCCCCACTACTTCTTCAATCTTTCTCCCTCCCTTACCTTTTCATCTCCCCACTACCCTCTACATTAATATCATTCTTCCTCTTTCCCTTCATCTTCCTTTATTTTTGTCTCTTCTTATTCATATTCTTTTACTATAAATTTGTCACTATCTCTTCCATTCTATGCATAGTTTTCCCACAAAAAAAAAAAAAAAGGTTCCCTCTCCCTCTCCCTCTCCCTCTCTCTCTCTAATTTTTTTGGTGGATTTTTTTATTTTTCTTGCATCTCTACTTTAGGTTGATAATTTTTTATATTCTTTAAAACTCTATTTTGGGTTAATGCGATTTAATTTTGTTTTTTAAATTGTGATTTAGTTTTGTAAGAATTAAATATAACATATAAAAATATAATATTATTCTATTACATAGCATGATTTGGATAATTTGGTATTTATTTTGTTACATAGCATGATTTTTTATAGTGCTCAATTTAGATGTTAAACTATGAGACTTTACTAATTTTTGTTTATTTTTTAATCCTTTGTGGTGGACAAAGTACTCTTAATAGTTGTATTAGAAGTACTCTATAATGCCATTTATTTAAAGAAAAGCAAAGGTTAGCCAAACGAAAATAATCGGATAGGTGACAAATTTTAACTTTTGTAATTTTATTTTTATTATTATTATTTTATAACAATGCATGTATAGAAATTTAATTCTTAGATTTTGCTAATAATTGTTTATTTGATAATATGTTTTGGCCGGCCGAAATTATAATTTCTACAAAGAAAATAACCTTAATAGATTATCAAAAACAAAATTTTATCCTAATATTGGTTCAATTAATCATTGTTAAGTTTTATTAATTTTTTTTAGTTTACGTTTTTTTGGTGTTTTGGATTGTTCCTATATTACATTTATGATTGTTCCTATAATAAATAAAAATATAATTACGAAATACATTACTCATTATTAGATTAGTTTCAATTGTAAAATTATTTTTAATAAAATTACCATAAAAATAATTATCACGCGCAACGCGCGGGTTCGCGGCTAGTAATAATAATTTATAAGACTAAATTGAGAAAAAAAAAAACTCAAAAACTGTAAATAAACCTGCAGTAACATGATAAAACAACTCAAATTGAGGAAAATTTAAAACTAAAAGGGGAGCTTACAAGGATAACCTCACAGATGCTCTTAACAGCAATTAACATATCATCGACATACAGTAGCAGAAAAATATAAGAGTCATCATTAAGTATTCTAACATATACGTAGCAATCATACTCACAAAGGGTATAAACAATCTGAATCACATAAGAATCAAATCTCTTGTACCACTATCTAGAAGATTGCTTAAGCCTATAGAGTGGCTTCTTTAATCTGTAGACAAGATTCTGTGTAGGTTGCTTGAACCCCACTAGTTGTTCCATGAAGATCTCCTCGTTCAAATTCTCATGAAGGAATGTCGTCCTCATATCCAATTATTCCAAATCCAAATCTTGATGTGCTATCAAGGCCAACACCACCTTGATAGAAGTTTGCCTGGCCACAAGTAAGAAATAATATTAATAATAATTTATCATCAATGAATTGATAATCAGGGTGGGGGCTTTAAATTTGGGCGTTTTTGTTGAAAGAATCATGAAGTGCCAATTGAACTACAAAATTTTTGGTGTGCCTGCACTAATTAGTGTTATCATTGTATATCTATAATTATATAAAAAGAATGACGGTTGTTCAATGGATGGATAATTTTGACTTGAGTTTTTTGAGTTTGAGTCAAGTTTGATAGTCAGCATTTCAATTGAAAATACTATGACTGTCAATTGAACTATAAGATGGCTGTAAATTGAACTATAAGACGTTTGGTGTGACTGCACCTCAATACTACTAGTAGTAAATCTATAATTATAGAAAAAGAATGAAGGCTGTTCAGTGGATGGAATCATTTTGACTTTATAATTTATGTGAGTTTGAGTCAAGTTTGATAGACAGCGTGTTTTCGTGTAAGGAGCTCAAGGAGAGGGTTTCAAGTTTCAACATTCTTAGGATTTGATGTTGATTTGGGCCCATGTGGCTTGAGTCTCCTTTTAGCTTTTTTATTTTTTATTTTTGTAGCTTTTATGTACAGCTTTCTAAAATTTCATATTTTTCTACATTTTCTTTCTTTTTAAATTTTTTTAAGATACAACTATATTTTAGTATACTTTAAGCAAAAAAACTAAATAAGCTATTGCCAAACGGACACTAAGAGTCTGTTTGGCATCAGCTTTAACTTTTAGTTTTTAACTTTTATCTCTTATGTACAGCTTTTTTAAAACCCCACATTTTCCCACATTTTTTTTAATTTTTTCCACTTTTTCTCATTTTTTTAAGGTACAAATATACTTAAGCACACTTTCATCAAAAAGTTTTTTGTTAAAAGTTAGATAAGTTGTTTCCCAAATGACACTAAATATATAACACAATATACATAGTCGTGTTATTAATGTGGCACTATGTGTATTACTTTTAGCAGTCGCAACTCGCAAGGGGAAATGACAAAGTTTAGCTTTTAGCTTTTAATTTTTATCTCTTTTTATGTACAGCTTTTTTAAAACCTCACGTCTTTCCATTTTTTTCAAGGTACAAGTATATTTAAGTACACTTTCAACAAAAAGTTTTCAACAAAAAGCTAGATAAGTTGTTCCCAAAATGACATTAAATATATAACACAATATACATAGTCTTGTTATTAATGTGGCACTGTGTGTGTTACTTTTAGCGGTCACAACTCTCAAGGGGAAATGACAAAGTTTAGCTTTTAGCTTGAGTTGTAACTAATGGCTACACTTCCACTCAATATCTTTTTCTTGGATGTGAATTTTGAGAAATTCATCATTCGATTATATTTTCTTCTTATATCATCCATGATTGCAAAATTTCCAAAAAATCAAAGATCATTTGTTATGTCATCAATCAAATATTTAAATTTCAAATTTTCGTACTTTAAAACTATGCATAAAAAGTAGGTTTATGAATTAAATAGTAAATATCATCCGATTAACACAAAATTCGACATACGTATTAAGAACATAAAGAACCTTCAATCTAACATTTAAATTTCCAAAATATGTAGCTATTCTAAAAATATTGTGTGCAGTTGTAGTCATTAGTTACAAGTCTACAACCAAATTTGTAACCAAACTTTGTCTTAGAAAAAATAACAAGAGAAGTTCAGCCACGTAAGAGAAAAAAAGTTGCGGGCTTCTTAGTTTTGTGACTATCTCCTTATTTTCTATAAGACAAAGTTTAGTTACAAACTTAGTTGTATCCAATGGCTACAACTCTACTCAATATCTTTTCATTTGATGTGAATTTTGACAAAATAACCATTGGATTATATTTTCTTTTTATATTCTCTATACTTGCAAAATTTCTAGAAGATCAATAACTATGTTATCAATCAAATGTTTAAATTTAAAATTTTATAGTCTAAAATTATGCATAAATAATAAGTTTATGGTTCGACTAGTAAATAACATTCGATTAAGGGCCCATATGTCAGTCTCACAAAGGGTGCATATGCTTGGCTCATACAAAATTTTCTCCCTTCGAGCACATACATGATTATAGTATATCAATTGTAGTATATCATGTGTTTTGATATATATAAGTATATATATATATAGGCAAATTACAACTTACTCACCTATGATTTGCCCCAAATTTAAATTGTCTACCCATGGTTTGAAATTTGACACTTCACCCACTTGAGCTATGCTCCGTTAGGCTTCCGTAACTCACCTTTTCATTTTATGTTAAAAAAACACATTTAGATACAAAAATATAACATAAAAAGGATTTAAAAAAAAAAAAAAAAAAAAACTAGGGTTTAAAATTTTGCAAAAGATGGATGAACATCACATAAAAAAATAAAATTCAAACAAATACAAATTAAATATCAGAACTTCTCTCAAAAAAAAAGTTATAATCGAAAACACTAAGCCTTTTGTGACAAACCCATCAAAATGAAGCAAACTTCCAGTGTTAGCCTAAAGAGAAACCAAAAAATATAAATAAAATTGAAAACATAGCATGAATCTTGGCTGGGGTTTTGAGAGAGAGAGAGAGAGAGAGCTTGAACTTCAATATAATATGACAAGGCACTTGGGACAAGATGATATCTAGGTAAGATGATAAAAATGAAGAAGTCAATATATTTTCTACACTTTTGGCTGATCTTGATTAGGATTAAGATTCGGAAATAGTGATCTTGATTGCTACGGTGTGGAGTCCTTTCCGGAGGAGTATTTAATTTTAATGCCCACAACTCTTTCCCATCTTCTTATCTTAGGATTTGGAAATTTGAGAATGTTGGACAGTAAGGGGTTTCAACACCTTACCTCTACATTCCTCACATCCCCTTCATAGACATCGATGAAGAAATCAATCAATATCTGAGCCAAAAAAGTGTAGACAAGATCCAACCCATATGCTATTTGGGTAAGATGATGTAGTGTGAAAATTTTTCTTTAAACCCTAAATTTTTGATTTGCTCTATGTTATGTTTTTGTATTAAAATGTGTTTTTTAACTAAAAATGGAGAGGTGGGTTATGGAAATCTAACGGAGCATAGTTCAGGTTCGTAAAGTGTCAAACCAAATGCGGATAAGTTGTAATTAGCCCTATAATATATGACAAATTGTGATTGATAAGTGACCGAGGATTTTTATTCCTAACGTTAGGAGTGTTTTACCAAGGATTATATAGATGTGGCGTTATGCTGGCCTTCAAAAAGATCAATGGTAAGGATTTTTACCTAGAAGTTACCAAATGAGGGATGGAAAGACGGGCACTTTCGCCTTAACAAGTCAAACTATATTCACAAGTCACAACTACTTTAAATATTTTTGTATTTTCTTTTTAAGTTTTTTGAAGGCTTTGGCCAATATTTATTTCTATATCCAGAAATCTTCTCTACTTTCCCAACTTGGTCTAGACCATCCGAACTACTCTGCTCCATGAGTATATTGTTCTGTTTAACAAAAATGTCTTAAAGTGAAAGTAAAATTTCTCTCTTGTATTTGCCATCTTCATCTAATCGAAACAAGAAGATGAAAAAATAATCATTTTCTTAAAAAATTTCTTCTTTTGAAATTTTTTATATTGATCAAATACTAATTCAAACTGTTGCACCTCACATCAATTGTTTGAATAGAACCAGTACTATTATAAACAGCTATGCAATAAAAGGAGGCTCAAGCGTGTCAATGGTTAGAAACTCATAGTGTGAAATGTCAAGTGTCAACCATGATGTCCAATGAGGCTATATTAGGTACAATTTGCTGAAAGAACTCAAACAAGTACTCATTTTCGGCTGAAGATTTCAGATTTTAACAATCTTAGTGACAAAGAAAAGAGAGAAACTATTTGAGAAATTTACGTGGTTCGGCAATATATTTATATTTATGGAAGCGAGCAGTTGAGAATTTCATTATATAAAAATTAGAGTTCACAACAAATTTATACAAATCCTAAGAAACCCTAACTCGATATATTGAATTTTCTAACATACCCTCATAGTTGTCAGTATCGTACGATACGCGATACGTATCGTACGATACATATCGTATCATGTGTAAAAAGTTCCGTATCATATTGGCGTATCATAAGTGCTCATGAATCGTACGATACAGTGTGTGTATCGTATGAATCGTATCGTATCGTAAAATCGTATGTATCGTACAATACATAGACAAATACTTTAAAATGAGATTTTTTGTTAAAATTTGTACTTTTATTTGAATCTAACAAGTTTTTAGACTTGTTTTAAACACAAAATTATTAGATTACTTAATTTAATCTAATAAAATAACATATTCATAAGGTTTTTTTCCCTCTTTTTCTTATGCAAAATTTGGACTACATAGTACACACTTACACTTCACTTTAATATTTACAAATTTATTTTCTATACTATGAATAAGATATTAATTGAAAATATATATTTTTTTGTCATTATTGTTAAAAGTCCAAGAAACTAGAATGCCAGGAAGAATTTTTTTTAATTATTAAAATAAAAAGAACTAGAAGAGATAGTAAATGTTAATGACGATGAATAAAATTTTAATGAAAAAATAAATTTGCAAAATGATAACATGATGATAGCATTGACTTAGATGGGGTTGATTAGCCAATATGATAAAAATAAATTAATTTTTAGGTCATTTGTAATATATTATCACTTTTGAATTTAAGCAATTTGAATGTGTATGTTATAAACACATGCTAGTTTGATTTATTTAGTTAGTTTGTTAAATATTATTACATAAGTGATGAATAAATTAGTCGTTAGCTGGACATATTCAAAATTTATAATGAAAATACCCTTTATATACGTATATTAATAACTTTTTATAAATTTTATTAAGTATTTGTATATCTTACGATATACGATACGATACGGAAAAATCAAAAATCAATTCACGATACGATTCACGTTTTGACAACTATGCATACCCTCACCATATAGCGGAGTTTCACCCCCCACATTCCATTTCTCCTTGTCCTTGAAGACTTTAAACTAAAGATCAATGCTACTTTCACAAACAAAATATGAACCCCTATCTTTAACATTTTCTCTAACCTAATTACAGAAGTGCACTGAAAACTTATCATATCTCTTGTTATTATTCTTTCAAACCGTCGTCAATATTGAGATGGTGCCACATTAGTTATATGGGCTGGACTTATGCTCCAAATAAATGAGTGGCACATTAGAGCACGCACATGGCTTATGCAAAATAGCATTTTAGCCTAAATAGGCCTAATGAACCCCCCAAAAATCACCCACATTGGATTAACAATCATTTAGCCAAATTACCATTAGCTATAGTGCTTCTCTAAAAAGAGAGAACACTGCATTAACAATCAATTAGCCAAAATTCCAACAGTTAATACTGTTTCTCAACCCATATGGATCTCATTGCTAGATTCTTTGATCCTATTTGGACGATAAATATGTGGTGACTAACGGTCTAGGCCGAGTCATTTCATTGTGGTTGAGAGTAGTGGTATTGGTGGGTGGGTCTATAAGCCTCACTTCATTGCAGTTTGAAGGCTGAATTTGCAGTGGATGCTTGGAGATTTGAGGGCCAGGTTTGTTACCGGTGAGGGTTTCATCAGTGATTTTGGGTGTTGAATGGTGATTTGGGCATGAATGATGAAATGAAAATTGGGGTTCTAAGAAAAATATTGTGAAATCGATAATCAATCGAGTGAAATTAGATTTGGGGAAGAGAAATGAGAGATATGAGTAATAAAAAAAAATGGAAATAACATTTTAATAGAATAAAGAAAGAAATAGATAATAAGACGTGGAGTTTATTTAAAAGTACGTAGGTTAAATAGAAAAAATAACTTCTCACCTACAAATTTCCCAAAAAAATTTGCCTAATCATGCGAATGCTCTTATAGTATACTAAATCAACAAAAAATTTTGTTGGGTATACAAGAATAAGTGAAAGTCTCGCATGAAAGAATAATAATAAACTTGAGGAATCAATGACATAATTGGATAGTTAAAGTTTTTTGGTATATCTCAATATCTCATTTTAAGGCCTGACTACAGGCTCTTAAAAGTTCTTCAAATTACGCTCCTGCGCACACTCCTTTGTTTTACAGCAAAGTTTTTAGCTAGATACCAATAGACATAGAATAGTACGAAATATATAATGAGAAGATTTTACTATATATATCCATAACTTCTGTATTATCTTTTGAGCTTAGTTATGCACCCATAATCTATAACCATAATAATTCACAGATGTAGACGCCAAAAGCAGAAATAATAAGTAGAGTCACCTGGTATAGAATATGCTATCTAGATCCACACGCAGGTGGTACAAAAAGGCTATCCAGATGGATTTCTTCCAGTCCTGTATGCTTCAAGTTCTTACATATGATTGTGGTACAGAGATCAAATGTAAAGCATACTCGTCATCAACTGGAACCAATCAGTGGTGGGTCAAATACTCATAGGTATCAAGTGGCAGGTTTAGACTAATCCATATGAACAAAATAAAGATCTTTAAGGAGTCTTGTAATCTTCACAATGGTGTGCTTCAACAATAAACTTCCAAAAAGATTTGACACAAGGATATACAAAGTAGTTTTCTCTTTCAATTTGTCCAGTTACAAGCACTGCTTGCTGGTTTCACCTGCATTAATTCTTTCTAAATTACAATTGGCAAAAATCTTGAAGTGAAATTGATCTTTAACAAGCAAAAAAATATGTTTATCATCAGCTTACCTCTTGCGTTTGCTCTTCAAAACATTAGAAGATGATGGGTTAGTATGCCAATTCCTTTTCCTTTGATTAATGAACCAGTTATTTATTTGCTTTAATTGCAAACCTGTTTCCTGCACCAACCTTGCTTTGTCTTCCTCCTAAAGACAATATTAACAAGTAAATACGTGCTCGTGGAGCCATTTTCAAAACATTTAGCCAAAATGATAGGAGGAGATTGTGTCAAACCTACCGTGGGGTATGGCCACTTAGAATGTGATTGCCACCAAGATTTTAAGAGTGAGGTGGTGTCACCTGGCAGTTTTCCTGCTCTTCTCTTACGTAGAATTTCCTCTCTAATGTCTACAATCTTCTCCTTGTAACCCTGAAAAGCAAGAAGCTTATGAGCTACTTATCTATTTGGCAATATACTGATATAGTAATGAAGCGTATGCATTCTTACCTGTTTTAGCTCATGCTTCAATTCTTGCCTTACACGCTCCATCAAGGACCTCTCACTTTCAGTTGGGATGAGAGGACCAAATCCCATGCTGTCAGGTCCATCCAGACTTCCATCATACAAGTTGGTGTCACTATCTGCTTGGTCATCTTCGTCATCAGACATTGTAGCACCTGTGCCTTCACCTGGAGATACACCTGTTCACACATTATCCATATTTGAATTAGCCACTTTAACCTGTTCTAGAATATACAAAAACAAAAAAGGGAAGTGAAAAAAGGGGTAAGATCTTCATCACTCCATCATCTACTGTATGCAGAGAAGCTAGAGGTGAAGACCCCAGAGCGAAATCAACTTTTGGGCCACATATTTTCAGGTTGGAAGTGCAAGAGTTTAAGTTCCCCAGATAATAACGATGCTAATAAACATAGTGAGAAAACTAATTTATAACAGAGGGATCAGGATTGAATAAAAAAGTGAATCAGATGATTCACTAGCAGATAACCCACAATTGAAGAATCCCCAAATAACAAGTATAATATCTTCAAATTATTTAACCAATTTTCAGTAAAAAATTGTATGCTTGCATCCAAATGGACACTGAATTGATAATCACAAGCCTCACCCTAAAACAAAACCCAATCTCGATCCAAAATGAACATAGCAAAATATTGAAGGAAGACTATAAAAGTAACTATAATAATAGATATCTCATAAACAAATCTAAAATAAAGGAATGACAATAGTTGAACCTTAATACTCTAGTAAGAATGTAAGCATCAACTCGTTGACATCTGTGAAGCTGACATTGAAACAATGGGGATGCTTCCAATCATATGGATCAAGGTCACATAACTAGTTATAAGCAAAGTACAGTGCTAACTTATTCTTGTCATGACAATAATGACAACAAGGTAATAGATGTTAAGCTAAATTAAACAGAGAGCTCGTATAACAGACCTTTATTAAACAAAAGTTATACAAATAGTACCCTCTTCCCTTTAAAAGGGGAGGCTGGATTCAGCCCATACGATAGGGGGAGTTTGGGCTGGGGGAGGGCTAAACTCATTTTGTGGCTCACTACTGCCAATGAATAACAGAAGAAATTATTTAAACAAATCTCAAAATTGAAAGATAAACATATAAAGAATTCTTCCAAACATCTAAAGCCAATTGGGATGTGATATTTCTTTGCATATGGATACATTTGCCAATCCAAAGTTCCTCATCATATAAAGAAAGAGCAGAACAATACGATCAAGTGTAACAGACATGATAGAAGGCAGGTCCATTTGTTTTACCATTATAGTTCATATACTAAATATTGGGAGTATTAGTCAACAAATATAAAAATTTGGAAACTAAATAAAAACTTTAACAAGATGTAGCAAATTTTGTACAAGCATATATACACTAATGTCTCAGTTTTCTTTCTACTATCTAAGACATGAGACATCAAGCCGTATCAGATAAGGGGAGGGGGGGGGGGGGGGGGGTGAGGTTGTTAGTTACCTGTTAAGCTTTGTAGAGACTGCTCAAGCTCCCAACAAGCCATTACTGCTTCCATGGCATGACCGCGGACATGTTGTTGCAATTGGTCTTTAAAGGAACAGAGCAATAGAACATAATGTGTCTACATCAGAAGGAACAAAGAAAAAGAGAGAAAAGAAAAAAGGAAATTCAGATGAAAAAAAACCAATCACCATACTGGATATGTTTAAGTTCAATAAAATCACTAAAAGCATGGGTAACGAGATAGTAGTGTATCCATAGAAAAAGAACTTTGCATTTTACCACATCCCAAAACTTTACCATTAATCACAGTGATGATTTTAGCAATTGAAGTCCATTTAATTATGGTATTTTATTTCAAGTTGTACTTGGATAAATATAGACCAAAATATCAATTAATTTGATTTGAGTCCTAGAATAGGTCGATCTTGTGTTATCCATCTAAGGGGGCGGCAATGAATACAATAAGAAACTGGTGGAAGTACATAAGGCAAATAAGTCTTTCAAGAGTGATTAGAAGAAGGCCATTTGTTGCACTTACTAGTAACATAAAATTTAAGACAGTCATTCTTTGGCTGGTCAGTTAGGCCAAGGTTTCCAAGTCAAAAGTCAATATAATTTAAGGTATTATCCTATTCCCATATTGGAAGGAATAACATCTGAAACCAACTTAGTTTTTTGGAAAATATATTAGTTTTAATTGATGCTGAGTCATTCCATTATGTATCATCACTTTTATAAGGTTGTCTCTTTGGTTTTGCCTGTCATAGTTTTGGCTTTGTCTGAGGACCTTAACATCATAACTGTATACACTCTTACTTAAGGAATAAGGATAGCACACAAGAAATTGAGGAATCCAAAAGAGATTAAATAGACATCATTTTCAAAGTTTTCAATAGAAATTGCTCGTAAGCATCAATTCCTTGAAAAATGACATGCCTTTTTATGGTCGTGTTATCAATAAGGATAACTCGAGCTTTCAAAAATATCTAAGAATTTTAAAAGATTACTTCTCAAAAAAATTAATTTAAGGATATAATTTTCCTTAGAATAAAATTCCTCCAACCAATTACGTGGTGACTCTATAAGTATCACATGTACTTTTAAGTTTTAATTACTTAAAATAATTTAATAAGTCATCAAATTAAAATATACCTTGATGGTTTGGAGAAGATTTCTCCAACCTAGAACTTTGTCTTTCATTTAAGAGCACAAAAGAGAAAAAAGAATAAATATAATTATAAGATTGACATCCATTGCAGCATAAATTCATCCAGCTCAAGTCACCTTCACACAGGTGCTAATTGAGGAAATGGACATCTACATCAACAAAATAACTAGCAAAACTATTATGGTGGTGCTTCATGACAGATCATATTTGGACAAGATATATAGCAAGGAGGACTGAGTCATGAATGACCTAAACAAGTGGAAAGAGATTCTTCAAAGCACTCCAAACTTAAAGTTACAATTATTATTGTACTCTGAACAGCATGATTCCTCCCTCTGATGCCACTTCTGCATTCATTCTGATTCGCATCACAACCCAAAAGTTTGGTACTACCCATCTAATATTTAATTTATTTACTTTCTACTTTCTAAAATCATACAAGATTTTTTTGTTTAAAAAAAAAAAAATAAAGAAAACTGACACATAATCCTTTAATTGTCTGAATAAGGACAATGCCAACAGGGCTCTCTGTCTCTCTCTCAGCCATTCCCAATACCCATCTCAAATTGGATGGACTTTTATTATGTTAATAAACAATTAACAACACCACCCAGAAAAATATAATAAAAAAACAAGGCTTCAAATTTTGATTTCAACACATATAATCAATTCCAAAAACAACTAAAATGAAAAAAAAAAATCAAATTTTGATGCACTTAAATCAACCCCAAATCAAAATATGAATTTATCTACCGTAACAACAAAACCTTAATCCCAAAATTGTTTTAGTCATCTAAAAATCTTCAGCAAATTAGTCGGGTTGGTTATAAATATATTTTCCGATCATCCTATTTTATTTGAAATCATACTCTCTGTTATATTTTTTATTACAAAATTTTTAAAAACTCAATCCACAAACCATTAACATAAAAAAAGACTAACATATGATTCTCAAAAAAAAAAAAAAAAAAAACTAACATAGAAACCGAGACAACACTAAACCTTCATAAAAAAAATAAATAAATAAAGTCAACTTTTTTCAATACAGCAATTACCAAGAAGAGAGTAAATAAACAAATAACTAACAAAAAAAAACCGAACTAACCATAAACTGATCGAGCTCTTTCTGGTCCACCGGGCCGTTGCCGAGCACCGAGTACTTCGCCACCACGCGTTGCGACTGTTCGAGCTGTGCGTCGATCTTCGGCAGCTGGTCCACCGGCGTGGCGATCCTCAGACACGCCACGTGTGCCGATAAGAGCTGCTCGTACAGTGGGTGCGTCACTATATCCCCTTTATACTTCGCACTCTCCCACTCCCACCTCTCTTCTCTTTCACAATCTTCACTCTCCGTCCGGTTCCGATCGCCGCCGCCACCACCACCACGGTGGTTCGTGCTCCCCGCATGTACGTCGTCGTTTCCGTCGTGAAGCACCGAAGAAGAAGAATTGTTGTTGTTGTTGTTGTTGTTATTGCTGCTCTGTTGCCGCAAAATCGCGTTGCTTAGCCACGTGGGCGCCCCGGATCCTCCTCCGCCGGATGACACGTCGACAACGGCGCCGGACAACCGTTGCTGCTGCTGATGCTGGTGATGGTGGTGGTGGTGTTGTTGTTGGTGGTGGTGGTGGTGGTGGTCAGTGAAAGACTCGAAAGACATTTCGTGATCGTGAAACGCCATTTATAGTTTCAGTTTTATATATATATATATAGCAAAGAGTAGAAGTGTGTGTATTTATATAAGAAAACGTGGTTTGGAGTTGCGGGTTAAAGAGGTCATGGGTGGTGGTTGAAACTTGAAGGAGCTGTTGTTGTTGTTTGTTTAGGAAAGAAAGAAAGAAAGGTTTGGAAAAGAGCTTTTGAAAGGGGGTGGGGGGTGAAGACTTTTTGAGGATGAGATCGATTGACACGAGGGAATGATCACACGGTAGAGAATGATTGGGAAACGTGGCGGGGATTGTGGTGTGTGATGCGATGTTATTGGAGATTGTGTAATGAGACAAAGATTGATCATTTTATTTGTTTTTGATTGATGGTCTACGTGACATGGGGGATGAGCCATATATGAGATGAGAGAGTTTTTTATGACAAGTTTTACACTTTTTACACTTTTGGACACCACATTTTTACATCATGTTTTTGGGTTTTCTTGACAGGTGTTCTTGGGGGTAATAGATAATAAATTATATTAGAAAAATTTTGACATAAATTTTTTTTAGAGACATTTTTTGACATAATATGAAACATATAAAAAATTGTCAAAAAAAATTAATTAGTTTATCATTTTTCCATAAAATATTTTTTTAAATAGTTATTAAATCAATGTTCTTAAGACATCTGCTAACAATTT
Organism: Notholithocarpus densiflorus; assembly: GCA_030021035.2. Classification (NCBI taxonomy): domain Eukaryota; kingdom Viridiplantae; phylum Streptophyta; class Magnoliopsida; order Fagales; family Fagaceae; genus Notholithocarpus; species Notholithocarpus densiflorus. Next base: position 6,120,609 of record JARYZH020000003.1, read on the forward strand.
CCTACTTTTTTTTAGAAAATTTTAATATATGACATCCGTTTCTATAATTGTACTATTTATCATCAAACTAAGACACTGATTGATTTTTGGTGTAGGCATGAATTAAATCTCAAATCTCTTATTCAACTAACATTTTTACAATACTTTCACAACAAATTATAGGTGAAAAATTGTTATTAGTTCTAATTTGAATCCATCACTAAAATTATTTTTTTTACTCACTTAGTAACGACTAATAAAAATCTACCACTATCACGGCGCACCCTTAGCGCGATGGTCATTCCACAGGTATAAGTGCTTATTGGGTGTGGGGGGCAAGAGCCGAGGTTCAAGTATCTAGGGGTAACTTCACACACATATACACTTAGATTAAATTAGAGTAGAATTTCTATCTTTTATAAAAAATAATAATAATAATAACAATCTACTACTTATAATTTTATTCATTATGGGATTTACTAATGTGTGCCCTTAGGGCACATTTTAGTAAACCATTTTAAGAAATTTTTTATGCAAAAACGAAAAAATAATTAAAGTAATTAGTTATTTTGACAATTTTTTCAATTTACCATAAAAAATTTTCCAAAATAGATGGTTAATGTGTGCTCTTAGAGCACACATTAACTAAACCCTTTTATTATTTATTGTAAAAGTACGGCAAAAATATTTATTTTTGTTTTGTTTTGTTTTTATTTTTACTGTGGGTTTCGTGGTTGATAAGGAAACCGACGTCCTTTGGGCTTTCCCAATTCCTTTCTACAGTTTAGAGAACGAAGTCTTTTCCTTTTCACTTCTTGTTGTTGTTGCTTGTTGGGAGTGTGAATGGTTACTACCATCTTAATTAACAAGTACTTTTCCTTCTAGGTTATAGCTCATCCTTGAATCGACCCATCAACATGAGTTTTATTTATTTATTCTTAGAACAAAATAATATTATCTAAATAGGTGAACAAATTAGGTGGTACTCACGGATCCTCAACATCTAGGATAGAATGTTTCAAGTATTCCCTAGACTTAAATTGACCCATTCTCTCTCAATGCTATATTAATCGAGTGACTCTTTATCATATATTTTTTAAGCAAATTCTTAATTTTGAATCCAATTTCCTTCTACTTCCAATTATCTATCTTATGAACATGTTTCTCAACAACCCAACACTCAATATTGTAGAGCATAACTAGTTTTATAATAATCTTGTAAAAATTTTCATTTAATTTTAATAAGTTTATGGTCACATAATATTCTTGATGTGCTTCTCTTTTTCATTCACATATTTTTATACTACTATTCACATCCTATTCATTATCTTTATTTTTATAAATAATCGAATCTTAATATCAAAAGTTATCGCTCTTTATTGTCTCTTAAGAATTAAATCTTATACTCATTTCAAACATTAACTCATTTTTAATTCCATCCATTAAAATTATATAATTTACAAAAAGCATTTACTAATGGATCACATCATGAAACTAATATCTCGCATCACAAAATCAAAGGTTACTTGTTTGAATAATCTCATCGAAGTGTTGCTTGTTCTATTTGAAGACAATAATTTATTATTACACAAATTGTATCATTGGAAGGAAGTGGATTGGTGTTGTTGCTGTAACTTGTAACTTTGAAAGATCGATCGATGTTTATTGTTTGTACAATCACAATGATCGACGACGACAGTACCGTGGAGACAACTGCAGAGATCCAATAACTCTCGATCTCAATATATCTTTCTTTTTTTCTTTTTCTTTTTTGATAATAATAATGAGTGTTGATATTTTAGTCGACGTGGACGCCGACAGCAACTTCGACCTCGACCTCGACCTCGACCCCCCGTACGTGAGCCACTTGTCCTGCCCAAGTTTCATGGACCACTTGGGACTTCGCGCCACATTCATCAGCAAATCGTATTTTTACAACTGTCAAGGTCACAGCCTAAAACGAAGGGACCACTCTATACCTAGTTTCTTTCTGCCACAGACCACGACGACAGAGTCATAGACTACAGGTAACGGCGGCTGAAGTCACGGTCACAGACAGAGAGTGTCAGTGAGTGAGGTTTTAGAGAGAGAAAGATCACGCGCGAGCGCCTGTTGGTGGTCCCCACGTATAATAAAGCCGAAAGTGCGTTTGGGGTGTAGGGGAGAGTCGGTGGTCCCCAGTCGGAGTAGACAGACCAGTCCGGGGGACCCCATTTTTGAGCGCCTGTTGCATGATTTTTGTTGTACCGACACGTGTTTTGTCGTACAAATGGTCCCCCTAATACTACTTTCTCTTCTCTGTCTTGCCGTTAGCCTCACGGCAGTTTCTAATATATCTCTCATGACTCATCATTAGGCGCTTTAGGCAAACGACATTTTTATTTTATTTTATTTTTTTTTAATTTAATAAACGTGAGGATAGAATTTGGATGGTAAAACAACCAAGTTTGAGTTAGAGCTCAAACTTGGTTAACTTGATTCATTTGTTAAGTTGAGTTAGAGTTCAAAATCCAATACAAGTACTATATTAATTCTAATTAAATTTGTATTAAATCCATTTGGTTTGAATTTGTAGTCTCAAATCTCAACTGTCAATTAATCAAAAGTTTAGTATAATATGAGTTTATTTATCAATTTTGTATCAAACTTATTACCAAACTCATTAACAAGCCTAGGCTCAAAATTTTTTTTTTTTTTTTTTTTTTTGAGCTTTATTGTTCACGGACTTATTTATGAACAATTTTTTCACTTGACTTTGAATCATTTATTAAATAAGTCTAAGACTAAAATTCAAGCTTGGTTTGTTTATAGACAAATAAACATTAATACACTTTTTATCTAAACAAGCCCAAGATTCATTTACAGCCTTAAAATAGAAAGAAAGAAAAAAATTTACAACCTTTTTTTTCAAGATTAGTAAGGTTGTATATCGGACTTGTGGATAATACAATAGTGTCAATAGTAAATTTAGAAGTGATATTAGTTTAATTAAAATGTAAAAACACTCTTTAAGATTTGGGTCAGTTGCAAAAACACGCTCCTAAAGTTTCATTTCTTCATTATTACTCCATGAGGTTTTTATATCTACTAAATTAACTTTTGGGACTAACTTCTGTTAGCTTTTATAAATATAAAAATAAATAAAATAAAATCATGCAATCATATTAAGAAGACTCACTAACTGATTTGTGTCACTGGTCACATATCAATCATGTGATTTTTTCATCCATAAAAGCCAACTAAAATTAGTCCTAAGGGTCAATTTAGTGGATATTAAAAGCTCAAGGAGTTCATAAAGGAAGGATTGAAACCCCCTAGGTGTTTTTGCAATTGATCCAAGCCCCATGGGATGTTTTTGCATTTAGGCGATAATTATAAATTACTACTTTAATAAATTTTTATTATTTTTGAAAATATGAGAAAAATATTCTATACATAACTTTATTTTTAAGTATGCTTGTACTGAGGGTTTTTTTCCGCTCACCATTATTGTTTGTCCCTGTGAATTCCTCACTAAATGTGTCCTAGTGTTTTAATAAGAAGTTCATAGTAAACTCAATACGGAAACGGAGAAACAAGACGTCTAAATTCTATTCCATTTACAAACTTCATAACTCATTTAATTAAGTAATATTCTTTATATTTAATGTGTATTTGATAGGGCTTATAATTCAGCTTATTTGACTTATTAGGTATAGTTTTATTTTTTTAATTTCTATGTTATAGTTTATTCAAAATTCATTAATTAAACGGCTTGTACATGAACCCTATTTTTAGGACTTAAAATTTGAAAAAAAAAAAATAAGGCGAATATGCCACATAATTTAAGTTATATTGAATAGACATTTAAGAAAAAAAACTAAAATACCATTTTGGTTTCTAAACTTTATCAAGAGTTTGTTTTTCTTTTCTAAACTATGAAAAAGTTCTTTTTTTGTTCCTGAATTATTGAAAATGTTTCACTTCTATCCTTAAACTTTAAAAATGATATATTTTTATCCCTAAACTATTGAAAAAAAGTTCATTTTTTGTCTCTAAACTATTGAATTTTAAAAAAAAAAATATTTACAAAGTTTAGGGATGAAAAAAGAATTTTTAAAGTTTAAGGACAAAAAAACAAATTTTTGTACAAGTTTAGGGACCAAAATAATATTTTACCTTAAGAAAAAAGTTTAGTTCCAAACCTATTTAGAGAGAAATTATAAGGTTCTCATGGTGGACAAGTGACGTGGTCTACCATTCTACTAAAAAACTCCCACCTATTTAAAATTGCTGAGTTAGAAAAAAATTTTAAACAGAAACTGATTGCTGACTCAGCAATTTTAAACAAATGGGAGTTTTTTAGTGGAATAGTGGACAAGTGACATGGTCCACTAGAGTACTGTATAATTTCTCGTTAATTAGAGCTATCTTGCTCTAACTTACTATATGGTAATTAAAGAGGTCATTAGTATGTAGTTTTAGTCTTATGACTTTTTTAATGAGTCATGTAATTTATTTAAATAATACATATGAATAGTCTTATAAACCTCCACGTATTGGTTTGGAAAAAATAATTTCAAACATTTTTGGATCTAATCTTTTTTTGACACTTAATAAACTAACTCCTTAATAATGATTTTTTTTTTTTTGGGGATAATTCGATAATTAAGAGACTGAGTACGAACCAATTAAACTAAAAATCTCTTGAAAATCATAGAGTTTTTAATAGTCAAAATAAGTAAATAAATTTTCTCAAAAAAAAAAAGTAAATGAAATTAAGAAAGAAAATAATAATGAGTGTTTAGTCACATCTTGGAGGGGGATCTTATCCCTATTGAATTTGTGGTAGTTTTGGTATTCTTCTTTGTGGCTGGTTTGCAAAATGTATTGCGAGTGGTTGAGTTTGTTGTATTTTAGAGACGACTTTTAAATAATTTCTCTGTATTAATAATTTATTGAGTGGGTGTAAATTTGTTCAACAGAATGACAAGGTCCATGTCTAAATCTCTGACTCACCTCTTTACAAACCATTTAAGAGTTCTTTGAGATAAAGACAAAATTTCTTCTATTCTCATACATTGATACATACTGTACATTAATTTATCTATAACATTATAAATTTGAGATTTTTTCTTATGTCGACTTTCAAATATCTCAAAATATCCGCCCTTATAGTTAAAACTAACATTTATGAATTCCCATCACCAAAAGAAATAAAACTAACATCAAACAAACTTACGATTAAAAATTTAAAAAAAAAAAAAACGTAAATGCTAAATTTCAAATTTCTAAAATATTTTTACCCAAATTTTTTTAAAATATTGGGATTTATTTTGTTGAAAATAATGTAACTTGTTTTTTGTTAACTTGTTGTTAATTAAAGCGATATTTTTAACTTCTCACCATGTGACTTAGCAACTAATTTATTTGAAATCTAAAATTAACAAAAAAATGGTTCACTAACGAATGTCTTTAGACCATTCGTTAATTTTTTCCAATTATCAATATAGCTATATATACTCATGGCATAGGTGTGATTTTACATGAGATATTTTTAAGAATGCGCAAATTTTTTGAAAAGAAACATAATTTTTGTATCAAAATTTTTGAATTTAACGGAATATAATAATGATAGAGGACAATTTGTCAATTACCAATCAATCAAGGAGGACATTGCCCGGTTTCATAATTTAGTGAGGACTTGAATTGACCCAAATAATTAAGATGGAAAATTACAATCAACCCAAACACACTATTTTATTATTATTATTTTTTTTTTTGTTGATAAGAAACAAATTATTCTTTGTAGGACTGATAGTGGCATTTTCAGCACGACATTTATATTTTAATTAAAATACCCGTGGTGCGTCTTGATTCAGTGTTACTCATTGTATTCTATTATATATGTGTGTGTGTCTCATGTTTACCAATGCCCTTAGGGCAATTAATAATAAATCATTATAAAAAATATTTTATACTACTTTAATAAAAAAATATATAAAAAATTGTAAAAAAATTAATTATTTTATCATTTTTCTATAAAATATTTCTAAAAGTAATTCCTAAACCAATACTCTTAGTCTTAGATATCCATTAACATTTCCATATATATATATATATAATATGAGAATGTTACATATATTTTCTTCTTAAAAAAAAAGTTTGCTCAAGAGGATTCATAAATTAATGTCTAACAATGCATGTGATTTGTTGAATTGTGACCCACCCATCAATTCTTATGACTTTCATGCCTATAACGTGGTTGCTGCCTACTAGGTAGGATGCATATATTGGAAAATTTCAAAGTTGCAGTTACTTAAATTACTATAATTTTGAGAGGCTATTCCCAATTATGATGCAGTTGGTGGAGACCTCTGTGTTGTGCAGCGAGCAATTGGCCAATGGCCATTTGAAACGTTTGAAATGAGTTTTAAAAATGGATTTTTGAAATATTTTTTATTTTGACTTTTTTTCTACACAAACAAACAGAACTAAACCATGTGTTTATTTTGAACGAAAAATGTAAAAACGAGACCTTCTAGAATTTCAGATGTTTTGAATTCTAACTGAAAATGCAAGTCGACAAAAAAAAATTTCTATATCAACAGAGAACAAGTCTATTAGGGTTAGAAAAACGCTCCTAATTGACTATCTATTAACTTTTTTTCAAATAACCTTCTTGCTCACACTAATTATTTCTCACTTCTTTTTGTGCAGATTTCAAATTTGGGGGTTTGTTTTCGAATTTGAGGCTCCCTAATGATCTAAAATAGAAAATGTTTTTCTATTTGGAGTCTATTTTTGTGAATGAAAGTGTTTGTTTATTAATGATTTTTCGTGTAAGTCAAATAACAGAAAATGTTTTACTCATTTTCAAGATCACAACCAAACACCAAAAAAGTATCAAATTTTTAAATTTATAAATTTAAAAAAAAAAGAAAAAAAAAAAAGCCATTTTATAGAAAAAATTGTTTGTTGAAACAAATAGAGTTCCAAAAATACAAAAGCTCCTCCCCAAAGCATTTAAAATCTTTTGGGAGTAGTGAAAAGCCTCTTTTGGCATAATGACACTTATTATGGCTCAATTGAACTCTCCCTATATGAGAAAGTTCAAATTCACTATAGCATACAACCATATCATATGCTCTTGTCACAACTACCAGCCAGTGAGGTGAGAAAATGGGTCGATGTTTCCTCACCATGAAATTCCTATCACTTTGCGTATTATATGACCTTTGACCATATCAAAAGGTGGAGGAACGATGTCTACTGTTTTAGCATGATGTCTACTGTTTTGACTATGAGTGATCAAAGGATGCTCAGTCCAATGTAATTAGATAAGCAATAACAAGCTACTTTGTCTCTTTAGTCTTTAGGGGTTAGAGCACTCCCATCCGGCTTAATGCGATTTTATTCAAATTTGGTCTAAAAAGCTATTTTAATTAACTCATTTGTAAATACTCTTACATCAGATTCAATATTCTATTTTTAAAATTTTATTTTATTCATTATTCATTGTTTTTCTCTCTCTTACCCATTGATTTTTTCTTCCTCTCTCCATCTCTCTTCCTAGATCAACACCTTCACATACAACCCAAATAAACGGTGGCCAACGTCCTTCACTGTGAGCTTTGTCATGACCAAAGTCAAGAGAGAGAGAGCTTCGATCTCCAAGAGAGATCTGCTTCATCGTGAACCCCAATATTTTCGATTTAGTGATGCATGATCTACAGAGAGAGAGAGAGAGAGAGAGAGAGAGAGAGAGAGATTATTATAAAATTTGTTTGTTGATAAACAGTGCCTCAATAATAAGTGGAGAAAGTATATCATGTAACAGGTATATGCAACATCTCTCACAGCAGGTGGGTCCCACATATTAGTGGGCCCACCTGCTGATGTGCATGTGCATGTTTGGCTTATCTTTCGCACGGACCAAATGAGAGAGACAGGCTTGAGATAGTGTGCCTTCCATTGTGGTGGGGAGTAATGGTTGGAGTTCAAATTTTCAAAAAGAAGTTTCATACATATATACACTTACATTAGACTAAAGTAAAATTTCTATTTTGTAAAAAAAAAATGGTTAATGCTATTCAATTACAAGTATGATTACACATGAGGTTTTCTGTTAAAATCTAGAATTATGAACTCAAAGTTGTTGATTTTGAAGTGTAATTATTTATACTTAAATCTCCTTTAATTGCAAACTGGTTTCAGGCTCTAACATATGTTGAAAAAAAAAAAAAAAGTTCTAACATATGTAAAAAAATAAAGGCTCTAACATAGGGGCCTATTTGGTAAAAGATTTATAATAGCGTTATTTATATTTTTTGAAAATACGTGTGAGTGAAAAAATGTATGAAAATACGTGTAATGTTGTTTAAACATTGAAAATTGTTGTTTAAACAATAGTCATAAACGGACCCTAGTCTTGCAAATAGAAATCCCGAAAAGCATCCTTATTCTATCTAAGAGTGATACTACATACACAAATTATTTTATAACATTTTTCATTCCATTTAATTAGACCCTCTCTAGTTTTTAAAATTTTCATGTACGGTTTTTGAAGATTTTCTAACATAATTAATAGCTTGATGACCAAAACAAGCTAAATTTAGACTGAGCTTATCACTCTCTCACTTCTGTCATATCGGACCCATACCACTTCAATCCAAAATGGTATTTGATTGAATCGAGGGTCCACTTTCAAAAGGCCCTTGTGTGATAGGAATACCGAATATTGAAAGAGGAGGCAGTTTCATTCAAGAACATCATTATTAAGCTAGTTTGGGCTACTATTCCCTATGGAGGCAAAGAAATGAAAGATGTCAAGGTAGTATAGGATTAAATAAAGTGAGAAGAAATCCTGAAAACAATCATGATTGATGTCAGGTGTAGGTTACTGCATAAGAAGAAATTCATGAAAAATCTATACAAAGTGAAGGGCATTAAGCATGTGCTGCATGTGGAGGTATTGCCTACCACTGTTGTCCATGTTCAGTTGCTTTCAATCCAAGTTTGTTAGGTAAAAAATGCTGTTGTTGACCTCTTGTGAAGTATAGTTCAGATTTTTGCAGCAATGCTGCTTTGTACTTTGGATTGTTTTGTGAGCTGTAGTTCTTTGTTTTTTGTTTGAATAAAATTCTCACTTTTTTTAAGGGAAGTGTGTAACACCAATATCATCCTGTACTTTGACTCTAATAATATAAAAGCGTTTAGTACTGGGCTCGAAATTTTGCCAAGCTAAAAGTATGAAAGCTTTCTGTAATTTGCAAATTTAATTTCCTTCCTGCTGTTGCAAAACATGTGGATAGGTGTACATTGAATCACTTGCAAATTTGCAATTAAGGTAGAAACAGTACGGATATATAAAGTGAATGATGATTGATGAAGCCATTAGAATGGATGGTCCGAATTCAATTACCTAGCAAAATGCAGGACAGAGCATTAAAACATATATATAATGCTAATTTAACATAATGGAAAATTATGGCTTGTGCTAAACTGCTAATCCGATTATGTAAAATAAATAGGTGAAAGCCATTTGTTAAGTTTCTACTTTGACAGGATTGAAGGGTATGAGGAATTTTCTTTTGGCCTTAAAAAAGGGTATAAGGATTTAGCTTCTACTCTTTAAATTTATTTTGAGGCCATAGATTCCTCAAGGAAAAGTAAAAAAAAAAAAAAAAAAAACGTCGAAGAAGAGAGGGTAGCGTCTCTTACTGTGTGAGTGTCTCCACACGTGGGCCAGACATAAGGGTGTTTTAAACTTGGGGTTTAGGTTTACCTCACCGCACCTATTGGTGAGACTCGAACCAAAGCGCTGATGGCAAGGAATCTGAGCTCATACCACACATTGACAAGCTTCGGTGGTGTCCAACACATTTTTTTATTGAGAAATATTAGCACATAAATTATTCAATATGCAATTTAGGTGATAATTTGTGACTGAAATAACATCATTAATTTACACTAATTATATTATGTACCAATTATAATAGGTCATATCATTAACAACAATCATTTTTTGATCCATTAGGTAAACCCCCACCTTAGCTTTGTTAGGCACTTGATGATTATATAGCAGACAGCTGCGCTACGAATGGCCCAACTCAACTGAACTCATGTCTGTATATTATTGAGATTTTACTCCACCTCATTGGGCCTATACCAAATCTGTAGAAATGGGATGAGTTTTAAAAGTTAAAACTTTGGTCATTCAGCCTTCTGAACACTAAGCTTGGTAGGGTACTAATCAAGAAGCAAACTTGGAAGTATAAAGCAAAGCCTCAGAAGCCACCTATAGTCTGAAAGTCTTAAACTTGTCTTCACCCATAAACTTAAAAGATTATTTACACATTTCCAAAAATGCCATAACATGATAGAAGATTAAAAAGAAATTCCAAGTCAATGAGATCAGTTGTTAAAACATGTTCGTGCATAATGGCACTTTGTTGAATATGTAAGTAAATAAACTACCTCTTCTCTATTAGACGTTTTTCATTGTAACTGGCAAAACATTAGCATGATGTCTGAGCTACAAACGTACTCTATAAATCACAATTCACCTCCAAGTTCCATTTAATAGGCACTGCATATGAATTGCATTCAGGAAATTAAAGAATTTTGAACTGTGGTCTCCTTTTTCTTAATGAATTAAAATGAGTACAAAAATCTTCCTTTTTTGTTTCCATTCACGAAGAATAGATATACGTACAAGAAAATTAACAAGTAGATACCAGAAGGACCTTGAATTAGTTAATAATGGTTTTAAGGTAGAGTAGGAGAAAGGGAAGGCTTAGCCACTTTGAGCTCTCCACAGTCACTGATATATACAGTCTTAAGAGGCCTGTTCCATATTGCACGAGCATTTTGGGCTCTTTCATCTCCAAGAAATTTGGCCAAGTCATTGAATTGGCGAATTCGTTCCCCTGGTTTGTATGTAGGGATGGAGGCTATGGCTGCCACAATATCCAAACCTGACATACAGTTCAGCTGAGAGGTTAGTCATGCACTAGATGATAATACAGTAGAAATTCTTTTATTTACAATTTGTTGCTTTGAAGATCCTTTGCATGTTTGCGTTTCAGCTTGTGCCACTGATTTAATTTCGGTTTTTAAGCCCAAAAATGAAATCTCATTACATCAGAATTTTTTTAATTTGTTGTCCAATTACAAAAGTTCAATGCATAACAGATGAGAGATCTGTAGATGCATGAAATTGTATGTAATGATGGGGAAGGTGTTTATCTATATGCAGGGGTGCACTACATTCCAGATATCAACTCTTACATGCTACAAGCTGCCATGTACTAGTGAACCAGAAAGCTAGAATCACCAAATCTAGGAGTTTGTCACATGTTTAAAGAAAGCAGTGACATTTTTATTAGACCAATCTTAGATACACAAGTTTTTTCACAAATCATTGAGATGAAAGTTATGATTGGTACATCACTTTCACATGGGCATTCCACTAACATCACTTTTATTGTACATCAATCACAACATGTCACTCTGTTAGTTATGAGAAAAATTTTGAATTTTTGTGTGTAGTATTTATTGTTTGTAGTATCAGGGTATTTATGCTACGTATACCAGTAATACTATAAGCCAAAGACAGAATTTTAATGTCTTAGCACCACAAAGAAGATCATTGATGCACTCCATACAGTCCACAAAAGGTGATAAGAGGCACAAAACCATTTTTCACATAAAACCATCATGCCTCATTAGACAAATATTACAAAAGAGCTCTTCAAACTTCTATATACTCATTGAACTTCTGAGGAGGACAAAAGAGACACCAAAACTGAGAAATGCATGCGATATTTGTTCCAAAAACAGACTTTTGAGACAGATGCCTTAAATAAAGTATTGATTTAATTAACACATGGGAAATGCTAAAACTATTACCAATTTTACTACAAAAGACTTACAAACCGATATGACGATGAAAGCGATTAGTGCTACATAAATAAATGTATACATTTTTATTCTTTGATTGTTGAAACATCACTTATCTCATGAATTTGTAGTTAAGTCCTAGCATCAATCTTAATTTGAATGACTTCACAACCATACAAAGCAAGAGGCAATGGCCTTATATAACATTCCAGTGAATCGGTATTAGTATTATGTATATATAGCTACCCCTACAAAAATTACTAGCCCCTAAATTGAATTCTGTCAATTAATTATCAAAACACGAAGCTTGACCAAACACCAACCATATATCTTTGGTCATATCAAAAGAGTTCATTTCTAATAGACTAGTACAAGAGAATTATTCAAAATCATAATAATGTGCACAAAAACTCACCTTCAAGGACGGTCCCGAAAACAATGTTATTGTTATCGAGTTGTGGACAAGGACCAGGTCCAGTGGTGATCAAGAACTCAACGTTTCTGTAATTTGGATCGAGCTTAATATCTTCATCATCATCATTCTCAGACAAACAAAGCGAAACAACACCAGCACGCGAGTGCGGGAGCAAGAAAGCTTTGGACTCGACAGCCTCAGTGTTGCGAGGCAAGTCATGAGGTGGGCGAACCTCAGCTTTGTCACGGCGGCCTTGGCGACCAGCGAGGAAGAACTGACCCGGAAAGATTTTGTGGACGAGGGTGTTCTTGTATGAGGAAGAGGAAGTGGAGGAACACATGGACTTGAAGTTGGAGACAGTGAGAGGGACGAGGTGGCCGTAGAGGCCGAGAATGAGGCGGCCTAAGAGGAAGGATTCGGTGCAGAGAGGAGTGGAGGGGTCGGGGGAGAGAGTTGGGTTGGTGTTGGGGAGGAAAGTGGTGGGGCAGAGGCTGAAGTCCATGAAGATACGGTCGGTGATGGTGGTGTCAAGTGGAGGAGAGGCTAAGGCTAGTGAGGGTGGTGGTGGTGGTAGAGTGGTTGTGAAGGAGAGTGAAGTGGTGGAGAGGAGGAGGGAGCGGCGGGTGATTATGGGGTTGAAGTGGAGAGGAGGAGGGTGGTGGTTGTGGTGGTGGTGGTGGTGGTGGGAAAGGAGGAGTTGGGGTTGGGGTGTTAAGGAGCGGGCCATGATGGTGGAGTGAACATGTTTTTTGTTTGTGGATGGGAATCATGATGGGAGAGAGGGAGATTGGTTTTTGCTGGAGGATTGGGGTCTACTCATTTACAATTTGGATAGAATATGAGCAGTTCTAAACTTCTAAAAATTACACTTTTTTTTTTTTTTTATTCAAGTGTAGCATTGTTTTCATTTTTGGTTTAATTTTTGTCTATAAAATCTGATTCTGTTTTCAAAATATTCTTTTTGTCCATTTCAGTAACTAATACAGTATATGGCTTTAGAGCATTCTCATCTTGTTGCAAAAAAATTTCACTATTTTAGTATAAAAACTTACTTTTTTTTTATTTTAAATACTCACTTTTCAAAACATTTCATATCAGATTATTTTACAGTTTACACTACATTTTATTAAAATATCAATTTTCCTTGATTTTTTTTAATTGTTTTTCTTTTTTCACATACAATAACCACTATCCACTCTCTTTTTTCATCATCAAGATACGTAAAAAAATAATAAACAACTAAATGCAAAATAAATAATATCAATGTAAATTTATATAGTTATTGTAGCAAACTTATAATTTACACAGTTATACACAAACTGATGTGAGTTATTCTTAGACAAAACTGTGTAAATTCTATTATACACATACTAATATGAATGCTTTAAGAGATAGAAAAATCAAAAAAGAAACAATGTCATTTTGTTTGCACTTAATAACTAGATTAATCACAAAGATTGACTGAATGCCTATTTTGAACATGAAATCAAAATTGGTGGACAAAAACAAAATCTCAAACTTAAGAGACCAAAATATATAAAATCAATCTCAAACTTTTAAAGATAAAAATATCAATTAGTCAAAACTTAAAACAATATCAAACATTCGAAAAATTTTATTTATTTAATTATTTTTAAAATAATATATAAGATGACATCTTGTGATTGATATAATATAATTTTCATAACTAAAAAAAAAAGGGTTAATTTTACTATTTTAGTTCCTTTAGTTAAAAGCATCTTGTACTTATACCAACCACACAAACCCATGCGCATGACCAACTAGCCAACATCTTCACCAAATCTCATTTGTTAGATCAACTTTGCGATCTCACATCTAAAACTAAGTTGACTTTCGTTTCGATAACCCATTTTGAAATTGAGGGGAGTTCAGTTGTGACTTGTGAGAGCACTCAATACTCATTAGGTTGCGGGCCAAGCCCATTACTTGCATACAAGAGTGTGTATTCAATCCATAAACTTGATGAAGCCGAATCAACTCAACCCAATGCTTTGTGTTGGTTGAAATTTTATTTTGAATTTCGGGACGAGGGTGGGACAGATGGGTGGCTCGGATTGGAATTTTGATTTTTGCATAGTTTCCTCTGAAGGTACTACCCATTACTGATTACTCTGTCTCAGTAGATAGGGTATCTAATATTTATCATCATATTGTTATGCATGATGAATTGGCTTCTACTTTTATGGAACACAGAATCTGGGTTTATGGGTAATGGATGCAAGCATTTTTTAATATCCGGAAATCTAGCCCTACTGACCCTATGACCCATTACACCTACGAGTTCGGGAGTTGTGTGTTCGGGTAGTGGCATGCCCAATTACTGCCCACGTGGTCTTACACCATAATGCAAAGCGGAGGTTTAAGCGGTGCCGACAGTGACTACACTTACGAACTCCTTTTTTTCTTAGCAAAAAAAAAAGTGATGTTCAAATTTTTCATAGTTCTAAATTATTCCAATTTCAATAAATACCTGCTTTTATCTGAATAAATGAGAACGAATTATCCATTTAAAAATAAATAAATAATTTGATAGCTTGTGAACTATCGAAAACTTGGAATAAAATGCAGATCAAAGTGACAAAACATTTGTATCATGTATGTCTTGAATACTCAAATGGCATTCTTTTGTGCTACCTTTTCTTTTAATTTTTTACAAGTAAAAATTCATTTAAAAAGGCACAAGGAGGAGTGCAATCCTAGTACTTGGAAATATACCCTTTCTTTTAAATAATTCAAAGCAGTAATGATTGTACATCTACTTTTCTGTTATATGGAAACTTCCAAGCCATTGTGCAACTGGGTTTTTGTCTTGATTTGGGGGGAGAGAGAGAGATGGGATACAAATTTAGGATTAAGGTCAGTAGCAGTTTTGTCTTGATTTGGCTCTGGATCTCATTGTACAAAATGGGGTTTTAACTTAATTTGCTTAGACAAAAATATTTTGGTCAACTTATTTCATTGGATTCAAGTCCTTGTTGTCCTCAATAGCATTTTTTATTGCTGCCAACTTTTTTGATTTTGTATTCTCCTAGTTTGATTTATTCCTCATTCCAAGAATATATCCCTACCTCCAGATGGACATTTGAGAACACATTGTCCTTGTTTTCGTAAGTGATAAAGTGAGCACAAGGGAACAAAAACATAGAATAATGTTAAGGCCAAGTAATTCGTTAAACAAAAGTTTTGATAATAAAATATGCTTCTCTGTTGTCTGTTTTGTAGACTTTAGTGTTTAGAGAGAGAGAGAGGATGCAACTTTGGAATTGTGGTGGAGTGCCAGCAGTGGTGCTTTGTCTTGGTTTGGTCTTGAACTCTTGTTTAAACTGATGCTTTAAATGTGGGAACAGATTATGCTTGTTTCCACAATTAGAGCACTGGAGAACTAAAGCATAGAATAATGTTCAGGCTAAATGCATAATTTAACAAAAGTGGTGATACTAAAAGGTGAAAATATACTATTGGCCCCTAAAATTTAGGTCAGGTTCTATTTTATTCCCTGAAATTTGATAAGTTTTTTTTAGTCTTTGAAAAATTGAAAACGTACCAAGTTAGTCTTTATGTAAGCCTTGCTGTTATAATGGACTGCCACATGGCTGTTGAATTTAGGCATGTAAGCAGTGATTATATTGCCAAGTACCAAAACTATTTCATTTCTGGAGAGTCATTATATTTGGAATTTTCTGGGTAGTCTGAAAATTAATCATGGCAAATTTACTGCTTCATGTCATGTTAGAAATGGGAGAATCAGTTAGCAATACCGAGCGCATCATGCAGGTAATGATTCAGACCCACTGAGGAGTCTGAATCATTACCTGCATGATTCACATGATTACTGGTGAACAAAAAGGAGACCATTTTGCACGGTTCACTAATAACCTATGTTTCATGAAACCCAAAAATATGTCATGGACTAGGTTTCAGATCATTCACTTGAATCAGCAAAATGTTACACTGAAATCACTTGGGTAGCACCAGTAATCATGTGATTCAGACCCACTAAGGAGCCACATGATTACTGGTGCTACCCAGGTGATTTCAGTGTAACATTTTTCTGATTTAAGTGAATGATCTAAAACACCGGTCCATTACATATCTTTGAGTTTCATAAAACATAGGTTATTTAGTGAACTGTGCAGAATGGTCTCCTTTTCGTTCACCATGTTGATTGACTTTTGCTTATACAAAAATATCTTATATGCATAGGCTTCATTTGGATTAGCAGTAGAATGATATTAAGTGGTTTGTTTAGCTTATGTACAACTCTATTAATGCTTTACTTTTTTAGGTACAAATGTACTTTTGCCTAGCTTATTTTTAAGCACAATAAACCCAGTGAAAATAAGCTTTCCCAAACAAATGTGCATTTTTCTCCCAGTTTTCTGCCTGTCTTAGGACACAGTTTGAGTTGCTGGTCTTTCCATTTTGAGGGTTAGCCTTTCTGTATGATGATAAAAGGTAACATTCTTCTTCATCCTAATTCTGTAATTGTTTTGATTTGTAAATAGAACATGCCTAGATTGGTAGATGGGGGGTAATGTTGGTTATATCACTACTACTCTAGAGGTAGCCATTTGTCAACATTTGTAAATATATATACAAATCGTGATCAACTTTCTTATTTGTGTTGCTGTGTTTCTATCTCTGCATTGAGATAGAAGAAAGAAGAGAACATCTAAAGACAGAAATTCCAGCAATTTTCCTCATTTAGTGAACATTCTTTTGGAGGAAGAATGAGAAGGGGGGGGGGGGGGGGGGAATTTGTTGCCTTAGTGTGCTGCACCATTGCTTTCATTGTTCTTAATTAATATAAATGAAAATTTTTGTTCAATATGAAAATCTCTTTCATTTATCCAGTTCTTGGTTCTTCATTTTCACTTATTCTCACTAAATATATTTACATTATCAAGAACCTCAGTAGTCTTGCATTTGTCGCAAATAACATTATCATTATGACATATTGAGTTTGATTTCAATTATTTTTAGACAGCTAGCTGATGCAAAGAGATGATCATTTACCATGAGAAAAAAGGATGCGCCTGTTCTAGGATATCCCATAGGCTATAGCACACATCCACTTGAACCAGCCTATTACTCCAGCCTACACAAATCCCAGGGATGTATTCAACGAGAGGGGAAAGTGGTCACAGGTGACAATTAGTAGTGCGGTTCAGTGGAAGATCAGTGCTTTCTCTTATCTGTGTATGTACTTGTGTGTGTGTGTGCGCGCGCACGTGCCTTTTCTGGGGTGGGGTGTACAAGGCCTGGGAACAAATTCACCTTGGTGCACTGTGAAGTGCTGAATTCCTTTGACACTGAACCAGGATCTAACAACCAAAGTTTGGTACCTGGCAGTAGCCTAGCTTAGATGTATTCTATACAATGTCAAGTTTGAACCATGAAGTTTGTTACAATTTATGTGCTTAGCTATAGACACTCCAGTAAATATATTACAAGCAAAAATTGGAGGTCTGCAAACTGTTAGCAGTATCTGCTCTTTTCAAGTTCAACCCTTATCAAGCTATTAAACCAGTGCGGTATCCAGTTATCAAGTAATTATAAGTTGTTATAAGTTGGTTTATATAACTGAGAGTGGTTAAGGCAGTTAGGTGTAGTTTTCAGCTTAACAAACTTGGTTATTCTTTTAGCAGGTGCCCGAGCATTGAGTCTGTATGTATATAAATACATGATGTACTCCCTTCATAATGCAATGCAGAGATTCATATGTTCTCAATCTCCTATGACTTTACCTTTATTTCTTATTCTTCAGAATGAGTTTCTATACACAAACAAGCACCAGACATGTGAATCATATTAATGACTATGTTCCCATGTCTTCATCCTAAAATAATGTTTGTGTGTTGTATTAAGGGTCACTGCAAATAAAATGAGTGTTGTGATCAACAATACGGGGCCATGTGAAATTGAATTAGAATACAATATTGCAGAAATCTGACCACCCCCCCCCCCCCCAACAAAAATAAAAATAAAATACAGATATGATTGACAGTAGAAGAAACCCGTGTGCTCATTCTGCAATTTCTGGAAGACAGGAAAACTAAAGAATGAGGAACAATAGACTCGCTTCTCATTTCCTAACCTTTTTGTTATAACTTAGCTGCGTCAAGCTTTAAGGATCCGATAAACTCTATTTTCTGTGACAGGGTCCCATTTGCATCTTCTTTGTTCCTAACTAACAATTTGTCCACAAGAGACGATGGACCAGAGAGTTTGGAAGCTGCTATAGACAATGAATAGTTTGTCCATGAATTTTGCTTTGTTGAGGACAAGGATTAGAGCAAACACCCTTTGACTTGTGCAGTGCACAGCTGCAGTTGCGATGGTATGGCCTCCGCTCTATCTCCTTGTCCTGCATCGATAAGCTTCCATTAAAGATGCACTGGAGCATCATCTGTGCTGTTCCAGTGGCCATTATCTCCTCCCTCTTACCTTTTCTGAGTCCCTGGTAGTGTTTGTATACCAATTATGTGTTTTTGTGGGAGGGGAGGTTGTTAATGTGTGAATTTCAATGTTTTGAAACCATTGCATGCTTTCTGAAGCATTTATATAGAGCAGGGGTGAGGTTAAAGAATGGTAATTTGGATTAAATAAAGAGGGAAAAGAGTTTGTGTGGTTCTCCCCCGTAGAAGTCGAGAGAATTTTGTCTGGAGGCTTATTGGCAAAGTAATTATGCAACAAAGGCAAACGATTTTCCCTAGGAAGTTTCAGGTCTTAATTCTGGTGCCTAAATTAAGCTCAGAAGGATTCTTAAGAAGACACAAAAATAATTTGGCTTGTTCTGTCTTGCTTATTATGGAACTCATTTTAGATGTAGGGTTTTAGTATAGATTACTCTAGTGTTGTATCTTTCCAACTAACTTTTGAGAAGGGATGCAATTTTGTTGTTATGTATGATATGGGTGCTTATATCTATGCAATGAAGGATCTGTAAGAGTCCCACTGGTCACTTTTAAGACATGAAAAAAAAAAAAAAAAAAAAAAAGAAAAAAAGAAGAGTAACATATAATCTGTCTTAACTATGTTTTCGCTTGACCATGATGTTGGTGGTCATTTTATTTTATCATCATGATTGCTGTTGTTCACTTGTTCTTATTTGTGCTGAGCAGTTGGTGGTGGTCTAGGGATTTCATGTATACCCCCTTTGAATTATGAGATTTCAAACCTAGTTTTGCCAATCTAAGGAAATAAAAAAGGTTTCAAACCTAGGTGAGTAATTGGCCGTATAGTATGCATATTTGATTATGATGTAAATTGTTTATGTTACCTATGTTTTTAACTCGAAAAGGAATAGAATTTAAGTAAGAAAGTTTTGTGGGAATTTGATTCTATGTATATGTCTACTTGGTTGTGTTGACGTTAGGAGAAACAAATAGTTCATTGATGTGTACTTATCAAAAAAAAAAAAGTCTGGAACTAAAATGCATGGCATGTAAGGCTTCTTTTTGTTGCTTTCTTCTTATTTACTGGGATATAAGACAGTCAAATATTAACTCTTCTCATGTAATCTTTAGGAGAAACTTTTTATGTACACCCTGTGTATGTGATGAGGTTTCTCCTCCTTCTAGTAGAACTTCTTGTTATTAGAAAAATATGAAAAGTAAAAACTATAAATTTTAATGTTAAGAAAATGTAAAGATGAGAAATGAAACAGATTGGAACTCTTTTTTGGGTGTTACCACTCACCAGTTAGACATCCTCAAACAACTGTTGTGTCTCACTTATCAAAGTCAAATTGTATTTCAATTTATTACAAATTGATTTGAAAAATAAAAAATAAAGAAGAAGATTCAATTTAGAAGTTTGAGTCTATGTTTTGTTTGATATACAATGTTATGCAGAGGTGCTGGAAATTACATTATGTTATTATTCCTCAAGTCTAGTTAGAAATTACTGTATCTCTCTCTAAGCAATGCTGAATGAGAAATTGGCCTACTAAATATTTGGGTGTTTGTAGGCTGTGCTTTCTTGAATCACTCAAGTCACATCATCTTATTCTTGACTTATCTTGCATGATATGTCATAGAAAAGCTGTGATTAGCTGTCTTTTTGTTTTTTGTTTTAATTTCCTGCCCGGAATTGTTACAAGTGTTATCTTTTGTGCAATGATCAAATGTTTTGCTCGCTGTTAAAATATTGCATTTTTGATGTTGTTAAATGAATTTCAAACAGAAAGCAAGGAAAATGGAAAATATTTTTTTTTGGCAGCCAATGCTGTTGGGAGCATATCTTGCCATCAAACATCATTCTCTCTTGGAAAAAGAAAAAATAGGATGCAATATCTATGTTGCCCTTTTCTCTGTTTGAGGAGCAAGTTATATAAAATATAAAAATTATAAATTTAATTCATAATTTAGAATATTTGCTACATTCAAATTTTCAAATAGCATGCTAAGTTGAGAATTAATCTGCACAATCTTATATATTTTTTTAATTCTAAATGTGGGGAAAATGAGTTTAGTCGATGTTACTGGTTGCTTCATGCTAGTAATGGTTCAGACCTGATGCTATATAAATATAAACTATCTAGGTATCAGGTAGTGTAGAACCTAGCTAATTAGGGGCATGATGTTAGCATTCTGATTACTTAGCTACTCCAAATTCCAACTTTGTACTGAGTACTTCAGAATGGTTCCATTGGGATCACCTAAAGTTGGGGATCATATTGGGTTCTCAAGTGCTTCTTGCTCTCAGCTTTCTGCTAGGTATATAGATTGAAATTAATCTGCTTTATTTCGTTTCTACTTTAATTGAGATGAAGGGTTCATATTCCATCCTGATCCTGATTTCAGCATAGTATGGGGGCCAATACTGGTCACCTCATTAATGATTTTTAGGTTTGCCCTATGAAGAAATGCCCCATGTTATTGTGAGTCGGGATGGATGCAAGTGAACAAGTCTTGAGCATGAGATGTTGTACGGTTTCTCCATTGAGCAGGAAAGAAGAAATGTAACTATCTGGAAACCAATCCCTCTTTCCAGATGGAAAAATTTTAGGAATAAGAAGAGGAGACCTGGTGATTTGAGAGAGAGAGAGAGAGAGAGAGTGTGTGTGTGTTATCAGAATGCTGCAGGACTGCCATCATATCTCTGGTTCTTGTTCATCTCATTAAGATGTTATTGGCAAATGCAAATGTTGTTCATTATCTGAAAGATATTTGACAAAGCTACTTGTTATGGTTTATATTTTTTTGTTCTCTTTCCTCTCCCTTATATACATATATTTAACCCCAAATTCTATAATGTTGATATACTAGTTATATTGCCTAAATTTCTTTGTGTTTTCAACATTTTTCCTAAACACAAGATTGTTGAATGACAAAAAATATACTAGTATGTATATTAACAAAAAGAATTTTAATTCTGGCTCTTAAATTTATATACTTGGCCCCCCTCCTCAAAAAAATTTACAAATTGACCCAAGAAATCCAACAAATAGATAACAAGAAAAATCTATGATAATAAAAATGCTCATACCCAGATAATAAGAAAAATCTTTGGACAAATCATAAATTCGGTCTAAGCAAAAACAATAACAACAAATCAATTACAAATCCTAGCAAAACAAATCACAAAAACCCAATAACCTTTACCCAATTTCTCCCCCTCACTTGAGAGCTCCATGCCCCTCTCAAATGACTCCACCCTCATAGCCATAGAGACAACTCCAATGCCACATATTGATCGCTCCATCCACACATTAGTTAAATCTTGAAAATATTAAGACGTGCCAATTGACTTACAAAACTCTTGATTATAAAATCTTATTATTAAATTTTTTCAAAAGGAAAAATACAAATAATAATTAATAAATTAATGATAATAATGCAACTTTGTCAACCTCTAGTATTGATATTCTAATTTTTTTAAATCTTTGAACAAAGAACTTCGGCCCCCCTAAGTTGAATCCTAGTTCCATCCATGGTCCCTGTATTCAAGTCTATTACAATAAACCCTATTATATATAGAGACTAGAAGTGGGCCTCTTGGGCCATTACATCAACATAAAACCAATACTTTAACAGTGTTAAATAATATAACAACTTAATTTGAATCTTAGAAAAATTTTAAATTAATATTGTAGCTCATATAGGTAGTGATAGGAATGCAGTGTGTATTTCATACTTTTGGGTTTTCCCATTGTCACCTATGGTTGACTCTCCAAATTTGATATATTTATCCATGTTTGCTATACGAACAAGAATACTTTTAAAGAAGAAAATTGCTGGGGAATATCAAACGTGCAGCTACATTTGTAGCTTGAGATTTCTAATGGAATTGATTAACTTTGAGCTTGAAATTTAAATTTTATTCACTCTTTTAAGCAGCTGTCAGAATTTTCTGAGATTTCTAATGGAATTAATTAACTTTGTGCTTGTAATTTCTTCTATTCACTCTAAGCAGCTGTCAGAATATAGGAATATTTGAGCCCTCTTCTTCTTAATCTTTTTTTTTTGGGGGGGGGTTATTACTGTTTCTCAAATGTAGGTAGAACTTGCTCTTAGGAGTTGAGAAATAAGAAATTCGCCAACTCATCTACCTGCTGGCTTCCAAGCCATGCTTCAGATTGCATACAAGGTGTATTTTTGTTACAGGTTAACTCATATCACATCATATGATTTTTTTTATTAAATACAGTTATCTGTTGCTTTATTGGGATGATCATTTTTTCTTTTTTTCTTTCTTGACACAGTTTGTATCTCTTAATCCTTGTTTAAATGATTAAATCACTCTCTGGAAGTAGTGAGCAAATTGAATAAATATTTTTTAAGGAGCCAATTGCATTAAAGGTCGATATTACAAGATCAATCATCATTGTCTTGCATGATAATTAGATCAAAGGGAAAAGAAAATACTGTGACAGTGGGACTGCGATATTTCTCACTGCCATTGTATAATTGAATGACATATCTAGTGTACTCAATTTAATGATGGAGAGATTGAAGTGTATGTGAATCATAAGATAAGAGCAAGGTGAACGAAGTGGAGAAGCACGTTAGGAGTATTGAGTGATCATAGAATTCTTTTTTAATTTATGAGAAAATTTTATAAGATTATTATAAGACCAGCTATGCTCTATGCTCTATGCTCTATGATGGACCTCATAACTATGCAATTTGAGAGAACTTAAATGAAAAAGAAAAAGAAATTGTGGATTTACTCTTAAGTAAAGTAGCTTAGTTCACTGGCTAGCTCAAACCTGACCCTTATTCTCACCATATATCCATTGCAGTTTGAAATCTGTGCACTAAAAGTGCTCGCTTCCCAAATAAAGGGCCCAATATGTGAAGTTTGGTACATTTCAATACCCAATCTATAGGTATTTTCATTATTCATACATGAATAAAAATGACAAAGGAGATTGCCTTGTATGTGTTTTCTGTACACAATGCAATCAAAGATGCATTTCCCGATGAGAAATAGTGGTATTGTTTGGCAGCCAAGCTAGGCATTTCCATAGGATTAAACGAAAAACAATAAGTAAAACATAGAGGTTAGAGTCTTTTTGAGGCAAGCTTGGAATCAATCAATATATATATAAAAGCAGAGACCTCATGTGAGAGTGCACGAGGTCCTGCCACGTGACACTCTAATGTTGCATTTAACATTTTTTACCTCTTTTCATTAAGTTTTTTTTACTGTTACCCAATAAATCATAGTAACTAATTTTTACTATTATATAAATTTAGCATTTTTCACATCTTTTTATTAAGTTTTTTTTTTTTACTGTTACCCAATATATCATAGTAACTTCTTTTTACTATTATATAAAATATGGGTTGTTCTTGACAATTAGACCAAAAGTTATTCACTACAAAATGGACTACCTTTTAAAAGTAGACTAAACTTTATGAAAAACTCAAGGATAGTTATTATCTTACATATCATGACGCAAGTTTGACCCTTCCCACGTGTAAATCAAAACAAAAACTCTTACCCTCTTACAAACTCTCTTCTTCCTTCCCCACATATAAATGATACTTCTAGAAAATCTCATTCTCATGAAATCATGTCTCCATTTTTCCCCAATTTCAATTCAATATACTTTTGCTATTAATAATGTTCTATGCAATTTATGCAGACAAATTCTCTGTCATCGACCAGTGCAACAAATATATATATAAATCTTGAGATCCCTGAGGTTGCTGAAATAATTGAGAAGTGCATATTTTTAAAATTTATAATAACAAAAAGTCTAATAAATAGCATATACTATCTCACTAAATGCCATTAACTTAATATTTTCTTTAAAAAAATTCAATGATAAGAATGGTAAAAAACATGATCCTATACAAGAAATACCAAAAGTACATGCAAAACAATTTTCATAGGAGGATTTATCTTTAAATAATATGAAGACAATAGTAAAGATAAAATGCATTGAATGAGATCCTACGAAACAGGTTTGTTAATCATTTAAGATTATACCAACAGGAGTCCGTTGGTGGGCATCCTTAGTAGGGTTGGCCCCCTACACAGGTTGGTAAGATCAGGTTCGGGTACGAAAGGCCCCTACCCTTTGACTGCCTCCTGGCGCCTTGCCTGGGAGTCTAATATAATCATAAACACCCCCATTTTAGTTTCTCAAAAAAAAGATTATACTCATCATTTACGTAAAAAAATAATGATACATCATATTATTTACATTAGAAAAATAATACATATTAATTTCAAAGTTCATTGCAAGATGTGAACTGCTAGGGTATTACAACAATAAGTAACATTGATACAACAATGGGTTGGTATTACATTTTGTACGTACTTTGTGAAAGGAATGTCAAACCACAAGCAGGATCATTTTGGTGTGCAAAATGTGAAACAAAAACAAATCTTTCTATCCCAAAGTTAGAGGCACTCACATTAACTATATACTCTCCAAATATTTATAATATATTTATCTCACTATAACTACTATATATATACAATTGCAAACTACTTCAGTACATGATTCAAATTGAAGTTTTTGATGCAACTAACAAAACAAATTTTGTGATATTTGATCGAAATGCCGAGAAAATCCTAAATAAATCTACAAGAGATTTTGCTAAAAAATAAACTAAGGTACAAGTTATTTAAATTATTGTAAAACTATTGATATTGGAGAAGGAATCCCACGTGATTTGAAAAAAAAAATTAGGAAAAAAATGGATTTTCCTACTTCATTTGAATGAATTCAATCTAAAGGATGGTTTTGAAAATTACATAGTTGCTAAGATTTTTTATGCACCTTCAAATGACAAAAAGGTATGGAAGAAGAAGAAAAAATACACAATCCAATATGCTATATTAATTCTTTTTGCTGCACTATTCCAAAATTAAGAAAAATAAAAACATTTACAAAAAACTGTCACAACATTGAAATTTAACATAAATGCAAATACCTACAAAAAATCTTAGCGACAAAATCCAAACTTTGTAAAATCCAATCAAGAATCTCCCAGTGCCAATTCATTAGTGATTAACATAAATGGTGCAACAAAAGAAGAAAAAAAAAGTGATGAAAACTCAAAAATTGAACAAATATGAACGGACTAGACTTCAAACGTTAAAGATGGAGAAACTGATGATGATAACAAACATTACCATACCGCAATAACAAATCATTGAAGAAACAAAAATATATATAAATATATATATATTTCGTAATGAAGCTTTTTATTACATCACATAATAAAAATCAATAATATAGAATGAATTAACATGCTTTTATCAACTTTTATTATACAATATTACTCCAAAGTTGTTTTAATTATTGCTCACTAGCCGCGAACCCGCACGTTGCGCGTGATAATTATTTTTATGGTAGTTTTATTAAAAATAATTTTACAATTTAAACTAATCTAATAATGAGTAATGTATTTCGTAATTATATTTTTATTTATTATAGGAACAATCATAAATGTAATATAGGAACAATCCAAAACACCAAAAAAATGTAAACTAAAAAAAATTAATAAAACTTAACAATGATTAATTGAACCAATATTAGGATAAAATTTTGTTTTTGATAATCTATTAAGGTTATTTTCTTTGTAGAAATTATAATTTCGGCCACCCAAAACATATTATCAAATAAAAAATTATTAGCAAAATCTAAGAATTAAATTTCTATACATGCATTGTTATAAAATAATAATAATAAAAATAAAATTGCAAAAGTTAAAATTTGTCACCTATCTGATTATTTTCGTTTGGCTAACCTTTGCTTTTCTTTAAATAAATGGCATTATAGAGTACTTCTAATACAACTATTAAGAGTACTTTGTCCACCATAAAGGATTAAAAAATAAACAAAAATTAGTAAAGTCTCATAATTTAACATCTAAATTGAGCACTATAAAAAATCATGCTATGTAACAAAATAAATACCAAATTATCCAAAGCATGCTATGTAATAGAATAATATTATATTTTTATATGTTATATTTAATTCTTACAAAACTAAATCACAATTTAAAAAACAAAATTAAATCGCATTAACCCAAAATAGAGTTTTAAAGAATATAAAAAATTATCAACCGAAAGTAGAGATGCAAGAAAAATAAAAAAATCCACCAAAAAAATTAGAGAGAGAGAGGGAGAGGGAGAGAGAGAGGGAACCTTTTTTTTTTTTTTTGTGGGAAAACTATGCACAGAATGGAAGAGATAGTGACAAATTTATAGTAAAAGGATATGAATAAGAAGAGACAAAAATAAAGGAAGATGAAGGGAAAGAGGAAGAATGATATTAATGTAGAGGGTAGTGGGGAGATGAAAAGGTAAGGGAGGGAGAAAGATTGAAGAAGTAGTGGGGAGATGAAATGGTAAGGGAGAGAGAAAGGTTGGAGAAGTGTAAATATTAAAAAAATAAATGTTAAAAACAATTATAAGAAAATTGGAAAGAAAAAAAAAAAAAAAAAAAACCCTAAAGCTTGAAAGACTTCAACATTTTGTTTTTTTTTTTTCTTCCTTTAAGCTGAAAAGGCTCATACAAAACCCTAAAGTTGAACTGAAAAGACTTTGAGTTGGGCTTGATAGTGGAACTAAATAAATAAAAGGTGAGCTGGATTAATTATACATATTTATTATAGAGTAATAGTGGAAGTAAATAAATAAGTAGTGGGCTGGATTTATTATAGGGTGATAATGGAAGTAAATAAATAAGTAGTGGGCTGCATTTATAGGGCTGAAAATTGTTAAAACCATTTTAAAATTGTAGGACAAATTATATTTTAAAAAAGAAAAGAAAAAAAAATGACGTGGCAGCTGATGTGGCGCAACGTGAGAGCAGCAGCATTAAACGCTACGTTTCAGCTTTTAGTAATATATAGATTACTTGAACAAAATAATTGTAATAGATATATGTGTGCAATTTATAATTATTACTTTTTATTATGAACTCATTACTAGCAAAGTTTTATAATAAATATGCTATTATATATGTATAATATTTTCCGAAAACAAATTTACATAAAACATTATAACATTATCCGTGTATCGCACGGGCAACTTACTTGTTATACTTAATGAGTCTCCGTGACTCCTCTCTGTCTCTAATTTACTTAGCATAAAAGCCAATGAGCTTTCGTTCAAATGGCACTCCCTTCCCTTGTAAGAGTATGGTTGAAGATGGGATCATGGGTTCACGACCCAATAGGCTTGTGTAATTACCATTAATAAATTTACTTAGAAAAAAAGAACATAAGGATTTACACACGCACATGCACATTCAAGCACCCAGCAGAGCATCTGTCTCAACATGTCTTCATCTTAGGAGGTTCCCATGCTGAAACTAAGTCCTTGTCCCATGCCTAGAAATCATACTACCAATGAAAAAGAGAGAGAAAAAAAAAGGCAAAGAAAGTTTGGCATATTGCTTCTTTTGTTTTCCATTGAAAGTCAATGGCATGGAACCCATACACTGGTTAGAAAATCAGGACGAGAAGGGTATGTTAACTCAACTTAAATTAGTATATTGTTATTGAGTCGGCATGTTCTCAAAAGAAATAGTGGTAAAACACCATAGCTACATAAACTCTGCAGAATTTACAGTAATGAAGCCAGAAGAAACTGCTCTCGAATTCTATAGGAGAATTAGAAATAGAGAAACAAAGCAATAATATAGTTTCTTAGTTCCTAACCTTTTTTCCTAACTCATTTGTATCAAGTCCCCAATAAATTCCTTTCATCCATGTGAAGAGAGTTCCATTGGCTTCTTCTCTGTTTCATACTAAGAGGAGAAGATTGTGAAGAGAATTTGAAAGCTGCTATGTACAGGTTACAATTACTGCATAACTTTTGCAGTGATTGTGAAGGTAATGAAATTTTCCTTTGTTGAGAGTAATCATTGGAGCAAACATTTTCTAACTTGTGCAGTGCACAGCTGCAGTTCCGATGGTAGGGTCTCCTCTCAATCTCCATGTCATGCACTGATATACTTCCATTAAATACACACTGCAGCATCATCCCAGCTGCTCCAATGGCCATTCTTTCCTCTCTCTCTCTTCCCTCTTTTAACTTTCCTTATTTTGTGTACGTCTTGGTGGGTTTGTATGTGTTTGAATGTAATTGTGTTGAAACTTTTGCATGCTTGCTATTAATGAAGCATTAATATAGAGGAGGAAATCAACAATTGTTTTTAGTGTGTGGTAGAAATCTAGAGAAACTTTCGTGCAAGTGCTTCCACGTAGAAGAATTCAAGAAGGGTCTGGAGGGTTTTTGGCAAAGCAGTTACCTAACTAAGACAGACGTGTTTCATTAGGGAAGTAATTCTAGCTATAGAGCCTTGGAAATTATGTTCATAGGCTGTCTTGGCTTGCCTTTTGACTGTGGTATTTTAGCATAGTTTTCTCCGAAGAAACACACTTTGACTTACTCTTCTGACCAGAGGTTTACCAAACTTATATCATATGAAGGTAGGTGACCCTTCCCAATTTCCCTGCAACTTAAGATCTTGGTCAACTGTAATATTTCTTAATACAATAAAATTCCTATTATTTCGTTTTGGTATTGCATTTTGTTTGATGATTTTGATGCTCGGTTTTAATTCAGCAAGGTCCATTCCTTCCACTCAAATGGTTAGCAGCATATGATATGACCCTGTTATGTTTGGTGTTATCCATAGATGCAAAATTTCTCTTTGCATCAAACAGTAATTAAGGAGCTGCTGGTGATGAGATTCAGTCATAAGCTACTAATCTTATACTGTTAAAGAGCATTAAGGACATTCACATGTTTCCTTTTTCCTCTTCTTTGGGGGGATCATGAGTTGGATACTGTGGAGGATTTGATTTTGATTGATATTAAACATGAAGGTGACCCTATAACAGTATAACCACTCAAGTCTCGGGATTTCATTACGATTTAATTGACCTTAAACATGAAGGTGACCTATAACGACCCTCATGTCTCAGGATTTCATTGACTTCACATCAAAGCCAATTGATTTTCTTGAAGTAAAAAAATTTGATTATCTTCAACCTGTTGTTAATTGATGTTGTAAATCAATTGAAGGCCAATAAGAAGAAATTTTATGCTATAGTATATCAAGGACACAAGTTTCAAAACCGGATTGTGTAAGTACTCGAAGTATCTTGGAAAATTTCAATTTCCAAACAAACACTCAAGGACAAGTTTCATTCAAGTGGAAGAGTCTTGATGTATTTCAAGATTTTAAATTTTTATCCTTTGTTAGTTTCGAATTCTTGTGTAATTTTTGTTATTTTAGGATTTTGGATTCTATTTCCTTGATTTTAGGAGTTTTAAGGTTTTTCTAGTCAAATTAAATTCCTATTATTGGTACTATATCAATTAGAATATGTGGAATATTTTGACTTGAAAAATCAGTTTTCTAGAGCCTTTAAATAAACTTGGAATATGTAGGAAAATACAGTTCAAAATTTATAATTTGATTAATAATATTTTTAGAAAGGTTTTCTCTTTTTATTTTCTAGTGAATTCTAGAGTCTATCTTGTTGGTTTAAAAGAGTAACCTCTACTATGCTGTTGGTTTTGTATTAGGTAATTACAAAATGGAAAAATCTTGTTACACACTCACTATTGCATACTTTGTACACACTTCTTTTGAAAATATGATTTTAGTCTACATGACAATGTGTGTACAGTTTGTTTTAGACACTCACTATACTATTGCATACTCTGTACACACTTCTTTTAAAAATATGATTTTAGTCTACATGACAGTGTGTGTACAATTTGTTAATTGAAATTATGTTTTCAAAAGTCAACTTTTTTAGAAATCGTGTTTTTTAATATGATTTCAATTCACATGACAGTGTGTGTACAGTTTGTTAATTGAAATCATGTTTTCAAAACACGATTTTAGTCAACGTGACAGTGTATTTGAAATCGTGTTTTTTAATATAATTTCAATCCACATGAAAGTGTGTGTACAGTTTGTTAATTGAAATCATGTTTTCAAAACATGATTTTAGTCAACGTGACAATAAGTGTGTAACAGTGAGTGTGTAATAATCATTACCCTTAGTCTAGGCTTCAATCAAGATGTATAAATATTGCACTCAATTTCCTTTTTATTTGACATGCCCAAACAGGTTCTTTAAATTGTTTATGGTTAAGTTGGCATCACAAGATGAGCTTGGCTACTGGAGCCAACTAGCCAAGGAGATATCGACCATTTGTAGCCTTTTGCTAGCAAATACCTTATTTTTTCTGTACTGAGTCTGATACAGAGATCCTTTGCCATTTGGTTTGGATTGTAACTACATGACAATACTACCGAATTGGAATAGGAAATATTTAGACTTTTTGCCTTTTGTCATTTTTGGCCATTCTCAAACATGGATGTGCCTTTCTACCCAGTTCTACCTTCCATCCCATGTGGTCAGCTTTGGCAACACCATAATCAAAGGAGTTCTATATTCATAATTATTATTTATAGAAAAAACTTTTAATTTATATATTCAATTAAGAGGAAGATAGATTCTCAAAAAAAAATTAAGAGGAAGATAAGCTGGATATCACACTTTTAGATGCTTTTTTTCCTTGTATCTTCCTTCCTTTGATTTTATTTTATTGATTCTTTTTCCCCTAGCATTGAACAAGGGAGCCGCCCACATGTGACACGAATTGATGCCCATCTGACCTGACCATCCCAGCAAGATGTGCAAGCCATTATTTTTAAAAAAATGCATCCCTCAAAACCTGATTCTTACAACCATGATGCATCTTTTATGAACTAAATTTAAGCATAATTCTTTTAAAAAATCATCCTAATGCATCTAAAATGAACGACCTGCTGCTGCAGTATTATGAATAGGTCACTTGACACTAGAATTAACAAAATTAAAATAGAAACTTTGATAAAATAAAACTACAAAAAAGTTAATTTAGATTCGATTTAGATTTTGATGGTGCTTAATTTGGTTGAGTAATAAAGTTTTCCAAAATTGTCATTGGAGATCAAGATTCACAATAGGGTCGAGCTTAATTCGAGTTGGGAATCCAGGTTCCAAAATTCACAAAGAATATGTAGAAGAAAATTTCAACTTGGGTTCTCAATTTTTTGTCAACTAATCTTAAAATCTGAAAATTTTAAAGCAGTACACAGATGCTATTGCGTACACGAAACGAAAGCACCATCTATTCTTCATTTTTTTCTTGACAAAAGAAGGGAATTTACATATATGTTGCAGCATATTTACACTGCAAACCATTCCATCAAACACAAAATCCATTTTTGATTAAACCATTCATAAGATTAGGATCACGAAAACTGTCAGGAATCAAAAAAGTTTACAACCATTAATTCCACCATCACATATATAAAATTGTCACAAATCTGACTTGAACACGAATTTGTTCTAAAAAAGAGACCATGTTATTAACAAATTAAATAAATAAAAATCAGATCTTGAATGTAACATACTCTTCCTCTAGATCACACAAACCCAACTGGTTCCTCCCAGTACCAACCAAAGCTGGTGAAGTTGAAGGTGAAGAATAGTTAGAAGCTGCCAAGACCAAAGACCCTTCACTCCAAGCCCTCCTTATTGGGTAGGACACGTTTTTGCACTTAGGCAATGGATGTGAACATTCTTTACCAGCCTTGTGAAGTGCACAGCCACAGTTTTTATGGTATGGTCTGCGCTCTTTCCCTGTGTCACAGCCAGAAATGCAACCCTCATAGACACATCGGAAAAGTCCATCAGCAGCACCGGTGGCCATTGTCTTCACCACCAACACCACTACTTTTCTCTATGTGCAACACACCACCACCTTCTAGAAAATTTTTAAGCTTGTAGAGCAACGGTGGGCATTTATAGAAGTAGTTATTGATGCTTATATAGTGGTAGTGACTAGTGATGGAGTTGTATTAGGCTTTTTTCTTTTTGGGGGGTTTTAGGTGGTGGGGTCAAAATGTTGTTGTTTGCAAGCTGTATTGTGCGGCATTTAAGAGCCGTAGAAGCCGTGTCCGCGTGTCTTGAGGTGTCGGTTATAGAAGTGTAGACCTAGTAAAAATACTAGTAAGATACGTGGCCTTTTGCATGTGTGTTAGGAGAGAAAATAAAGGTGTGTAGTTACCAACACGATTCTCATAGATTGTTCTAGGCAAACGTTTTGGCCATTTGGGCTGATTTTTTGGGTTTTCTTTTTTCTTTTTCTATATTTTTATTTGCTGAGATTTGTGGGGGATTGTTTAGCATAATTCTTGCATGATTTGATTTGGTAGTCGTCATAATCTTAGTATTTCTTGTAATTATCGAGTGGTGATCGGTTAGGAGTTTCTTTTTTTAACTTTTTTTTTTTTTAATGGGAAAATGATAGCATTCCACAATAGAGAAAAAGTACAAATCATATAATAAGGAGGGGGGAGGTAACAATGTGAGCAAATGTTGTAGCCTTGTGGCTTATGATCCATGCCATTGATGCCAAAAATGTGATTACTGGTTCTTCACTTGATGAGCAATTCGAGTGATAACTCCAGCAAGATCCCAGTGGTATACATAGTATTATCTACTATCGTCACGTGATGTGAGATCGATATGTTCTCATTGGAAACTTCTTTTTTTATTTAGCAAAAACTAAAAAAAGGTACAAAGAGATTGTATAATTTTTTGGGAGAAAGATGCTCATAAATGTAATATGTAAGTGAATCCCACTCTGAAAATAGAAAAAAAGAAAGGAAAAAAAATATTTATAGGTTCAGTCAAACGAGAGTTAGAGCAAACTTTCGGTCTAAAGTTGACTAAAGTGAGTTATCACGCTAGGTTAAGCGCAGCTATAGGCTATGATTACTTAAGGGAAATGTTGTTGTGCAAGGTCAAGAGAAATTTGAGGCATTTCTAGTGTGCTCAATGGTTTAGTCAAGTGAAGTGTGCAAGGTTAAGCGCAGCTATAGGCTATGATTACTCAAGTGAAATCAGAAATGTTGTTGTGCAAGGTCAAGAGAAATTTGAGGCATTTCCAATGTGCTCAATGGTTCAGTCAAGTGAAGTGTGCATCAAAATCGTTTGAGACTCTAGAATTATTCAGAATTGTGATGAAAAATGTGCCTTAAGTGACCGCTAAACTTTTTAACGTCTAGTAATAGTTTTGACAATATTTTGAAGGTTATAACTTTTGAGACAAGACTTAACTACAGTATTTAGATACTGTTTTTTAGGTTTCATTCTTAAGATTCTGTCATGTGTTTTTTTTCTCATAGGATAGAAGTGTATTTTTTTAGTTAAGTAGTCACATGGCAGAATCTTAAGAGGGGAACTTAAAGAACAACACCTAAGGTATTGTATATAAGTTTTGTCCTAAATTTTCAATGGTGACCTTTCAATAATGCATTTTCATTTGTCTTGTTGACTGTTCAAATTACTCACCTTCAATTAACTTATTGTCTTATTGAATTATTATGTGAACATTTTTAGTAGTAATATAAAGGGAAGATTACTTTCTTGTATAATATTACATTCACTGTCCATGATATATTATTTATCCTCACCACGGGTTTAAGTTATGCATAATTTAAAAAGTTTGTGGTGTATGTTTGTTTTAAAACCTTATTCCATCTCCTTTGTGTGTATGTATGTTTTTCAAAAATAGTAATAGTCAAGAATATTGTAGCTCAATTAACACATCTTAACATCTAGGTTCAAATCTCTCATTCCTCAATTATCAATTTTTTTTTATAAATATAATAGTATTTTCATTAATTAAAAAATATTGCTAGAGAAGTATGGTGTATTAATTTAGGTTGACAAATGCTAGGATTTCTTCTTCTTTTTTTCTTTCTAACCATTCGGCAATAATGATAGGTTATATGTCAGGTCAGGTAGTCTTTCTCTCCAGTTGTCACAAAAAAATAGAAAAAAAAAAAAAAAAAAAAAAAAGAAAAGAAAAGAAAGAAAGAAAGAAGAAGTAGGTAGTCTTTCTCTCCTGAAAGCAAAACATTAGGGTTGATTTTGGTTATATTTATTATACTACACTGTCTACCCTACATTTTTAGCCACCTGCATTACTAATAAGTTAAGGGAGCAGTTTAGGTTCAGTGTCCAGTGGCCTTGGACCTATTGAGATGGTGACACGTGTCCATTTTTGAATACGTGTCACAATCTGACCGGGTCCAGTGCATTGGAAGCACTGGACCTAATCCAGACACATAAGTTAATACCCTACCAAGCCTGCCCAACCATACAGAACCGTATCCACATGAGAACATGATCATCTCTATTGTATTTGAAAAATTGAAATAGAAAAAAAAAAAATTCATAGTTAAGATTTTTTTTTGAATAAAATAATATATAAAGTATTGTGGCGTGACATTGATTACACCTTTAAATTCGAACTCATATTTAATTATTTATTAAGACTATGAAATTGAATGGAAAGGGGTTTGACTTACTTACAGAACTTTTTTAAAATGAATCTTATTTTGTTTTAATGAGAAACTGTCACATTATTCACTAACTAAATAAAATATGAGGATTAAAACTTACTACCACATATCATTATATATTTAAAATAAAAGAACATCCTCAATTAAAAAAAAGTACATAAAGTAAGCCAAAATATCATAATACTTCCTATTGTATTAGAGCTTCTGTCATCCACACAACCTATAGCTTGGCAAGTGTCAAGTGTCCACTATGGTACTGTCCTTGGGACTTTGACACATAACATAGCCTTTATTTAGGTCTTCTAAAAGGTCGCCAGCCAAACTACATAGGTGCATTCGTTTTCGTTCAATAGCAGAACCAAACTATGGATAGTCCCCTGAAAATTCAAAAAAACATAGTCCATAATTATTTTACAAATTTTTTTATATAATTATCGATATATTCTGTTATAATAAAGCAAAAAGATTTGACACAAAACAATTTTTTAACTAGCATAGTAAGGTGCTCGCTAAATATGAGTTATTGACTTATTATGGATTCCAATTAATAAAAAATTGGTATGAATTGAATCAATTTATGAAATACTGAAAATATTATTGAAGTGATAAGTTTTTTTTTTTTTTTTTTTTTTTTGAGAAAATATTGAAGTGATAAGCGAAATTTTTGAGAAGATAGTAAAGTGACAAGTGAATACATTTGAGAAGGTGTTATGTCGCTATACTCTATATATATATCCTGTTTAATAGGCTATATTATTAGACACAAACCGATTCCTATATAAATACAGGGGGGCTTTTCAAAGCTGTAGGTATTTCTGGTCCCCCTAGCTCCGCCAGCACAACTGTGATTGTGAGAGACTAGGACATTTGGACGTGAGGCTCAAAATATAACATATTTCTAGGAAGATATTTTTAAGTAGTTATGGTATGCCTTTTTTGTTTCCTTCTGTTGAATAAAATTTTCAGTTCAAAAAAAAAAAATAGTTATGGTATGCTTAGAGAGATTTTTAAGGAGTTACAATTGCTATGTAATGCTTAGAGAGATTTTTAAGGAGTTACAATTGCTATGTAACATTTAAATTTAGAGAAGTGAGATGTTTATAACATTTTTACAATATTTTTACAATAAATTTTAAGTGGCATATTATTACTAGTTATTATTGTTAGGGCAAAAAAAAAAAAAAAATTTAGTGTTAGGTTCAAATTTGAACCAATAACAACTAACCATCTATGATTTGTTGTGAAAATGTTGTAGACGTAGCACCTCTCTTAAATTTAACCCATGATGGATTGGAGAATAGAAACTCTACTAAATGAGAAATGATATATCCACAATATTTTCAAATACTTTCATAACAAATTTTAAGTAGTAGGTTGTTGTTGGTTATTATTGATTGGCAAAAAAGTAATTTTAATGATAAATTCAAATTAGAACCAATAACAACTCGCCACATATGAGTTGTTGTGAAAATATTGTGGACATAGTACTTCTCATATTGAATACATTATGACATTTGATATTTATAATTGATAAGTGCTACAACCACAACATTTTCATAACACTTTCACAACATAAATGATAGATAGTAAGTTGTTACATGTTCTAATTTGAATCTACTACTGAAATTATTATTTTACCCACCAATAACAGCTAGTAACAACAGATAGTAAGTTGTTATATGTTCTAATTCAAATTCATTACTAAAACTATTTTTTTGCCCACCAATAATAGCTAGTAACAACCTACCACATTGAATTTGTTGTGAAAGTGTAGTAAAAATGTTGTAGACATAGCATTTTTCATTACATTTTCATAACAAATGATAGATGGTAAGTTGTAACGGGTCCTAATTTGAATCCACCACCGAAATTATTTTTTTACCCACTAATTACAGTCAGTAACAACTTATTACTTAAAATTTATTGTGAAAGTATTGTAAAAATATTATGGACATAACATTTTTCTTTATAATTAGGAGATTAAATTCAATAAAAATGTGGCGTAAAACCCAAATTTTAACCCTCAAATTCCAACATGTCATATCATCATATTACATATTAAAGAATAGATACAACCACACTTAATCAATTCTAATATTCATTTGAAAATCCAACTTAATTGTGAGTTTATTAAGATGTTATTATGTTAGTAAAAAGCTAATGTGACAATCTTTTATTGGATGATGTAAAACACAGATTTTACACTTATCCTTACAAAATTCCAGTTCAATAATTAGAGTTGGTTGGATAATATTCTGAGTGTCTAGATTGCAAGGCTCAATTGACTTGTTGAGAATGATTGATTAATATGATTGCCTCTCAAGTAGAAAGAAGAGAGAAACTTTTATAAGATTACTTCTCTTGGAGAGATATCGGTAACTTAAAACAAAGTAAAGATGTTTTGAGAGGCAAGATGGGAAGAGTGCTATTGTAGAAGAAAAGGCATACCAAAATACAGTTACCTCTGCTCTTGGTTGTCCACAATTTTCACACCAACTGCACCTAAAATGGATTTTCTACTGTGGAGAGGTAACCCTAAGCAAGTGAGCTTTACTTGGGCTAGTGTGCCAACTTTCATTACTCAAAGGTCTCGAGGATTCTTGGTAATTACTCATCCAAAAAGAAAAAAAGTTTGCATATAAGATCACGATACTTGCAGGTTACATGAATTTGGAGCTAACCAATATTAGATTCCATTAGAATATTAAGATATATAGCACAGACAATAAGTGCAGT
The DNA here is from genome assembly GCA_030021035.2 of Notholithocarpus densiflorus. NCBI lineage: Eukaryota > Viridiplantae > Streptophyta > Magnoliopsida > Fagales > Fagaceae > Notholithocarpus > Notholithocarpus densiflorus. The sequence continues at coordinate 6,158,507 of JARYZH020000003.1, forward strand.
GGCCATGTGAAATTAAATATGGTTGCAACAATCACGAGTTTTTTGAAGGTGAAGAGAGAGGAAAATCTTACAATTTCATATGCTGAAAATCTCGATCTGGTTGGTGGTGGTGATTCTGGTGGATGCAATTAATTCAAGTAAATGTTATTCTGCCTATAGTCAAGGACTCTAGATTCTAGAAAGATTCGAACAATGAATTATACTTTTAATTTTTTTTATAGAAAAAAGTACATCTTCTGGTACTAGGAGGTCTCCTAATTAAGCAATCATTCACCATGAGAGTATGCAAATGATTTCAAGCAAACAAATTTTTTTTTAAATCACTCACATACACATCAAACTCATTATCACACCCTCCACATACTTGGGATACATGAAGATACCATTAATCTAAAGATTATTGGTGTTATAGCAAATTAGCGATCACTAGAAGCATGATGGACCCACTCTTTGGACCCCCCCTATTTATATATATATATATATATATATATATATTTTTTTTTTTTTAAATACTAGAATATACCTAGGTACTAATTTTGGTAATCTTATTCTATAAAATTATACTTTGCCCCTCATAACAATATCATTGATTCTTTTTTTTTTTTTAAATATCATTAATTCTTTTAAGAGTAATACTAGTCACAAACTTTTCTATAACATTTTTACAATTATTGAGGTAGCAAATTATTATTAGTTCACATTTGAGTTCATCACTTATACTACTTTTTTATTGTCCAATAACCACACCACATCAGTAATTTGTAAAAAAATTTGTAACTCTATAATTTTTCTCTTTCTAAAAACCATAAAAAAAAAATATCTATAGATTTGAAATCTTAAACCAAATATACAAGCACAAAAAAAGTAACCCAGCAACAAAAATTACCTATAGTAAAGCTAAAAAAATTAAGCTCATTCATCTAATTTTACCTAAAACAAACAACATGGCCCTTTCAAATTTTTTTTAAAAAATAAATAATTTTGTCCTTACCCAGCAACAACCACACGCATCAAAGACACACACCAAAAAAAAAAAAAAAAAAAAAAAAAAAACCCTCAGCAGCTTAGCTGTCGCATACAATTAGTAATAGAGCCATCCCTAAATTCCAAGCTCTAGCTCCATACCTAACTAGAAGCCCTTAGACTGTGTACAATTGAATGCAATTATTAGGATTACTAGATAGATTGATCATGCTTCTCATTCCCTTAATTATTTTTTTTAATTTTTGGTTAGATGATTGGGACTAGTTAATGGAGATAATGCTTGTCATCTCTTAGTGTGAGCAACCGTTTGATTTCTTCAATACAACACCAATTCTATGTTTAGATGCAGGAAGATGGTAAAGAAGAGAGGCGAGTAGAGGGAAAGGTGATTGGAATATAATTCAGCCCTAACCATACTTTTAATATAGGATAAAATACATTGAACACTCTTATGATTTGGGCTAATACTAACCAAATTCAAGACATTTTAAAAGTAACCAACTTGGGCCCTAAATTGTTACTCATTTTTCTCCACTCCTTTATGGTGATTAGGGACCAAGTTGGTTAGTTTTAAAATGTCTTGAATTTAACTAACAGTAGTCCAAACCTTAGGGGTGTTAACTGTATTTTATCCTTTAATATATTTCGATCACATTCCTCTCTACTCTACTCTCTTCTCCTCTCCTCTCTCTACGTCTCCCTCTGTCTAAACATACTCAAACAAACTTCATTAGCTAGTCTTGCCAACACCTCTTCTTCTCCACCTCTAGTTTTCTGTTTGCCCCTATAAATCATCTCTGTTGTTCATAATGAACCAAGAATTTCCAACTCCCCTCTTGTAAAGAATGTGGGGATGGTGCCATAATGTAAACAGACTATTGAGTTGAAAATATGAAGCCACGTAAGCCGTACGGCCCAGCCCATCATGCGTTGTCCATTTGGTCCAGCCAGTACACGATATCATTCAACCATAATGATAAAACTGCAAACTGGGCTAGGTGCAGGTTAGAGGCCTCACTTTCCTAAAAATAAAAAGTAAAAGTTTAAAGGCCCCACATAAAGTGTAATCGGCCCAAGTTCAGTTCGGTCTGTAGTTAATAGTGGACAGAGTCTAGGTAATGCAAGAGCAAGACCCAAAAAACAAATATTAATAAAAAGCCCATAAAGTCCTCTCTTTTTTTTCTGGGAAAGATAAATAGAGCTAGAGTTCAATAGTTCATCCACAGGAATGAATGAGACACTAAAAATAATATCATTATCATTGAAATATCATTTAAGGCCAAATACTTTTTAATATATTCGCTTTTACAAATATAAAGTATTGAGTATGAAATATACAAATGCGAGCATTTACATTAAACTATACTAATTTTTTGCTAAATTTAATCCAAAAAAATTACTTCATATATTTTAGTTAGTCTTTTCATCACATGGATATGTATCAAAACTCTTTGTTTTTTACTCTATTACTAATTAAATGTTATTTTTAATTCTTTTTCTCTCTACTTTTCTAGCCTCTCCCTATCTTCACCATTGATCCACAATCACCCATTGCCACCAGGCCCACCACCCACACAAACCATGAAATCCCCATCATCTCCATCAGCTTAATCATCACAATTAGCTTAATCCTATTCTCATCTAAATTCTCTCTCCCAGCTTATTCTCAATTAATCAAAATGATGACGTCCTAAATCATCAACCCCATGGTATGATGGGCTTAGAGATATCATAGACTCATGGTCGTCCTTCGACTTCCCTACAATAATGCTTGAACATGGGAACATGGTGGTAGATGAATACATGTACATGGGTGGCTTGATGCATTTAGGGGCTTACGTCGAAAATTGAATTGAGGTTTTTTATATATTTAAATATGACATTTAAAAAAATATATTACTTAAATTCTATTTTCTTGTTTTATATGTAAAATTACTAATTGATATAAATCGTGTGTGAATGTATGATTGACAAAACTTTTTATAATTGTTGATGTGGCAAATTGTTTGTGGTAACTAAAAAAGTAATATTAGTGGTAAAAATTTGTCAACTCAACTGTTGTGAAATTTTGTGCAATGCTCTTTTTTTTAGAAGTGATAAATTCACAACATTTTCACAACAAATCCTAGATGTTAAATTGTTACTAGTTATAATTTGAATCCATCATTAAAATTACTTTTTAATCCACCAATAATATCTAGTAACAACTTACTGCTTAGAAATTGTTGTGAAAGTGTAATAAAAAATGTTATGGACGTATTATTTTTTTACTCTTTTTTTTGTTTTTGTTTTTTTTCACTTGAGCTTAATCAATATTATTATAATGAAAGAAATAACCCTTTTGGTTAAAATTTAGGGGCCTTTTTCTACTTGGGGCCTTAGGCGACCGCCTCATTTGCCTATTCTATAGAGTCGGCCCTGCATATATAGTGATGGAGATAGTGGTGTAAGCAAGGTCAAAGATGATGTTGTAAGAGATGGAGGGAAGAGATTATAGTTTGGGAGGTTTAAGGGAGGAGGGAAGGGTAGTATATAACGAGAGAGAGAGAGAGAGAGAGATTGTGTGTGTGTGTGTGTGTGTGTGTGTGTGTGTGTGTGTGTGTGTGGGGGGGGGGCGGGGGGAAGGGGTGGCAAAACTGTTTTGCTAATACCAATTTTTTTGGATAGCTTCCAATGTTGACCCCTTCCCTTCTTTTGGATTGGCTAGAAAAAGTTTAATTGAACTAGTCATCTCATTAGCAATGCTTAAATAAGACTCATATTAACCATTTCATATAAATCATATATGTGTCAAAATCAAGTTGTAATTGGTATATCTTTTTGTCAAATTTTTACCACTTAATAATGTTTTATTCTATTAATAAATTAAAATTTTCATCATTAAATTGCAAGTTCTCTTTATTCCTAATAAGCACATCAAAATTTCATATTATATCCAATCCACTAGCTTTGTTTTGTTTATAATTCTAAAGTAAGAACCTTTTGAAATTTAAAGATTTTTAAGATAATAACTGTGAGGGGGCAAAAAGTGAAACAAAAGATTGATGATGGTATCGTGATCTAGTTACTATTCGCTTACACAATGAATTTATAGAGATGGCATGCAAGTTCAACCTTTAAGTACCCGTTGCAAAGTTAAAGATGTGAGTCCGATCAATATTACGTGTGTAACATTTAATGTTCAATTGAGTAGAGCCTAGAAACAGCTAAGTGTTCGTCCTTGGGTTTAATCTGAGGATGGAATTACAATTATATGATTTTTCTCTCTCCTTTTTCTTCTCTCCGAATTAGATCCTCCCCCTAGTCCAGGTATTTCTTGACTTTATATAACTTAGCAAAAATGCATCTGGACCTTACATTTGGAGGGTCATGGTTAGACTTTCTTAATACTTGTCCCATCAAGGCCTTACTATAAGGTTTTTACACCAGAATATGAGCTGGGAGAACACTGTTTATGGTCATTTCCCCATTAATGCGGCCAGCTAAGTGGTTGCAGTGCATTTAATGCAGAGGGGATAGCTGCCTTGTCCTTCCTTTTTCTTCTCTTCCTTGTTTAATACCAAGTTACCTTTGTCCCCCTTGGAATTACACCATGCTCCCTTCATTCCTAATTCTCGGCCTTCCGAGGTTAAGTAGGAGCCTTTAGCATCCTCGTCAACTGCAATATCCTGAACTCCTTATTAGTTAAATAGGTCCTCTCTGAGGATACCTCGTGAAGTTCCCTTCCTCGGAAATGCCCTTATCTACTTTATTAACTGCTTTGGATCCTCGTCCTCTTACAATAACTTTTTTTTAAAAAATTTTTTTATTTATACAAGATAGAAATTTTATTCTAACCTAATCTAAGTGTATATGTGTGTGAAGTTCCCTCCTGAAAACTTGAATCCCGGCCTTTATCCCCCCACACCCCACAAACACTTATACTTGTAGAATGACTATCGCCCCAAGGGTTCGCGGTGGTCCTTCGCAATAACTTGGTTATTGATTTTTGATCATCTTTAATAAATTTAGATGATAGGAGATTAATAACTATTTTATCTAAAAGAATTTAAATTTAATTTTTTTTAATGCTAGCCAAAAAAAAAAAGAAAAACAGAAGAGGATTTTTATATGATTTATTGTTGATGACCATGTACCACAAGATTGTAAAGAGAAGCATGGACACGATAAGTAAAGACTATAGTATAGGAAGCTTTACAGAAGCTAGCACATGGCACGATTCGCATAAGATATTCCAGTCCCACTTTTTTCGCTTAACCCTTCCGAGTTCGGACTTCGGACTTCGGACAAGGTGACACACCACCTGGTACCTGGTGGTCCTCCACGTCATCAACTTGACCCCCACACAACATCAAACGGTCCAGATCCAACCCCAATTTGCAATATTTGTGATCAAATCAAATATTCAACTTCAAGGCCTCTTGTCCTTTTGAGGGTTCCGCAATCCAAGGCTCTCCAAACTACAATCCATCACACACACAGTGCTCTCTCTTTTGTTTGTGTAGCCATGGCTGGAGGTAGAAGGCGACCTGCTAAAACCCAAAACAACAAAAGCAATAGCAATAATAGCAGCAGCAACAACAAGGGTAGAAGAAGAGGATCAGAACCTTTCTCTGTTAGAGCTGGTTTGTTCGTTGAAGGTGGCTTGTTATCTGATTGGCAAAATCAAAATCAAAATCAAAATCAAAATCGAACCCCTTCTCGAGGTCTTTCTCTTTCCTTAAATTGATCTCTAGTAAATAAAAGTTCTATCTTTGTTTGATTTATTGGCCAGCTTGATGTTTGGTTGCTGGGAAAACAGAGGAAAGTGTAGGAAAATAGGGGAGATTTTTATTTGTTTTTTTAAGATTAAAGACAAAAAAGAAGATGACTTTAAGATTAAGTTAGGTGGATGCTGAACTGGGTAATCCATAGAATTTCTTTTTGGTGTCTTAGATGATAGGAAATGCTATATAGTTACGTGTATTCCAAATTTCCGGTTCTTCCAAGTTTTTGTTTTGGAATTTTGATTGGTTTTTTGAATTGCAGGGAGGAATTCCAATCCGAATAACAAATCTGGGTCTGTGTCTGCGTCCAAATCTGGAAGCTTTGGTAAAAGCAAAGCTTCTGGTTCTAAAATTGAACCTCGGAAAATGGGTGGGAATGCTATTGGATACCGATACCCTGCGCTTGACTTTAAGGTATGTTGTATTGAATCAAATGTTACATATGAGTTTAATGTTTTAGAAATTAATTTCCGTTCCAAGTAGCTATGTTGGAGAGTGAGCAAGCAAGTAAGCCTTTCTTTTTAGAATAGAAGACTAATTTTTAAAGTGTTTGTCCAGAGCCTTAACTTTCTAATCATATTAGCAAGCGTGCCATATAACTTAAGGGAAGGGAAAATGGGGTATCTTTCCTCGCTGGATTGGTTTCCTTGGTTGATAGTGTTCCTAGAATCAAAATGATTTTGAAATTTCGTGCATTTTTTTGGGTGTTTTTTTTTTGGGGGGGGGAGGGGGGGTGGGGTTGGGACTTGGGAGTTGTTACTTTGTTTATTAAATTCAGTTTCAGTTGTTTTGGTTGTTAATGATGGAGCTCAAATTCTTTAAAAAGTTTCTGATTTTGTAATCATTTAATTTTGGGGATAGTATTTTGGTTAAATCTTACAAGGCACTAAATTTTCCATCTCTAAAAATTCTTCTTTAGCTGTAGATAATTCTTAGTTTCTGCAGAAATTGACCAAATACTTTAATCTTCTTTTAAACTAACGTGAATGTTGGTGACGTTTTATGAGCTCTCATCTGTTTGCTACATTGGAATTTCCATACCCTCCTGAATCTTTTCTTTCTAGGGAAAATGTTTTTGGGAATATTTGTCCATTTAATTGAAGCATTGGATGTTCTATTTCCTAAAATATTTAACCTGGAACAAATTTTTGTTTAACAGAAGGGCAATAATGGAGAAAACAGAATAGATGAGTCGCACCCCATTGTTTTAGTGGATTCAAAGGAGAATCAAATTGTGGCTTATGTAGACCAAATGCCATCTTCAGAGCCTCGTGATGTGGAATTTACTTATGACTACCATTCAGATTTTGTGTTAGGTGATGGCTCTCATCAAGGCTTGGGATTCCAAGCTGAAACTGAAGGAACCTCATCCTATGAGAAGGAAATTAATGCCGGTGAGAACATTAATGATGAGATAGGTCAGATGTCTGAAGAAATATTGGCCGAGGTATCACCTCCAGGAAAAAATTCGGGGTTCTTGTCAATTGGAGGCATGAAATTATACACCCAAGATATATCTGATGAGGAAAGTGATGAAGAAGACAATAGAGAGTCTCTAGATGAGGAAAGCAATGACACTTCTGAGCCTGGAGAAGCAGTTGGATCGTCTGAAAGTGATAGCTCTAAAGACTCATCTGATAGCGATTTAGATATTGATGATGAAGTTGCAGAAGATTACTTAGAAGGAATTGGTGGAAGTGACAATGTTTTAAATTCCAAATGGTTGATGGAACAAGTTTTGGATGAGTCAGATGATGATAGTTCTAGCAACGGTTTTGATGAGACTGTGGAGAAGTTGGGTGGAATTGCTCTCCAGGATGCATCTAGGGAATATGGTTTGAAGAAGCCCAAATCAAGGAAGAGATACTCTAAACCTTCCAAAGAGAATTTGTCATTGGCAATAGATGACCTTATGCTCATAAAAGATCCAAGAACTGTTTCTGCAAAAAAAAAGCATGTTGCTAGGTTTCCTCGATCTTGGCCTCTAGAGGCTCAAAAGAGTAAAACTTCCAGAAACTTTCCTGGTAAATCTCAAGTCTGTTTTTATCTTGGATGATGCACATTTTTATTTTCTGCTGGGAAATAATCTTTTATTTGTTTTAAGTTCTCAATTCATAATATTTGGAGGCAGGGGTGCATGCTGCAATCATACTTTCTAAGAGATCATGATTTAATTTAAATAAAAAAGGGGGTTTGAGGGATACCCCAGTGGTTCTAGCACCTCTTGTGGTGCTTGGGCACTGGGGTATGATCCCCACCAGCCCCGCTCTCCCAATTTTCTTATATAAAAAAAATATATATATATATATATATATAATTTTCCAAAACTAACCTCTTTAATCTAAACTCAAATAAAGCTAATGGGAAAAACAGTTTTGACTTTTCAAATAAAGGGTAAGTTAGGAAAGTTATTAATATTATATCTATTGATTTGTCAAAGAGGACAACATTTTGGGATGTCCAAAAATGAAATTGAGGACCGGTATTTTTCTCCAAAAAAAAAAAAAAAATTTGAGGACCAGTAAAAAAGGGATGGAGGGAGTAGTACTTTATCAAAATGCTGCATTTAATTGGAGTATAGGGATGAGTTAATCATTGAATCTTATCATTGTTGGTGTGTTCATATTTGTGTAGCTTTATGACCAAAGGTTTGCCTATGTGTGTTGTGTGAACATGATTAAAATCCTATAACCTTGTGAAAGTCTGGAACAATCATAGGTTGATGATTTGAAATCCATGGGCAAATGACTGGGTTGGCCAATTTTATTCATATACACGAGGACCTTGTGTATGTAAGAGGGTCACTCTGTTTCAATACACCTCATATATTTCCTCTTTGTTTTAAAAATCTTGCAAATGCTGGCATATGTCTATGATGGTGCCTTGATGCTGTCATCATTTATGTGCTTGACTGGTTCTCATGAAATTATGAGGCATAAAGCTAAAACCTTAGAAAGCTGGCTTCTTGATATTTGACACACCTAATGAAACCAAAAGTAACACAAATCTATAAGGATAAGATAAATAAATAATGTTGGGGATAATGGCCAATTCAAGGAATTATAATTTTTACCCAAAATACAAATGATTTTTTGAAATGAATGGACAATAAGAGCTAGTGGATAATAATGATCCACATAAAGAGCTTCATTAGCAATGGGATTGGAGAGTTGGTACTGATTTTAGGCATTGATGCGTTTCATTTAAAAGAATCATAGAAGATAATCAATACAGTTAAAAGAATTGTATGAATGATGAAGAAACTAGGAAGCAGCATATGAACAGTATGATCATCATCTTAGGAATAAATTAAAGGAATTAATAGAATGTCAAAGTTAAGATTAGTCTTTCTGTGCTTGACTAAAGAAATATAACCTTTTGGCAAGAGAGCCCCAGAATAATTTTCTTCAAAAAACATTTCCTGGTAGGTCTAAAGAAATAGTTTTTTGATCATACACATGCAAACATTGTTATAGTTTTTCTTTTTATTTATTAATGTAGGTTTGGGCTTTCATGTTTTAGTTTCAAATAGAAATCATATTCATGTTTTTAGTATGTTTGTAACAATTAGGAATTTTATTTCATAAATTTCTAGCCATGGGTCTACTTTCTTTAAGCTTGCATTTGTTCTTCTCTGTTGGTGAAAATTTTCTTAACTATTATTCTGCTCTGTCTACTAATAAACTAAAGGGTCTGCCTTCAGTTCATATTGTAAATTCTTCTACTTACCATTCAGGTGAAAAAAAGAAACATCGTAAAGAAATGATTGCTGTGAAACGTCGGGAGAGAATGCTTCTCCGGGGTGTTGATCTGGAGCAAATTAATTTGGTAAAAGCAAAAAGGAAACTTAATGTTGTTGCCCTTCCTTTTGTTGTTTTCATTTCCATTGAAATTATGGAAAGCATACTAATGCCATTCATTTTCTAAGTAGTTTATAAGGGTGGTTGTTTACTGTTGATTACAGGCATGCTTCATGAAGTTTGGTTTGGTGTTTTATTTTTCACCTTAACATCTCGAATGCAGATTTCTTTTTTTGGCTTTCTTGCAATTATTACCAGTTATATTGAAGTGCAAGTGTCCTTATAAGCTAATTAATCAATTTGATTACTGGATATAAACCTTTTCCTTTTCCAAATTGTACCCTTCTAGTTAGATAGGGGTTTCTTAATTTGATATCAATTCTTTTCAGACAATCATACTGTTTATACACTTATGAGATTTTTCAGTATTACTAACAGCTTAATTGGTTTGAACTGTAGAAACTAGAGCGGATTGTATTGGATGGTGTGGATATGTTTTCTTTTCAACCTATGCATTCTCGTGATTGTTCCCAGGTATATACTCTCTTCACAACCCACCTCCCCCCTTCAAAAAAATAAAGAAAGAAGCGAATGTAGCATAATTTTTTTTTCTTTTTTGGATAAATATAGCGCAATCCTAGTATGGATTATGTTTAACGTGCTATTGAATTAATCCTAGGAATCTTAAGAATCTTTCATTGATTTCAAACTGTTTTTGATGTATTAGGTACAACGATTAGCTGCAATATATCGCTTGCGAAGTGGATGCCAAGGTTCTGGAAAGAAAAGGTATATAATGAAATGTGTGTGTGTGTGTGTGTGTGTTTACATATGTATGGAGATATACAGACACATACTTTCTAAATTTGTTTAACATAGAGTTGATTTCAAACTAGCTGTTATTTTGTTTTTTCAGATTTGTAACAGTGGTGCGAACACAACATACATGTATGCCATCAGCAAATGATAAAGTTCGCCTGGAAAAGGTTCAGATGTTAATTAAACTGCATACTAAGTATTATGCATTGTTTGTTCCTTTTTTTTATTGTCTATGAAGTTGTCTTATATGTTCTTCGAAGAATCTAGATTTCTACTGTCTACTTAATATATGTATCAGCAAACCTAAGATTAGTGGTTTCATTATGAATTTCAGCTGATAGGTGCTGGCGATGAGGATGCTGATTTTGCTGTGACTGATTTCTCAAATTTAAGATCTGCCAATAGGAACAGGGTTAAGAAGACTGCTAAGGGCAGTGGTGAAGCAAGTGAGAAGAAACGGAGTGGGAAAAAGAGTTCATATGGCAATAAGGTTTCATATGTGGATCAACCCATGTCATTTGTATCAAGTGGTATAATGCAATCAGATGCTGTTGAGATCACAGCAGTTGATTCGCAAGAGACAAATGAAAATCGTAAAGATAATGGTGTGGTTGGCTCGGCAAGTTTAGGTTCATTTGAGGTACACACCAAGGGATTTGGATCTAAAATGATGGCTAAAATGGGGTTTGTCGAAGGTGGAGGGTTAGGAAAGGATGGTCAAGGTATTGCAGAGCCCATTGAAGCTATCAAACGCCCTAAATCACTTGGATTGGGTATGGAGTTCTCTGAGTCAACTAGTGACCCAGCCGGGACCAAATCTGACACAGGCAGGACCAAATCCCAAAAGGCCGAAGTCTCCAAATCTGGCGGTGACCCAACAAGAAACAGGTCCCAAAAGATTGGAGCTTCTGGGTCTCAAAGGATTGGAGCTTTTGAACAGCATACAAAGGGATTCGGATCAAAGATGATGGGAAAGATGGGTTTTGTTGAAGGCATGGGCTTGGGCAGAGATTCACAAGGCATACTCAATCCTTTGGGTGCTGTCAGGCTACCAAAATCTCGAGGATTGGGTGCCAAAGGTTAGATATCATTAAAATTGATAGAAATTTAATGTCTCTTAGTTCTCTCGATTTTATTTCTAGTTCCTTGTAAATTATTAGCTAATTATGGCATATTACTTCCATTCTCATCAAATGTGCAAAGATTATTTATTAGTTTCATATTTGTTGCTTCCATGTCTGATAGCCTCCAGCTATTATCTGTTCTTTCAAAGATGATGTGTAATTATTTTATTGTCTAGAGCAAAAAATTTATTATTCACTTTGATTGGTATTGGTCCTCAGATATCTGACACGTTTTATTCAATTGATTAATTGTATTATAATAGCCATCTAGGAAATTGACATGAACTTTTGTCCAGGTTGCTCGATCATAAGCAGCCATATTGCAATTTACAAAGGAGGCAATAAAATATATATATATATATATATATATATATATGTGCAAGAGTTAGGTACAGTACTTAGATGTTCCTTAGAGCATATCTAATAGGTTCTCTAAAACTAATTTTGGAGAACAAACACACCAAAAACTCACTCCAATAGCTTCTCTAAAAACAAAACTTTTCTAAATTTTTTTTGAAGTTGCTACAATCGTTCTCTTTATCTAGAGAAGACTGTAGCAACTCCAAATGAATTTTTCTACTTAAAAAAATCATACAACTCAATAAAAAACAATTCTTTCTCTCTCCTCTCACCATAGGCTACAAACATTCACAACGGCTACAAACACAACAATCTTTTCTCTCAAACATCACTAAACTCAGGCACAATCAAAATGCAAACTCAAAAACATAATCTTAAAATTAATTAAATCATAATAATAAAAGCAAAAAAAAAAAAAAAAAAAAAAACACAAGCCATTTTACTCATTTGGACTGCGTTGAAGGAAGACGAGCAGTGGCAGAGTTGAAGGCACGGCACAGAGAGCAGAGTGAAAGGCGCGGCGGAGCGGAGTCATCTAACCCATCTGTTCTTTCTCTCTCTACCTCTTTCTCCGTTTCTTATCACAGAGAGAGCTAGAGAATGTTCTGGAATCAAGTAGAAAAAGAGAGAGCTAGAGAAAGAAAGAGAGAGGGAGGTTCTGGAATCAAGTGGAAAGTAGAGAAAAAAAATGAGAGGATAGAGATATATGGGTATACGTGGTAGAGAAAAAACAATAGAAAAAAAAAAGGAAATGTATGGATGAAAGAAAGAAAAAATAATATAAAGAATAAGAAATGACAATTTAGAAATGCTATTACGATATTTCACAATATTTTCACAATAAATTTTAAATAACATATTGTTATTAGCTAATATTGGTGAGTAAAAATATAATTTCAATGGTGGATTCAAATTAGAACTAGTAACAACTTTCCATATAAGATTTTGTTATGATTCTTGTGAAAGTATTGCAAAAAATATTGTGGATGCAACACTTTTTGTTGAAAAATATAATTGTTGAGAATGAATAGAGGAAGAAAAAATAAAGATTAAAAAAGAATAAAGAATGAATGAAGAAATAATATTTAAATGAGATGGAGAAAAGATAGATAATCTATTGGAATGTGTATTTGAAAAAGTGGATAGGTAAAAGGTAAATGTCACTGTTCATTGTTCAAATAGTACAAAAATTTAGACAAGCTGGTGGAGATGCTCTTAGATTCCCCTTTTAAGATTCTGCCATGTGGATTTTTTCTCATGGGATGAAAGTGTATTTTTTAATTAAGTAGTCACATTGCTAAATCTTAAGAGAGGAACCTAAGAAACAGCACCTAAGGTACTGTATTTAAATTTTGTCCTTAGGAATGGCAATGGGTCGGGTTCGGGCCAGGTTTTTTGATACCCGAACCCGACCCGCGGGCCTTATCCGTTACCTAAACTCGGCCCGTTTAATAAACGGGTTTTCTTTGCGGGGCCCAAACCCGCCCATCGGGGCCTACGGGCCCCGTCCAGCCACTTCTGCCGCATTCAAAAGCCCTAATCTGTGGTCCAATCCGATCCAATCTTTAAAAGAAAAAAAAAATTACAACCACAGAAACTGTTTTGATCACAAACATAAACAGAAATACATCAACAAAAAAAAAAAAAAAAAAAAAAAGGATATAGATGATTTCAAGAACGATTCTAGAGACTTCAAGTGTGGATGTGTGGACGTTTATAGAGACAGCAATTTTGGTGGCATCTACGGATTACGGTAGCGAGTTGAAGCAACGAAGAGATAGGATCGTTGAGAGGTTCTATGCTGCGACAGCGCCGTTTCAGTCTCACTGTCAGATTTGCGATGAAGATGATGGTGATAATAGTAATGCTGGTAATGAAGCGAAGATGACGACTACGATGACGACAATGAGAGATGACGACGGTAGCAAGGATTTGGATTTGTATTGTGGTTTGTTCGAAGATCAGCAAAAGTGGGTGACCAGCAGCAGTGCGTGAGAGCCTCTGAGAAAGAGAGAGAGAGAGAGAGGGGTAGTTGAGAGGTGAGGGTGAGGGTTATGGTTTGGGAAATGAAATCTGATAGGAGAAAGAGAGTATTAATATCTAGGTTTTTTTTTTGTTTTTTTTAATATTATATATATATTTATATATATATGGGTCGGGTTCGGGCCGAGTATGCATAAAACCCAGACCTGAACCCATTCCGGGTTTTTTTTTTTTTTTAATATAAAATCCATATCTGACCCTATTATTTATTGGACTGGGTAAAATCTGCCCATTAGAGTTGGACTAGGCCAGGTATTGGCAGGTCGGGCTTTTATTGCCATCCCTATTTGTCCTATATATATAAATATTTTTTTTTAATAAAATTTTTTAATGGCTATTCTAGACAGCTCACAGGAATATTCTTTCCCTCCTTTGATGGGACAAAATAATTTTTAAAGCTATGCAATTGGTTGGTATTGTAACCAATCTGTCCAATTTTGGTTAGCATCATCATAATATGGCTAGGAAATCGAGAAAATAGACCAAGCAGTTGAGATGAAACTATCTAGGTAGAATAGGATTGGATGTTTGGATTCTAATTGAAGATGAGACGACAAACCAACCACGAGTATGGAATTTTTTTAATACGAAGATATGCTATGATAACCTGTGGAAAATTGGGCCGTGAATATTTGAATTTTGGGTCTGCTTTAGAAGAGAGGATTTTACTGGCTAGGGTGCTGGGCCCATGGCTGAGGCCAGGATCAAGTCTCAACGGTTGAATGAGAAATTGTTTTGCGCACTCTTAGATACACTCTTACACAACTTGCACATTTGTTAATGTGTTATTGGATTAAGTTACTTACGAATGTGTCCATTACTGATACTTAGTGAAAAATAATAATACAATCATCGCTTAACATAAGTCTAAAATGTGTTAAAAGTGTGTCGTTGTAAACTTTTTGTTCGAGAAATCTAAAGAGAAGACAAGTCTAAAATGTTTTTAACTTTTTGTTTGAGAAATCTTAAGAGAAAAGTCTAAAATGTGTTAAAAGTGTATCCTCGTAGTAAACTCTTTTGTTTGAGAAATCTAAAGAGAAGACAAGTTCAGTGAGGGAACTATTGCAGAGTGGCAGTGGTCCGGGGCATGCATGAGTGAAGACATGTACAAAGACAAAGTGGTGCGTACATTGATGGGCGAATGTTCTTATTCCAGTGATTTTTTTTTTGAGATGAAGTGAATTGGATTATTAATAATATTATTATTATTACTCACTGCCCTTTGAGCCAGTTCTAAGCACCGACACCCCAAAAATAATAAAAAAGTACAGAATAACAAAAAATAGAGAACCCAATTGTGCCAGCTACATCAAGATCATTTCTCCAAAAAAAAAAAAAAAAAAGCTTCGTCAAGATCAAGTCCGTACGTTTAGGCAATACGAGTCTCAAGTCTCAACTACCACATCACATTATTAATTTACATGATATGTACGAAATTAAAAAGAAAAAAAAATGTATATAGGGCTTAAAGACTCTTACCAGGTCTTTTTTTTAAATAATTATTTAGTATTTAAATATATATTTTTTGGTAACTTATGAGAGTAACTTAAACCTATTTGATGTGATTGAAAATATGGAGGAGAATGTGTTAAACACTGGGTTAAATAATCAAATCAGTACTCAATCACAAAGAAACCAAGTCTTTATTGCTTTAGGTCTCCTCTCTTCATCAGGTCTCAGTTTGCAGTGAAGCACACGGCATCATATGGTCCAATGGGAAGCATCAAGATTAAATTAGTGACCTCGGGCCTGTAAAGACAGTTTACTCTTTCTAGCTTAGATTAAAACTAGTATATGATTACTTTGTTTACCTAAATTTTGATCTAAGCTACATCAAGTCTAGCTCTTTTTTTTTTTTTTTGATAGAAAAACTAAAAGCTTATAGCTATTTTAACTCCTAAGATACTGATCCACCATGCTATTGGTTAAAGAACATTGCAATGTCAAATTCATTGAGCCAAGATGCAGAAACTATAAAAAGTCAAACCATAAAAATTTAAATGGTCTCCATGTTCTCCCTCTCTCCCATTTAAATAATTAAAGGCTCTAAATTTGAGTTGCTTCTATATCAGTCTCTTAACTTTAAGAATTTGTAATTTACACCTTCAACTATTATAAACATATCAATATGCTCATTTCATCAAAATTTTTTTTGAGCACAATGAAAGATTTTGCACCCAAACTTGAAAAAATAACTTCTATGGTTGTACCTTCAAAGGGAGATCTCAATAAATTCTATCTTTTTGTTTTTATTATTTTTATCAATTTTTTTTTTTTTTTTTTTTTTTTTTTTTTGTAATTTAATGGTATTGTTCAATTCCCTAAATAAGGATACCCTGACTTCAATACACCATCCCTAATTTCTCCCTAATTTCTTGGGCATAATTTCAATAAACTCTTCTCATTGGCCTATTCATTAAACGAGAAGTCAAAGTTAGGCAAAAGTTTTGATCTTGTTGTTTGGCATATCTTTTGACAATAATAATCACACATGCATTGTTATTCCTGTCAAATGTGAAAATTCTAACTTAATTATTGGGACGAGGATTTTCAAATATTTCCTATCTTACATTCTTACCTTATTATGAATTAAATTGAAATCAACTTTTTGCTCTTTACATTTTTAAAAGCAAGTGCTATAGTGTTACTAGAATCCAACATTTATAATCTTCCTTTCAAAAAAAAAAAAAATTATAATCTTAACTTAAAATAATCAATACCTTCGAAATATTAAATAAGTCTATGGTTATGGTACAAAATGTTTCACATTTAAAAAAATAAATTTTATTGGCACGACATATTTTGATTAGTGCATGTGAAAGTGATGTTACTCTAATTAAAATTTATCATTTTAAATAGGTTATGAATAAATAACTTGTGTCCCTAGCACTACTTTTCTTATTATTTTATTAAAAAATAATAAGTGACAAAATATAAGAACATCTTTTATTACTTACAATTTTCCACAGAGATAATTTAATTAAATTATAATGCAAATTCATTTTTTTAAATGTTAAATCAATTTTAATTCTTATAAAGAATGGACAATATTCAAAAAATAAATTACCCAATTATAAGTATCAAACAAGATTTTTACTTCTACTAAATTTAGAAATAATTAATAGGCAGCCTTACTTTCTGTTTTGGAAAGAAAAACATACTTTTTTTTTAGAAATAAAGAAAAACATACTAAATACTAATAATTCAAAAAATAAAAAGATACTAATTAAATACTAAATTCTCGTTTTATATAAATTATTGGGTAAACTACATATTCGGTCCCTATCCTTTACACCATATTTTCATTTGGTCCCTAAATTGTGTCAATTTAGTTCCTAATCTTTCAGTACTGTGTTAATTTAGTCTCTATTATTTTTTAGATGAAAATTACTGACGTGGCTAACGACTAAAATAGAAAATTAGTTTCTATTGATATGACAATAAACTAATTTTTTATTTTAGTTGTTTGTCAGGTCAGTAATTTTCATCTAAAAGAGATAACGGCATGGACTAAATTGACACGACATTGAAATATTAGTGACCAAATTGACTCAATTGAAAGGTTAGAGACCAAACTAAAATATAATGTAAAGGATAGGGACCAAACACGTATTTTACCCTAATTTATTTCTTCATCCTTTTGAAAATGGGTTGTTTGAATAAGTTGTACTTACCTTCATGAGATACCTCAATATTAGGCGCATTGTTATGAGGTGTAACATAATCCTAAAGGTTTTAGGTTCAATTTATCACGCTATCGATCTTGGGAATGGAATAAAATATTTGTTTGTTTTTAAGAGCCTGTTTGGTAATGTTGTTTAAACAACACAATACGTATTTCTACAATACTTTTTCATTCACACGTATTTTCACAACAATTTAGGCTACGTTTGGTAAGATGTAAAATGTTTTCCGAGTGTAAAATATTTTCAACTGAAAATATTTTACGGAAAGGAAAATTTTTTTTTCTATTTGGTTGTGTTCTGTAAAATACACCTGAAAAAGTATTTCCAGTGTTTGGTTTTGCATGTAAAACATTTTCCAGAAAATTGTCAAAAACCTTACCTTAATACAAGCAAATCCCAACAAAAACAAATTAATTGCAACCAAGAACAAATTATTGTTACTACCTCAACCAAATCATGTAAACAAAATAAAAACACACTATATGAACCCCATAAAATCCCAGATCTTGAGGGAAAAGAAAGGATGTGGGTCTTGAGGGAAAAGAATGGAGGCAGATAGGTCGGCGGAGGTGGGTCGGTGAGGATGAGGGATGGGTCGATAGAGGTGGGTCAGCGAAGTACCCTGAGAACGAAGGATGGATCAGCGGAGGACGAGGACAAGGGATGGGTCGGTGAGGATGAGGGATGGGTCGCCGGAGTGGGATGGGTCGGCAGAGTACCCTTTCCTTGCTTAGCTTGAGGGATGGGTCTTCTTTCTCTGGGTGTGAGTTCAGCGAGAGGAGGCAGGTGGGCACGGGCTTGATCGGCAGTGGACACAGACTTGACTGGCGGTGGACACGGGCTTGATCGGCAGTGGACACGGGCTTGACTATGTTTGGGTAGCTCTCTCCCTAGTTCTTTTGGCTTGGTGTGAGTATGTGAGGAGAGTGGAAATTGTTTGAAGGTAAAATCAATGTGTAAAACAATTTTCGGCTCTAAGGACTTAATTTACGGTCAACTGAAATATATTTTCAGTTTGACCATATTTTCATGTGCACCCAAACACAATCAAGAGTGTAAAATATTTTTCAAATTTTGTTTTCACCCAAAACAAACGCAACCTAAACAACTCTATTAAAAAACTCTTCCCAAACTACCTAAAGATCTAGAAAGGGCGATTTCAAAAAGAAATGAAAAAATGGACATTAATTAGAGGCCATTGTGGGCATTTGAGAAAACTGACATAGGAGGGTCATTATGGTCAATGAATGAAAAAGCCAAAACAAAACTCCCATGCCATTTTTACTCTGCGTCACCCCCAAAACAAAACCAACCATATATATCTGATTGCGTTCCTTCCAATTTCTTCACCTCTCTCTCTCTCCCAAATCCCAAATTCCCAGTGATCCAAGATCTCGTTTTTTTTCTCACAGAGAGAGACCCATCTCTCAATTTTCGTATTCGCTGAAGGTCAGTCAGATCCGTACTTCCTCTCAAATCCTTTTCTTTTTTGCCTATTCGTTAATGTAGTTGTATTAGTTTTTGTAGTTTTCATATCCGAATCTGCAATTAAACCCAAAACCCACATCAAATTTTGCCTTTTTCACCAATTTCCCGATCTGGGTCGTCCAGATCCGACACAAACTCGTTCAAAAATGGGGCTCTTTAATTATTTTAGGATCTGGGTATTGACCATTTGCTTTGTATTTCAATCCGGGTATGGGTTTTATCTTCCGGGTAGTTACCCCCACAATCATGCCGTGGGCGACCAATTATCGGTGAAAGTGAATTCTCTCACTTCCATTGAAACCGAAATGCCCTTTAGCTATTACAGTTTGCCCTTCTGTAAGCCCCAAGGGGGTGTCAAGGACAGCGCAGAGAATCTCGGTGAGCTTCTCATGGGGGATCGGATCGAGAACTCGCCTTATCTATTTAAGATGTATACAAATGAGTCTGAGATCTTCTTGTGTAAGTCGGATCCGTTATCGGCCGACAATTTCAAGATCTTGACTAAAAGAATTGATGAGGTGTATCAGGTTAATTTGCTTCTCGATAACTTGCCTGCAATTCGGTATACCTCGAAGGAGGATTATGTTTTGCGGTGGACGGGGTATCCGGTCGGGGTTAATATTCAGGATGTGTACTATATATTTAACCATTTGAAGTTTAAAGTGCTTGTTCATAAGTATGAGGAGACAAACGTGGCGGGTGTAATGGGGACCGGTGATGCAGCTGAGGTGATCCCAAATGTTGCCAAAAGGGATTCGGGTCCGCCTGGATACATGGTTGTTGGGTTTGAGGTTGTGCCTTGTAGTGTAATGATTAATGCTGATTCAGTGAACAAGTTGAAACCGTATGACAAGTTCCCAAATAAATTGAAATGTGATCCAAACACCGTGTCAATGCCGATCAAGCAAGGGCAGCCGATTGTCTTTACCTATGAGGTTGAATTTGAGGAGAGTGACATCAAGTGGCCATCGCGATGGGATGCTTATTTGAAGATGGAGGGAGCAAAAGTCCATTGGTTCTCGATTTTGAATTCCCTAATGGTGATCACATTCCTAGCTGGTATTGTGCTAGTCATCTTCTTGAGGACTGTTAGGCGGGATCTGACCCGTTATGAGGAACTTGACAAGGAGGCACAAGCACAGATGAATGAGGAATTATCTGGGTGGAAGCTTGTTGTGGGGGATGTATTCCGTGCCCCAAACAATGCCTCCCTTTTGTGTATAATGGTTGGAGATGGGGTTCAGATTCTTGGAATGGCTGTTGTGACGATATTGTTTGCAGCTCTTGGATTCATGTCACCGGCTTCACGTGGAACACTTATTACAGGTATGCTTTTTATCTATATGATACTTGGTATTGCAGCTGGTTATGTCGCTGTTCGTCTCTGGAGGACTATTGGCTGTGGTGATTCCAAAGGATGGGCTTCGGTCTCATGGAAGGCTGCTTGTTTCTTCCCTGGTATAGCCTTTTTGATCCTCACCACTTTGAATTTCCTTTTGTGGGGAAGTCACAGCACAGGAGCCATTCCATTCTCTCTGTTTGTTATTCTGCTTCTGCTCTGGTTCTGCATCTCTGTTCCCCTGACCTTAATTGGTGGATACTTTGGGGCAAAAGCACCTCATATTGAATACCCTGTTAGAACCAACCAGATTCCTCGTGAAATCCCAGCTCAGAAATACCCATCCTGGCTGCTTGTTCTTGGTGCTGGTACCCTCCCTTTCGGTACCCTTTTCATTGAGCTATTCTTTATCATGTCTAGCATTTGGATGGGCCGTGTATACTATGTCTTTGGATTCCTCTTTATTGTTATGATCCTTCTTGTGGTTGTGTGTGCTGAAGTGTCGTTGGTTCTAACATATATGCATCTCTGTGTGGAGGACTGGAAATGGTGGTGGAAGTCATTCTTTGCTTCTGGTTCTGTCGCCATATACATCTTCTTGTACTCCATAAACTATCTTGTATTTGATCTAAAGAGTTTGAGTGGACCTGTCTCTGCCACTCTTTACTTGGGATATTCGCTCTTCATGGTTATAGCAATAATGCTGGCAACTGGCACAGTTGGGTTCCTTTCATCATTCTGGTTTGTGCATTACTTGTTCTCCTCCGTGAAGCTGGACTAAAGAACTTTTTCCCGCTCAAAAGATTGGCACTTTGAAGAGCATTGGTGGCAGCCGTTTAAGGGACAAAGAACGAAACTTGCAAAGTATATGTTTACTTTTCTACAGTTTATTTTGCTAGGGAACTTGGAAAATGTAATAACAATAATTCGTCCAGTTTTGCTTAATTCTTTAATAGATGGATATCATGGCATATGATAGTTTGCTACCAAATTTAATTTGCATTCTGGCGGATGGAGGCATGTCTAGTTGATGGTAGTTGGCATGGGATCTTTAGTTTGTAACTTTTTGACGAGTAATTCTTAGGTACTCCCGGAGCACGGAGAATGGTGCTCCCTCCTCTCACATTCATGGTGGGGTCCGTTCATTAAATTCATGGTGGGATCCACCATGAATGTGAGAGGAGGGAGCACCATTTTACCATACTCCGGGACTACCTAAGAATTTTCCCTTTTTGACTATTCAGTTCTTTTTGTTTTGAAATACTAAGGCAAAGATTATATGCTGTTTATTTCCTGACTGTCTTTGAACAATCTTGACTTGTTTTGTATTGCTTATGCCTCTGCTTCGTTGTATGAGTTTGCATATGATTTAGTAATCTTTCTATTTGTTGCATTTCAGTTAGAATTCTTACTTTCCATACTATTCAAATAATGAAATTGGTTCTTCTCAAAAAAAAAAAAAAAAAAAATGATATTAGTTTATGACAGCCTATGTCACACACTCATTGAGTTTAGCACGATCTAAAGCTGCACAATACAGCCCTCATGTTTGCCACACTCCCTGTCAGCGTGGTGCTTTAGGCTTAGATATTACCTTGATCCAATCTTTGGAACTGGGATGTACCGAGTGTTGCGTTTCAGCTTGATGGCATAATAGCATGTCTGATGTCTAAAGCATCAAATGAGTGTTGCGTTTCAGCTTGATGGCATGATAGCGGGTTTGATGTCTAAAGCATCAAATGAGTGTAATGCTGTTGAAATGACCATACCCTTTTTTCAAATCTTTGGACTCTAATTTTACCACTTAGAACCCTTCTTTACATATGAATTTGATTTAGAGTCCTAGAAATATCTGTTATATTCTTTCTTCTTGAAGCCCATATTCTTTTTGAATGTTCATATTTTACACTGTTTTGTCAATTCCTTTCAATTATATACACATTAATATATGAAGATATAAAACAATAACAAATGATAAATACATATACTCTCTCAAGTTTGGTGTAGCAATAAGTTTTCATACGTACACAAATTGATAACATTTTTAACAAGTTGCGGAGGTTTCTTGCCACTGACTGCACTTTTATATTGGTCTATAACTTATGTCACATTTATAGTGGCAATAGTAATACATCTGCGAAAGTTTAAAAACTTGTTAATGAAGAAGTGAAATCTTGTGCGTGTTTGAGACTTATTGCTGACAACTGCCAAAAATTAAATGCTACCTTGTCTACCTACTTTTCACCAAACAGATTGCCTCCCTCCTCTACTGGTAAGCCACCCCAGCAGCACACAAAGGTGTCATTTGGTTGAAAAATAATACCTAATTTCTGAACTTTATATGAAAACTGCTACACTTTAAAAAAGTGAGTTCAACTCACAGTATTTGGGTTCAATCACGATTTCCAATAGACCCATGGTATGTTAGCTTGAAGTGTTGTGTTGAGTCCATGATTTTAGATCCTGAATGGATTCAATTCACGTCACTAAAAGTGCCGCAGTTTTTTCATAAAAATTTTAGAAAGTATTTTTAATTTTTTTTAAAAATTAAAATATAATTTTAAAATTTCAACCATACCACTCATTTTAATCTTATCAATTTACCTCTGTCGCTCTTTCATATACCAAGATCTAAATCCAAGTAAACTCCCAACTGAGAATCTAAACAAGTTGTAAGAAGACTTGCCTAGAAAACATAATCCATAAACTTTCTTCCAGATATGGTGCTCCTTTCCCCTTCATCACGACTGAGCTTGTCGAGGTGATGGGATAAGTGTTTTTTTTTTAAACCTTCATCATTAATCCATATCTGTTTTCAATTGTATTATTCAATTGGATTTTAGATAGTGGACTTTATTGGTTCTATCCGGATTGTCTCTATACATAGAATTACCTTTTATTTCATTTAAGAATATATTGTGGCAAGATCTTATCGAATGAGGATTTAGTCTTTATACATTTTTTTTATAAGTATTCTTTATAAAATTTTAATTTATAAATTATTTATGCTATGATACTAGCAATATACTGTGCAAACATTAGTTAATTAATAAATAAATAAAAAGTAAACACTGATATCATTGAAATTGTTCCAAAATATGAAAATAAAAACACCTAAACTCTGCCAATCATGTGATGAAATAATGTATTCATATGGTGAGCTACAATGCTACATAACATAAGAGGGAATGGGGGCACTCAGGATTCGACCCACCCAACGTCCTTGTTATTATCCCTATTAATGTGACATAATTTAATTGGATCAATTAAATATGATACCTAGTGATCACCCTTGCCATAAGTATGGACGGAATGGCTCCAATTTATATGCTACATCATGTTAGGGGTCTAAATCCAAAATTTTAAACTTTTGGTGGCAAAATCAAAATGACTCCAAACTTTAATGATGGTGCAATTTGGAGCTTAGTGTATAATATGATAGTAAAAGGTAGACTTATTCCAAGTAGGATTCTTGCACATTATTTAGAGTGCGAGAGTGTGGATCAAGGCTTTTTACAAGGTGCCATTCTTCTATTCGTCTTCTTGATCAAGCAGGATGAAAGCTTCTAGTCTCCATCAGTTTTTGAGTTGGACTTTTTACAAGGTGCCATTCCTCTATTTATCTTCTGTTCACACTTTTTTATATTTTTGATTTTTTTAGGCCCTCCTTTTTTATTTTTATATTTTAAAATGCATCATTTATTAGCTTTGTGCTCTTTTCCTTTTGAGGCGACTCTCCTCTGCTCGTGGGGTTTTTTTATTTTTATAATTTAAATTTATTTTTAATTAATTAATTAATTTTTAAAATCTTTTTTTGTTAGAATATTGTTTAGAGATTTGAAATATTCTAAGGCTTTAATTTTCTCTAATTTTGTGAATATAACACTGAAAATAACTGTAAATTATACTAAAAAATTTGAAACTATTAAGCAAGAGTGCAAGACATGAAAGACTGGCTTAAAACAAAGCTCCAAAATGTCCTTGTCCCTTCGCCTTTAATGGTATAGTGTAGGAGTACATACACTTCTTTTTTGTTTATAATGGGAAATTAAATGACTATTCCTTGCTCTTATCATTGACATTTCTTGTTTAATAATCTCAAATCATTTGGTTATCTCGTGCAGCCTGTGCTTGTTGTTATGTATTTGGTGCAGAACATGCCAACCATTGGCTCTTGGCTCATCGACGATGTATTTTCTGTACCTTTTAAATCAGTAAATCTATACCTCCTACTACATCATGCGGACTATGTTAGATGCTGTCATTTATTTATGAATCCAATGCAGCTTGCAAAATAATGCTATGAATTGCTTTTGATTTTTATTTATTTTTTTGATGGAGTACTTGATAAAAATAACATGTAGATTGGTGGGAAGCAAGTAGGAGTTGCTGCACAGAAGGGAAACACCTAATTCATTGAGCTTATTGTTTGGGAAAAAGAAGGCCGCATAGAAAGCTTGTCTACCATCTATTAGATAGTCAACTAAATGCAAGCGCTATTGTGGTTTCCGTAATTCATGCATCAACACAAACTCTATAGAGAGGTCCTTTTATGTAAGAACACAGATGGAATTCCAGAGAGGAGGCAAATATGGTTTAGAAGATGGTTTTTGTTTTGTTGGTGGAGGCCATAATGCCATAATACTGCTCAATTCAGTCTAGGCCAACTGATAGGTGCGGTGGTTTTGTCTAAGTTGGAAGGATCTACATCATTTATAATTTCCCCATTTGTATGGTAACTTATGAAAATAATGCAGTCAAGGCAATCTCAGCATGTTTTAAGAGTTCTGAATCTGTGTTTTATTTCGGAAAGAAACATATTTAGATATCATTTGAGAACACTAATATACTATTTGGTATGTGAAAATTTTGTTATTCTTGACATGGAATGCATAGTTACTATCATCTTAATTAAGGAAGGTTCATGGCTTAAAGAATTTACAGAGAGAGAACAGAACAGAACAGAACAGAAAACTATTTGAGTGAGAGTGCATGGAGAAGTACAGCAGCAGTGATGATAGCAAGGACAGCCCATGGAGTACTGAAGTAATCTTGTTTCAAGGTTGCCTTCCACTTGTCCCAAGGGAGATTGTGGTATGCAGTCAATTCTCAAGAACAATTAGCAAGAAAGGAGAGAAACCCTTCAAACTTTTTCTATAATTATTATTTTTTTTATTGAATGTAAAATTTGAAAAGCTAATCGTTAGATTGTATTTTATTTATGTTATTAACACATATATAAAATTTTGTTCAAATCATATGTTATTTACTATTCGATCAATAAACTTATTTTTTATGCATAATTTTAGACCACAAAAACTTTAAATTTAAACATTTAATTGATGATATAGTTATTGATTTTTGATCTTCTTGAAATTTTGCAAGCATGGATGATTAGATTTTAAAAATTAACTTTCAAAATAAATATAGGAGGAGTTTGAAGAGTTTCTCTCCAAAATAATTTGGAAACCTTGTGAGTGTTTGGATTGCACTAAAATTTCAGCACGTCTACGTTTGTGCGTTTTGCTGAAAAAATGTGGGTCCCACGACATTGTTCACGGACCCACAAAAGTCATCCAAACACATATTTCAATATAAATTTGGGTCCCACAACACTATTCACAAATTTAAAAATTATTTTGCTACAGTGTTTTAAGTTTTCAATTTCATTAATAAACAGTATCCAAACAGACCCCTTGTCCGATTAGCAGAATAAAAATCTGTAGAGGTGGTAATAGTCTCCAATACAAGGTTGTTAATGAGTCACAAATTGTTGATAATTCCATATCATTGGCAGTGTCCACGTGGTGATCAAACAATTAAATAGTAAGTGTAAAAAAAAAAAAAAAAAAACGTGTGTGTGATCATATATTCGAAAATTTGGAATTTGCGCAAACCCATTTTTTAATTTTTATGCCAAATTGGTTTTTAGTTGATCCCACCTTAAGCTTGACCACTGCCTGGTGTAGCTGTGTTACATTAGGTACATAGTTTTGATTTTCCTCTGGATGACAGCTCCTGTGGTACACCGTACATGTAAAATTTGTATGCAATAAGAAAATGTTCCGCTTAAAAACGCATAATTTTCTTCAAAGATGTTCTATACCTCCAAAAATGCCTTATTTTTTTTTAAAGACATTATGGGTAGGTCTAATGAGGTAAAATCTTTCATCTTGTTGTTTATCTGGCCTTTGACAAAAAAAAAAAAAACTTCCAAAATGAAGAATGGTGCAATGGAGTTGATTTTCAAGCAACAATGAACAATGAGAAAGTCTAGATATACATAAAGAATTTGACAAAAAATTTCACACCAATTGATGTGTCAGATTGTTAGTGATAGATAAAAAAGTAATATAGTAGTAGGTTTAGATAAGAACCAGTAAAAGTTTAACAGCTCAACTATTGTGAAAAATGTTGTGAAATTTTTTGTGTAAGTAGCATTGCTGATATGTTATACCACATAACCTATCAATTATGATTTACTAAACATGCTATAAACCTCAACACCGCCTTAATAACAAGGGTTGCATTTAGGTTTAATATGTGTAAGTAATGTTATATCATTCAAAACATATTCTCTAGTATCTTGTAATAAAATGGGGTCACGAAGACAAGCCTTTTGTGTTGCCTAGCTAGTAGCATATATATGATGGCTATTCCAAACACAAAGTGTCCAAACTTGGAAGAAAGTAGCAGCAAGGAAATTTGGCGGCTGTAGAACTGACTATGATAAATGAGAAATTATTAGGTCCATAAGGAGAACTATTGACGTGGTCCTCTCTGGCCTTTCAACCAATAAAATACTGTTATTTATGCAAATGTGACATCATCTGGTAATTTTTATTTTTTATTCCTTGTGTTGATTAAGAAATTCACACATACATTTGCATAGATGACATCATTTCATTGGTCAGGGAAGACCACATTAGCAGTCCTCCTGGTATAAATAATGATTTCTCATGATAAACCTATATAATAGTCCTATATTTTCGTTTAGTGGAAAGACAAAATGTAGATGACATTCTAAGTTCTAACTCAAACAATGTAATGTTTTCTTTTTAATGAAAAAGCCAAACTATGATGGTTCTAAAAACAAAAAACAAAAAAAAGTCAAACTATGTTATATTATAGTATATAGTAGCTTCAAAAATTCCGAACACCTTCGGACTGCAATTGGCTTTATTTAAGAAATTATACACAATGTTTTTATATTTAGCTTCATCCCTTTGTCTTTGATCTCTTATTTTTATAGAAACTTTTCAATTGTTCTCCTTGTACCGTATAATAGTCCAAACTTCAAACTCTATATATAGTTGAACTTTATTTAGGCCTTTGACATATCCAACATACATTCATTCTTTCCTACAATTTGCATTTCAACCATGACTCACTTCGACTTCAACATTTGTTCTTACGTTCTTCAACCTCAGAAGATCCAGTCTCCTCTCAATCCTCTTTTCATCTTCTTTTTATTGCTGCTTCCCCATGCAAACTCAATTTCCTTCAACTTCCCTAGTTTCCAGCCAAACTTAAATAACACAATAACTTTCCAAGGTGATGCATTTTCATCCAATGGAGTTCTCCAACTCACAAAGAATCAACTAGACGGCCCCATCAAAAGTAGTGCTGGTCGTGCCTCTTATGCTGAACCAATGCACCTTTGGGATGCCAGTACAGGGAGACTTACAGACTTTCACGCCGAATTCTCCTTTATCATAAAAGCCGTTGATACATCACCTTTGCATGGTGATGGGCTCTCATTCTTCATTGCACCATTTGAGTCTAACATCCCTAACAATTCAAGTGGTGGGTATCTTGGACTGTTTAATTCTGAAGTTGCTTTAACCCCTTCGAGGAATCAAATTGTTGCAGTTGAGTTTGACAATTTTCTAAATCCTTGGGATTCAGTTTTTAATCATATTGGAATCAATGTCAATTCCATTCAATCAGTGTCAGTGGCAAAGTTAGCAAGTAGCTTTCAAATGGGGTCAATAGTACATGCTTGGATAAATTATTACTCAACAACCCAACGTCTGGATGTCTTCGCAGCTTACGTTGACATTAATGGCATTGGGATGAATTCTAGCCTTTCGATTACTATTGATTTGAGAAATGTTTTGCCAGAATGGGTCAGAGTTGGTTTTTCTGCTGCTACAGGTCAGTTGGTTGAGTTACATCAAATTCCTTCTTGGTCATTCACTACAACGCTTGAAGATTGAAGATTTGAGTAAAAACAAAGTGGGGTTTATCAATAATTTGTTTTGAGCCGAAGGAATTAATTTCCTGCCATGATCATTGCTCATTGGGTTTTTTAAATTACATAGAAACAAAAGTAATTTCAAATTGTGGGGATCCAAAAATAAAACTTTAGCTACTTCAATAAAAGAAGTCGATCAATAGATTTGTGGTTGATTTGTTGTAACTTAATCATGAGTGACAGAATTTAAGAACTAGTAAGATGTCATGGATAATGTTGTAATGTTTTATGTAAGATGGTTTTGAAGAATGTTTTACATGTTTTATAGCATAATTGTTATATAACTTTGTTAATAATGAGTTCATCAAAAGAAGAAATAATTATAAATTGCATACGCATATTAATTATAATTATTCAGTTTAAGTAATGAACAATAAAAAAAAACAACTTTGGAGGAATATTGTAGAATGAAAGTTTTTTTTTTTGATACAAGATAGAAATTATATTCTAGCTTAATATAAGTGTATATGTGTGTGGAATTTCCTCCTGGAGACTTGATATTGCAATATGTCTTTATTTTTCTCCTTAATTCTTAAACAAAATACACATATAGCTTTCCCACATCAATATCTGAAATACCCACAATCAATCATGGCTTTTAAAAAATCCACAAGTTCACAACGTTTGACCTCAACATCAAAATTGTAATTGCCGTGGTCACTTAATATAATATGCAAGCCCCCTTCCTTGGTTGTAGCGAACTCATACGGGTTAATATTACATGGGACAACAATGTTAAAACTTGGTAGGTGTCGTTGAAAGATTGACAATAAATAATATCGTTTTGGTCTATGTATATTTGACATGAGATGGCATGAAGGATTGAGGGGCTATGGATAGGTGTATATAAAGGAGTTTGGTAGGAATACTTTCAAGGAATTTTTCTGAGGTGCTACTTTCTATGTAAATATTTGGGCAAATGAATGCTTGAAATTCGTTTTTTCTCATTTAAATTTCACATGTTTCTTGTTATTTTAAATGAGAAATATAGTGGAATGTGAAAGTTAAAACTTAATAATTTTCAATTGTTTGTCCAATTTGGTTGATCAATTCCCTAAAGAACGTACACAATAGAAAACATAAAAAACTTCAGGGCTCGTTTGGTACATGTGTTTAAACACATGTTTTCAGTTTTTAAACAACATTACACGCATTTTCACACACTTTTTTACCCACAAGTATTTTCAAAAAATACAAATAGCGTTACTAGAACAACGTTACCAAATGGCCCCTCAATTTTTATTTCTCAAATTAACTTCCTCACCAGCCAAGCAAAGGATCTTTTTTTCTTTTTTTCTATAGTCAAATCATAAATTTCATCACAATTAAAGGTACACAAAAACATACTTTAACCTTACGATCAAATGATAAAACTACAAACAAATTTATGTCTGAAAAATTAAAGAATTTGAATATATGAGTAACAAAAACTTAGCTAGCAAAGAAACAGCAAAACTTCAAACAAATATATGTCTAGAAAATCAAAGAATATGAATTATACGAGCAAAAAAAGATAACCGGCCATGAATGATCTCTTGACGCTGGTTTTCATCCGCTATTCCACTAAGCTAGCCGTAGACACCCTTTTTTTCTCAATTTACTAAGGAAGTAGTTGAAGGAAAAAATTGGGGCTTCTAATCTGTAAAGAAGTTAGTGATTTATTATTATTATTTGACATCCAAAAAAATATAAAAAGCAAAAATGAACCTTTAGTATAAAAACAATAAGAATTGAGAGACAGACACCACTGCACAAATGAAACCAAAGACACACAGTTCAACAAAAATAAAATAATATTTATGTAATTCTAGAATCCATCTATGCTTCTCACGATTTGGCATACCATTAGATTAAATACATTAAAATTAAAGCAAAAATAGGCGCGACTGAAGCACTTACCACATCCAAAGAGAGAAGAAATTAATGAAGCGAGACCAAAATGGTTGACACACATATTCAGCATGGTAGGAGTGATCCACAACATTGTACGTACTTGTACTTGTGAAGAGCCACTATTAATGCTAAACATGAACAATGGATTTCAGATTAATTGATGCATTTAGTAGGAGCATTTGGAAGAGGATGATGATACCAAATATGATAAAAGCAAATCCAAACATAGGAAACAAACGTCCAAATCATGCGTGGAACATATATAAAGAAACATGAGGAGATAGGAGTAGATTCGAGAACATTAGAAAAGGTGGCAAAAAGGGAAAAAGAAAGAGTAACTTGACCTTTTGGAAATTGGAATCGCAGACACACTAAGATTAAGCGAGGCTCAGCTTGAGCGTGAAAGATAAATTTTTGTAAGCGTGGAGAGAATGACTGTGGTGGATTTGAGGGCTCTTCAGCTTCTGCACTCATTCGTTAAAGCTTGAGACAAAACCTCTTGCATTACCAAACATATGGAAAAGAGAAGAGACATAAGTACCAAAATCTATCTTCTCCTCGTTGTCTTTCTTGTTTAGTAATAAAATTTTTCCAATTCATCAAAAAATGAATAGCAAGAGCAGGAGGGTAAAAGAAGTTACTATAATCAATTGGGTAGCAGTTATAAAAACTTAATGAAAAGAGGGTAAAAATGCTAAATACAAAATTAGAGCGCCACATGGTAGGAACTCATGCACTCCCACATGAGGTCTCTGCTTTTATATATGTTGCCTTCCACTTGTCCTAGGGGACACTACAGTATGCAGTCAATTCTCCAGAACGATTAATAGGGAAAAGGTTTCTCCCCAAACTAGTTTGGAGAGAAACCCTTCAAACATCCCTTATATTTTTTTTATTGAATGAGAAATTTGAAAATCTAACCATTGAATTGTATATTCTTTATGTTTTTAACACACATATAAGATTTTGTTCAAATCAGATGTTATTTACTATTCAATCAATAAACTTATTATTTATGCATAATTTTAGAGTACAAAAACTTGAAATTTAAATATTTGATTGATGATATAGTTATTGATCTTTGATGATCTTGAAATTTTGTAAGTACAGAGGATTAGATTTTCGAAATTCACATTCAAAAAAAAAATATATATATATGGGAAGTTTGAAGGGTTTTTTCCCAAAATTGTTTGGAGAGAAACTTAATCCAATTAGGAGAATAGAAATTTGTAGAGGTGGTAATAGTCTCCAATACAAGGTTGTTAATGAGTCACAAATCTATATATATCTAAAAGTTGAAGTGTAGCATTTATTGTTGTTGTGTTTCTGTTGAGCCACATTAACAACTACATCATTCATTTATTTTCTACATTTTCTTTTTTCTTTTTAATCTTTTCTTCTCCCTATTCTCAAAAAATAAAAAATAAAAAAACTCTTTTTTTGCTTTTAGTCCACACCTACAGTTACACTTCTTCCAACCTTTCCCCTCTTCTTTGCCTCTTCATCTCCCCACTATATATATATAAATATATATATATATTTTTTCCGTTACACTTTTTTCTTCTTTTTCTCTTTTTTATATTTTGACTCTTCTTTTCCCCATTTTTCTTACACAAAACTGTTGGTTCAGAATGGAAAATGTGAGAGGCCCAAGCCATTGGCTTGGGGCCTTTAGTATAAGCTGCTAAATGTGACAACAATAATTGTTAAGCTAATGTTCTGTTATGGAGATAGGTATTGTTTCCAACAATCTATAGTTGTTATTAGCTTAGTAGGCTTTATTGAAAATTTTCAGATTCCCCCCCTCCTCACAAAAAAATTAGCTAGGGAAAGCCTTAAATACCAGCAATTTGTGTCAACTACATGATTTTTCTTTTTGCTGTTTGGACCTGTCAAAATCTAGGTTGTTTCTTGTAACAGTCATACCATAATTCTTTGCTTGTGGCCTTACTGTTGCTCACCTATTCTTTTTGTTCTATGTATGTCTTTGTGGTGGCATTGGTGCAGGAATGCATCAACATATGTAGGGCTGTCCATCCAATCCGACGACCCGACCCACTCGAAGGATCCGACCAGAACCGACTCGAAAACCGACCGACTCGATCAAGTCACCGGTCGGCGGCGGATCATTTTGTTCCAAAAATCGACTCCGGCGGGTTGGTCTCGGTCTTCCTCCCCAAAACCCGATAAAACCCAATCCGACCAATGTACTAAGAATTTCCAGCAAAAAATTTCCAGATTCTGGCAGAAATTTCCAGAATCCGGAGAGTTTTTCCAAAATTCGGCAATATTTTCCAGATTCCGGCCACAAATTTCCAGATTCCGACTTCAAATTTTCAGATTCTGGCAACAAATTTTCATATTTCGGCGACTTATCAAGTAGATCTAGTGATATTTCGTCCAAATCTAGTGAAATCTCACCGGATCTAGCGAGATCTCCGCCGGATTTGGCGTTTTTTCGTCTGAAATCAACTATTTCGCCGGATTTTTCACCCTAGATAGTTCCGACCGAACCGACCGTGTTTCCGGCGCAAAACCGACCGCATCGATCCGACTCCCTCGCCAGTCGGCGGCGGGTCAGGATTTCCTCAACTCGATTCTATCGGGTCGGTCTCGGGTTGGGCACAAACCCGACCCGGACCGACCCATGGACACCCCTAAACATATGAAAGAGCATGATATGCTCAATGCTTTTATACATCATTAATTGTTAGCATGTACGCCACATGACACTGGTTTTAGTTTAGATGCCTACTGATTACTGCATTTTATCACCTTCATCTTACCCCCAAAAAAACTATCAAACTAAATAGTCCCACAAGCCTCAATCATAGAATTCCATCAATTTCCCACGCATCAATCACATTCTCTATCCCCCTACTCTTCTCAATCACCAAACACAAGCACCCATTTAACATTATCACAAAAATCAAATATCTAACACAGAACTACAACCATTGTCACAAGCAAAACACAAACCAAACATAGCACCCAGTAAACACAATCACAAAAATCAAACAGCTATAATTATGAGTTTATGACTCCAGCTAATATAAATATTTTTTTGGAACAAATATATGTAATAGCACAGTAAAATTGAAATAGCACAGTAAACAAAAACAAATAAAAACTAAACCCAAATCAAATGAAACCCAAATCTCCAAATCGCTAAACCTAAAAAGAAAATCAAAACCCATTTCCGCCAATAAATAAAGAGAAAGAAATCGCATTAGAGAGAGAGAGAGAGAGAACAAACCTACTGGTTGAATCGGATTCCTCGCAATAGAGGAAGATGATGGACGGAGAAAACGACATAGGAAGAGAGAGACACCGGAGAGAGAGAGAAGATTAAAGGCTCCCTCAAAATCGATTTTAGTAGACTCGGATTCTCGTTTTTACCCCCAACCGATGTTATTTTTAACCCCTGTTTGAAGTCGAGTATGCTATACTCGATTTTCAATAGTTCTACATGGCTTTTTCCTCTCTTTTTTAATCCACATCAGAACTAATTTTCAATAGGAAGTCAAGTTTGTTAAAATCGACTTCCAAAAAGAGTCCAACTTACTAATTAAGTTTGAAAGCATGCCATTCGCCTAATAATTTTCCAGAATTGTACTGTTTGGCAAATTTTGCCCAAGAAATTGCCACTAGGCAGTAGCTAGGCATAAACCAACTTGAGTAAACTGCTATCCATGCATTATATTTTATTAGGACAAAACTTAGGTACAATATCTTAGGTACTGTTCCTTAGGTTCCCCACTTAAGATTAAGCCATGTGGCTACTTAACTAAAAAATACACTTTCATCCTATGAGAAAAAATTCATATGGGAACAGCACACTGTCATGACCCCAAATCCATGGAACATGAATTTAGATACATGACTAACTTGCTAATCTTACATGACTTAAATAAGCATAATTAATCCAAAATAATTCAATACTCCAAAGAAACAGTACTTTTAAAAATCTCTTACAAAAATCTAAACACCACAAATGGGAAGTTAATCTCCACCATAACAAAAACATGAATTACAAATTAAGGGTAACTAAAATCCTTTAAGGCTTCAAGTAATACTAACGTTGCCTACAACCCCCACACTCTACCTTGCACCTTACGAAGTAATCCAAAGGTTCTGTTCCCCAACTAAACTTTAATCTGAAAATTATAATTGATGGGGTGAGCCACACATCCAGTAAGCAATTATACACAATATACAACGAAATAGAGTCAAGCAAAGCACGAGTTGATTTCACAATTTTACTCAAAATATTCGATATAGTTTTCCAAACATATAAATAATCACTGAACACATATATATAATCAAATCTTAAAGTTATTCGAAAACACATACAGATAATTGATCAGAGCACATATCACATATACACATCACATATTCTCACATACAATCCTGTGAGCAGATACCAACATCTAACCCCTACTGGTGAGGGATCAACACATATTCTCACATACAATCCTGTGAGTGGATTTACACATTTATCTGATCAATTCTAAAAACATTCATTTTGAGTCATATATCACAAAACAAAATATATACAAAATAGAATAATTTTCTTAATATTAACAATTATTCCAAATAGAAAGGTATAGCGAATATCACAATATCGAATTGAACAAAAATCAAAGGATGCTTGACTCTCTTAGGGAATGAATAAGAACTGAAGAGTTTATATAAATATTTTTACAATTCTTGAGTAAGTTTGAAAACTCAATTTGCTAAAGGAAACGTCTTAAATACCATTTGAAAAATAAGAATATGACTTTGAAATCACTTGGTTTTAAACAAATTTAAAGAACAAGAACCTTTTTAGAAAACTTGCTTTGAACCTTAATTATTTTCGGAAAATAGTTTAGTTTTAGAAATCATCTTTTAAATGAGATTTGGACATTCAAAACATTATTTCAAATTCGAAGTTTCTCTTTAAAACATTGTCTAAAAGTCGAAGTTTCTCTTTCAATGATGTAAAAATAATGCTTTTGATAAACTTTAGAAAACGTAAACTTTAAAAACATAACTTTTGAAAACCTTTGACATCTAAGAACCTAAATGACAAAACTTGTGCATATTATGCATAATTACTTACAGCACTTGAATCACTCTGAAAGTCCAGCTGAAACACCCTCCAAATAGGTCTCAAAATACTCTTAGATAGGACCTAGAATCAATCATGGAAATTACTTAATATCCTCCATAAAATATAAATCTCACTAAACTATACAAACTGACTCACTAGTAAAATACTTTGCTGAACTAAATGATAGCACTAATGCAAAGCATCTCTACCCAAAAAAATGTGTTTCCTTGAATTTATCAAAACTCATAGGCAGCAGGTAATACTATAGGATTTAAATATATAACCCCAAAGAAAATTGTGGGCCAAATCTATTATGACTTTGCTTAAGGACTTAATTTCATTGACCCTAATGGATTTAAATATCAAAGCATTATTTTGAGATAAAAGTAGAATTTGGGTAAAAGAATAAGTCTGCCATTAACCTTTGAAAGGATTGAAAACGTGTTGATCTCTAATGGTTCATTGTAGTCAAAGTTTAGGCAAAGACTACCAAGGCCATTACTTTATCCATCTCTAATAATTCATTGTAGTCAAAGTCTAGGCAAAGACTACCAAGGCCATCATTTTATCCATTAGAGAAACCTGAACTTTGACAAAATGTGAGCAATCTAGTGTGAACACTATGCAACCTATTCATGGTTTAATAGCATAATCCCAACGGCAAGGAAAACGGTGGCAGCCATTGTTGACTTATTAATTAATTATATATATATGTCCTAATGAAAACGTAGAAGTCAAGCCTTTGTTCAGGGGTACATAGCGGCAATCCAACCGTAAAATATAAGTAGAATTTTTTTTTGGACCAAAATCAAACTTCTGAACAATCTAACATCACAACTGATTTCCAAGATAACCTTATAAACTTTTAATTCTTTGTTTCTAATGGTGAGAAATCATACCTTGAAAAATCTGATTGCCTCTTCAATTGTATGTGCTCTAACTCCAATGAAAACCTCTTAACCTCTCTGATAAAACCCTTTCTATGAAAACCCTGACTGTCTCTTCCTCTACCCTGTAGTTTGTATTAGAGATGTGGGCTTAGTGGGTTAGCGGGCTGCAATTACTAATAAAAAGAATACCTATGGCCCATCAATTATCTTTTAAAAGAAAATATAATAATAACCTTAAATAAAAGTATGTGGGGTATTACAACCTAAGTACTGTATCTAAGTCTTGCTCATTTTATTATATTGCACGCGATTACATGGAGTTAGCATAAGGTTAAGTGTTAATCACAAATTAAGATGACTGGATGGTCCAGATCTTAAAGCACTAAAGATTGACTTGGTGTTCTTGAGTCAATAGGTGTAGTTAGCAATGTCAACGGGTCGATTCGGGTTAGGTTTGTGCTCAACCCGTGTCAGAAACCAATCATATCGAGTAGAGGAGATGTCAATCCGCCGTCAACCAGAGAGGAGCAGCAAATCAAACCACCCACAGGTGGCGGGTAGATTGATCAACACTAGAGAGGTGGACAACAACAAAGATCTAGTGAGATAATGGCAGGGAGAGGCAAAAAATGGAGAAAATCCGTTAAGATCTCGCCAAGTTCGATGGAGATTTTTCCGGATCTGACAAAGATCTTAATAGATTTACTAGTTTTGTCATTTAAATAAAGTTTTAGAGGAGGAGACCTACCAATGACCATTGCAGGCGGTGGTCGGATCGAGTCCTGTTGTTTGGGGCTTGTCTTTGGACAACCCTAAGCGTAGTAAATTACATGCCAACGACCTTATATTATATTTGACACAATGCTCTTTTGTTGCAAGCTTGCTGCGGGTCATGTTCTTAGGAGGCAAAATATCATTGATTAAATTTCTCTCAATCACATGAAATTAGGACCACATTAATTGTTAATTTACAAATTTGATTTACCTTTTGACTCTTTAATCAATCTTTTCTTCTCTTTTTTTTTTTGTCTTTTTTTTTTTCCACCTAAGAAAATGGAGATAGAGAGGAGAACAATGTGGAAACTCTATCGCATTCAGTGTGCTAAAAGGCTCTAAATAGTAAATACTAGTTTAGCACACCAAATAGTAAAAAACTCCCTCCATCTGTTTTGTCGTTTGGGGAAAAAATTTGTATAAAGATTTTTACTTACAGTGATCACTATAGCAGTACTAAAAATTAAAACATCATTTTTTATTCAATCAATCCTCTCTCTTCTTAATAACATAATCATTTCTCTCCTCTCACTAATAAAGAAATAATATTTAAATAAAATTGTAAAATAATAGAATATGAGATGTAAGATATATTATTAAATGATGTGTTAAAATAAATAAAATAACTTTTTAGTGTGCTAAAGTAGCATTGATTGTTCAGTACACCAAACACTAATGCTTACCAATAAGGAATCAACAATAAAATGAATTCTAGATGGACCCACAAAACAAGGATTCTCAACTCTCATGTACAAGTGAATCAACTATAACTTAAATTTAATCCTACTAGTATACCTAACTAGGTGCCCATTTGGTTTGACTTTATGGGGCCAAAACGTGCGTTTTCTAGCCCAAAACTCAAAATGCGTGTTTGGTAAATTTTTTCAAAAATGCGATATACAAAAGTTCATTTTCTCAGGTCTAGTTAATCAGATTTGTGTCAAAAAATTGGTCATCTAAAACGGGTTGTAATTAGATTGGGTTACTGGTCTGGTCGGGTTACGAGTTGATTAGTATTTTTTCGTAATAATAATAATAATAATAATAAATGAAAAAAAAAAATTTCTTTTGAGAAACAACCAAAAAATTTGTTAAAAATAAAAAAATACTCAAAAATAAAAGTTAAATAATACACCGATTCTTTAATTTATAATTTACATAAGTCAAAGTTCACTAATGATATTGTTACCATTAAATTTATGCTGTTTTCAGTTAAGTGCAAAAAAGGCATAGTTTTGGTTTTTTTTTTTGTTTAATTTAATTTTATCAAAAACATTACATTTATAAAATCCATAAAATACAAAAAGATAGTGTAAATACCAAACTTTTTATTAAATTTTAAATTTTATGTTCTTATGAAAAAAAAAATAGAAATCTTAAATTTTATGTTCTTATGGGAAAAAAAAGGTTTAAGAACTAGTTGGATTGAATTACTTTCATCGTATGAGCCAAGTGGCTTAGTGCTTGTTTGGATTGAGCTTATTGTGCGTCTGCGTTTTGAGTTTCACAGTTCCCTTTTTCTTTTTTTCTTTTTTTTTTTTTTTTTTTTTTTTTTTTTTTATGTTCATCACCACACTGTCATGCACATGAATTCATTGTGCAGAGATAAAATACACTGTTTATGTACTGTTTATAGGACCCACAATCATTTTATTCAGAAAAAAATATTAAAAATGAGTCTTACGGTACTATTTACACATTTAAAAATTATTTTACTATAGTGTCTTCAATTTTCAATTTTTAATTTTCAGCAAAATAAACTGTATCACTCTTATCTTTTCTAACACTACACTCCAATCCATGTGAAAGGTCCCAGTTTTGGCCCTCAGCCCTCAGCCCTGTAACAAGCACCCCAATCTGAAGAAGTGGTGTTCGTTTATCGTTTGGTATCAGCCACTTGAAGTTTCTCACTCAATTCATCTCTTTGCACCCAAACCCATCTCTCTCTCTCTGAGTAAGCAACAATGTTACCCACCACACTCTCTTCTGTTCACTCCACCAATGTCACTCCCACTCCGTCTCTCTCTCCTCTCTCCCCTTTCTCTCCTTCTTCCTTTCTTTCTCTCCCACCATCTTCTTCTACCCAACGTCGTCGTCGTCTCAACTCTTTATGCTTCTTTGGCGACACCCATTTGAGGATAAGCCCAAAACCCAAGGTTGGTTCTTGTTTTCTTGCCCAATATTGTGTTCTTTTAAACTTTTGCTTACTGTTCTCTAATAAAAATGTGTTCTTTATTAGGGACTGAAGGTGAAGTGTTTGGTGAGTGAGCCTTTGAAGGTGATGATATCAGGTGCGCCAGCATCGGGCAAAGGGACTCAGTGTGAGTTGATAGTCCAGAAGGTAGCTAAGCTTAACCATGTGTCATTTATTATTTAATTGATTAATCATAGTGCAAAGTTGTTATTTTTAATTATTAGAGATTGCAATGTATAAGTAGCTAGTGTAAGTAATATGACCAAGTTGGTTCTTTGATGAAAGATACTCAATTGTTAGTTAAGAGGTTGTAAATTCATCGTTTATCAAAAGGTTGTAAATTCATCAAATATTCATTTATAATGTATTACAAGGTCCACCTAGTATGCTAGTAATGGAATCTGTCTATATGTATCAGTCTCATTGGTTATTTTTTGATACATCTTAAGTGGGGAAGGGGGATTTGGATCTGGGTGTTTCCATTGGAAACACCAGGAGGTGCTAGACTAGTTGACCTAAAGGTCATTGGCGTATCAGTCTCATTGTTTATATTATACTCTGATAGGTTTGGGTTTAAGGTCTCGTTATAATTGGGCACGTTGCGTTTCATTTGTTAATAAGCTTGCAGAAGCTTTTGAACTTTATTATTTGGGCTGATAGCCACAAAAGTCCTCGTACACTAGTCTGATTTTTTTGTAAGAATATCCTCACCTATCCATTACGAACTAATGAGTTGTGATCATGAATGTGGTTTTATTGTAGGTGTGTGAACTTTTTTTGTGTCAGCTATGGAAGGGTTTGGCATATATGTTGACAATTGTAGATTGTAACTGTTTGATCCCATTTTCTC
Source organism: Notholithocarpus densiflorus (assembly GCA_030021035.2). Lineage (NCBI taxonomy): Eukaryota > Viridiplantae > Streptophyta > Magnoliopsida > Fagales > Fagaceae > Notholithocarpus > Notholithocarpus densiflorus. The sequence continues at coordinate 6,198,869 of JARYZH020000003.1, forward strand.
AGTACTCTGGATGCTGATACCTATACAACAATGCAGAAATGTATAGCTGGCTGAATTTGAACTTCTTGATAAAGAAGTTGTATAGCATTGATGTTCTTGGTGAGGAATTGTCTACAGAAATAAACGGAAAATTTTTGCTGAGTGCATGCGCTGTTTCTCAAAATCATTAAACTTCCATTGACAAAAAGTAGCAACTTATTTATTGGCTAATAAAAAATATTTTAAGGGCTAGATTTAGTTTGACGCCTGGAAGGCAAAATAAGAGTGTTGATTCCTTTATTCTGCATATGGTCCTGTAAAGATAAATTAGCTAATCTTGAAAATTATAGGCATATTACGAACAAGTGCTCTTAAGATGAAAAGAGTGCATTGCCCTTTTATTCGTTACATTTATCATACTAAAAGTCTAGATGTGCTCTTTTAATGTCACGTTAGAAGTTCATCTTGGGCTTCAGTAACTGAATGTAATCAGTTTTATGTAAATACTCATCCATGCCTCGTTTGTTTTGGTCCTTCAGTTTGGATTGGTGCACATATCAACTGGGGATCTTTTAAGAGCTGAATTGTCTTCTGGGACAGAAATTGGAAATAAAGCAAAAGAATTTATGAATGCTGGCCGTCTTGTTCCAGATGAAATAGTGACAGCTGTACTGAAATTTTCTAACTCACATTTGTGTTTTTTCTTTATCATATAGTTTAAAGTACTAATGCTTTGCTTTGTAGATGGTCACAGCACGATTATCTCGTGAAGATGCAGTAGAAAGAGGGTGGCTTCTAGATGGTTATCCAAGGAGTTTTGCTCAAGCACAAAGTCTGGAAAAACTGAAAATTAGGCCAGATATTTATATCGTATTAGACGTATGTGAACCACATGTTTATGCTTTTTATTTTTATTTTTTATTTATAATATGTATATTGGTCATCATCCACTATAGCTTTCCTTCATTCCCTCTGAAATTATAAAACGTAAATCTACTTAGCTGAAAGATTATCTGGTATATGAACATCATAGACTTCTGCTTAATATGCCTTCAGAATTGAATATTCTGTTTGTTTAGCATCTTTCGCAATCTTTGATAAAATCATCTTAGTTGTTCATACATAATTATTTATTTATCAAATTGATCTTTTACATAGATGTGTTTCTTGATACTCAGGTTCCTGATGAAATTCTAATCAACAGATGCATTGGTAGAAGGCTAGACCCTGTGACAAGGAAGATTTATCACATAAAGAATTTCCCTCCAGAGACTGAGGAAATTAAAGCTAGGCTTGTTATTCGTCCTGATGATACTGAGGAAAAAGTATGGTTTGCATACTGACATTTTTATCTTTTTCACTCTCATTGTCATTCCCTTTTAGATGATTGTATATCATTTTGGGTATGATTAAGTCTCATGATTGTAATACTCTTTTGTCTATTTAACCTGATTTACTATGAGGTTCTGTGTCTAGCACCTAAATTTTCTTTTCTTTGTGTAATATTTGTTTAGGTGAAGTCACGTCTAGAGATATACAAGCAAAATTCAGAAGCAATCTCATCCACTTACTTGAAAATAATGACCAAGGTGTCTGCAAATTGATTATACTTTATCCACTTTTTTTTTGCCCCTATCTATGTGAATCTATGTTAGTGATGTCTGTTTGTTATATTTTATCTTGTAAACACAGATTGATGGAAACCGTCCAAAAGAAGAAATTTTCAAAGAAATAGAATCTTTTCTTTTGCAAGTGCAGAAAGATACAGAAAAGATGGAGAAATCAGGCAAGTATTTTCAGGATTTAAAGCATGTTAGTTAAGAGTATATGGTTAGGATTTGCAGAAACAATCAAGCTTGTTTCAAGATATTTTTTCTGGTTCTATGTGGTCACTTCTTTTAGTCTTGACTCTATTCTGGGAGACATTATCTATTTTTAAGTGGTTACATTCTTCTACTGTTTACTTAATCATGTACTTTATCAGCAGTTAAGCTTCACGACAATATTGATCTTCTTTTTTATTATTTATTTATTTTAGTTGTTTTTATATATTTCCTTTAGCTGCCAACCAAGTATTCCCATGTTGTGTTTCCACTGTTGGGTGGTCATTTCTTTTTACTGAATTATGGCTTAGGAAATTTATCCAAAAAAAAAAAAAATTATGGCTTAGGAGTGTTACCGTTTGGTTCAGACTGGAATTGGAAAATACAAGACGAACGAAAGGGAACCTTATTGCTTAAGAAATTAGCTGTCTTGTTAAGCATTTTAACAAACTTACTTTCCATTTCTGTGTGTGTGTGTGAGAGAGAGAGAGAGAGAGAGATGAACAGAGGGTTAGATTCTAATGAAAAATAAAATTTTTTGCATTCATAATTCATTGGTTACTTTGTATGCTTAATCGGCCCGTGTCCATTGACATTGTTACTTCCTTTTTATTGGTACCTTGCTTTGCTAAGTATAAAATTTTAAGAGTTTTTTAAACCTTGATGGCATGGGAGTTGAATAGTCTCTCCTACAAGTTGAAGATTTCTCTTTACGGAACCTTGCATTTAAGTAAAGCCCAATGTTCAAGACATTACTTGTTTTGTTTCTGTCTGTGCCCCACCCCCCTAAAAATTATTACAAAGAGACCTTTCAATTTTTGGTTATGTCATTCTGTCTATGGAAATAAAATGAATTTGCTATAGTTCTGTTATCTAGGCTAACACTGTGTGTGCAGGTCCAGCAAGCCTAACTAATATGCAGAAAGAATGAAAGATGCTTGCCTTATGTGAATGTCTTATTTTTAGTCATCCCTTCTTTTAGTTATCTAGTTCTGTGGCCTATGTTGGCACATGGCTTTGCTTTTGATTTCCTGTTGACATTTCTCAACTTAATCATTGTCTGGTTGGCATCTCTATGTACAGAAGAATCTTCAAAAACCAGTATGATGTTAACATTCATATCTCTAACTCAAGCCATGAATGTAGAAGACTCAATTATTTTTAAACTTGTACCAGTGACTAGCTTAAGGTTCTTTCGTTTGTAAAATTCCATCTTTTTCACTCTTTGCACCAGGGAATACACTACTTGAAAGTAAGAGCCATAAGATTCAGGCATCTACAAGCGAGGTATGATCTATACAGTGTAAACTTAATGATGATTGTTTTCTGTATTTAAAGTTTCACTTTTATGTAAAACTTCATTAAATAATCTCTGCTGTATTTCTTTTCTTATTTTACTTTAGCTTTTTACAGGATAACTGGAGAGGGATTCCTACTAGATTGAATAACATTCCTCACTCAAGGGAAATTAGGGAATATTTTTATAAAGACGTGCTAGAAGCAACACAAAGAGCCATAAATGATGGAAGAACCCGACTAAAGGTTTGGTATTGATCTTTATTTCTTTTTGGTTGGAGATTAATTTATTTTGATACACCAATGATTCAGGTTTATTTATCATCAATGATATAATTCCTTCGTTTATATTTTGTTTCTGAGTCATTTGTATGCTTGGTGGAAACTATAAAATAGATCACTATTTCAGAAAATGAACTGTATCAGTTACAACTAATATTCATATCCTCTTTTTTGGGATTATTTTTTACTCAGAGAATATATTTGTAATTACTTAAACCGGTCCAATTCATGTGATTAATTTATTTTGGACATGGTTTTGGGAAGGTTATGGATATGAAGTGCATCAAGTTCAGAGAAAATAAAAGGGTCTGTAGATCAGTCACCATTAAACCAACTATAGATGTAGCTAACTACTATTTAAAGACGTTGTGAGAGAGAAACAAGTTTTTTCCTTTCATTCCAATACAATTTGCACTTACATTAAATATTAAGTGGCTTTACTGTTTGCAAAGATATCTTCACCAATGAACTGGATTAATCTTGTTTCATTTCTCTTTTAAATTTGACAGGTGGAGAATAATATTCCAGAGCTGAACCCAGAAATGGTAAAGGGCTTTTTCCTTAATTCTCCAAGTGTCTTTTTGTTTTTAACAATATCTTATGATGCACAGGATGTTTATCGAATAGGTACTTTAATGGAACTTGTTCGAGTTCTTGCTCTTTCATTTGCCGATGATGGAAAACAAGTCAAGGTGATTTTATCTGGCTTGCCTCTAACATGGATTTTCCAATAATAATATCCTAAATTGAACTTTTCATGTATTCAGTCTTCCACACCTTTTTTCTTTTAGGTTTGTGTGCAAGGATCTATGGGGGAAGGTGCACTGGCGGGAATGCCATTGCAGCTTGCTGGTACTCGAAAGATCCTAGAGTATATGGATTGGGGTGATTATGGTGCGCTGGGGACTTTTATCAAGATTGGTTCTGTAGGTATAGAACCGAACAGAAAATCATGTTTCATTTTTGACTTAGCTTGTAATCTTATGCATCATCTTTATGGATTGCATCTATAGATATGCATATTCTAGAATCTTTATTAAGTATCCTTGAAAAAAGTGCTGATAAAGCCTGTGTGATGATGATATATATAATTGGTAGGATAGTGCTGTCAAAATGCATGTAGACTTGTTGACAGAATACATATCTCTATCTATTTGCATTGCTATTTTAGTAAGAAATCCGTCATATTTTTTACTTCAAAAAATGTGCTAAGCACAAGTTCTCCATCTTATTTCCATAACCCAACTTGAATTGCAATTATCTTCTATTTGCCTTTGTTCGTTCTAATACACTAATAAAAATCAAGCAGGCATATATGTATCATATATGCTTACCAGAAAAGCTAGTTTTTGTGCGTCGAAAGGCACTGCAATCCACCAAATTTTAAATGCATTAGTTTTGTTGCTTATCCTTTCTTAAGGGTTCATTTGCCATTGATAGCTAGATGCATGGGTGCATGGATACAGTGGCAGTGCTTGTATGAAGTGGAATACTCTACAAATCATTTCCTTTCTTTTGGATAATTAATCTCTTACAATCCTTATACAAGCAGGCATCATACAAAAGATGCTATCAATTCTGTTCCTCATTACATGTGTGACTTATAGTTTCAATTGCATTTGCAGGTGCCAAAGAGGTTGATGAGCAAGATGACATGTTTATCATAGTGGCTCCTCAGAATGCTGTTGGGAATTGTATTATTGATGTAAGGAACTCAGCAAATCTTCTGCTAAAACATTTAGGACATTGCATTGTCTAATGTCCTTTAGTTTTACTATTCTTTATTTAGTGGTCTTGAGGTTGAATGTGCAGGATCTAAAAGCAATGACTGATGCTGCTGGGAACCGGCCAGTTATTCTTATCAATCCTAGGCTCAAGGTTCAATACCTTTTGTAACTTCAGCTGATATCCCTTTCATGGAATGATTTTGTAATTTATTATATGTGATCACTCTGTCCTACATTCAATTACACACACACACACACACAGAGTAAATTGGAGAATATATAGATGAAATTGTGAACTTGGTTTCTTGGCCTGAACACCATGACTAGCAGGCTCTATCTATTTTCTTTTGTTAGATTTAAAACTCCATAACACTTGTCACCATACTTAACCAAGCATTACATAGAAAGCACTCTTGGTGATATTAAGCCATATGCATGAGCAAGATCCTTTTTAAGGGGACCACACCTTGAAGTGCTACTTGGACTCTTTTTTCCACATTTTTTCTGGATTTGTTTCAACAATACACTCAGAGAGACATTTCTAATTTCCTGAAATTCTATAGAGGAAATCAGATCGAACTGTCAGGTCTGTTAGATTGCTTGTATTTAGATCAGGCGTTCAGGCTACATGTGTAAAATCTTCACCAATGTACAGTCTTTTCCGGCATACTGTTATGCTTTTGCTGCTATCCTCCAACCACCATTTTAGAAGAATTTTTTTGCAGATACTTATTTATCTGTGTGACTGATATATATGGATTTCCTCAAATTCAGGATTTACCTGGTTCCAGTGGTATCATGCAAGTAAGTTTTGATCCTGCAATTTGTCATATTTACCTAAATATAAACCCATCAATTTATACCTTTTCGGTTTCTCTTATAGACAATGGGTCGTGACAAGCGATTAGAATATGCCGGATCATTCCAAAATTGCTATTTCTTTCGGCTTCTCTATTATGCAGGAACCCAGTATCCAATTATGGGTGCTCTCAGGTAAAGATATTGCAAGTTTAGTACTTTTTATATGTTACCCAAACCTTTTGATCATCCTTTGTCTATAATTCTTTGTTGAGTTGTTATTTCCCCCCCACCCCCTAATAAGTAATATGAACTCACAAAAAAGGGGGGGAATAAGGTACAACACTATCCTTGAATACAGGATGTATACAAAAGAAAAGCCTAAAAAGCAGATAGAGAAAACAGAAAACACAAATGGAGAAAACTTAGTCACACACACACAGACCCACAAATGCACTCAGAAAAATTCTAGATGCTTAAGTGTTGGTCATCATCGAAATGGTCATATATGGATAATTGTTCCCCATTGTTTAATATGGTGTCTTTGGAGGGAAAAAAATAGTAGGTGTTTTGAAGATAATGAGAGATCCATACCAGACCTCAAGTTATTTTTCTTTAGAACTTTATTGGATTGGTTGTATGCTTTGCAAAACCAATCATTCACGTCTTTTCTTGATTCTTGGAATTTTTGTACTTGATTTGTTGACTCCTGTACACTCCCTGTGTACTATGGTGTCCCTATTTTGATATTAGTAAAACTTAATACTTATCAAAAGCAATTCTAGATGTTTAAGCGCATAAGATTTCTTACCTCAGAGATAGATGGTGTGGTAGATGGGAACACTTGTTGTTTCCTATTTCGTTTCCTTGTATAATGAGTACTGAGTTGAGTAATCTCAAAATGGTGCTCCATCTATTGTTTGAAAGACAATGCATTACATGATATGGTGCTGCGGACACCAAATAATGTTGATTGGTTTTGTTGGACCTGATTGATTGTGATGTTAATGGATGCTATTAGAGAGATTTGATGGCTATTTGAAATTTATTGATAGATATGATGTAATCTTATTATGAATAATTTTTCCTTGTTTGATGTAAATTGGGAACTCTATTTAAAGGGTTCAAAATTCACTGTTGTAAGTAGTTGATGATGGATTTATAAAATTTGGATTTGAAGTTTTCTTCTAGTGCTTGGTGTTGATTCCAAGCAGGCCCAGGTGCTGATTTTTAGGTTCCTATCATGATTAGTGCTGATTCCAACAGCCCTAGGTTTTGACACCTAGGTTTTATTTTTTTGTTTTCATTACTTGGTGCTTATTCCAAGTAAACCCTATGTGTTGATTCCTAGGTCCTATCCCTTTATTTTCTTTTTCTTTTGCTTCCCAAGCACAAGTTTGTCCTCTAGAGTTTATTGTCTTGTGTCACGCTGTCCCTTGAAAAGTTGGTTCTAAGAATAGACAAACAAAATGCGATGGAAGGAGTAACTAATAGCCTTTGTCTTAGAAAAAAGATGATATTTCCTTGCTCCAATTCTTTGAAGTTCAAACAAACCTCATTTATCATGAGACTGACAAAAAGTCCATCATAAAGCAATGGAATTCCCGTCCTTAAGTTTTACAAAAATATGGAAATGCCAAACTTGGAAAAACTAGAGAAATGTCCTAATAAATTATAGAAATATAACTTCTTTCACTTGCAATACTAGATAATATGAATTAAGGGGGAAAATGGGCATATGCCCCTAATTTTAAAATTATGTAGTAAAATACTCCTGTTTTGAAACTATTTAGCAAAATGCCTCTATTTTTTTAACTCGATTTTAACAAAATTAAGTTTTGTGTAAAACTCAATATCCTCAAAATCGAGTTCTGTGTATATTTTTAAGTGTAACTTAACATTAGCAATGTCTATTAAGCACCGTGTCCCTGTTCTAATGACGAGTTACACTTAAATTTTCAAAAAATTTAAAGTGATTAAACTTACCTAGAACTCGATTTTTAGAAAATCGAGTTTTAAAATAGGAACATAGTGCTTAATAGTTTCAAAACAAGGACATTGTGCTAGATATTTTAAAAAATAAGGGCAAAAGCCCATTTTCCCCATGAATTAAGTGTGTTAGTTGGATTAAAATTCTCTTCCATAAACATTTGGTACAAAGGAAATTTTACATAAAAGACAAAATTGTGTTCTATTGTACCACTGATTGCACTTTTTCAAATGAGTACTGGACCATTGCATTATAAACTTTTCAAATTGTGGCTCGATTGGCAAATCCTTTTCCCAACTTGTTTTCGTAGTGTGGCATGTCTTTGCAATGCTCACATATGTTTAAGATTCTTTTTCTTCTCTGTCATATGGACAATTTTTTATTCAAAATCTCAAACCTGATTTAACATAAGACATTTGGCTGCATGAGTACAAAGTATAATGTTTCCTTTTTGGTAAAAGACCTGTTTAACATTTTGATATATAATGGAAGTACTTACACCATTATATGATTGGAGCAAAGCTTAAAACCATATCCTTGTTCTCAATTTTTGAAAATGACGTCCTGTCCTAGATATAGCATCAATATCTATCCCAATTGTATTTGGGTATTCATTATTTTAATTTTATTGATTAAGTAGGAGTTACACACACACACAATCCAATGAAGAGATGGATGTGTTACATTAATCTGCTGCAAAATTTTATTACCTAAAATACTAATATGAACAATACCTTAAAAGTATTCTCACCTCATTGTTTCAGGATGTCTTACCCATATCGTTGTGAATTGTATAAGAGGATAGATGAACCATCTGGAAAGGAGAAGTATGTGATCTTGTCTGCATTTACTGAAAGGCCAACCATTGATGAAATTAATGATGCCTTCCAAGGAAAACCAAGGTAACTCACATTTGATTGTTATATATTAATATTTTTTGGATAATTTCTGTTACTCTATGTTCTTGTTGCTGTTCACTTTCAACAACCAGTGTCATGATTAAACCCATTCATTTCATTAACAAATGCAGAAATGAAGCTAAGAATACCTCAGGAATTTGGTAAGAAACATCACATCTTACTTATTTCTGGTTGTTATTATCCCCTAATTTTTTAAATGATTTATCCTCTGTTCTTTTGTAGGGGCTTCTTGAGTGGTATATTTTGAGTAGGAGGGTTGCAGTATATTTCCGTCACATGCAAATGTCTTCTTTATTTGCTAAAGAAAAATGTATTGTGCTCTTACAATTCTTCCAATCAGTAATTATTAAGTTCCAATCATCTTAGCCTTGGGAAAAAAATCCGGTTATAATTGTATATCTGGTTTAAAAAATATGGGAAATGTTGCTAAAAGCTCAAAATACATGTTCATATATGACCTTGCCAGTACATTCATCAGAGAGTACCGAGGCCTGAGAACTGAAGAAACATTGTAAAGGTGCATTTTGCAAAATTTCGTTCAGATGTATGTTGTTATCTTGAAAATGTGTCAATCTGGAGGTCAATGGCAAGATTTTTTTTTTGAAGATAATGGCAAGATTATTTTTGTTAGTTGGTATACTTCTGATACCTTTAGTGGTAATATGGTGATAAAGATAGAGTATAAAGAAAGCTATTGGCAGACCTCTTCACACGCTTCACTCTTTTCCTGTTTTTTTTTTATAATTATATTTTGGGGCTGAATCCATGCTTTACTTCAATAAAATAAAACTAGTCATCTCAGTTCAGTTTACATTGGCATTGCTCGATCCCTTGTACAATTAAGGGGAAATTACCTTTTTTGTCCTTACATTTTGGCCGTGTTTTAAATTTGGTTCTCAAGGAAAATTCTTAGTTTACAATGTACTAGTAATGTAAGACTTACATTATAAACTAAACAAATGTGTACGTGTTTTGAACATATTTGTTTAGTGACTTTAGTCTACAATGTAAGATTTATATTGATGGTACAATGTAAACCTATATTTACCTAATTCACAATATTTCTACCTACTATAGGCCAACAACAATTTACAATTATAATTACGATATCATTGTGAAGTTTTGTTAGTTCACTCAGATAAGAAAAGATAAAATTTTGACTTTTCTTTTTCTTTTTGGAGGAGTGATAAAATTAGATTATTCTAATATGCCAAATAAGGGTGTTTTGCTATTAATGTGAACAAGAGATACTAACTCTAAAAAAGTAATGATGATAAATAGTAAATTTTCAACAACAAAAAGGAAAATCCTACTTAAGAGTGTCTTCGTTTTTTTGCTGAGATACTAAAGAATGTCTTTAGATGTGAGCTTTAAAGGATATGATATTGTCATGGTGATGATGATGATTCCAATCCCAGGCCCAGCAATTATAGACGATAGTGAATAATAATAATAATAGTCTAAGGATTTTATTAACGTGTGCCCTAAGGGCACACAATAGTATACCATTTTTGAAAAAAGTTTTATTGGAAATTGAAAAAGTTTTGACAGCTTTTTCAATTCCTGATAAAATTTTTCCAAAAACGGATTTGTTAATGTATGCCCTAAGAGCATACATTAACCGGACCCATAGTCTAATGCGTCGTGCAACTTGGGAGTCAACTAAATAATAGAAGAATTTCCCAGATTCTGAGGTATGCATGTTGCAAATGTCAGTTTAGAATTTTGAACAGCCGAACTGTCTTCCTAGCTAGAAGTCTTGATGCCTAATAATAAGATTATTAAATTTATGGTCTAATTTCTATGGTATTTATTGTCATCCATCGTTGTCATTTTCAGAATAATCAAACCAACAGCCTACAGGTTTGTATCTTTCACACACACACACACACACATATATATATATATATATATATGTGGAAAAAATGCACATGACCCCTTCAAATACGGAGTTACAATATGTTTTATTTTGTGATACTTCCATTCCCTATAGTTAGTTTCGTGAGGCTTTTTTTTTTAACAATAAAGCTAATATTGCAGAGATACATACTTTGCCACAACTGTCATACGTGACATATTAGTGGTAGAAAAAAAAAAATTAGTGGATTCATATGATAAAGATAGATAGCCAATTACAGTCTGTCACGTAAGACAGTTGTGGCAAAGTGTGTATGGTACTAATATTATTGTAAGTAGTTTTATTATGGTTTTCTACTTCAAATTTTTCTTTTCGATACTAATTATTTGCTTATTCATTCAATATGAGTTTACAAACGTCTTACTTATTATATTTTACATTAATTGATAATGACTTCATTGGCTGGTATGGGATTAACTATGATTCTAATATATTTTGAATATAATACAATATTTTCAATTCAAAGATATAATATGAGCTTTATATGGACAACATAATAGAAGTTTGATAACACAATTATTATAAGATTCCCAAAAAAGAAAATACACACAAATATAAGGAAATATACATTCCATAAGATTCTCCTAGTTCATTATTATTTTGAACAACACATGGGATGCTTATTTAAATATGTATTATAATGATAACTTTCCAGCCTTGAAACATTGATGTTTCCATCATGATCAACTGCTTATATATCTCCAACTTTTATTATGAGAGGCCATGCATTGTCTACTTCAACTGACCCTGCAAATACAAAAGTAACCATATATAAATTATTTTGTTCTTATTCTCGCAAGTTATACATGCCTTAAGCAGAAGAAGTTTAAAGTTTGGTCATTTGGACTTAATGAAAAACATTAACAGAGACTGATCCTGTATTCATATCAGCTATTGTGGCGAAAGAGGGTTGATTGAGAGTAATAAGTGTTGCAAAACCTGGAATATAATCGACGATTTCAACATTTACAGTCTCATTTAAGCAAGGTTGTGGCACACTCGGGTTGCATGAGACCTGGAATATTTGCCCGCATGCTGCCCCTTTTAACCATAATAACCTTCGTATTGATTTCCAAAGCATGTAGAGGCCGTCAATGGATAATAAAACATTATTAAATCAAAGGTTAGAATTTTTATAATTTAAATTCTATAACATATATATTTAACCAAAGTGTTAAGTTAATAGAGAGTTTCTCAATTGATTTATTTATAATTTCATGGGAAGCAAACTCATTGCAATCACTCTAATGTTGTAATAATTGACCCAACTAAAACAAATGAATTAATTTTAATTAAAATTTTGAAAAACAATAAACTTAGCAATTCCATGTAACAGTTATATCTATGTCTTGAAGTTTGTGGCAACATGGATCGAAAAATCATTTGGGTAAAACTTATTACACACTAGTATGTATACACACAAGTATGTAATAAACACTACCCCAATTCATTGTATTGACCATTTCATCAACACTACCATCAGCCTCTCCTTATACTTGTAATAGGGCGAAACCATTTTGAACTGTAATATTCTATGAGATGTACCAATTAACTAAAATTGTTGCATATAAATATACTCACTAACAGAAGGACTGTAGAAAGTGGCAACCCCAGAATAAATACTTTCATTTGAGGTGAGACATATGGCTATGGTCACCATTAACAAATAATGAATAATTACACCCATATTTCTTTTTAGAATGAACTCTGCACCGATATTATAACACTTCTACTTTGTGATTTCAAGAAGTAGAGTTTCCTCCAATTTATAGCGGCACCTTCAATTGTTATACGCCCTTTTTTATAGACTTGGAATGATTCAAATTTTCATTATTACTAGCAATGGGCCTGCGCGATGCATGAATAATATTGTGAGCTGTTATATGAGAAGATTATATAAAATATTCAAAATATTTGAAAGTAATAACTTGAACTAGTGTTGTTTTTGTTTAATTAATGATGTAATAAAAAATTTAGGGGATGAAGAATTTAGGCTATAGAGCAAATGTCATAAAAATTAGAAATTAGTTATTATGTGGCGTAACTATTAAGTTGATTTTTTTTAATCATAGTTTTTGTTTCTTTAATGCAATGGAGTTGGTATAAAATTTTCTGTAGTATCATGTTAATTTTTAGTTGGCTTATGGAAATTTCATAGAAAATTTATGATATCATGTTTATGTTATTGAAGTATGATTGTGGTAGGTTAAACAGTTAGTGAAAATAGTAATATCCTTCAAATATAATTTTATTATAATCCAAAATATATAAAGAATGTGAGGTGGAAAGTTAAAAGAAAAATTACTCTAACAAAGCATCACATGGCAGAATTGCATAATTTCCCATATGAGATTTTTGCTTTCTTATATAATTTTTATAAAAAAAAAAAACATATAAAATACACACACATATATGTAATGCACACCTGTAGATTATTAATATGTGTATTTACGCCATTAACACATTCAATGAACTAAACATAAATGCAAACTCTGATGAGATGAAAGCCTAAATGAGAGAGTTTCAAGTAATATGCCACTTGGCACAACCTCATATTCTCCCACATGAGGTCTCTGCTTTTATATATACTAGCATTTAACCAGCGCAATGCTGGAGCATTTTACATTTTTAAAATACTATCAATTTGACATAATAATGCAATAAAATACAATAGTTAATATGTTTATCAAAGGCTTTGTTGTAATAATTACAGTCACTTCAAAAAACAAAGATGACAATTGTGCGATATAGAGTTAGGGTCAATAACAATGTCGAATGTCCAAAATTGCCCATAGCAGAAAATAAAGTCTAAGAACTCATTAACCAAAAAAACATTTAGTGAGCAAAGACATATTCTAGCCCTAATGCACTATAAGTGCCAACTCTGTTTCACTTAGATGAATTGAGCCATCATCATTCACCTGCAAAAACTATAGCACATATGGTAATCCTCTCAAATGTAGTCCATCTTGAACATGCCAACTACAAAGGTATACACAATAGGAACAAAATGGATTCTTTGGTTTGCTAAATGGGTGATTGTTGTCCAACTGGAGACAATAGCATAATAAAGACCTATTTAAATGCAACCTTTGAAATGATAGAAAGTAATACAACCTTTTTAGCCCCACTTTTCAAAAATTGTTTTCTTTAGTAGAAGTGCACCTCTATGGATACAAAGAAACAATACTTTAATTTCTATTGGTAGAAACACTCTAAGAATAAAAATTTAAATGTGGAAAAACCAAAAGTCAAACTTTAATGGGAAAAAAAAACCACCTTAAATTCTGCTAAATTTAGAGGTTTTAATCTAAATGACGCTGATAGAGTAACTGATTGATAAGAGAAAGCATAGATAATAATTCAACGGAACTCTGATGTAATTATAAGTATTATAAGATCTTTTATAGCCTTAGCACCAAACAACAGAATCACTTACACTTGCTAGGGAAATCCAAATTGGGATGTAGATGCCCAAGATTGACTGTTGCAATTTTTATTTTTATTTTATTTTTTTCATTACTTGGTGTTTATTCCTAGCAAACCCTAGGTGCTGATTCCTAGATTCTATCCCATTTTTTATTCTTCTTTTGTTTCCCAAACACAAGTTTTCTCCTTTAGAGTTTATTGTCTTGTGTCACAATGTCCCTTGAAAAGTTGGATATTCTAAGAATAGACAAACAAAATGCGATGGAGGGAGTAACTAATAACCTTTGTCTTAGAAAAAAGATGGTGTTTCCTTGCTCCAATTATTTGAAGTTCAAACAAATCTCATTTATCATGAGACTAACAAAAAGTCCATCATAAAGCAATGGAATTCCCATCCATAGGGTTTACAAAAATATGGAAATGCCAAACTTGGAAAAACTAGAGAAGTGTCCATCTAATAAATTATAAAAATATAACCTATTTCACGGCCAATTCTGGTTTTAAAAATCAGATTGGACTGGTCGGTCCAACCGTTTCAACAAACCGGGCACCAATCCATTCAGGAAAAAACTCAAAACTAGTTAACACCGACTAAAACCAGTCAAAACCGGGTAAAACCAAGAATTGGAGGCAAAAACAGTTTTACCCCCCAGTCGGTTTTTAAAACCATGCTGCGAATACTAGATAATATGAATTAAGTGTGTTAGCTGGATGAAAATTCTCTTCCATAAACATTTGGTACAAAGGAAATTTTACATAAAAGACAAAATTGTGTTCAATCGTACCACTGATTGCACTTTTTCAAATGTGTACTGAACCGTTGCATCACAAACTTTTCAAAAAATTCTGATTCTCTTCCATATACACTTGGGACAAGGGAAGTTTTACATAAAAGACAATTAAATTGTGTTCTATTGTACCAGTGATTGCATTTTTTTTCAAATCTGTGTACTGACCCATTGCATCATATACTATAATAAACCACACTCTTCTTTCTCATTTGCCTTAGGCTTATCCCAATGGTTCTTGTTTCAAGTCCCTAGATAGAAGGTCACAGCTTTGTGGCTCAATTGGCAAATCCTTTTCCCAACTTGTTTTCGTAGTGTGGCATGTCTTTGCTCACATATGGATATGGTTAAGATTCTTTTTCTCGTCTGTCATATGGACAATTTTTTATTCAAAATCTCAAAACCTGATTTAACACAAGACATTTGGCTGCATGAGTACAAAGTTCAATGTTTCCTTTTTGGTAAAACGTAAAAGACCTGTTTTAACATTTTGATACATAACGGAAGTACTTACACAATGAGCATCAGCATTTGGCTTCTCAAATGCCAAATTGTAAAATACATTTGGCATTTGGGCCCAAATGCTCCAGCAACTGGATTGCTATTAATGCTGAATGCCAAATTTTTTTGGCATAGTGCTACAGTGCAATCTCATATGTGAGATTGCACTGTAGCGCTATGCCATCCAACAAATAATCTATTTTAATAGCGCTACAGTGGGTTTCCTGCCTGGGTTTTTATTTTATTATTATTATTATTATTATTTTTTTTTTTTTCGGTGTTGACAGTAGATTATGGGTTGCTGGTGGTGGTGGTGGTGTCAGGTGTGTGTAGTGTGGCAGTGGTGGTGATTGTGGTTGTTGAACAGAAATAAAGAGAGAAAGAATAAATAATGTGTTGTATTGTAAATAATGGTAATTGTGGAATATATTATTTTATTGTGTAGAAATATTATTATAATGAGTATAATAGGAAAATAAAAGTTGAGATGCTGGGTGTATTGTAAAATGGTATGGTATAATTGATAAAGTAGCTTTTTAGGATGGTAAAATAAGATGAGATATGAAATCCGGATGTGGATGCTATAATTGGAGCAAAGCTTAAAACCATATTCTTGTTCTCAATTTTTGAAAATGACTTCCAGTTCCTAGATTTACCATCAATGTCTATCCCAATTGTATTTGGGTATTCATTATTTTAATTTTATTGATTAAGTAGGAGTTACACACAACCACACAATCCAATGAAGAGATGGATGTGTTACTTTAATCTGCTGCAAAATTTTATCACCTAAAGGCTAAAATACTTCTATGAACAATACCTAAGTATTCTCACATCATTGTTTCAGGATGTCTTACCCATATCGTTATGAATTGTATAAGAGGGTTAGATGAACCATCTGGAAAGGAGAAGTATGTGATCTTGTCTATATTTACTGAAAGGCCAACCACTGATGAAATTAATGATGCCTTCGGCCTTCCAAGGAAAACCAAGGTAACTCACATTTGATTGTTATATATTAGTATTTTTTGGATAATTTCTGTTACTCTTTGTTCTTGTTGCTGTTCACTTTCAAAAACCAGTGTCATGATTAACCTTTCATTTCAATAACAAATGCAGAAATGAAGCTAAGAATACCTCAGGAATTTGGTAAGAAACATCACATCTTCTTACTTATTTCTGGTTGTTAGTATCTCCTAATTTTTTAAATGATTTATCCCCTGTTCTTTTGTAGGGGCTTCTTGAGTGGTATATATTATTTCCGTCACATGCAAATGTCTACTTGTTTGTTCTTGTATTTGAAAATTTGCTGTCATTTTGGCCCATGCACTATCTTCACTTCAAGACCAAAATGATAGAAAATTTAAAAAAATAAGGACTAAAAAATGAAGTTATAAAAATTTGAGGACCAAATTTCTAGTATTCCCAAAATGTAGGGACGAAAAAAGTAATTTCACCTACAACAAATGTGAGCTACTTACTGGTCCACTGAAATTGACCCAGGCACAATAAGGCTCGATCATTGCTCTTAAATGTCTCAGGGCCAAAAAAAAAATATATATATATATATATATGGAAAAATCTCTCATGCACCAGGCGTATGAGACTTACCTCTCACAGGCAGGTGGGCCCCACACGTATCTCATGCGCCAGGCGCATGAGACCAGCCTCTCACAAGCAGGTCTTATGCGCCTAACGCATGAGAGATTTTTCCATATATATATAGCTAAAGCTGAGAGAAATTTCATTTAGATCCCAAATTAGATTTCAATTGTGGGTCAATTTTGTGCCATGTATCCACTAAAGTTTTTTAATCAATGCCAAGAGAGTTAATGAGTGCATGGGTTACACGCTAGTTCTTATAAAATAATGAATAGAAATAAAAACAATGTAAGATTTATACTATATAGACTAAACAAATGTATACGATGCTTTGTACATATTTTTTTTAGTCTACAATGTAATATTTACATTAATTGTATAACATAAACCTATAATTTCCAAATTCACAATATTTCAGCCTACTATCTTGCACATAGGCCAACCACAATCTACAATTATAATTTTAAAATTTTTGTTACATCTCTCAGATAAGAAATGATAAAATTAGACTGTTATAATCTGCCAAACAGGGGTGTTTTGCTATTGATGTGTTATGTGTACAGGAGAAACTAATTCTAAAGATGTAATGATGATAATAACATGACAACGATGACAATGATTGGATCAAACATTTTGAACGAATATGCCGTATATAGAAAATTTTCAAACAACAACAAAAATCCTACTAAAGACGATAGTGATTAGATGTGATGGTGATGATGATGATTCCAATCCCAGCAACTATAGACGAGAGTGAATGATAATAGCCTATCGGGTAAAACTTAGGTACAATTCTTTAGGTACAGTGAAGCTTCCCTTTTAATTTTTTGACACCTGTTACTTAGCAAACGGACGTTAAAAGACCCATCTCTTTTTGTTTTGTTCTGTTAATTTTTTTTTTTTTTTTTCCGACCTGTGACTGCAAGAAAGCACAAAGCAGAAGCTTTCTTCAGTTTAAATCTAAGAACTTTGAACATTGATCATACCAAGCTTCTTCATCTTCTTCAGAGGAATGGAAATCCTGACCGTTAATAAGATTAACAAAAAAAGATGTGGTCCTTTGAATAAAACAACTGCTCAAATTAAGCTAGTACTATAATCAAAGTTCCAAAGTGTTTAAAAATATCCTTCAACACTTGCAAAAAATGCGGTTGTTCTTCCGTAGTTCTTTGTACACAAAAAAGTCCTCGAACACCAAAATAAAACTTAAAAGCTGCTTGGGTGATGCAATGTGGCTGATGATTTTTGGAGAGCTGAAGATTGTTGGACCGGAGGAACATCCTATGTACAAATTATGATTACTCAATAAGTGAGTATAAATGGAATAAAATGACAAGAAAATATTACCAAGGCAAAAAATGGGAACAAGTTAAAACAAAACCCCTCTCAAAATCTAGGGAAGAGCAGAAAACCATTTAACATTTTGGACCGTCAATGCCACTTTAAACCAAAAAAAGCTATTTTCACTTAACTTTTATAAACATCTGTCCACAATTGATTCTTCATAAACAAATTCTATAGTTGCAATGTGACAATCAACTTTATAGATCAAGGTTAGTGATCTCCAAAAACAAAAGTGTATTCATTCCTTAAGTTTTGTGCAAATACATGTCAATGACAATCAAACATTCCTAGTTGCTACTATATAGACAATGAAAGAAACAAAGATACAATGGATATGTGCTACCCCAGGCAAACCAAATACTAAAAAGAACAACTTGGAAACTGAGTTGATTTCCCTTGCTCTCTGTACACACTAAATATTATATACTTTCTCATCAAATACCCAAAAAATTTTTTTTTTAAAGTTTTACAATAAGACATCACATCACTGTTTTTGCAAGTGTGAACTTATTACAATCCCAAATCCAAAAGCAAATGAAAAAGAAAATTATTGCTATCATTTGTCTCATAAATTTAAAATTATGTCCCATAAATTTAAAACAGAAAAAATAAAAATCAACCCTCTATGGCCCACTAGCACTGCCAAGCTGCCAGCCCAACTCCATGCACATTTTGCAGCCAAGCAGAGCAATGCAGAGTAGAGTAGTGTAGTCTGTGTTATGCAGTGCCGTGCTAAATGATTTGGAAAATAATAGAACTGTGATAGAAAAAGAATGGTGCAGGTTGATATTAGTAACTGAAATCACCGGGGCAAAATAAAGAATGGGCCTTTTGTCTTCCTAAATTTGTGTCAACCCACAAGATAACCTCATTGAAACTCCATGCCTTAAGCAGAAGAAATATAAAGTTTGGTCATTTGGACTTACTGATCAACGTTAACATAGACTGATCCAGCATTAAGGTTAGCTATTGTGAGGAAAGCGAGTGGAGAGAGATTAATAATTGTTGCAGCACCTGGATTATAATCGACGACTGTAACAGTGACGGCCGCACCTGTGCAAGGTTGTGGCACACCACCGTTTGTAGCCCCAGTGCATATGACACTATATTGTCGCCCGCATGCTGCCCCATTGTCCCATAATTCATCACCTACTCCAGCTACATAGCTACCTTCGTTTGTATCTCCAAAGCATGCAGAGGCTGCCAATGAATAATAAAATATTATTAAAGCAAATGTTAGAATTTTTATAATTTAAATTCTATAATATATATTTAACCAAAGTGTTAAGTTAATAGAGAGTTTCTCAATTGATTTATTTATTACTTCATTGAAAGCAAACTCATCGCAATCACTCTAATGTTGTAAGAATTGACCCAACTAAAACAAGTGAATTAATTTCAATTAAAATTCCAAAAAACAATAAACTTAGAAATTTCATGTAACAGTTATATCTATGTTCTTGAAGCTTGTGGGAACATGGATCAAAAAATCATTTGGGTAAAACTTATTATACACTAGTATGTATACACACAAGTATGTAATAAAAACTATCCCAACTCATTGTATCGACCATTTCATTAATGCTACCATCTTCCTCTCCTTAGACTTTTAATATTTTCTTCATCAACCTGAATGAAATTCTATTGTTTGGGGGAAAAAAACCATTTTGAACTGTAACATTCTATGAGATGTACCAATTAACTAAATATGTTGCATATATATATACTCACGGATATAAGGACTGTAGAAAGTGGCAGTCCCATAAAAAGTACTTTCAACTGAGACGAAACATATGGCTATGGTCACCATTAACAAATGACGAATAATTACACTCATATTTCTTTTTAGAAAAAAACCTTGCACCGATATTATAACACTTCTACTTTGTGATTTCAGAAGTAAAGTTTCCTCTAATTTATAGCGGCACCTTCAATTGTTATAAGCATTTTTTTATAGACTTGGAATAATTCAAATTTTCATTATTACTAGCAATAGGCCTGCACAATGCATGGATAATGTTGTAAGCTGCTATATGAGAAGATTATATAGAATATTCAAAATAGTTTAAAGTAATAACATAAAGCCGTGTTGTTTTTGTTTAATTAATTATATAATACAAAATTAAGGGGATGAAGAATTTACGCTATAGAGTAAATGTCATATAAATTAGAAATGAGTTATTATGTGGTGTAACTAATAAGTTGATTGTTTGTTTAATCACAAATTTTTGTTTCTTTAATGCATTGGAGTTAGTATAAATTTTTTGTAATATCATGTTAATGTTTAGTTGGCTTGTTGAAATATCATAGAAAATTTATAATGTCATGTTTATGTTATTGAAATATGATAGTGGTAGGTTAAACACTTAGTGAAAATAGTAATGTCCTACTGATAGAATTTTATTATAATCCAAAATATGTAAAGAAGGTGAGGTGGAAAGACAAATGAAAAATTACTCTAACAAAGCACCACATGGCAGAACTACATAATCTCCCACATGAGGTTTTCGCTTTTTAATGTAAATATTTTTATTAAAAAAACATGTAAAATACTTTATGTGTGTGTGTTTACGGATCCATTAACACATTCAGTGAACTAAACATAAATGCAAACTTTGATCAGGTGGATGCCTAAATGAGAGTCTCAAAGAATGTACCCCTTGGCAGAATCTCATGCTCTCCCACATGAGTTTGCTAGGGGAGACATTAACTATCTCACAATCACTTGCATTAAGAGAGGAACGCCATTTTGCCATAAGAAAAATCTTAATCAACTGGTCACATTGTTCAAGAAGTATTAAACTCATACATGATCAAATCAGTGACCACTAACTGGCTTAATCATCCATGATCAAATTAGTGGTCATCAAACAAATTCAACAACTGGTTTTCAGGTGTGACAGTGCTTTTGATTTTGTGTCCTGTGATATTAAGATGAGTCCCATGACTCCCATTCCACATACACTTAACGCTTTAAATGGTAGTGGAAAATTAAGGCAACTGGGCCAAAACTCAAAAAGTCTCAAAACCCGTTATTATGGATCATATGTGTGTCACAATTGAAGAACATGTACCACATACCAATATGGCATCAAGTAACCCACGTCTCTCAATTTTAAACCGAAACAAACAATTTGATTATGAGGTATGTCATTGGGTGTCCTTGTGCACTCATATTAAGGGGTTAAAAATAAACTCCATCTGCATTAAGAAGTAACAAAAGCTAATAAACAAATCTTCATTGAAACTGAAAATGGCTCAAATTTCGTAAAAATCCAATCGATTTCATTATAAAATTTAATCTTAACAAATGCATTAAGACACTCGTTGGACCCATAATTATATTTATAAACCAAGCACCTTAATAGTGATAAGGTACTATTTAACCGGTGGGGGAGGAATCATGACAAGAATTTCAACCAAACAAGAATGGTTAATGATCAATCTTTCCTGATGTAGGACTTGCAGGGAAAAACACATACTTGTTTTAACCAAAAAATCTACTAATTAAACACATACTAGTTTTAAACAGTTCGCTTCTTTTATTTTTCTCTCTCTTTTTTCATCTTGGGTTTGGACACTAGCCTATCGTTGTTTTGGTATTATCTTATTAAAATCAACGTCATAGCAAAAAAGCCATTCCTTCTTACAGCCTTTTCGCAAGCCTCATACTCATTCTAATCTAATGCAGACAAAATTAGGATGTGAACTGAGAATCAGAATCACGTATGAAACAAACACGTGCCTAATCATTATAAACCCTGCACAGTGCACACCAAGTTGATGTTACAACTTCAAAGTCAAGACCATCTTTTTTGTTTGTTTGATAGGTACAACTCAGGCAAAGCAAAACTTTTTGGGACCTCTCTCTCTCTCTCAATAGACAGAGACTTAAGTTTAAGCAAATACAACATAGATATAGTTAAGTTTCAACAGTAAGATAATATCGCTTATTAATTTGCTATTGGATATGGAAGTTAGTTTCAAGTTGTAACATACTGTCTTGCGAGGCTTGTGCACGGCATTTGAGCTCAAACTCAGTAGCGTATCTTTTCATACACTTTTTAACCCCTTTTTTTCGGTTTTGCCATATTTGTTTTGTTAATTTTTGCATTATGTTAAAACTTTTTTTTTTTAAGTAAGTTAATTTTTATTTTTTTTGTTTCACACTTGTTAAATAAGATACCAGAAACTATGGGATACTCATTGAACCATTCCCACCATAATGTATCTGTGAGTGAACCGAATAAGTTAATATCCTATCATATACGGTAAAAAGAACTTAGGTCTTAAAAGTTACCATGGTTTTTGAGTGGAGTTGTGGTGTGCCTTTGTGTTAGAACTCATTTTCTTCTCCCTTGTGTGTGTGTATTTGTTTCTCAAAAAAAAAAAAAAAAGAATGGGTAATTGTCCCACATTGCTTAATAGAATGTGTTGTGTGTAGTATAACTTGTCTCACCCTCCCTTAAAAGTTACCATGAATTTTGAGTGGAGTTGTGGTGTGTCTTTGTGTTAGAACCCCTTTCCCTCTCCCTTGTTTGTGTGTGTGTGTGTGTTTGTTTCTCAAAAAAAAAAGGGTAATTGTCCCACATTGCTTAAGAGAGTGTGTTGTGTGTAGTATAACTTGCCCCACCCTCCCTTAAAAGTTACCATGACTTTTGAGTGTAGTTGTGTTGTGCCTTTGTGTTAGAACCCCTTTCCCTCTCCCTTGTGTGTGTGTGTGTGTGTTTGTTTCTCAAAAAAAAAAAAAAGGTAATTGTCTCACGTTGCTTAAGAGAGTGTGTTGTGTGTAGTATAACTTGCCCCACCCTCCCTTAAAAGTTACCATAGCTTTTGAGTGGAGTTATGGTATGCCTTTGTGTTAGAACCCCTTTCCCTCTCCCTTGTGTGTGTGTGTGTTTGTTTCTCAAAAAAAAAAAAAAAGAATGGGTAATTGTTATATATTGCTTAAGAGAGTGTGTTGTGTGTAGTATAACTTGCCCCACCCTCCCTTAAAAGTTACCATGGCTTTTGAGTAGAGTTGTGGTGTGTCTTTGTGTTAGAACCTCTTTCCTTCTCCCTTGTGTGTGTGTGTGTTTGTTTCTCAAAAAAAATAAAAATTAGGTCCTATAATATGTGGTTGCCCCAAGTGGTTATTTTCATTTTAATTATTAAGATAGTCTACCGTAAATGAAACTCTATTACCAATAGTTTACTCGATATAAAACTCAATTACCAAAATTCTAAGAAATTTAAAATTCTACTTCAATTGAAAATCTATTACCAAAAGTTTCAAGAAATTTAAAATAAAATTAATATTTATTTTAATTTTAATCATAATTTTATATTATATAATAAAATTTACATACCATACTTGCACAAAATGACTTAATATATGTATGTATTACACATTGGAGATTAATGTGTTTGTGTCATGTGGCTCACTAACTGTTACAAGAAGAAAAAAAAGAAAGGAAGAAATATTATTTAATTGGAGGGAGCTATTATTGGTTTAGCTTTTGAGCTACAGTGCACAGCCATTTTTGGCTGTGTAGTGTAGCTAAGCCACCATTGCAGCCTCACTTTTGTGATTAGTGGTGCTAAAAATAGCAATATAGTTTTTTAGCACCACCAATACTAATGCTCTAAGGAGAAGGTATTTGGTATCAAATAATACTATGTCAGCGGTATCAAAATCCAGTAAGTGTGAGACATATCAATAAAAAATAACTAACCCACTAACAATTGAAAGACATGTGTTAGTGGGTAGATATTTTTGCATATTATGTCTCTCATTTATTGAATTTTGATACGGATGACGTGATATCATTTGATATAAAATACTTTTTCATTTCGTAGAACCTATTTACTAAAGATGATATATATCTACTCACAAAAAAATTCTACTAAGAATGATAACAAATGTCGTCATCTTCCAACAATAAACAACTAAGGTGTGATAAAACATTGTCACAATATTTAAATTTTCACAATAAATGATGACATATGCTACAATTGAAACTCTTCATCAAATTAAATACTTACAACCATTTGCAATGAATATTTTGTTATTCATACTTCTTTAATTAAGTCATGCATTGAATGTGCATGATACTTGAACCAATCCTAACATAATGCATGCATGGGTGAGCCTAACAAACCAATATCATATAAGCTTTTATTATCGGATGCCTTAAAGACAATGGTTAATATCAAATAACACTTTATTAAATAATGTGTTTATACATTCAAAAATAAATAAAGTTAAACCGTATGAATATATCCAAAAAAACACACACACAACCAAATGAATTTGTGTAGTGAGTCAATGAATCATTAACAATGATATTTTCTTCTTTACCTCTCTCCTAAGGACACACATTACTAGTACCCCAACCAATCACTATCTAAGAGTGCAAGTTAACAATACTTTTGTGTTATAATTTTCAAAATAAACTAATGATGTACCCGCGGATCGTGCCGAATATCCGCTAGTATTAAGAAAAAAGATACACAAACGACCTACATCAAATAATTTGTTCACACGCAACTTACCAATTGACTGCTACAAAATAAACCCCTACTTTTTCTTTATAAAAAAACAAATATTACAACTAATTATTAAAGTATTTAATATTCCTTAACATGTTATCTAACTTAAATAATTAATATTTATTCTAACATTTAAACCTTAAATAATTACTAGCAAAACATGCTTTAAGAATTGCTGATTTTATAACCTTTTTTTTTTTTTTTTGATAGACTGATTTTATAACTTAGATTGAATATGTGTTATCTCATGATGTATTATCATTTTCTTTATATTAATGCAGTTAACTTATTTTCTATGAATAATTAAAAAAACACACAAAAAAAAAAAACCATTAAAAATTAACAAGGCTTTGGAGGGGGGAGAGAGGAAATTTTCTATTAAAAAAAACACAAAAAACAAACCTTTAACAAATACTTATACTCCTTTATTTAAAAAATATACATATTAACAATTAATAGTTAAACATAGAGTAATACTTTCCAATTAATAGTTAAACATGTAGTAATACTTTCCATAAACATTTTTTTATGATGACACTCCCAAATCCCAATCTCATTAATCGTTGACCTTTCCCTTTGTCCACCACCAATCCTGGAACCCCGGATCTCTAGGCTAGCATGGGTGGGTCAATCACTCAATCCATATTAACCATTGACCTGTAGCATACACCAATAATACAATCCAAATAGTTCGAAACCCACACACAAAGTTAAAAGAATTTGTTGTCTGAATAGGATTAGGATAATGTCATTGACTTATTCTTCCCTCCCCCAAAAGAAAGGCTAAATCCTAGTAGTAAATAAAAATAATCACATGTGACTCATGATAAATCCTAAATTCAGCTAGAAAATATAAATAATCACATCACTTTACTTAGCAAAAAAAAAAAAAAACACATTTGGGAAAAACAGAATTGTGTCAAATTTCATTCATTACCTTCTCATAAAGATTCTCAAAAAAAAAAAAAAATTATCTTCCCAAAAAATATAAAAATAAATTCATTCATTATCTCCATTTTTACCTCAACTAATTATCTTCTCAAAAAAAAAAAAAAATCACCTAATTTAAATGACAAACGTATGGTGTAAATGAGGAGATAGAGCCAACTATTGGACTATTATGTGCCATTAATTATATAAGCTAGTACCACATAAAACTCCACAACTTTTACCATAACTCTCTTTCGTGACAGACTATGATTAATTATATGTCATTTTCATATAGACCTACTACTCTCTTTTTTACCATTCATAGTCTGCCATATGGATAGTTGTGACCTAAAATTATGGTATATTACATGGTCTTAAAATTTTTGCTAATTATATAACCCTCATGGTAATTGGTGGCAATGGGATGTGGCATATCGGAATTTCTAGAAGGCTCACTTTTTGAAAAACTCGGTTAAAAAAAAAAAAAAACAAAGCAAAGTTGTGTGTCATTTTCCATATTTGTCATAGTTTCCACTTTCCACAAGTTGAAAGTTGTTGCAAAATAAAAGATGAAAGTGAAATCCATGTAAATCTTAAGTAAAAATACTATGGAAAGGGAAATTCATCCGTATATTGGATGCTTACTGTTTGTTTTATCCTGCAAGGGTGCAAAATTATTCGCATAATAGAGAATAGTGAATATTCTCGATTTAAGAAAGTGAAATCCTTTTTATTTTAATTACACCTTTTTTTTTAATCAAGCAATTATAATTGCAACACAAAAAAAAAAAAAAAAAAAAAAAAAAACAAACAAACAAAGCACCAGGCGGCGTGAAATACAACAGAAGTACACGCCCATAGAGCACCAAAGCAAAGAGAAATAGACTTAGATTGAGAGTATATTTAATTACTTTTTCTTACCAAATTTCCATTTTACTATAATAAATCTCATTTTTCCTTCTTACGCAAAGAAGAGGATCCAACTTGTATATAATAATAATAATAATAAAAATAAATTAAATAAAAGAAGGTGAATTACACCCAGCCACCCAATTCAGATTTTTTTTTTTTAAAACTGAAAGTACGACCTTTTCGCAATTTAAAAAACTTATGATGAATTAAATAGAAGAAGGTGAATTATACAAACCTCCCTTGAAATTTGAGATAATGACACTTCACCCACCTTGAGGAAAATGACACCCCTCCCTTGAAGTTTGAGAGAATCAATAAATTAGTTTTTTTCCTTAATGGGTCTTGTGGGAGGGAGGGATCCGAACCAAGAAATGAGGTCCATAGGTCTAGTCCTAGGAAAGGCAAAGTCCCATTCAAGCACCAATCAAAGCCTGACATATAGGCAGAGTCCGAGGAAGTCAGACTTGAAGATAACAGATAGAGGGCTGAGATGGGACAAGCATCCAAATTATTCCCCTGAGACGTACAGATAGAGGGCTGAGATGCAATGGAAAGAACTATATAAGGAAAGGAACCCCTCTAGAAAAGAGGATGAACATTTTACAAACTGAGAGAGAGAGAGAGAGAGAGAGAGAGAGAGAGAGAGAGAGAACTAAAGATCCTATTGTAAAAGAACCAGCTTTAACTGTTAATGAAAAACCCCTCCTCGTACCTGCTCGAGGAAGAATTTACACTGAATCTATGCCTCTATCATTCATGTTAATTGCATTAGTCCTATTATCCTCAAGCTTGTAATTTACTTAGCATTGCAATTGTACTCAAAAAGCCCACTCTCTTACAAATTTATTGTATTAGGCTTAAAGTACTGGGTTCCACTATTCTAAGTGGGTTTGGGCTATCTTTCAAGTCCTTACAAGTCCGTTTGGATAAGTTGTTTTAAAATGTGCATTTTTAAAACGTGTATTTTGAAAACAGTTTTTAAAACTACTGATAAACGTGCGTTTTTAAAACATCCATTTGCAATTTCTTGACTTCAAAAAATGTGCTAAGCACAAGTTCTCCATCTTATTTCCATAACCCAAACTGTAATTGCAATTATCTTCTACTAGTCACAAATCCACGCGATGCATGAGAATAAATAATTATTTTGTAATTGTAATTGTAATATAATGTATAATTTGTTCTCTCTAAAAATTAAACAATTGCTATCCGGTCCAATTAGGTCTACTTCAGTCCACTTTGGTCTCATTCAATCCAATTTGGTCCACTCGGTCAATTTCGGTCCCTTTCGGTCCATTTTGGACAAATTGGGACTTAAATTGATTCTTTTATAGGTTGCCTTTTCAAGTTTAGCTCCAAAAAAAAAATCTTAATTTTTGGGTTGAAAAGTATGAGATTTTATTATATCTGGGCTAAACTCTTTAGTTTTGAATTAAAAAATACAAAAAAAATAAACATTAAAAATTAAAAATATGAGCCCTAAAAATGCAATAAAAATGATAAATTTTCAAAAGTATTATTTGGTCCACGTCGGTCCTATTCGGGCCACGTTGGTCCATTCTGCCCATTATGGTTCTATTCGGTCCAATTTGTCCACTTTGTCCTATTTAGTCGATATTGGTCCTATTTGGTCCACTATGGTCCTATTCAGTCCACTATGGTCATATTTGGTCCTATTTGTTCCTACTAGGTCCACATTGGTTCACTCTGTCCTATTCAGTTCACTTTGGTCCTATTCAGTCTTTCTTGTTCCCATTCGATCCTTTTTTGTCCATTCGGTCCACTTTGTTCCATTTGGTCCATTTGTGTTCACTTTGGTCCATTTAGACCACTTCAATTCATTTTGGTCTACTTCGGTCCATTTTTGTACACTTGCATACAGAAAAAAGACTTGTTTAGGTTGAGAGTACCTATTTTAAATCCAAATTTATTTTATATATATATATATCTCAAACTCATAATAACTAAAATTTTAAGTATAGAATTTATTATTGCTACACTTTTGTTGAGCTACAATAACATAGCATTTCAGTCTACTTCGGTCTGACTAAATTTAAATGAAAGTCCTTTTAAACATTAAGGCTATGAATATACAAATCTAATATTTATGGCAGATACTCATTTATTTTAACATCATTACTTTTAAATGAATTGCATGAGATTGATTATACATTCAAGCAAAAAATAATAAAATAAATAAACAAATATGTGTGTTTACGTCTGTGTGTAACTGGACTGAATTGACCGTATGGTCCAAATTGGATCAAATAGATCTAACTGGATCAAATTGACCAAATTGGATCGAATAGATCAAAGTGAACTGAATGGACCGGATTGGACGGAACTAGACTGTATTGACCAAAGTAGACCGAATTGGACTGAATGGATCGAAATGGACCGAATAGACCTAACTGGACCGTACGGACCGAATTGGACCAAATCCACCTAAGTGGACCGTATAGACCAAATTGGATGGAATAGACCTAATTGGACCGAATTGCTCAAATTGGACCGAATAGACCTAGGTGAACCGTATGGACCGAATAGATCAAAGTGGACAGAATGGACCGAACAGGACCGAATTGACCAAAGTAGACCAAAAGGACCAAATTGACCAAAGTAGACCGAATAGAGCTAACAGGACCGAATTGGCCAAGTGGACCGTATGGACCAAATTGGACAGAATAGACCTAATTGAACCGAATTGGCCAAATTGGACCGAATAGACCTAGGTTGACCGAATGGACCATATTGGATCGAATAGACCTAAATAGATGGAATGGACCAAATTGACCTAAGTGGACTGTATGGATCAAATTGGACCTAATAGATCTAACTGGACCGAATAGACCTAGGTTGACTGTATGGACCAAATTGGACCTAACAGAACCAAATTGACCAAAGTAGACCGAATGGGATTGAATGGACTAAATAGACCGAATAGGACTGAATTGATCGAAGTAGACCGAATGGACCTTTTCTTTTTTTTCTTTTTTTGAGAATCAGACCTAATTGAATTGAAGTGGACTGAATTGGACCAAAATTGACCAAAGTGAACTGAAGTAAACCGAATCGGACCGAATTGATGAAGTGGACCGAATGCCGATCTGTTATTAGCATAGCCAAGATTGTGTTTTGATATAAATTCAAATTCTTACTTCCAAAATAATCAAGTATTAACTCAAACAAAAATCAAACCAAAACTATAAGAGAGAAAAATATGCTACTTGTAATGGGAAACTAAAAAATACAACACCAAAATGTATAAACCCAATATAAAGTTTTAAAAAATCACAATGATTCATCAATATAAAGAAGAGTTGTAAGAAAGAATTTTAAAAAATGAAGAGAGGGAGAGAGAGAGAGAGTAACCACGTTTCAAGAGAAAATAATAAGAAATTTATAGAAAATAATATGAGAAGAAAAAATGTGAAAAGTAAAAAATATTGTAATAAACACCAAATTATCCAAGTCATGTTATGTTATGTAATAAAATAGCATTATATTCTTATATGCTATCTTTATATATAATGCAATAGGATAACATCTATGAAATCAAATGGAAGAAAAAAGATAACAACTTAAAAACATAACTTAAGTAGAGTTTCAAATAATACAAAACCTTATCAACTTAAAGTAGAGATGAAAGAAAAATCTTTTTAAAAAAATCCACCAAAAAATAAAAATTTGAGAGAGAGAAATAACCTTATGTGTGTGGGAAAACTATGTATAGAATGAAATTGAGAATTGTAAATTTATAGAAAGAGGGGGATAAAAAAAGCCAAAAATAAAGGAAGATAGAGGGATTGAGGAAAAGTGATATTAAGATAGATAGTAGTGGGGAGATGAAAAGATAAAAGGGATGAGAAAAGTTGGTAAAAGTATAACATTAATTTGGAAAATTAATAAGAGAGAGAAAAAAAAAGTTAAAAAAAAAAAAGAGAAGAAGAAGAGAGAACGTTGGAAATGGGTGGATAATGTGGTGGCTCAATAGGAGCGTAGCAACAATAAATGCTACACTTTAGCTTTTAGATATATATAGATATACATTTGCCTTTGTTCGTTCTAATAGATGAATAAAAATCAAGCAGACATATATGTAACATATACGCTTACAAGAAAAGTTAGTTTTTGACTTTTTGTGTGTAGAAAGGCATTGAAATCACCAAATTTTAAATGCATTAGTTTTGTTGCTTATCCTTTCTTAAGGGTTCATTTGCCATTGATGTTATCTAGATGTTTAAAAAAAATTTATTTAAACAGTAGCTAGATGCATGAGCGCATGGATACAGTGGCAGTGCATATATGAAGTGGAATACTCTACAAATTTTTTCCTTTCTTTTGGATAATTAATCTCTTACAAACCTTATACAAGCAGGCATCATACAAAAGATCTGCTATCAATTCTGTTCCTCATTGAAAATTTCTGTAACAAACACACACTGATGCTGAAGCAAGATCTTAACTGTGGATTGTTTTGTATATAGCAGAGAAATTGAAGGACAAAGAAGACTGAGAGAAAGAGTGAGAAAATGAGAGAGAAAGAGGAAAAGAAGAATTGAGAAACTGAGAGTAATTCTTGCTTAATTATCAACAAAAGTGTACATTAGTAATTATAGTACAAAGCCTTGGGCATAACTGTGTAATAACAAACCCACATTATACGGATCTAATCCGTGATTTTAGGAGAGAGAATTCAGTTACAACTGAATTTCGCACCTAAAAGAAACTCCAACCTGTGCTAACAGAAACGACAACGTTTGATGACTTAAAACTGTGCACGTAATACAAATGAAATGGTGCGTTCTAATAAATACATTTTAATGAAAACGACGCGTTTTGCTATTCATTCAAACAACAACGGTAACTCGTAAATCCTTGTCTTCAACCTCCAGCTCTGTGATCAAACCCTAAATCAGAATCATTAGAATGTCTATGCTTTGCTTTGGAGCTTGCTCTAGACCGCTGATCGCTATTATCATCAACAATCTATGACTTAAATTATACACACACAGTAAATTGGAGAATATATAGAAGAAATTGTGAACTCGGAATTTCTTGGCTTGAACTCTAATTTTTTTTTTTTTCTGGATTTGTTTCAACAATTCACTCAGAGAAAGACATTTCTAATTTCCTGAAATTTTATAGAGGAAATCAGATCGAACTGTACGTCAGATCTGTTGGATTTATTGTATTTAGATCAGGTATTCAGGTTACATGTGTAAAATCTTCACCAATGTACAGTCTTTTATGGCATACTGTTATATATGCTTTTGCTGCTATCCTCCAACCACCAATTTCGAAGAATTTTTTTGCAGATACTTATTTATCTGTGTGACTGATATGATATATATGGATTTCCTCAAATTCAGGATTTACCTGCTTCCAGTGGTATCATGCAAGTAAGTTTCGATCCTGCAATTTGACATTTTTACCTAAATATAAACCCATCAATTTATACCTTTTCCATTTCTCTTATAGACAATGGGTCGTGACAAGCGATTAGAATATGCTGGGTCATTCTAAAATGGCTATTTCTTTCGGCTTCTCTATTATGCAGGAACCCAGTATCCAATACACAAAGGGAGCAAACTTAGACACACACACACAGACCCACACATGCACTCAATCAAATCTTAGATGTTTAGCAAATTTTATTTGCTAAAGAAAAATGTATTGTGCTCTTATAATTCTTCCAATCAGTAATTATTAAGTTCCAATCATCTTACCCTTGGAAAAAAAATCCGGTTATAATTGTATATCTGGTTAAAAAAATATGGGAAATGTTGCTAAAAGCTCAAATTACATGTTCATTTATGACCTTGCCAGTACATTCATCAGAGAGTGCCGAGGCCTGAGAACTGAAGAAACATTGTAAAGGTGCATTTTGCAAAATTTCTTTCAGATGTATGTTGTTATCTTGAAAATGTGTTTCAATCTGGAGGTCAATGGCAAGATTATTTTTGTTACTTTGTATACTTCTGATACCTTTAGTGGTAATATGGTGATTAAGATAAGAGTATAAAGAAAGCTATTTGCAAACCACTTTGTCACGTGCTTCACTCTTTTCCTGTTTTTATTTTATTTTATGGGCTGAATCCATGTTTTACTTTAATAAAATAAAACTAGCCATCTCAGTTTAGTTTACATTGGCATTGCTCGATCCTTTGTATAATTAAGGGAAAATTACCTCTTTCTGTCCCTTCATTTTAGCCATGTTTTTTATTTGATTCTCAAGTTTTTATAAATTCATTTTTTGTTCCTGTACTTTAAAATTTGCAGTCATTTTGGTCCTGTAGTATCTTCACTTGAAGACCAAAATGATAGCAAATTAAAAATAGGAGCAAAAATGAACTTATTAAAATTTGAGGACTAAATTGATAATATCCCCAAAATGTAGGGATGAAAAAATTAATTTCCCTTATGATAAATGTGGGCTGCTTAATGGTCCACTGAAATTGGCCTAGTCACAATGAGGTTCGATCATTGCTTTTAAAGGCCTCAAGACCAATTCTTATAAAACAATGAATAGAAATAAGAACAATACAGCTAGAGACTATAAAAGTTCACGAGAAAAATTCTTAATTTACATTGTACTAGCTTGTACTAGCAATGTAAGATTTACAATAGGCGAACCACAGTTTACAACAAAAAGGAAAATCCTACTAAAGAGTGTCTTTAGAAGTGAGCTTTAAAGGATATGATAATGTCATGGTGAATATGATGATTCCAAATTTCCAATCCCAGCAACTATAGACGATAGTGAATAATAATAGTCTAATGCGACGTGCAAATTGGAGTCAACTAGTGGCCCAGTCAAAAAAGGATCTTTTTCCCATTATTAAGCTTTTTTATTTATTTTTTTATTTATAGTATTTGGGGACTAAATAATAGAAGAATTTTACCAGATTCTGAGGTAGGCATCATGTTGCAAATGTCAATTTAGAATTTTGAACAGCCGAACCGTCTTCCTTGCTAGAAGTCTTGATGCCTAATAGTAAGATTAATTATTAAATTTATGGTCTAATGTCTATGGTTTTCTGCTTCACATATTTCTTTTCGATACTAATTATTTGCTTATTCATTCAATATGAGTTTACAAACATCTTACTTATTATATTTTACATTAATTGATAATGACTTCGTTGGTTTTCTGGTATGGACTAATTATGAGTCTAATATATTTTGAATATAACACAATATTTTCAATTCAAAAATATAATAGAAGCTTGATAACACAATTATTATAAGATTCCCAAAAAAGTAAATACACAAAAATATAAGGAAATATACATTCCATAAGATTCTCCTAATTTATTATTATTTTGAACAATACATGGGGTGCTATTTAAATATATTTATCATGATAACTTCCCAGGCTTGAAACATAGATATTTCCATCATGATCAACTGCTTATATATCTCCAACCTTTATTATGAGAGGCCATGCATTGTCAATTTCAACTGACTCTACAAATACAAAAGTAAACATATATGAATTATTATGTTCTTATTCCCGCAAGTTATACATACCTAAAGCAGAAGTATAAAGTTTGTTCATTTGGACATACCGATCAAGATTAACAGAGACTGATCCTGCAGCAAGATTAGCTATTGTGGCGAAAGCGGGTGGAGAGAGATTAATAATTGTTGCAGCACCTGGATTATAATCGACGATTCTAACAATGACTGCTTCATTTGTTCAAGGTTGTGGCACACCCAAGTTTACAGACCCAGTGCATACGACCTCATATAATTGCCCGCATGCTGCCCCATTGTCCCATAATTCATCACCTACCCCAGCTACTTAGTAACCTTCGTCTTGATTTCCAAAGCATGCAGACGCTGTCAATAGATAACAAAACATTATTAAAGCAAAGGTTAAGTTAATAGAGAGTTTCTCAATTGATTTCTTTGTTATTTCATGGGAAGCAAACTCATTGCAATCACTCTAATGTTATAATAATTGACCCAACTAAAACAAGTGAATTAATTTCAATTAAAATTCCGAAAAACAATAAACTAAGTAATTTCATGTAACGGTTATATCTATGTTCTTGAAGTTTGTGGCAACATGGATCGAAAAATCATTTGGGTAAAACTTATTACACACTAGTGTGTATACACACAAGTATGTAATAAACACTACCTCAAATCATTGTATTGACCATTTCATCAATGCTACCATCGGCCTCTCCTTATACTTGTAATATTTTCTTCATCAACCTAAATGAAATTCAATTGTTTGTGGTAAAAACCATTTTGAACTGTAACATTCTATGAGATGTACCAATTAACTAAAATTGTTGCATATAAATATACTCACGAACATAAGGACTGTAGAAAGTGGCAACCCCAGAATAAGTACTTTCAACTGAGGCGAGACATATGGATATGGTCACCATTAACAAATAACAAATAATTACACCCATGTTTCGTTTTAGAAAAAACTCTACACCGATATTATAACACTTCTACTTTGTGATTTCAAGAAGTAGAGTTTCCTCCAATTTATAGTGGCGCCTTCAATTGTTATACACCTTTTTTTATAGACTTGGAATGATTCAAATTTTCATTATTACTAGCAATGGGCCCACGTGATTCATGGATAGTGTTGTAAGCTGCTATATAAGATGATTATATAGAATATTCCAAATATTTTAAAGTAATAAAATGAAGTAGTGTTGTTTTTGTTTAATTAATGATGTAAAAAAAATTTAGGGGATGAAGAATTTAGTCTATAGAGTAAATGTCATGTAAATTAGAAATTAGTTATTATGTAGTGTAACTAATAAGTTGATTGTTTGTTTAATCATAGTTTTTTTTTTTTCTTCAATGCATTGGAGTTGGTATAAAAAATTTTGTAGTATCATGTTAATGTTTAGTTGGCTTATGGAAATATCATAGAAAATTTATGATCTCATGCTTATTTTATTGAAGTATGATAGTGGTAGGTTAAACACTTAGTGAAAATAGTAATATCCTACTAATATAATTTTATTATAATCCAAAATATGCAAAGAAGGTGAGGTGGAAAGTTAAAAGAAAAATTACTCTAACAAAGCACCACATGTCTAGACTGCATAATCTTCCACATGAGGTTTTTGCTTTCTTATATAAAATTTAAAAAAAAAAAAAAAAACATATGAAATACTTATAAATATATATATATATATGTAATGCACACCTATAGATTATTAATATGTGTATTTACTCCATTAATACATTCAATGAACTAAACATAAATGCAAACTCTGATGAGATGGAAGCCTAAATGTGAGGGTTTCAAGGAATGTGCCACTTGGCAAAATCTCATGCTCTCCCTATGAGGTCTCCACTATTATATATACTAGTGTGTAACCTCGTGCATATGCACGAGTACAACTAAAAATAATCACAATTATACGGTTTAAATTATACAGTTTTTTTAGAAGATGTTCAAATTATACATGGTATTAACTTACACTTTTTTTAAAACCATACATTTCTAAAATATATAATGGTTTCTCATATTATATATATATATATATATGTATGATTTAGAATTTAATTGGTTTTAGACTCTTCGGTTTTTGCACCAAATAATTCACTTGCCACAAAAATTAAAAACTTAGATGGACCCGTGGCAAAAAATTAGACTCTAATTGAAATCCAATTTAGAATTATACATAATACATAATACACATGTTTTAAATTATACAAGAAATGTTATAAAAATTTTATGTATACCAAACACTAGAAAACATTCTCAAACTCATTTTCAAGGTTGTTACCAAATACTAGAAAATGAGATAGTTTTCCAAGAAATGCTCTTTGGAAAATGAATCATTTTCAAGAAAATGTTAATGCTGAAACAAACAGAGCGTTAATTTACATTGTACTAACAATGTAAGATTTATATTATATACTAAATAAATGTGAGTTTGATTTACCTCTAATATTTTTTTAACTGTAATCTCCTTTTATTTTAATGAGAAATTGTCACATCACCCACTAACTAAATAAAATATAAAAATTAAAACTCACTGCCACTTGTTATTGTATATTTAAAACAAAAGAAGATGTTCAGTTGAAAAAGTACTGTAAGTAAGCCAAACCCAACAAATATCTATGATTTTGTACATATTTGCTTAGTCTACAATGTAAGATTTACATTAATAGTACAATGTATACCTATAATTATCCAGTTTACAATATTTCTACCTACTATCTTGCTAACCACAATCTACCATTAAAATTGTAAGGACGCAATTTGAATCCTAGACCTAAAAGTTAAAAGGATTTAGGCCCAAATAACCAAATACAATGAATTTGTAGATAGTGGATTGGAAAACTAGGCTTTAATGAGTTGGGTAGCAATTATAGTGAATCCAAATGATAATAAAGAAAAATAGATTGGTTTTATCTAAAGAAAATCGTCATCGGCACAGTCCGAGGAGATCAGTTCTTGTATATAATTCTTGAAGTTGATTACAAGTATAGTTCTTATTGCTACAACTTTAATCTCCCAATTCTCTTATCCCTTTTCTCAGTGCCTTCTTCCTATTTTATACTACTCTCCTCCTTTCATTTCTACTCTCCACGTGTAGAGTAGATTGTTAGTGTTGATCATTGTCCCATCCGCACCTTCCTGAAGTCTTTGGGGAGTAGCTGTAAAGCTGAAAAATACTGTTCAGGTATCATTTCCTCATTAATGCGGTCAGAGAGTTAGCTACAAAGCATTCAATGCGGTGGTAGCAGCTTTCTCTTAGATATTATATGGCTTCCCTCTGTCCTATGCTTCTAGGGTGTTCATCCCTATCAACAAAACCTCCTGGAACGTTGCCCTAGACGGCAGACCACACCGTCGATCCTCGGCTTTGCTTAGCCGAGGAGACATTCATCCTCGGACCAATCTCTCTGATCATCATGGCCAGATCCCCTCCTTCATTTATGAACACCAACATCCATAATAACGCTTACTTGTCCTCAGACTACTAGGCGTCCTCGGACTGGGCCCCCAACCCAATATACACTACTGGGCCATCAACCCTACAAAAATTATAATATTATTGTGAATTTATATGTTACCTCACTTAGATGAGAAAAGATAAAATTAAACTATTGATCTTTTTACTTTTTTGAGGAATGATAAATATAGATTATACTAATCTGCCAAATTAGGGTGTTTTGCTATTGATGAGTACGGAGATTCTAAACTCTAAGTTTGGAGCCACCCTTTCGTCGGATTTTGTTAATTTTGTTAACCCACCACCTGTGGTGGAGGATTTGCTAGCTTTTGACAAAGCCGAGCTTTATTGTAACAGACTTATTAGTACTTAATCTATTTCAGCGTTGGTTTACCCAAAAAAAAAATGATGATAACATTGTTGGGGATTTTACCAATTTAAGGAGTAACAATGAGAGAACAAGTGAACACATCAAATATATAGAAATTAGTGATTGACTTGGAGGCACAATTGAATGTTATCCTTAGACAATATTTGTCCCCATACGCAAGTTGCTAAAGGGTTTCTACAAACTTATCCCCAAGATACAACCAAGTTTATTGGGTTCTACAAATAGCAATTTTGGAGAATACCCACAGGATTTCTTGTGTTTCTTTGTAACTTACTATTTTTGGGGAGTTAGTCATGTTTTCAAGTGAACACAAACCTCTATTTATACCCATAGGGTCATAACCTTTCAAAAGGTACGTATGGAGAGTTAAAATCTTCATTAAAACCGTTCACAAGGCTTAAAACATTCTCAAGCTTTCAGAATAGTCACTTGAATATTCTGCAGAAAATTTCGTTCTGCAATTTTCGATCGATCGAGAATCACTTTCGATCGATCGAGTGCATTTTTCGATCGATCGAACAAGAATCGAACATCAATCGAGCATGGCAGATTGTTCAGGATTATTCGAACCATTTCGATCGATCGAAATTCCTAGAACTTGAATTTTCACAAAGAAAATTCAAGAATTCAAACTTTCACTTTATTCATTTTACAAATGAATACGCTCCAACCTTAAATCATTATTACAATTTATCCTTGTATATACTTATATATACAACAAACATGAAAAAGATGACAATGATTGAATCAAACAAGTTGAACGAATATGCGGATAAATAGTAAATTTTCAACAACAACAAAAATCCTACTAAAGATTGTCTTTAGATGTGAGGTTAAAGGATATGATAATGTCATGATGATGATATGATGATTCCAAAATACTCTAATAGTCTAATGCGACGTGTCTTTTTCCCATTATTAAGCTTTTTTTTTATAGTATTTGGGGACTAAATAATAGAAGAATTTCACAGATTCTGAGGTAGGCATCATGTTGCAAATGTCAATTTAGAGTTTTGAACAGCCGAATTTAGAATTCTGAGGTAGTTTTCTATGGTATTGTTATCGATCGTTTTCATTTTCAGAATAATCAAACCAACAGCCGACAGATTTGTAATCTTTCATTTTTATATATATTTGGGTAAAATGCAAACGACCCAATCAAACATGGAGTTGCAATATATTTATTTTGTGATACTTCCATTCCCTGTACTTAGTTTCATGAGCCATTTCGCTTAACAATAATGCTAATATCGTATAGATACACATTTTGCCACAATTATCTTATATGGTAGATTATAAGTGATAGAGAAAAAATGTTAGGTCTATAAAATAGTAATAGATAGTCAATCACAGTCTGTCACGTAAGATAGTTGTGGCAAAGTGTGTGTGGTACTAGCATTATTGTGACTAGAAATTTTGCAATAAATAATTTTAAATTATAAAAAAAAAAAAAAAAAAAAAAACTTTTTAGTGTTCAGAGGGTTTGACAATACAATGATAAAAAAATTTACAATTTATTATGCTTGTTTGATAACCAAATTCACCAAAACATATTCTCCCAAAATAGAGTTATAAAAAACACAATGATTCATCAACCTAAAGTGGAGTTGAAAAAAATAATAAAAAATTGAGAGAGAGAGAGAGAATACTCATATTTTCAAGAGAGAACGTGAGAGAGAATTGATGGTGAACTGAAGATTGAATAAACTCCAATTCGTCCATGAGTGTCGTCCAAGTCAAGAAGACAGGAATGGTCATCCCTTGTAGGACGGTCGTCCATGGGCATGAGGGTCATCCATCAGGAAAGCGCCTGGGCTACCCCCAACACCTGGACAACCCCCAACACTTAGGAAATTTCCAAAAAGATTTACCTACAAAAGACTAGTGAATCGAACCACGTGTTACTATTTTGAAACATGAGCGAGATCCTAATTCATCGCTGTAACTTCCTACTAAATACTTAACTTCCAATGACATTTATAGTAAATAAGATTGAACATTCCAACTTCTATAGCGGTTTGTAGAAGTTAAGTCTGAACCTTCTAACTTCCACAAATATTGGGGAAGTTACGAGACAAGTAACCACTCCAAAGCACATTATATAAACACTCATCCACATCTAATGGAGGTAAGTTCTCACGACTCCCAAAAATTGGAATTCTAACATTCCATAGGAAAAAACTAACTCAAGCATCGGAGGGTTCTTGGCCGATTCATCCTGGTCACATTTGATCTTGTCTTTTTCTTTTTAGGCCTTTCAAGCAATCACTAGCCCATTGAAGCCCGGAGCATTTAGCCTACTGATTTTCTAAGATGAAAATAAAAAAATTTAGAAAAATATATAGTGATAGGCCAAAAACGAATTGACCCATTGTGATGAATTAATTGATTAATTAGCCAAGTTTATTAATTAATCAAATTAACATGCAATATGCGTGGTAACACAAACAAATCACCAATTAAACTAAATGCAGCGAAAAATAAATTTGACACGGGTGATTTGTTTACGAATGGGGAAAACCACTAAGGCAAAACCCCACCGAGTGAATTTAAGGTCACCACTCCTGATAATCCACTATTATCAGAACAAGCGGTTACAAGTAAAGGAATCTCAGTACCTTATACCAACCTACAGTTGAACCCTTACCCCAATACCCAATTGGACTTGTTCTATAGTGACAATCTCTCATTTTCAATGCACGGCTCCCAGTACATGACTAACCAATTGCGCAGATCCCAGTACGCGACTTAATCACCAACTTGAGAAGGATGTTGGCTGCAAAGTTCTTCAGTTCATCATACGATGAAGATCACGAAGTTGCTTGGTCACAAAACCCTACGATGTACAAACACAACAGCTTATTCAAGAGAAAGATGAACTAGGGCATATGTCTCCAGTTCACAATATGCTTATGAAAAACTTTTGCATTAGGTTGCATCAGTTGTGACGGTCCTTAAAACAATCCTTATATATGTTTAGGGTTGTGAGAAAAGAAAGCTCAAACATACATTCACAAATTGGATGAAAAGTAGAATTGAAAATCTAAACTTTATAAATCTCGACAGATACCCTATCTGTCGAGCAGCTGTCGAGCCTTGGACTGAAACAGCACTCTTTAAACCTCGATAGATGCTAGCTGTTGAGTTTTAATGAACAGCACTTCCTCACTTGATTCTTGGACAGACTTGTATGGGTTTAACACTTGAACTTGAAACCTTGTTTCTTGAAGCATTAAACACATCCTAGATCTACCCAATTACAAATAAAGTGCATTTTGTCAAAGAATTAGCCAATTACATAAAATGTTGACATTTGTTCTTAACATTAAATCACATATGTCCTAACATATAGTAATAAAGACTGAATTATCTAAGTCATGTTATATGATAGAATAACATTATATTGTTATGTACTATATCTATAATGCAATAAAATAACATCTATGAAATCAATAAAAAAAAAACTTAACAACAAAAAACTAAATCACATCAACCCAAATAGAGTTCTAAAGAACACAAAGATTAATCAACATAAACTAGAGATACAAGATAATAATTTAAAAAAAAAAATCCACCAAAAAAATTTTTTTTCTTTAAAAAGAAGAGAAATAGCATTTTTGTGTGCGAAAATTATTCATAGAATGAGAGAGAGAATTGCAAATTTATAGTAAGAGGGTAGAAATAAGAAAAGTCAACAATAAAAGAAGTTGAAGGGATATAGGACAGGGGTGGCACTATGTATACTTTATGGTGGTCACAAGACCACCCTGAACTGGAAAAAATAATTTTTATACCTTAAAAAATGAATTTTCAATTAAAATGTGCTTTTGACCACCCTAAAAAAAACAAAAAAACAAAAAAAAAACAAAAAAAAACAAAACTTGACCACCCTAAAAATAAACTTGAACATTTTAAATAAAAATTTAAGCCCATTAAAAATAAAATTTGACCTCTCCAAAATTTTGGTCGACCATTGAAGATTAAACCAAAATATTGCAAGAAATGCTATGTTTACAACATTTTCACAACACTTTTACAACAAATTCTAAGTAGCAAGTTGTTATCAATGGACAAAAAAACAATTTCAGTGATAGGTAAATTAGAACTAGTAACAATTGTCACCTTGAATTTGTTGTGAAAATATTATGGATATAGCATTTTTCAAAAATTGTCCAAACAAACAAATAAGCCTAAAAACCCAAATCAAATGTTTAATTATAATATTTTAAATTTTTTTTTCAAAAGATATATTTTAAAATAGCTATTTTATAATAAAAAAATTGCATATTTTCCAATAGCTAGTCGGTTAGTGCTTGCTTTTGTCTTTAGCTTAATTTATTGGATTTATGTGGTACATCTTATACATACACATATGCACTAAAATAATGCCTTAATACTTTATCGAACATGAATGTAATGATTTAATGCCTAAGTTGAATACGTTGAATGAACTTCTAGTTTACCATTTATTCTTTTGTTAGCAGTATGGACAAAATTCTTATAAAGAAATCACTTTTATTGCAAAATTCATCTTTTAAGCAAATTCGTATTTATTTGAATAATTTTCTTTTAGATCCTAGGCTATGGGTATGAGAAAATGTCTCATTTTTTTATCCTAATGATCAAGGGAAAATAAATAAAAAATAAAAAATAAAAAGTATATTTACAAAGAGGTTTTAGCCCTGATTTCTCTAAAAAAGAAATTAGTGAAGCATTGCATTGATTTAATCCTGATTAGTTTAAAGAATACAAAATATTGGTAGGAATATATCATAAAAAATAATGATGCATTTTGTTTATATTGTTACTTATTTAGGCAAGATGTTGGTTTTTTTTTTTTTTTTTAATAGGAAGATGTTGGTAATTCAATGGGAGATCAGTAGTTTAATGATTACTTTTTTTTTTTTTTGGAGAAAAAGTTTAATGATTACTTGGTTGTTTACATTGAAAAAGATGTATAGCTGATAGCATTAATAATAAAACCATCATACAACAATTTCAAAATATAAAAAACTAATCGAAGGAAATTTTAAAACTTTATGTATTTGAGCTTTTTTTTTTATATGTCAATATATTCAGTTTTATTTTTATTAAATTTTGCTTTAATTTAAGTTTCTTAATGATTATCTTGAAAAAAATTCTTGAAACTGCCACTAATATAGAAAAAGTGGTATTAAGGTAGATAGTAATGGAGAAATGAAAAGGTAAAAAGGAGACGAAATGTTGGAGAAATTATAACAATAATTTTGGAATTAATAAGAAGAAAAAAGAATTAAAAATAAGAGAGAGAGAGAGAGAGAGAGAGAGTTGAAAATAGGTGGATGATATGGCTGTTGATATGACTCAACAGAAGTGTAAGAATAATAATATATGCTAAGCTTCAGCTTTAAATATATATAAAAATATATAGATAGATATAGATTTTAATGGAGTGATGATGTGGTAAGTATTGATATCACATACTCACCTACTCAGAAAGATTTGATATGAAGAAACCTTTCCACAATCACATGCATAAGAGAGAGGAAACCATTTTGCCAGAAGAAAGATCTTGATCACCTAGTCACATTGTTCAAGAAGTATTAAACTCATACATGATAAAATCAGTGACCACTAACTGGCTTAATCATCCATGATCGAATTAGCGGTCATCAAACAAATTCAACAATTGGTTTTCAAGTGTGACACAGTGCTTTTGGTTTTGTGTCCTGTGAAATATGA
This sequence comes from Notholithocarpus densiflorus, assembly GCA_030021035.2. NCBI lineage: Eukaryota > Viridiplantae > Streptophyta > Magnoliopsida > Fagales > Fagaceae > Notholithocarpus > Notholithocarpus densiflorus. The sequence continues at coordinate 6,242,700 of JARYZH020000003.1, forward strand.
CGAATCCCATTCCATACACAAAAAAACTTTTCAGGACGCTTTAAACGGTAGAGGAAAATTAAGGCAACTGGGCCAAAACTCAAAAGTCTCAAAACCCATTATTATGGATCATATGTGTGTCACAATTGAAGAACATGTATCACATACCAATATGGCATAAAGTAACCTACGTCTCTCAATTTTAAACCCAAACAAACAATTTAATTATGAGGTATGTCATTGGCTGTCCTTATGCATTCGTTAAGGGGTTAAAAACAAACCTCATCTGCATTGAGAAGTTATCAAGCGAAAGTTAATAAGTTAATAAGTTAATAAGTTTAAATTGCAAGTTTTTGTAAGTAAAAATTATGCATAAAATAGTATAAGTTTAGAGATCATATAGTAAATGATTTCCGATTAACACAAAATTTAACATGTGTATTAAGAGCGTAAAAATCATGCAATTCAATACTTAGATTTTTAAAATATGTAGTAATATTTATTTTATCAAATAAGGTTGTAACCTTAGGTTACAACTAATTTTGTAGTTAAACTTTATCATTTATTTAAACTGAAAGACTCCCCGTAAAAAAAAAAAAAAAAAATACATTATAATTCAATCTTAACTAATGCATTAAAACACTCGTTAACGGGACCCATAATTTAGCTCTCTAAATTGAGATGGGGGGCTTGTAAAACATAGCATTTCTTTTTATAGGTGGGGGAGGAATCACAACAAGAATTTCAACCAAACAAGAGCGGTAAATGATCAATCTTTCCTGATGTAGGACTTGCAGCCGCAGGGAACAAACACATACTATTTTTAACCAAAAAAAATATACTAAACACATACTAGCTTTGACCAGTTATCTTCTTTTATTTTCTCTTTTTTATTTATCTTGGGTTTGGACACTACTCACTAGCCTATCTTTGTTTTGGTGTTATCTTATTAAAATCAACGTCATAGCAAAAAAAAGTCATTCCTTCTTTCCTCGGTTTGTGGCACGTGTATAGCTCATATTCCCTTACAAGTTTCGACGTGCGAGACTTAACTCATCCTAAAATAATGCAGACAAAAAGTTAGGTGTGAACTGAGAATCAGAATCACGTATGAAACAAACACATGCGATTAATAATTATAAACCCTGCATACCAAGTTGATGTTACAACTCCAAAGTCATGACTTTCTTTTTTTGTTTGTTTGATAGGTACAGCTCAGATAATATTGCTTATTAATTTGCTATATATGGGAGTTAGTTTCAGATTTAAATCACTTTGAAAAATGTTAAAGTCATAAATTTTTTTATAAATTTTTTTAGAACGGCTGATAAGGTAAGTAATTATTAATAAATTAGTAAAAATGATGTTGGTAGTAGATTTAAATGAGAACCAATAAAAATTTGTCATATAATCAACTATTTTTAAAAATGCTAAAAATAGTTTTTGTTTTACTACGGTTTTAGCATTACTCAATAACTTTTTCAAGTTGTATTCTATTGTCTTGCTAGGCTTAGGCTTGTGCACAACATTTGAGCTTAAACTCAATAGCGTATCTTTTCTCACTTTTTAACCCTTTTTTTTTCTTTCTGCTTTTTGTCTAAGTTTTATTTTGAAAAACCTCAAAACAAGTTTTTTTTATATTAAAAAAAATGCTAATTTTTATCTTTTTGTTTCACACTTGTCAAATAGATACCGAAAACTACGGGATACTCATTGAACCACTTTGGTCATAATGTATGCGTGAGTGAGCCTCAACCGAATAAGTCAATATCTTATCATAGAACTGTAAATAAAAGTTAGGTCCTATAAGTTGTGGTTGCGTCAAGTAGCTATTTTCATTTTGCAACAAGTGTCTACACCCCAATTAATTATTAATATGGTTTACCATAAATTAAACTCTATTACCATTAGTTTATTCAATATAAAACTCAAATACCAAAATTCCAAGAAATTTAAAATTCTACTTCAATTAATTAAAAATTTATTACCAAAAGTTTCAAGTAATTTAAAATAAATTTAATATTTATTTTAATTAGAATCATAATTTTATGTTATGTAATAAAATTTACACACTACAAATCATGTTTGCACAAAATAACTTAATATATATGTATTACACATTGTAAGATTAATGTGTTTGTGTCATGTGGCTCACCAATCAGTGGCGGCACCACATAGTACTCAAGGGGTTCAATGAACCCCCTAACTTTGGGATTTTTTTTTTTTACATATAATATTTTTTAAAGTTTTTGTTTTGACCACCCCAAATTGAAATTTTGAACCCCCTTGAAAGAAACCCAATAACAAATCAATTCAACACCGACATTTATCTTAGCTTTTTTAAACAAAAAAAAAAAACCAACAACAAACCAATTTGATCTAAAATCTTATATAAAAAATAGTAAGCCCAACAACAAAAATAAGTAATTCACTAATTTGCTGATCTTAAATCTCAAAAAAAAAAAAAAAAAGTGGCAGTAAACAACTAACACTAAAAGACAATTAAGTGAGGTAGTGGAAGTGGGATGTGGGATGTGAGACAGTAGGAACCAGGAAGTGAAGAAAATTTTTTTTTTAATGATTGTATTATTGTGTTGAATTTTTTATAGAATAATGCAAAAAAAAAAAAAAAAAAAAAAAAAAAAACAGAAATAAAATAAAATTATAAAGACTAATTAGCTTTCAAAGTTGAGTTGAATTGTTAAATAAAATAATTGAAAAGATTAAAAAAAATTATAAATTATAATATTCTAAGAAATAATAATTAAAGTTCACTTAACAATAATAATTAATAACTTTATTATAATAAGAGACAATAGATGATTTCCAAGATTTAATTTTAGCAACACTAATCTTCAATATACTGATGCTTAATGAACTTATAATTTATCCTTTATTCTCTTGCTTTACTATGGATAAATTTTTTATAAAAAATCACGTATACTGCAAGATTTATCTCCTACTTAAGATTTATTAACTAAAAAAACTCGCATTGACTTGAAAAATATTACTTTGAATTATAGGTTGTGAAAAATCTCATCTTATTATCTTAATGTTCAAGATGAAATAAGAAAATATTATTACAAAGAGGTCTTTGGCAACCTCTTCTACACGAATTTGAATGGCTCCCCTAGAAAATATTCTTAAAGTCACCACTGTCACCAATTGTTAATATGTTTCAATTTATTTACATATAATTTTTAATTAAGTCATGGATTGCATGAGTATTGTGGGTGCCCGAGGACCGAGGATGAAGTTGAAGAGTTGCAGTATTGGTGTGGGGATGCCACGGGCCCAAGGAGGAAGGTTACCCGAGGAGAGGAAGGGATGAGTCAAAAGGACTCTGAGGCGTTCCAAGTGGGAAGAGGGATCTGATGAGAGAGAATCAATGATCATAGGGGAAGTTTCTAGTTTGGAGTAGTCTGTTGCCTCCGCATTAAATGTAGGGCAATAGCTTTATCAGTTGCATTGATGAGGAAGTGACCTGAACAGTGTAAGTCACAGTTAAGCAAACTCCTTTCACCACCTTCTTCAGATGTAAAAAGAGACAAGTGTCAGGAGGGGAGGTTTGTTAGATAAAGATGGAAGGTTGAGATATGAGGGAGGGAAAAATATATAAGAAAAAGAGGGTTTACAGAGAATGGGCATCCAGACACAAGTATCAAGATATAGAAAAGAAACAAGAAGAACACTGAGAGAATGGAGTGAATAGTAACATTTCTTGTATAATTGTAGCCTCCTCAGGCAGGCTTGTAGGGAGACATTTGCTCATCTGTTCTATAATTTTGGCCCTTTCTTCCTTGCTTCCATCCTCGGGCAGAGCCCTCTCTTGCTATTTGTTTTCCTCTCTTACAAATTTTATTAATTTGGTCCTAGGTTGAACTGTACAACCCACTATTCTGAATGGGCTTGGGCCGCCAGTTTTCCTAGTCCTTACAAGTATAATACTTAAACCACTCCCAACATAATGCATGCATAGATGAGCCTTCATTAAATAATTTGTATACTTTTAAAAAAATAAAGTTAAACTGTATGAATATATCCAAAACACACACACAACCAAATGGATTTGTATAGTAAGTGAATGAATCATATATAATTTGTGTATTACATTACAGCTCGTAATTAAGAGTTTATAAATCCTTTACCTCTATCCTTAGGACACACATTAACAGTACCCAAACCAATCACTACCTAATAGTGCAACCTAATAATAATTTTCAAAATAAACTAATGACGTACACGCAACTCATGCCGGATATCGATTAGTATTAAAAAAAAGAGACACACATACGACCCACATTAAATAATTTGTTCTCACCCAACCTATACCAATAGACTGCTACAAAAAATACCCCCCTACTTTCTCTTTATAAAAAAACAAATGTAACAACTAATAATTAATTATTTAATATTCCTTAACTTGTTATCTAACTTAAATAATTAATATTTATTCCAACATTTAAACCTTAAATAATCTTTTTTTAAGAGGATTAAACCTTAAATAATATATATATATATATCTATATAAAGCAGAGACCTCATGTGGAAAAGCATGAGGTTCTATACCAAGTGGCGCATTCTTTGCAAAGAGAATTGAAATATTTTTAAGTGTTACATCAGAGATAAAAATAAATTAAATATTGACCTTTTGTTTCATTTGAGTTGGCTACAATCAAGGAAGGGGGCTTGCATTTAATATTGAGTGACAGCGGCAATTATGATTTTGATGTTAAGGCCAGACGTTGTAGACTTGTCAGTTTTGTAAAGGTTGTGATTGACTATGAGTGTTTGGAATGCAGAGATGGAGCTATAGTTTGACCTTGGGGGGCAATGGCTCCCCTTGATTTGGAAAAAAAAAAATTTATATATATTATAGACTTGAATTAAAAGTTAGGCCCAAGAAAAATTAAACCTGCCCCATTTCCAAAATCTTGGCCCTTTAAACCAAAAAAAATGCTTAAACGACATAGATTTGCCCCAAACTCAACCCTAAAGTGCCACAAACAACAACACAGTAATGAATTTATACCTTTAGAAAAATAAAAAATTTAAAATTAATGCATTATGCATATTGCTCACATTCTTATATTCATCTTTACTTAGTAATTAAAACAATTATAATTGCTCATTCTGTGAGATTCAATCATTGATGATTTTTTAGATTTAAAATAATGTCTAGTTCCCTTTTCATTTATGATTTAAATATAATGTATAAGAATCAATAATTTTATTTATTAATACTAAATAGATAGTTATTTGAATTTTAATGATTTTTTTTTTTTAACTTCTGCCCCCCTAACTAGGAATCTTGGCTCCGTCCCTGTTGGGATGTGTATTTTGTTTAGAATTAAGGAGAGAAAGACACATTCTATATCAACTTTTATTCTACAATATTCCTCCAAAATTGTTTTTTTTTTTTCTCATTAATTACTTGAACGGAATAACTATAATGGATATGTGTGTAATTTATAATTGATGTTTTTTATGATGAACTCATTACTAACAAAGTTTAATAACAATTATGCTATAATATATGTACAACATTCTCAAAAACCATTTTATATAAAATATTAAAATATTATCCGTGCATCGCAAAGGCAATTTACTAATTACTAGCAAAAGCATGTTTTAGGTATTGCTGATTTTGTAAATTAGATTGAGGAGAATCTATGTTTCATAGAATATGTGTTATCTCATGATGTATTTTCTTTTTATTTAAATTAATTCAGTTAACTTATTTTCTATATATAAAAAAATAAAAACCATCAACAATGCTTTTGGTTAGAGAAGTTCTATGTCTACAATATTTTCACAACACTTTCACAAAAAAATCATAGTTGGCAGGTTATTATTTGTTTTAATTTGAATCAATCACTGAAATTTCTTTCTAATGCACTAGTAACAACACACTACCTATACTTTTTTTGGGAAAATATTGTGAATAGTAACATTTCTCTTTTGGTTTTCACCCAAAAAAAAAAAAACATTTCTCTTTTGGTTAATAGTTAAAAATATAGTAATACTTTCCATAATTTTATCTTTTGACAGTTATCTAATTTGTGCTATAAAAAATTGGTGGTATGAAAATTCTAATAAGAGAGAGGATGATGATTGATGACACTCCCAAATCCCAAATCCCAATCTGATTAATCGTTGACCTTTCTCTCTGTCCACCACCGATCCTTGAACCCCGGATCTCTAGGCTAGCATGCGTGGGTCAATCACCCAATCCATATTAGTATTAACCATTGACTTGTAGCATATACCAATAATACCATCGAAGTATATTCAAAAAAATAATAATACCATCGAAGTTTGATAAATAATAATAATAATAATAATAATAATAATACCGTCGAAGTTCGAAACCCACACGCAAGGTTAGCAGAATTTGTTGTCTGAATAAGATTAGGATAATGTCATTGACTTATTCATCCCCCCCCCCCCCCCCCCAAAAAAAAGAAAGGCAATAACCTAGTAGTAAATAAAAAAAACCACATGTGACTCATGAGAAATCCTAAATACAGCTAAAAATATATAAATAATCACTTTACCTAGGAAAAAAAAAATCAAATATGGGAAAAACAGATTCAGTTGTGTCAAATTTCATTCATTATCTTCTCATAAAGATTCTCCAAAAAAAGTGAGTTCCAGTTAGCTCAACTAGTAAAGTATCTGATGGTTGTATAAGAAATCTGAAGTTCAATCCCTGCCTACACCAAAAAACTGATTGGTATCTTGGTCTGATGATAAAGAGAGTTATCATCAGGACCGTACGCCATAGGTTGAAACTCTCTCAAAAAAAAATTTCTCCAAAAAAAAAAAATTATCTTCTCATAAAAAATAGAAAAAAAAAAAAAAAAAACATTCATTATCTCCATTTTTACCTCATCTAATTATCTTCTCTAAAAAAAAAATCTCTTCCAATTTAAACGACAAACGTATGGCGTATGTGAGGAGACAGAGCCAAATTTTTTAGCTAGAGAGAGAGCCAAGCCAACTATTGGACTATTATGTGCCACTAATTATATAAGCTAGTACCACAAAAAACTTTACAACTTTTATCACAACTCTCTTACGTAACAAACTGTGATTAATTATATGTTACTTTCATATGGAGTCATTATGGACCCACTACTTTTTTTTATCACTCATAATCTGCCACATAGATAATTGTAACTAAAGTTGTGATATATTATATAGTCTTAAAAATTTTGCTAATTATATAACCCTAGCGGTGATTGGTGGCAATGGGATGTGGCATTTCGGAATTTCCAGAAGGCTCACTTTTTGAAAATGTTCGGTTAAAAAACAAAACAAAGTAAAGTGGTGTGTCATTTTCCATATTTGTCATAGTTTCCACAAGTTAAAATTATTACAAAATAAAAGATAAAAGTGAAACCCATGTAAATCTAACCAAAAATACTATGGAAAGGGATCTCCATCTGTATATTGGATGCTTACTGTTTGTTTTATCCTGCAAGGATGCAAATTTATTCGCATAATAGAGATTAGTGAATATTCTCGATTTAAGAAAGGGAAATCCTTTTTTTTTTTTTTGATAATCAAGCAATTATTATTGCAACACAACAAACATCCCACCACGCCTAATGTTAATGGCAATTTGGGGGATTTTACACCTCCGATACTAATGCTCGAAATACTACAGAATTATAACCCCTGGACAAGTCCAAAGAGCACCAAAGCAAAGAGAAATAGGTTTAGGTTGAGAATATTTAATAAATTACTTGGCAATATTATATAGTACTTCTCTTTTGCCAGGATCCCATTAAGATTATCTTTCAACATGATGGTTCTTGGAAACGTTTAAACAGTATGCTCAAACCCAGTAAATGTGATAAAGAATTAAAGATTGAGTAATTAAGAATTGAACACAAGGCCAAAAAAAAATAATGACGATTCATACTTAAGTGCTTGAAGAGGTTTTATAGTAAATGAAGCAAATGAACTCTCCAAATCACTGATATCATTGAACCCATCCTGAAAAAAACAGAGGAAGATTTTTCTTTAATAATAAATAAGAGGCAGATGTCAAACAGATGGAAGAATGAAATTTCAACGATTCAAAGGAATTTATGAACACAAATGCAATTAAAAAAAAGAGAGAACTTCTAGCAATGTTAGTGATACCTCCTTACTAGGATCAGCATTTGAATTATTGGCCCTTTAATGGGACAGGCTCTCAACTGGGAACCCAACAAAATCATGCCCATCATTTTGCTTATTGGCAACCAGGTCTTCAGCATTTGGCATGCCATCATCCTGTATCTGCAGGCAGCACAGTTCTAATAATAAGAGAAAACAAAGCAACAGGTATGATTTTTCACCAGAAAACCCTTTGCCCAAGATATTATGAAATAAAGTAATTAGACATAAAACTAGGAACTGACACTACTTACAAGGGCATCTAAAAATGAAAAATTAATGGATTAAAAAAAGCTACATGCTTTTCTTTAAATATGCAATGGGTAAATAGCATAATGACTAATTTGTTCCATTCTTTGCCATATCTTTTGCCAATTCTTTTGTGATATAAAGAGAGTTCAGGAAACTAAGAAAGCATTACCATTGCCACTTCACCCTTTAACATTGTTGGAATTCCTTCTAGCAATCCCACTATCATCTAGCTTTTGCCCAAAAAACATGTCTCATTGGGGTACCCCTGCCAGTCACGTAGAAGTTAATATTTAATCCAGACAATAACTGTAGTAGAAGGCATTTTAACATTGAAATTAATTTAGTCAAGGCCAAATTATTAAAGTAGGAATTCTCGATATTGTGTAGGAGGCCAAGGGACAACTTTCTTCCACAGTTCAGTACATCCATTACAGGCTAAATGAGAAGTAACAAACACAATTACATAAAGTTAACTAGAAATATGTTGGAGGTGCCTTTGGAGAGGAAGGGGGGGAACCCTAACGCATGGAGCAAAGAACTCAAATGCAAGGGTTAAAGCCATCGTTAACAATGTGTTTTGTACACTGATCACAAGAGTATAGAGCAGCCTAAGCGAGATGATACAAAAATACCTGATCATGTTGGCATCAGTGGGCATAGGATTAAAAGGCAATAAATTTTGAAAATAAATATACCATAAAACCAGGAAAATAGATAGAAAGTGCTTTTCTAGTCTTGCCAGAATGTGCTTAGATGCATAAAATCATACTAACAAGCATGAGTTTTTAAATTTTCAAGGTTGAAATTCTAGGCACTTATTCCTCGAATGTACTCTTGAGGCAAAGTAATGAGAATTTACATTCAGGGTGTCATTGAAACCCAACTTAGAGACTTCTTAGCGCATGTGCACAAAAGACACAAGCATAGATATTAGCGCCATTTACTTTCTTTAAACATCAGCTATCAAGTAAACACAGAGAGGGAGAAAAAGCAAATACTTACATTTATCTAAATTGGAGCAAGCATGTCACGTGACAACATATCAATATTAAATGTTTGTTGGAATATGAATACAATCAGCCATCATAATGAACGGTTTGCAGAAACTAGAATTTTTTTTTTTTTTTTTTTTGAAAAATCACATATAGAAAATCTTCATTTAGGATAAGACCAAAACACAATGTCCACAGAATCCAACAAAATGTCTTCTTGATTCAACAAAATCATCAAAATCTCACACAAAACACAGCCCCATATAAACCAAAATCGGATAAACCATGAGGAGAGAGAAAAGCTATACCTTATCCCATGAGGAGACGACGAGGTGATCGCTGTGGTTGGAGAAGCAGGATTTGAGTGAGAGAGAGAGAGAGGCATGATTGAGAGAGAGGCGTGACTGACACAGAAAGGCGTGAGATTGGGAATTTTTAGGGTTAAAAGGGAAAAAATAATAATAATAAGGAAAAAGAAATTCCTGCGCCCAAAATACTGAAAGCCCGACTTTATTTTATTTTTAAAACTTAAATAGAAATATCCAACCAAACTCACCCAATTATTAATTGAGTTAATTGGTTTTAACTGGTACTCAATTATTATTTTTATAAATCTCCCAACTCTAAAATATCCAAAACCACTAAAAATGCCAAAATACCCATTAATCCTCAAAAATTACCAAATACCCCTAAATTTATAAAATGACATAAATACCCCTCGAAACCTAAAATTTACCAAAATATCCCCTAAACCTATAAAATGACCGAAATACCCCATAAACCTAAAAAAAAAAAAATTTACCAAAATACTTAGGGGTAGCAAAATCAACCCAAACTCACCCACTTAAATAAGACCCAAACCCACATAACTATTAATTGGGTTAAATGAGTATTAACCCAATTAAGATTAATGTTTAATGGGTTTTAACTAGTACCCAATTAGACCAAATTATGACATAAGTATCATTTCTACAAATCAACCAACTCTTGGTCATGGGGTCCCCTTGGCTGGACAGTGCCAAGTGAGATATTCCCGTTAGAAATTCGATCAGCTGGACAAAGCATAACAGTAGCTGTAAACCTTCTATTCACGTTCATAATAGCCCAGGCTTTCCTTGCCATTCTTTGTGCATTCAAGTTTGGAATCTTCCTCTTCTTTGCTGGCTGGATTACCATCATGACCATTTTTGTTTATTTCTTCCTACCGGAAACGAAGGGAGTTCCCATTGAAGAGATGATATTCATATGGAAGAAGCACTGGTTCTGGAAGAAGTTAGTGCCTACCATAGGGGAAGGCGAAATAAGCAATTCAGTGGAGCTAGATGAGAACGTTACAGAGCCATAAGCTGTATGGATATAAGCAGCCGGGATGCATGTAGTGCCTCAGCCACATTTATCCATACAGAGCCATAAGCTGTATGGATAAATGTTATCCTATTGCGTTATAAAAAATTAAATATAGTATATAAAAATATAATATTGTTATATTACATAGTATGATTTGGTTAATTTGGTATTTATTATATTACATAGCATGATTTTTTATAATACTTAATTTAGATGTTAAACTATGAGACTTTACTAATTTTTGTTAATTTTTTAATCATTTGTGGTGGATAAAGTACTTTTAATAGTTGTCTAAGAAGTACTCTATAATGCAATTTATTTAAAGAAAAGCAAAGGTTAGCTAAACGAAAATAATTGGATAGGTGATGTTGAGGGGAAAATTGATGCCTTTGAATAAAATATGGGGAAGTCAAGCCGAAACTCAACGATAGGCTCTTGAGATGATGCCCAAAGGCTTTCGGTGTGGTGATAAGCCTATCCAAGCAAGAAATAAATGCTACACCTTGACAAAACAGCAACAAAGCCCAATAAAAATACTTCACAATAGTTAATTAGTACAGGTCCTGTTTTGATAATATAAGAAAAATAAATTCTCCAGCGATAGGATGAAATTAAACTTAAGTTCTGCAGTCAATTATTAAATAGATTTAAGAAAGTGTTCACTTCTGGAAGTCCTTGTGTGTCCTGGTCAGAGGGGTCTATTGTACTTTCAGCCATCATTATATCAATATGAGGGAAGAATTCCATTGTTACAAATACATTATATCCTTCAATAGTAAAACAAAAAGTAAAAATTAATGGTTCCATGGTGAGAAGAAAGGGGTTATTTGGCATGGTGTGAAAGGAGAGAGAAATTCCAACTCAATGCAGCAAATATTGAACTAAGATTCTTGGAATATATATGCTGGGCATGAATAGGGTAGTATAGGCTGTTTTGAGTGAGTGAGTATGTAAACTTGTGATGGTATGATAGAGTTAATGCTGAAACTAAGTCTTTAATGGGTAAAGGGTTGTTTATGACTGATTAGGAAGCATTTGTGGGCTTAGAATGTGCAGAAAAGGAAAGTGAATGTCTAAGGCTAAGTGAGTTTGGGCTAAAGGGAATGATTTATGAGTTGTGGAGAGTTAAACTACAAGCAAAGTGACAAGAATAACAGAAATTTCAAAGGGGTTGGTGTGTGTTTTGTGGGCTGATGTGCTTATCCTTTTATAGTGGAGTTTAGGGAAGCATTAATTAGCAAAAGTCCAAAACGTAGGACTGATCAGGAGGCAGAATAGCAGACTTAATTATCCTAGGATTTGGCTATAAATGGTGGATTCTCTTTTGGGCTGTCTTGCCTCTTTGGGCAATGTCACACATGGGTAAAATCAAGATAAATCTTGCATTAAATGCCTGGATCTCTAAGGTTATATTTAGCCAATGAGGTTAAGACATGCATTGAGGAAAGATGCTAGTGCTGCAACTGAGAATTGGACCCTAAGAATTAGGATTTCAACACCCCAAGCCAGGTGTCAAAATTTAAGCCCACTTCAGAGGGTTCTGCTGGAGATCCCTTCATGCCCTCCAAACCATATGTTCCCAAATTTTCCCCTTTAAGATTCATGGGCTTGGCACATGAACCATTTCTTGAACGTTTTTGACATTTATAGCATTGATTTGTTGAGATTTGGGTAACTTGGTTACAGCTCTCCTTCCGCTAGAGATATAGTCTTGAGAAAAATGATGAAGTTCCATCACCCATTAGACTTCAGCTGTTATTACAACCTCTGGGCACTGTTCACGTCAGGTAGAGGATGACAGAAAGTTGATGGGACAACCCCTAGTTCATTCTCAAAGACTTAGTTCTCTTGTAGAGGCCTTCAACTAGACCCTGGTTAAGGATGAACAAGATGGAGGCTGGTTGTCTATTTCAGTCTTCTGCCTTTGTTGGAGTTCTTTGGATCAGGCTTACTCACGTGGGCTAGACCCTTCGAGCTGGGCTGTGTTCATCCCCTTTTCTACTTGGGCTTGTTCTCCTTTTATAGCATATTTGGACCTACAAAATGGACATCAATGACACATATTGCCATGGGTTTTCATCCCTCATGGACTCTTGTTATTAGTAAATATTTTAGGTTTTGATGGATATTTGTAATGGGACTTTGGGCAATGAGTTGTAATATTTAAAATAACAGCATAAGCTTAATTACTTCAAAATGCTTTTGTAAATAACATTTACTATTTTTTGAAATGATGAATTCCATATCATAAGTAATGTTTATGATTCCCGATAATCACGTCATAATTTAAATGGTGAGTTTGTAGGATGAATAGTTACCATGAGCTTTGAAAAATAAATATTATGAATGTTGTGATATAAATGGTGACTATAATATGGTATAAGATAAATATCATAGTTTTAAGATAAATAACTTTCCATGAGCTCTTATAAGATGATTTCCATAGATTATAGTAATGTTTAAGAAATTGAAACATTGTTCATCATTGGATTTTTTAAGTGAAATAATTATGACATGGTATTTTTTTTGCCTAATCTTGGGCTTTTGATTAAATAGTGCCAACATAAATTGGGCTTTTGATATTGCCAGTAGGAACTGAGCTTTTTGATGTTGTCAGTGAGAACTGGGCTTTTTTGATATTGCTAGTAAGAACTAGGCTTTTTGGTGTTGCCAGTGAGAACTGGGCTTTTTTGATAAATTTGCCATGAGATTGAATTATGGGTTTTGATTATGGATTTGATTTCTATTGATAAAATTGTTTTGCCATATATTTGAATTATGGGCTTTGATTATGGATTTGAATTCCATTGATAAAATTGTTTTGCCATGTATTTGAATTATGGGCTTTTCAAATATTGCTAAGTATAAAAATTCTTGGGCTTTAGAAAAGAATGAGATTTTAACTTGATCAATAAAATAAATAATTTGAGATTAGGCTTTACAAAAATATTGGGTCTTATAGTGTTTTATATTTGTAGCCCAATTTTGTGATGGAAAGAATAATGGTTGTGGGCTAGCATAATAATAGTCAAAAAATATTTAGGGAAGCCCAATAATTTGTGGGTGATGTTTGAAAATAAATAAGTGTTATTTAAATAATATTAGGTCTAAAAAAATGTACCCTAACAAGTGACAAATGTTAGCTTTTACAATTTTATTTTAATTATTATTATTATTTTATAACAATGCATGTATAGAAATTTAATTCTTAAATTTTGCTAATAATTTTTTATTTGATAATATGTTTTAGGTGGGCGAAATTACAATTTCTGCAAATCTATATTTATCTATATATATCTAAAAACTGAAGTGTAGCATTTATTATTGCTAAGCTCAAGTTGAGCCAAAAAAGCATCCGCGTCATTATTTTTTTTCTTTCTAATTTTCCTATAATTGTTTTTAACATTTATTTATTTTTAATATTTACACTTCTCCAACCTTTCTCCTTCCCTTATCTTTTCATCTCCCCACTACTTCTTCAACCTTTCTCCCTCCCTTACTTTTTCATCTCCCCACTACCCTATACATTAATATCATTCTTCCTATTTCCCTTCATCTTCTTTTATTTTTGTCTCTTCTTATTCACACCCTCTTACTATAATTTTGTCACTATCTCTTCCATTTTATGCATAGTTTTTCCTCACAAAAAAAGGCTCTCTCTCTCTCTCTCTCTCTCTCTCTCTCTCTCTCTCTCAATTTTGTTGTTGTTGTTGTTTTTTTTTTTTTTTTTTTTTTCTCTTTAATTGTTAAATGTTATCCTATCGCGTTCTAAAGAATTAAATATAGCATATAAAAACATAATATTGTTCTAATACATAGCATGATTTGGATAATTTGGTATTTATTGTAATTTGGTATTTATTCTATTACATATCATGATTTTTTATAGTGCTCAATTTAGATGTTAAACTATGAGATTTTTCTAATTTTTGTTTATTTTTTAATCATTTGTGGTGGATATAGTACTCTTAATATTTGTATTAGAAGTACTCTATAATGTCATTTATTTAGAGAAAGCAAAGGTTAGCCAAACGAAAATAATCGGATGGGTGACAAATTTTAGCTTTTGCAATTTTATTTTTATTATTATTATATAACAATGCATGTATAGAAATTTAATTCTTAGATGTTGCGAATAATTTTTTATTTGATAATATGTTTTTTTTTTTTTAGAAAGATTTGATAATATGTTTTGGGTGGGTGAAATTACAATTTCTGCAAAGAAAATAACCTTAATAGATTATCAACAACAAATTTTTATCCTAATTGATCCAATTAATCATTGTTAAATTTTATTAATTTTTTTAGTTACGTTTTTTGGTGTTTTGGATTGTAGGCTGAAAAAATAAGGTTTGAGAAAGTTTGTTTAAAACTAAAAGAATAATTTCCAAATTTTATATTCTTTTTAATGATTCACAAAATGTTATAAATAACTTTTATTAAAAAATAAATATTTTCGTTAACTTGCCTTTTAAATTTCTGAAGAAAAAAAAAATGTATTATTTTCATTTTGGTATGACAAAATTTATATTTATGATTTATGGTTGTTCCTATATTACATTTATGATTGTTCTTATAATAAAAAATAAATAAATAAATAAATAAAAACATGATTATAGAATACATTACTCATTATTAAATTAGTTTAAATTGTAAAAAAATAATAATAAAAAAAAAACTACCATAAAATTAATTATCACACGCAACGCACGGGTTTGCAGCTAGTAGTTATTAAACCCAAACTAAAACTTGATTACATGCTAAGGTCACTTTTTTTTTTAAACCAGTGAATCATCGTTCGAACTGTATGTTCAACTATAGGAAGGTGTTGTCTCAGCCCCCACAAGACCATAAATTGATGACTTTACTCAAGCTGAGGCCATAACCGCATGTTCAACTATAGGAAGGTGTTATCTCAAGCCCCCATCAGGCCGAAAATTGATGGGTCATTAAACATCACTGGGTCTTGACTTATTCTATAAATTAGATTTTATACATTTTTGCAAAGCCCAGGCTGGCTCCAGCATATAGGCATGCCCCAAATAAAAGAAAACCTTCTCTTTTAACTAACCAGTTTGGGTGGCACGTGCCTCTGCCCCTTGAGTGATAAATTTAAGATAGAGATAGTGAAATAGTGATTTTTGGTTCACAAAAATAGACTAAACCAAAAATGTTTAGAGACATAACAAAATATCATAATATTTTTATAATAACTTTATTTTATTTTGATTTATAAAGAACTTACACCTCAACAATTATGAAAATATTGTTATAACAACAAAATGTCACATTTTCACAATCCCTTTATTTTAAGTTGTAGTAGGTCCTAGTATAATATTTTATTATTTTATTTTGATTTATAAGCAACTGATAACTCCACAGTTGTGAAAATATTGTGACAATAACAAAACTATCATCCACTCTCTTCCTTCATTCTTGAGAAAGAAATAATAAAAACTGAAATTCACAACAACAATGCCTATATATATTTGCACAAGTACTATAGCTAAAATGCATTTTGTACAATAAATGCGTAAGTTGATGTGGATGACTTTTGGTGTTAAATGGCAAAATTGTCTCTTATACCATTTTGCATGAGTTGATACGAATGTTCTATGAAACTTAAGCTGTTCACAAGCTTCATACACCTAATTGTAAAAATACTATAATAACAAAATGTCACATTTTCACAATACCTTTATTTTAAGTTAGGCACGTCTTAGTATGATATTGTGACAACACCAAAATGTCATAATTTTTTAACAAGAGTTTTATTTTTAGTTGTGATTGGACTTAGTATGATTTATTTTGACCTATAAAGAATTGACACCTTGAAAATTGTAAAAATATTATACTCCTCAATCAAAACACTGTATCACTGCTATAAATATTTAAAAAAAAAAAACCAAAACAAAAACGAACTGAACTCAAAGGTGATTTGTAGTAGGGGTGGCAATTTGTGTTCGCGTGTCGAGTTCGTGTCGTGTCAACTCATACGTATCCGACTATATGAGTCAATACTAACCCGACATGTTTATTAAACGGGTCAAGATTCCTCAACCCTAACACGACCCATTTATTTATCGGGTCAGCCGTGTCGACCTGTTTATCTGATTTTATCAAAATGAAGAAAAACATTTATGAAAAAACAAGCAAATAAATATTTTAAATACAAAATTCAGAATTAATGAATAACTGCATCACAAATAATCATTCAAAACTAAAGCATATCTCAATATCATAAATAATCAATCACAATATGTCAAAGAAAATAAACTACAACAACTAATAAGTTTATATACCTAGGGTTTGAATGGTATATTAGTAAAATTTCATTTAATTAAACAGGTTAGACGGGTTAAACGGGTTCCATAGGTTGAACCCTAACCCAACCCGTTTATCAAACGAGTCCGTCGTGTCAACCCGAATATGACACGAACCCATTAAACCTCAACCCATAACCTGCTAATTTCGTGTCGTGTCTGGTTCGCGGGTTGTGTCCAATTTTGCCACCTCTAATTTGTAGCACTACACATATAGGTGTTAAAAATAAAAAATTAAAAAAAAAATTAAAAAAAAAAAAAAAAAGGCCAGATGTCGTGAAACTGTGAGTTTTTTTCTCACCAAATTGACTCAGCCAAAAACACTAAAGACATGTCTTAGTACATCAAGTTTTGTTTGGGTCTATCACTGAAAATGAGACTCTTGCTTTTTCTCAACACTTGAAATTACTCCAATTTGATTGCATCCAAATACTGAAGAAACTACAACATAACAAACAATTGAGAACAATGAGTGACTAAGAGAGGTTGCCGAAATAGGGACTGGCTCTAGTAATTTTTTCTTTCTTTTTCTTATCTCTATCCCTCTCACCGTCTGCTGTGTTTGTGTTTATCAATAGTGATGATGCCGTGAAAATCACCAGTGAGCTACACGGTCTTCACACGCTCGAAAGAATATCTGCACAATGAAAACAGAAGAGACCTAACAGAGAGCACCGGTGTGGTGCCGGCCAAATACCCTCCGAAAGTCAAGTTAGAACTTATTCTCACAGCTCTAGAGTGCTAGAGAGGGTAAATTATGCGTACCTCGATTTGTGAAGGTATTCCCCCTTTTATAGTAGTAGAGGGTTGACCTCTTATACTTGGCGTAGAAGTCTTTTCCTTATAGGGATCTTCTCGAATAATCCCAAACGTGAGGAGCAAGTTATTTCCTTGTAGAGAAGATCTTGATTAATGCGTGTATCTTTCGGAATCCTCTTCGTGCTAGGATTCCATTTGCCTTGGGATTCTAAAATGGCCAAACGTGTGTCGCAAGTATTCCCATCTAGGGTTTCTGGCTGCCAGATGGACACTCGGTCCGTCCATGTTCCATCCGTCCATTCGGATCCGTCCACATCAGTATTTGAATGATTTATGCCCGTCACCTATCGGCCCACAAATGTGGAACCATCAGGCCCATCATGCCCTGAGTCCGTCATGGCATATTTTAACCTCTTCAGTTGCCCCCTCACTCCATGGGTCCGTCATTTTTTGGAGTTGAAGGATACATGGAGTGACGGTTCATGGTTCAGGGAATGACGGTTTACTGTTCAGTGGGTCGACAGTTGCAATATGGGATCCGTGAACTATGCCAACCCCTGTCAGGATGTCTGGAAATCATTTATGACGAATGACGTGTCGCCTTTTCATTGGATGTTAACTTGGATCGAAGTGTCGCTTCGACTTCCATGCACTCCCTTTATAAATACCAACCCCTTCTTCTCTCATATTTTCTATTTTCCGCTAAGAGATATTGTCAGAGCGCGTCCGTCACCATTGTCAGAGGCTAATCCGTTCAGTTTCTGCATCCGTCATCAACAGATTTCTTCCGTTCACTCACAATCTTGGTAAGAACTTTCTTTTTCATAAGCCCCTTCTACTTGTATATATGTATTATTATTATTATTTTTTTATTTTTACTCTACTTTATGCCACCGTCATCCCTTCTAGACCCGTCCGAGTCTTAGGTTTTGTCATTACGTGTAGGCAATGTCTAGTGCGTCGAGTAACCAGTCAGTTGTCCGTGACGGGGCGGGCTACGAGGAAGTATACCCGTCAGGTCACGAACATCAAGAGAGTCCAAGCGAAGGGCAAAGTCCGTCTACCTCTAATCCGTCCTCAACAAATGAGGATATGGAGATGGTTGATCTGAACGAAGGTTCTGATGACGGTGATGATCAACCAACCAAGTCAGTCATTGGTGCTGATGGACTTAGGGAGTTTATCATGCTGCCACAGTGGACGGTGAATGATTTTACCTCCACCATCAAGGAAAGACATTTCAACACTCTTAGGGCCAACTATCAAATTCCAGACAACATCCCCATCCGTCTACCCTATAAGTCAGAGAAATGTTACTACGATGGGGTAGAAGGCATCGGGGTGTACGAGCAAATGCTAAAGGCTGGACTTAGGTTTCCCCTAAGCTCCCTACATCGTGAGCTTCTTCAGTATCTGGGCCTATCCGTCAACCAAGTATCCCCAAACGCCTGGAGGGTCTTCATAACAATGGAGGTGTTTTACGGTGTTATGTCCAATGGTGCGAGGAGGCTGACGGTACGGGAATTCCTACACTGCTACCGTCCAAATGAGATCGACAAATCAAGGGGAATTTATAGTTTCGTGCCTAGGAGTCCGTTGTTGAAGGTTATATTCAAAACCCCAGATTCCAATAGGGACTAGAAGAGCCGTTACTTCTTCCTAGAGGGGAATGAGTGGATGTGTCACCCGAGGGAGACGGACCACATGCCCGTCGACACTACTTGGGCCATTTTATCTCCGTCCAGTATGACCCCGTTCTATTTAACATCCATTACTAGATTTATTGTTGTTTGTTTTTTAACCGTCTTCTTCTTATGCAATTCGACGTCGTCCACAAGTTAGTCTCGAAGAGTTCAGTTTTCTTGAAAAGATTTTTTCCAAGACCCAGCCGGAGGAAAGGACTTAGGCTAAACTAGTCACACTTAATACAATTCATTGGTATTGTGACGGACCTGAACCAACACCAGCAGCTGTTAAATACAACGCCAGAATTCGCCAATGTAAGTCCGTCGTCCACATTTTATCTGAACATTTAAATTTTATGTTTAGTAACTAAATAAATCCATCAACTTTGACAAAAATGGATGACGCCAAGAGGAGGGCTATGATCAAGGCACAGGCTGCCAAGAAGAAGGATGCCGGCAATGTGGATCCCAAAGGGACGGGCCCGAGCAACCCGTCCATTAAAAGGAAGAAGCCGTCTACCGGGGACCGTCCTCCTAAAAAACCCAAGGTACCTTTAGAACCCGTCGTGGGGCTAATGGCTGAGGGTGCAAAAACCGTCACACCCGCCAAGCACGGAGCAGGCAAAGGCTTTATGAAGGCTCCGTCCACCAGCCAGGATAAACCACCCGTCCTCCTTCACGAAGACTCTGAATATGCTTTGGAGCAGCTTACGTCCATCATTACGTCGGAAGATTATGAGGACTTAAGCAACCACTCCACAGAAGCAATGGGGGAGACGGGCCTTTTTGCAATTGCTCAGGTAATCCACCCGTCGAACATCTCATCCGTCCTTTTTACTTGCATTTCATCTAACCATATTTTTGCGTCTCAGGCCATGGTTATGATGAAAGGGTTAATGGGACGGTGCCTTAACCATGAGACAACCTTGGAGCGTGTGCGATTAAAAGCAGAGCGGACGGAGGATGAACTGGGCCAGCTCAAGACCTGGAAATCCAAAATGGAGAAGAAGTTTGATCTCTCCGAGAAGGTGAGGAAGGAGCTTGAGCAGAGGACGGAGGAAGCGAAGAAGGCCATTGAGGACAAGGATAAGGAGGTTAAGAACCTAAGAGATCAGCTCCGTCAGGCTAAGGAGGTGGCGATCCGCAAATACCGCGACTCCGATGCCTTGATATCCGAGTTGGGAGAGTCCTTCCTAGAAGGTTTTGATGACGCTCTCCGTCAAGTCAAGAAAGCCTATCCTGACCTGGATGTGTCCAACGTCAAAGTTGACGATCAAGGCCAAGCATCCGTCCTGCCTGTCGCCTCAGAAGACACCGAGGATCTTTTTGCAGAGGACGCACCTCAAGTGGATGGAGTGTCAACCTTGGCTCAGCCTCCTCAAGGTCAAGCTCAAAGTGAAGGGGTGGGCATCCGTCAGTCAGTCCAGGAGAATGTAACCGTCGTCCAGGAGTAGCCTGTGTTTTTCTTCTTTTTTGAAAGTTTGTAATTTAAACTTTATTTGAAATCCTCTGTAGACAATTTTTAAATCAATGTTTAATCCGTCTACTTTTATTCCTGTGTATGTTTCCGTCATTGTCCTTTTCTGTTTCAGTTTATACCCGTCCACTTTGTGGAGATCCGTTTACTTAGTTTATTTTTTCATCTACTTGTGATCCATCCTCTTTGAGGACATTATTTTATTTTTCATCCATTTGTGATGATCTGTCCGCTTTATAGACCAGTTTAATAAACCCGTCCACTTTGTGGGCTTTGGTTTCATTCGCTTGGGACGATCCGTCCGCTTTGTTGACTTTAATTTAAATCCGTTTACTTTGCGGATTTAGGTTTTCATCCGTTTGGGATGATCCGTCCACTTTGTGGACTCTAGCTTATACCCGTCCACTTTCTGGACTTAAGCTTTCATCCAATTGGGATGAATATCCCAAATCCCTAGAAATTGACCAAAACGCCCTCAAAACGACCACAATACCCACGGATACTTTTAAAACGACCCAAATACCATTGACTCCTAAAAAAAAAAATTAAAATAACCTCAAAACCTCTTAAAATAACCAAAATACCCCTAAAATAAGCCAAAATACACTCGATTTTTTAGACTTTGTCCGTATTTTGGTCGGATTCAAGTTTCTTTGCTCATTCATTTGTGGACTTTAGTTTTTCATCCGCTTGGGACGATCCGTCCACTTTGTGGACTTCAGTTTATACCCGCCCACTTTCTGGACTTATGCTTTCATCCACTAGGGACAATCCGTCCATTTTTTTTTTTTTGTGGACTTTAGTAGAAATTTCAAGTAGAAAAGCATAGTTGTCTGAATATTCCTCTAATTAATTAAAGAAAACAAAAACATATGCTAGTAAAAAAGTACCTGCCCCCTTGGGCTTAAAAAGGTACGTAAAGTATTGTAGCCAAAGAAATTGCTTAAGTAAAACTAGTAATTGTAGAAAAAACTAAATGAATTGGGGACTTGGAGATCCATCGACTTTTCATTCACCAGTAGTACTTCCGAAGGTGCTCCGTGTTCCATGGGTGCTGCAGTTTTCTACCGTCGAGCGTCTCCAGGTGGTAGGTGCCCTTCCGCTGCCATGATACAATCCTGTAAGGTCCTTTCCAATTGGGGCCGAGCTTACCTTGTGAAGGATCTCTAGTAGTGCCCATCACTTTCCGTAGTACAAGATCTCCTACTTGAAAGTCTCTATGCCTGACTTTGGAGTTGTAGTGCTTTGCCATGAGATTCTGATATCGCTCCAACCTCTGTTTCGCCGTCGCCCGTACTTCGTCTACTAGGTCGAGCTGAAGGCGCATGGCCTCTTCGTTCTTATGCTCGTTGTAGTTTTCCACACGGTAGCTTGTGAGTCCTACTTCTGCTGGGATAACAGCGTCGCTTCCGTACACTAGTCGAAATGGCGTTTCCCCTGTGGGGGTTCTTGCTGTAGTTCGGTATGCCCATAAAACGCTTGGTAGCTCTTCTGGCCAAATGCCTTTTGCCCCCTCGAGCCGGGTCTTGATGATCTTGAGCAAGGATCGGTTCGTGACCTCAACTTGTCCATTGGCCTGTGGGTGTGCCGGTGAAGAATAGTGATTCTTGATCCCTAGCTCCGAGCAGAATTCCCTGAATGTGTTGTTGTCGAACTGTTTTCCGTTGTCCGAGACGAGCACCCTTGGTATCCTGTACCTGCAGATGATATTTCTCCAAACAAAGCTTCGAATGTTCTTCTCCGTGATGGTGGCAAGAGCTTCTGCCTCTACCCACTTGGTAAAATAGTCGATACCAACTACCAAGAATTTCAATTGCCTAATGGCCATCGGGAATGGGCCTATGATATCCAGTCCCCACTGCGCAAATGGCCAAGGAGCCGTCATAGGAGTTAGCTCTTCGGACGGTTGTCGGATGAAATTGCTGAACCTCTGGCACTTGTCGCAGACCTTGACATAAGCCAGCGCATCCCTCAGCATTGTGGGCCAGTAGTAACCCGCCCGGATCAACTTGTGTACTAATGATCGTGCCCCCGAGTGGTTGCCGCAGATTCCTTCGTGGATTTCTCTCATTACGTACGATGTTTTCTATTGCTTAAACACCTTAGGTATGGTCGAGAGAATCCTCTTTTGTACAAGATATCTTTTATTAGCACAAATCGCGATGCTTGGACCTTCAACTTCTTAGCAGCATCTTTTTCGTCTGGTAACGTGCCAGTTCTCAGATAAGTTATCAGTTGCGTAGTCCAATTATTCTCAGAATTTACTTCCTGCACACTTGTTCCGTCATCAATAAGTGAGGAGACTTGAACAAAAGATAATACCTGTTCGGGGACATGCATAAATTCCGCTGAGGCAGCTTTTGCTAGGCGATCCGCACATTCGTTTTCCTCCCTTGGGACTTGAACGAATCTGACTTCGAGGTTGTTAATCCGACCCTTCACCTCTTCTAGGTACCTCTTCATTCTTTCATTTTTGCATTCGTAGCCGCCATTAATCTAACTTGTTATCACCTGGGAGTCGCAATACAAGACTACGTTTTCAGCTCCTGCTCCCTTCGCGAGGTCTAGGCCAGCCACTAGTACTTCATATTCAGCCTCGTTATTGGTAGTGGGGAAATCCAATCGGATCATGCACTCAATCTTGTCTCCCTCCGGGGTTTGGATGACCACACCAGCCCCTCCGGCTCGCCTGTTGGAAGATCCGTCCGTGTGGATGCTCCATTGTGCTGCGATTTCTGCCCCTTGGTCTTCCGGATGGGTAAATTCGGCGATGAAATCAGCCACGGCTTGTCCTTTCATTGCAGTTCGCGGACGGTACTGTATATCGAATTGACTCAGCTCTACCGCCCATAAAGCCATCCGTCCTGCAGCCTCAGGGCTACTCATGGCTTTTTTTAGGGGCCGATCCGTCAGGACTATGATAGTATGTGCTTGAAAGTATGGCTTGAGTTTACGTGCGGCAGTTACCAGTGTGAAAGCCATTTTCTCCATTTGGGGGTACCTCTCTTCTGCTCATCGGAACGCACGGCTTATAAAATAGAAGGGTTTTTGAGACCTATCTTCCTCTCTTACTAAGGCCGCGCTAACCGCTGCTTGCGAGACTGCCAAGTAGAGGTAGAGCTTTTCTCCTGGTTCGGACGGGTTGAGCAGTGGCGGGGATGAAAGGTATTTCTTCAAATTTTCGAAGGCTTTTTGGCATTCGTCCGTCCACTCGAAGGATTTTTTAGAGTGCGAAAGAAAGGCAGACATTGGTCCGTTGCCTTCGAGACGAACCTGTTCAGGGCTGCAATTTTGCCATTTAAACTTTGAACCTCCTTGACCGTCCTCGGGGGTTTCAACTCCATTATGGCCCGTATTTTCTCTGGGTTTACTTCTATACCTCTTTGGGACACCATGAAGCCCAAGAATTTCCCTGTCGTCACTCCGAAAGCGCATTTGTTCGAATTCACTTCATGTTATATGATCGGAGAGTGTCGAACGTCTCCCGGAGGTCGTCCAGGTGATCAACTTCGTGCAGGCTCTTCACCAACATGTCATCAACATAAACTTGTACGTTCCTCCCAATCTGGTGCACGAACATTTTGTTCATCAATCTCTGGTACGTCGCTCCTGCGTTCTTGAGTCCAAACGGCATCACTTTGTAGCAAAAAAGTCCTTGACTTATGATAAAGGAGGTTTTCTCTTGATCGGCCTCCTCCATCTTGATTTGGTTGTACCCCGAAAAGGCGTCCATGAAGCTCAGGAGCTGGTGCCTTGCTGTAGAATCCACCAAGGTGTCTATCCGAGGGAGTGGGTAGCTGTCTTTCGGGCTTGCCCTATTGAGGTCCGTGAAGTCGACACACATTCGCCACTTTCCATTAGCCTTTTTGACCATAACCACGTTTGCTAACCAATCTGGATAGTAGACTTCTCGAATGAAATCTGCTTCTATTAGCTTCCGTACCTCTTCTGCTATTGCTTTGTCCCGCTCTTCAGCGAACACTCGCTTTTTCTGTCAGACAGGTGAGGATGCGGGGTTCACGTTCAACCTGTGGACTATGACTGAGGGATCAATCCCTGGCATGTCCTCGTGGCTCCAGGCGAACACGTCTTGGTTCATTCTAAGGAACGCTGCTAAGGCTTGACGTATTGGCTGGCTGGCCAACGTCCCCATTCTTGTCGTTCGTTCGGGTCTTGATTCGTCAAGGATTAGCTCTTCTAGTTCTTCAATTGGCTCTGCTACCGCCCGTTATTCTCTTATGCACATCGTTTGTTGTTGGTCCTCCATTTCTAACATGGCAACGCAACATTCTCGCGCTGCCACCTGATTTCTGCGTAGTTCTCCTACTCCATACTTTGTAGGGAACTTGATCATTAAGTGGTAGGTTGAGGTTGCAGCCTTCCAGGAGTTAAGAGTAGGTCGTCCTATAATAGCATTGTAAGCGGAGGAGCAGTCAACTACGAGGAATGTTACGTCCTTGGTGATTTGTTGGGGGTAGTCGCCTATGGATACTACCAATGTGACAGCACCAAGGGGGAACACTCTCGTCCCTCCGAAACCTACAAGAGGGGCATTTACCGGGATCAGCTGTTCTTTGTCGATTTTCATCTGCTGGAAGGCCGGGTAATACAGGATATCTGCCGAGCTGCCATTGTCGACCAGAACCCGGTGTATGTTGTAGTCTCCCACTTGCAAGCTGACGACAAGCGCGTCGTCATGCAGATGGTGTAACCTCCAAGCATCCTCTTCTGAGAACCCAATGATTGGATTGTCGATTCGTGCTATCTTTGGTACGGATCCTGTTAATTGGACGCTCTGTACCATCCTGAGGTAAGTTTTCCTAGCCTTCTTGGACGACCCAGTGGCTGCCGTGCCCCCTACAATCATTCGTATATCTCCTATAGGTAGCCTTGGACGTTCATTCTCTCGTCTGGGAGCCTGTTCCTGGGGGGGGTCCGTCCTTTCCTTACGGATGAACCTTTGCAGTTTTCCTTGTCGGATAAGAGCTTCAATCTGCTGCTTTAGGTCATAACATTCGGCCGTGTCGTGGCCGTGGTCGCGGTGGAATCGGCAATACTTGTCTCTAGACCTCTTGTTAGGATCTGACTTCAGCTTGCCTGGGAAGGTCAGGGATCCTTCATCTTTAATTTGCATTAGGACCCGGTCGACTGGGGCATTTAATGGGGTAAAGCTTGTGAACCTGCCCAAAGGGGGTTTGGAGCGTCTATCATCCTTTTGTTCCCCTGTCCTCGCCATCTTACGTCCTCTATCCTGCCGCGTATCTTCTTATCTCTCCCTTTTCTTTGGCTTTTCTTCGCGGGCCAGCAGTGCATCTTCAGCATTCATATACTTGGTGGCCCTGTAAAGCACGTCCGACATGGTTTTCGAGTCATTCTTATATAAAGAGAACAGGAACTTACCCTTTCGCAACCCATTTGTGAAGGCTGCCACAAGTATTTTGTCGTCGGCTTCGTCGATCGAGAGGGCTTCCTTATTGAAACAGGATATGTAGGATCTTAGCGTTTCGTCCTCGCGCTGCCTGATGCTCATCAAGCAAGCCGTAGACTTCTTGTACCTATGTCCCCCAATGAAGTGCGCAGTAAATTGAGCGCTTAGCTCCTTGAATGTGCTAATGGAGTTGGGCACCAACCGGCTGAACCAAATCCTTGCCGCACCCTTCAGCGTTGTGGGGAAGGCCCTACACATGATTTCATCCGCTACCCCTTGAAGGTGCATCAAGGTTTTGAAGGTCTCCAGGTGATCTAGAGGGTCCTTGACTCCGTCGTAACTGTCGACTTGTGACATGCGGAACTTATGTGGTAAAAGGAAGGAGTTGACTGCCGCAGTGAATGGTGAGTCGGTACGATTGACCAGATCGTCCAGATCGCTGGACACCCGTCCCTTGAGGGCGTTCATCATAACCTCCATCTGCTCCTTCATTGCTTGCATCTCGGCGGCGATATGTGGAGGAGTGGCATCCGTGAGGGACGGCATGCTCAGATTTTGTCGCTCTGGCCTACTCGGAACGTTACTGCCCTCTGGCCCTTCTCGTTCCCTTCTATCGGCACTAGTGCCTTCTTGGTCCTGCTCTTGGGTGCCATGACCTGCGTTTTTCTGGCGTAACTGCTCCTCCAGATCGTGGTTCTCCTTAGTGAGACGTTCCACTGCAGTGGCCAAGGTCTGAACCTGCCTCTCGAGTGCCGTTATGCGAGCTTCGTCTCCCTGAATGTTGTTCATAGTTGCCATCGAGCGAGTCAGCACCATGCAACTCTTTTATCCGGGAAGCGTTTACTATGGCTTTCGAATCAATAATTCGTCAGTCACCATTTCCCACAGACGGCGCCAACTGATGATGCCGTGAAAATCACTAGTGAGCTACACGGTCTTCGCACGCTCGAAAGAATATCTGCACAATGAAAACAGAAGAGACCTAACAGAGAGCACCGGTGTGGTGCCGGCCAAATACCCTCCGAAGGTCAAGTTAGAACTTATTCTCACAGCTCTAGAGTGCTAGAGAGGGTAAATTATGCGTACCTCGATTTGTGAAAGTATTCCCCCTTTTATAGTAGTAAAGGGTTGACCTCTTATACTTGGCGTAGAAGTCTTTTTCTTATAGGGATCTTCTCGAATAATCCCAAACGTGAGGAGCAAGTTATTTCCTTGTAGAGAAGATCTTGATTAATGCGTGCATCTTTCGGAATCCTCTTCATGCTATGATTCCATTTGCCTTGGGATTCTAGAATGGCCAAACGTGTGTCGCAAGTATTCCCATCTAGGGTTTCTGGCTGCCAGATGGACACTCGGTCCGTCCATGTTCCATCCGTCCATTCGGATCCGTCCACATCAGTATTTGAATGATTTATGCCCGTCACCTATCAGCCCACAGATGTGGAACCGTCAGGCCCATCATGTCCTGAGTCCGTCATGGCGTATTTTAACCTCTTCAAATAGAATGAAGAGGAAAAGACCAAAAAGGGCTCCAATTTTTTTTTAGCTCAGACATACCTTTAGGAGCAACAAAGTAATTCAAGCCCTCTTGAGTTGTACATGTCTGGCAACACCATTAATAACAACAAAAAGACTTAAAATGGCCCATTTTTATTTAGCTGACAAATGAAGTTAGCAGCGATTAAGTAATTTCAATCAAATGTGGATGTTTCTAGAGTTTCAAAGAATCTGCTGGGCTTCAAACTTCTTTTTGCTGGGGCTTCAAACTTCTCCTTGCCATTTTAACATTTCAGAAGCCGTTTTGCCAAACAAGCACTTCAACTGTCCTTTTTTATATAGAATATAAATATAGATACTATAATATAATATAATATATTTATGTGTATATTTTAATTAAGGCCCCTTTGCCCATAAAAAAAATAATAGGACCCTTTTTGTTGGCTAAAAGAATGTATTGTATATTAAAAAGACCCCACATTTACTGTCTATCATTTTGAAATTTGAACAAAACCTATTAATTTTCCTACAATCAACTTACACACGTATTGACACACACACCTCTAGTATAGCCGGTACCCTTTTTAAACTAATATTAGACTATAATAGTCTTGCATCCGTTGATTGAACATTTGCATAGGCAATACAAAATATTAAAAAAAGTATTTAATTTTACACGTTTAATAAGTTAAGCTAATGTATAAATTTGCAAAGTTACTTCAGTTTTACACGGTTACTATAGTTTTATTTTTATTTTCTCTCATCTCTTGTCTCATCAATCTCTCTCTCTCTCTCTCTCTCTCTCTCTCTCTCTAAAGATAATAATAAACAAAAAACAAAAAATAATTATTTTAATAAAATAGAATGTAGAATAAATAATTTGATGCGAGTATTTTTGAAAAATAGTTGTATAAAATAAAAAAAGTAAGTTCTTATTCTAAATAGACAAGATTTTTCACAAGAGCGGGTGTAAATACTCGTGTCATTATCACATCACATCAACCCATTTGTTACTTTGTTAAATTTTTTTTTACTTAATTTGACTTTTCCCATTTTCGTTGGTTCCCTTTTAACTCTTTTTTTTTTTAATATTTCTAATAATTTATTTAATTTGTTTGGGAAGCCATGGAGACTGTGGGAACAAAGGCCCAGAATCATACATCTTGGGCTGTGGGCTTAGTCCGAGGAATTTCATGGGCCAGGCAGAGTTGCATTTATTAGATGTTCTATTTCAAAAAATTTATAAGTGGGGAACGAAAGGAATCTGATCCGAGGAGGATCTCGTCCTCGGATGAGAGGAGTATAATTCGAGTGTGTATCCCACCGATTGGAGTGACCTTCCTGGAAGCTCTGATGATAAAGATGGTCTTTGTGAACTTACTGGAAAGGAAGAGATCTGAAAATATCTGAAGAAAAGCTGCTGCCACCATATTAAATGCCCTGCAACTACTTTTCTGACCGCATTTATGTGGAGAAGACCTCTGAACAGTACTACCTAAGCTATTACAGCTCACAGGGAAGCCAAAGAAAATGGCTGATGGGACAAATACTCAAGTAATGTCCTAGATGAGTGACAAGTGTAAGGTTAGGATGATTAGAGGGGGACTATATAATGTAACAGACCCTCCATGAGAGGGGGACTTTTTTGGAAGTGGAAGAATTTGAATTATATGATACGAAGCCTCCTTGGATTGAACCAAGAACACATTTACCCAAAGTTACCCCAATATGTTTTTCCATTCTCTTTTAACTTTTTGAGTTGTTTCATTGAACATGTTAAATGCTGTCCACGCCATTCATACCTAATTCTTTAACCCACTCTCTAAAAATTTATTGTATTGGGCTTATTGGGCCAAAGTCCTACACGTTTTGGGCATAAGGCTACCATTTGTGACCCTACAATTGGCGCCGTCTGTGGGGAGAATTTGTGTAATAGTGAGTGCGACGTTTGACCATGGTAGGATCAGGTCCCCATCAGCAGGAATTGTTCCCAATAAAATAATCTATAAGCGCACAGAATCGTAACAAGTAGTAAAGTATTTTTAGAAAACGAATGTCGAACCCACAGAGATTAACTATGTTATTGAATACCGAAATTTACTAAATTAATTACTATTTGGAAAATCGAAAATAAAAGGGACGTTCAACTATCTAAATTAAATTAAACTATTTAATAAAAATAAATCTAGCAAAGCATAAAAATCTAAAAGTGTAAAGAAGAAAATATGATAAGAATGGATCTAGAGCGGTTGATTTCACCTAACAAATCCCACACAATTTATTCTTCCTAATTATTAAATTCTAATAATCTCACGTTGATGATTAAAAATTCCTTAAGTATTCAATATCTTCTCTCGAATAATATCAAAAATATCTTCAACTAACAATTCCATATCTCTATGCGAATTTAATTAATTGGAGACTCATTATGTACTTTGAATTTTCTGAAAAATCACTAATCACGGTAAAGTATCTCTACTTTTGCTCAACTAATGGTGTTTAATTCTAGAACTAAAATAACAAATCACCTCTCGATCTCATTGTCATTCAATTGATCAATCAATAAGTCGTAAAAAGAAATATTAAGCATTAAGAATAAGAATTAAACACTCAATCATGGAAATATTAAAAATAAAATAACTCAGAATATAAATTGTGTGTTCATTGCTAGACTACATCAACGCTCTAGAAAATAAAATTTAGTTCATAATAAAATTGAAAAGAAAACAAATAAAACTTATGTCTTTCATCTGAATTGGTTGATCAACATGAAGCTCTCGCCTTTGTCCTCAGATCCTCCTCTTCAGAAAGACTCCTAAAATAAATTCTTCAATGCGGCACACCCCCTTTCCTCTCAGGTTTTCTCCTTTCTCTGTTTTCCCTAAAGAGCCTTTAAATAGGTCAAGGAATCCTATTCCCGTTTGGAGAAAATCCCAGATTTTTAGGCTTCATTTAACCGACGATTTTGGCCCATTTAACTTCAGAATTCGGGCTTTTGGTAAACTACAAAGTTGTAGCCCTTTAAGTTAAATTTCCATCCCAACTTGAATCACCTCGATTGGACATCTGAGCCCAAAGTTATGCCAAAATTACTAACTGATGTGCAGGTTGGAATCCTAATCCGAATTGGACTTGGATTTGGTGCAAACTTCCTTTGATTCCTTACTCCAGTTGGACTTAAATTAAATTGGGTTGGTCTTCTCTTGAATTCATGCCTGGCTGGATGTAAGTTGATTTGATTTAATTGACCTAGCCCCACTTTGCATGTAAAGCCCTTGTATTAATCTGAAATCTTCTTATTCCTTCAAAGCACAAATGAATGGATAAATATAAATAAAAATCAAATCAAATCAAAAGAAATAAAGGAAAACTAACAAATTTAATAAGTAAGAGGATAATAAAAATCATGTAAAAATTACACTTATCAGGAGTCCAGGGGCTCCCATCAACAAGATGCCTTCCATAACCTTGAGCGTAGAAGAGATAGAAAGGGTAGCCTGCATACCACACAGACTAGCAGAAGTCACCCTCAAATAGGGAGTCATTTCCCTCAGGGGCAAAGTAACAGAGCTATGCAGAAGGAAATTGATGATTTAAAGCAGAAGCTATGCCATGCACACCAACAACGAACTCCTTCAAGTTCTAGCGTTTCCTCCAATGATGAAGAGGATATCACTTATAGACGCGGGTTTAGGACACCACCAAACGAGTCTTTTTCCTATGATGAAGAACACATCCACAAGCGGAGACGTAAAAGCCCACCTCTTAAGAGCTTAGGAAATGACGCCATGAGCAAGGCGTTGAATCAAATCTAGAGATCACCCTTCACGCGTCGGATTGAGGGGGCAGAACTTCCTCGGCGATTCCATCAGCCCACTTTCACTACTTACAATGGCCGAACGGATCCAGTAGAGCACGTGAGCCAGTTCAACCAGAAAATGGTTGTCCATTCTAAAGACGAAGCTTTGATGTGCAAGGTTTTTCCCTCTAGTTAGGGACTCGTGGCCATGAAGTGGTTCGATGGGTTGAAGGCTAACTCCATAGACTCCTTTAAGGAACTTACCCAGGCTTTTGGCTCTCGTTTTATCACATGCAACAGGGTACCTCGTCCTTTGGACTCATTACTGTCTCTATCCATGCAAGAGGGGGAGACCCTGAAAACGTACTCGGACAGATATTGGGAGATGTACAACGAGATAGATGGTGACTTTGAGGACGTGGCCATCAGTACTTTTAAAGGCGGCCTTTCTACTGAGCACGGTTTAAGGAAGTACCTCACTGGTAAACCTGTTACCAGCATGCGCCAGCTTATGGATCGGATAAGTAAGTACAAGAGAGTTGAGGAAGACAAGCAGCAAGGGAAAGGTAAAGCAAAAGTTGTCCCTCAGGAGTGAAGGGATTTCAAGTCAGACCGATTCAACAACAATCGGCCTCGGAGAGAGTTCGCTGGGCAGTCAGGCTCTGCCAACACCCAAGCAGTCAACGCGGTGTTCCAAGAACCAATGCATCAGATTTTGGAAAAGATTAAGAACGAATCGTTCTTTAAATGGCCGAACAAAATGGCTGGGAACCCCATGAGGCATAACCAAAACCTTTATTGCCAATACCATCAAGATCAAGGACATACTACTGAAGATTGCAAGAATTTATGGGACCATTTAGACCAGCTGGTCCAAGAAGGAAGGTTGAAGGAGTTGTTGCACCATTCCAGCAGCCAAGCAGGACAAGCTAGTTTTGATTCTAGAAGAGGTCCTTCCTCAGGACCCCCCTTGGGAACGATAAATGTCATATTCGCTGCCCTAGGGAGAACAAGATCCTGTCCATTCAGAGTAATGTCTGTGGCTCGGCTTCCTGTTGAGGACAATAATCTGGAGTCAAAAAGAACCGAAGTGGAAATCTAACCGGTTCTGGGTTTTTCGGACGAGGATAAGATCGGAACTATCCAACCCCATGATGATGCCTTGGTGGTTACTCTTAGAATAGGTGGGTATGATGTGAAGAGGGTGTTGGTGGATCAAGGGAGTGCTGTGGAGGTTATGTATCCCGACTTGTTTAAGGGTCTGTGGTTGAAACCCGAGGATCTAACCGCCTATGATTCCCCTCTAATAAGTTTTGAGGGAAAGACCGTTATGCCAAAAGGTCAGATTAAACTACCTGTACAGGCCGGTTCTGAGATGGTGGAGGTGGATTTCATTGTGGTGGACGTTTATTCGCCTTATACGGCTATTGTGGCTAGACCCTGGCTTCACACTCTGGGGGCCGTCTCCTCTACTCTACACCAAAGGGTGAAGTACCCGTCCGAGGGCCAGGTAAGGGAGATCCTCAGAAGCCAATCCACGGCTAGACAATGCTTAGTGGCTGTCATATCTCATCAACCCGAGGGTGAGTCGTCGACTGCAGCTGAAGGGAGTTCATAGCAATTAAAAAGTCCGGTGTTGCCCTTCAATGGGCAGTCCAAAGAGGCAAAATGTGATGACTTAGAGAAAATCACTATAGGGAATGATCCGGAGAAATATTTTCAGGTCGGGTCCCAGTTGCCTTCTCACGAGAAAGAGGAGTTGATAAAATTTCTTAAGAGGAATGTTGATGTATTCTCCTGGAGCGCTTACAAGGCCCCGGGGGTGGATCCGACCTTTATCTGTTATCACTTAAACGTTAACCCATCCATTACTCCAAAAAAGCAACCACCTCGATGCCCATCCAAAGAGCATGCAGATGCTGTTAGGGAAGAAGTGAGGAAGCTTAAGCAAGCAGGGGCTATTAAGGAGGTGTTTTACCCTGAATGGCTGGCTAATACTGTGGTGGTAAAGAAGAAGAATGGCAAGTGGCGAGTGTGCGTGGACTTTACAGATCTAAATAAGGCCTACCCAAAAGATCATTTCCCCATGCCACGAATAGATCAGTTGGTGGATGCGACAGTGGGTCATCCTCGGATGAGCTTCTTAGACGTCTTTCAAGGATACCACCAAATACCCTTAGCCTTGGAAGACCAGGAGAGGACCGCTTTTGTTACCCCCATTGGAAACTACCATTACAAGGTGTTGCCTTTCGGTCTGAAAAACGCAGGATCAACCTCTCAAAGGATGATGACGAGAATGTTCGAGCCTCAATTAGGGAAAAGCATCGAGGTTTACATAGACGACATGGTGGTGAAGAGCAAGGTGGTGTCCGAGCACGTTGATGACCTCGGAAGCATATTTGAAATTTTGAGGAAACACAAGTTGCGCCTAAACGTTTCCAAGTGCTCGTTTGGTGTGGGATCAGGCAAATTCCTAGGATACATGGTAACTCACAGGGGAATCGAAGTCAATCTCGATCAAATTAAGGCGATTAACAATCTACAATCTCCTCATAATCCCAAAGAGGTCGAGAAACTTACTGGTATGACTGCCGCCTTGAATCGGTTCATCTCTCGATCAGCAGATAGATGCCGGCCCTTCTTCCTCTTGATGAAAAAGTGGAAGGGATTCGAATGGTCCGAGGAGTGCGCTAGGGCATTCCAACAGCTTAAAGAGTATCTCTCTCGTCCTCCCATTATGTCCAGTCCTCAGGGGGGTGAAGTTTTGTTTGCCTACATCGCCGTGGTCCCTCATGCTGTAAGTTTGGTGTTGATTCGGGTCAACGGTGGCGTGCAACGGCCAGTCTACTACGTTAGCAAGTCATTACATGAGGCCGAGGTACGCTACTTACCATTGGAGAAAGCCATCCTGGCTGTGGTACATGGTACGCGGAAGCTTCCCCACTACTTTCAGGCACACACCGTTATCGTCTTGACTCAACTCCCGCTCAGGGCTGTACTTTGGAGTGCTGACTACACGGGCAGGATTGCTAAATGGGGTACAATTCTAGAGGCTTTTGACATCAAGTACATGTCTCGCACCTCTGTCAAGGGCCAGATCCTCGCAGACCTGGTAGTCGAATTTGCTGAAACCCCATTAGAGAATGTGCTAGCACCGCAGCACATGGATGAAAAATCGGTTGGCATTATCTCCCTGCAAGAACCTCTATGCTGGAAAGTGTATGTCAATGGTGCAGCAAATCAAAGGGGCTCCGGCATGGGGCTAGTTCTGGTCTTTCCTGAACAGCTCACGATAGAGAAATCGTTGAGATTGGGCTTCTCGGCCACAAATAACGAGGCCGAATAGGGGGAAAAGAAGTAAAGATATTTTCAGACTCCAGATTAGTTGTTGGTCAAGTAAAGGGCGAATTAGAAGCAAGGGATGAAAGAATGCAGAAATATTTAAGTTAGGTTAAACATTTGCGGTCAAAATTTAAATCATTCAGTCTGCTGCATATCCCTAGAAGCAGTAACACACATGCAGATTCCCTTGCTACACTTGCAACCTCCTCGGCGCAAAGCTTGCCTCGAGTTATCCTCGTAGAAGACTTGTACAAGCCCACGGAAGTAGGAGGGAAGTTGACCCAGATTTGCCAAGTCTAAGTGGGACCTAGCTGGATGGACCCCATTGTACTATTTTTGAGAGAAGACCTTTTGCCAGAAAGTAAATTGGAAGCTGAAAAATTACGGAGAATAGCGCCTCGCTTCTAGTTGTCCGAGGATCAAAAGTTATATAAGCGCTCTTTTTCTAGACCATATCTACTATGTATTCACCCTGAAGCGTCAGAATTAATTCTTGAGGAGTTACACGAGGGGATTTGTAGGAGCCACACTGGAGGCAAGTCTCTATCTCATAGGGCCATCATGCAAGGCTACTGGTGGCCAAATATGCAAAGAGAAGTACATGAGTACGTAAAGAAGTGCGACCAATGCCAAAGATTCGCACCAAATATATACCAACCAGGAGGGATCCTCAATCCGTTGACCAGCCCTTGGCCATTTGCTCAATGGGGCTTGGATATTGTCAGGCCTTTTCCCAAAGCAGCAAGGAACAAGATATATCTGCTGGTCGGTACCGATTATTTTACTAAATGGGTTGAAGCCGAGCCTCTATCGAATATCAGAGATGTGAACGTTAAGAAGTTTATCTGGAAAAGCATCGTCACTCGGTTCGGGGTCCCTCACACTCTTATCTCGGACAATGGTCTTCAGTTTGACAGTAAGGCCTTCAGGAGATACTGCAGCGAATTGGGAATTACAAATAGATATTCCACCCCAGCTTATCCCCAGGGGAATGGGCAAGCTGAGGCTGTTAACAAAGTCATAGTAAACGGACTGAAAAAGAGATTAGATGATGCAAAAAGGAGATGGGTGGAAAAGCTGCCGCATGTCCTGTGGGCATATCAACCACACCTCGCAGGTCAACAAGGGAGACCCCCTTTTCAATGACGTACGGTGCCGAAGCTGTCATTCCTTTAGAAACAGGCTTTCCAACGCTAAAAAGCAGTTCATTCAATTCGAATAATAATGATAAGCTGCTGGAAAGAAGCTTGGATTTCATTGAAGAAAGAAGAGAAAGTGCAATGGTCCAATTGGCGTACTACCAACACCAGCTAAAATGAGGTTATGATGCCAAGGTAAAGCTAAGACCACTAGCACCTGGTGACTTGGTATTGAGGAAAGTTCTAGGCACTGCAAAAAACCCAGCATGGGAAAAACTAGGACCCAATTGGGAAAGACCGTATCGCATCACCTCGGAAGCAGGTATAGGAGCATATTTTCTTGAGGATTTAGATGAACATGTAATACTGCGCCCTTAGAATGTAAACAACCTGAAAATGTATTATTATTAATAAAAGCTTCATTTATCACTAAGTTCTAATGTTGTGTGAAGATATGGTAATTGCTGTTAATCAGTTTTTATAAAAGTGTTTAAACAGAACCTTAGTCATGTCTGATGTCCTCGGACCAGATGCTTTGGGAAAATTAATACACTGATATTTGTTATTAAAGTGTTTAAACAGAACCTTAGTCATGCCTGATGTCCTCGGACCAGATGTTTTGGGGAAATTAATACACTGATGCTTTTATAAAAGTGTTTAAACAGAACTTTAGTCATACCTAATGTCCTCGGACCAAATGCTTTGGGGAAATTAATACACTAATGTTTGTTATTAAAGTGTTTAAACAGAACCTTAGTCATGCCTGATGTCCTCGGACCAGATGCTTTAGGGAAATTAATACACTGATGTTTGTTATAAAAGTGTTTAAACAGAACCTTAGTCATGCCTGTTGTCCTCGAACCAGATATTTTGGGGAAATTAATACACTGATGTTTGTTATAAAAGTATTTAAACAGAACCTTAGTCATGTCTGATGTCCTCGGACCAGATGCTTTGGGGAAATTAATACACTGATGTTTGTTATAAAAGTGTTTAAACAGAACGTTAGTCATGTCTGATGTCCTCGGACTAGATATTTTGGGGAAATTAATACACTGATGTTTGTTATAAAAGTGTTCAAGCAGATCATAAGTCCTGTTTGGTCTCTCGGACCACTTGCTTAGGTGAAATTAATACACATGGACATCTGTTATACCATATTAAACAAATCCTAAGTCATATCAGGTCTCTTGGACCCCTTAGGCGAAATTAATGCTCAATGATATTTTTTATAAAGTACTAAATAGATCAAATTTTATGATAAGTCTTTGTTTTCTTATCTAAAAGGAAAAACAAACGAAGACGTTCTCTCCCCTTTACTTAGTTTTTATTAAATAGCTATTCATCTTTACTATTGGTAACCTTCAGTATAGAAGAATCATTTTAGACTCGTCCGTTATTGGTATTTTATCAAATTATTAAACTTGCTGGAAGTGAGTTATCGTTAACCCCTAATAAAGACAAATGATATCTATGCGATACTGTCTATGACATTAATAAGTTAGAATGCAGACAAAGCAGAAATACACAAGGTATGAAAGAAGAGACTGCTCTTTAAATTGAAAATAAGTACATCGTTGGTGTTGACAAAAAGCTACATGAAAGAAAACCAAAGTGAAAGAGAAAGATCCTACGACTACTTTTTTGGGGGCTGAAATCCCTTCTCGGAATCAGTGGCCTTGATCTTGGTGTCTCCAGCATTAGGTTTTGACTCGACTGCTTTGGATTGGGAAACCACGTCCTTTATAGTAAGGGAATCCTCGGCGGAGATATCCTTGGCCGAGGGCAGAACCTCATTACCCTTCCCAACAACTCCTATGGGAATCTCAGCAGCTATGGTGAGGGCATGAGTGTCAGAGGTCTGACCAGGAAAAGGAAGGGATAAGGCTGTAGTCAAAGGAGGGTTAACTGGGACTTCTCTAATGTGTTCAGGAAAGAACACGCTTTCCGGTTTCCTCAGCTCAGAGTCAGCAGGAATTCCTGCACGATTGAGCGCCTCTGCCTAAGACTCAATGCAGTAATCCCTGAACACCTCAACTACTTCCTCAGCCAGCCTTTCCTCCACTTCCCTCATCCCACGTTCATAGGCGGCTTCCTCCAATGCCTTAGCAGTTTCCTTGGCCATTATGGCTGCCTCTCTGGCTTTTTGCAATTCAGCTTTCAGGCTCAAAACTATCGCTTTTTCGGTAGCTAAATTCAGCTCCGTCGTATAAAGCAGCTTGCGCTGATCCTCGGCTTGGGTTTCAGCATTCTTTAACCCTGCTTTGGCACTTAGGCATTCGCACTCTGAAAGCTTCAGCTTCTCAGCCAGTTGTGCTTTCTCTTCTTTCAGGGTCCCAAGAGCTTTCTCGACTTCGCGTCGAGAGTGGGACTCAGCTTCATATTTGTTATGGGTGCCTCGAACCCATTCTTCGGCCACATAGACTTGTTGAGTGACCTGCATAGCAATGGTAAAGGGCGTCACGCATACAACAGTAGAGTGTATTGATACTGAGAAAAGAAGAGGTTAGCTTACCAAGGCGAGATCCCTCTTTAATGACATAAAGAGATCCGGCTGCTTGGTGCATCTCAGAGTCTCCATATCCCGTGGGAGAAGGAGAGGTTGCTCCAAAGTTTGGGCAAGATGGGATGCATGCCCTCTCTGAGGATCCCTAATAGTGGCATCCTAGGGAATTGGGGCTCTATCTAGTTCTATCCGTGGGGCCCAAGAGCGTTGTTGTCGGCGCACCTCAGCATCCTCCCTGCTATCAACAGATTTGGACCTATTATCCTTCGGATCTTTGGTCTTCTGTTGTTTAGTGCCCTTCAGGGGGACCATCTCACCTTCTTCTACTTCCTGTATGGTCCTTTTTCTTCTTTAAGTCCAGCACGGCATACAGCCCAGGATCAACAAGAGGACAGGGAGGAAGCGGAAGACTGGCTGGAGTTTGAATCTTAGGTACATCCTTCGAGGCTCCCCCTTTGTTTCTGTTGGCTACTAGGCTTTTTAACGACGGCCTTCCTTTTGAGCTCATTTCTCCCTTTTCCTCGGAGCTCATATCAACACTGGCGATAAGTATTTCGGGTTGGAGGGCTGTAGAGAGCTGGTCAGATTCAGCTTCTGAGTCCGAGAGTTGCACAGGTCTTTCAGGCACCCCTTCTTCTCCCCCGAAGCGAAATTGGTCTATCTCCTCTTCTAATGATAGTCGAGAAGAAGTAATTTCCTCCTCTGCCGCAGCTTCGGCCTCAAGAGAGACTTGTTGCAGTGGTATAATGAGCTGAGGAGGGACTAGATGGGTGGGTAGTCTGACTGGGGGAAGATCTTCTTGGACCAAAAAGTCTGGTTTTGACACGTCGATACGGTTAATCCGAGGGTCACCAGCTCTGATGGCGTGGCCGATTTCCTGAAAGACCTTCGAAATGGGATCGAAATCTAGGATCAGGTGAACAGCTCGTAGTTGTCGGTCCTCACTCACAAAAATTTCTGACCGAAGAAGATAGTTGAGGGCCACCACGTTGGTAAGACTGAGCTGAGGAGCAACAAGCCTCCTATCTGCAGAAATAACCAAGAAATCAGATACAGTTAGACGACTAAGGTCCATTATCAAAGAAAATTAAAACAGGGAACAGGGGTAGGGTTAAAATCTAAATTCTATGCTAAGGGATCTAACTCTAAGGTATCCCACCTGTCTCTCTCTCCCGGGTTGGGCAGGGGCGACCATCATGCCATGCCCCTGAAGCGATGAGGTAGTCATCTTTCATCCCTTTGTTGGACTTGGGGAGGCACGAGATGAGCCTGACAATGGATGACCTGGATTTGAGGTAAAATCCTCCGTCAGTTTGTGAGTGGCACTCGTACAGGTGAACCACGTCATGCCATGTGAGGCCCAAGTGAAGATGCTGGTCAAGAGCATCGATGCAACCTAGAATCCTAAACATATTAGGGGCACACTAATGAGGGCATAGCCTGTG
The DNA here is from genome assembly GCA_030021035.2 of Notholithocarpus densiflorus. Classification (NCBI taxonomy): domain Eukaryota; kingdom Viridiplantae; phylum Streptophyta; class Magnoliopsida; order Fagales; family Fagaceae; genus Notholithocarpus; species Notholithocarpus densiflorus. The sequence goes on from JARYZH020000003.1 coordinate 6,282,839, forward strand.
GTTAATAAGGTATTCTCAGGTTATCCTACCCATAGGAAGGGTCATTCCCCCTTCTATGAAGGCTATTATAGGAATGACCACTTCTCCTGCCTCTCTTGCCTCTCTAGGTATGACGATTTCTTCTGAGGAGCAATATCGTAGGCCAACTGCCTGGGGTATATGGTATTTCTATTTAAAAGCTTTTATTTTTGCAGGGGAATCTACAAGGCTCTTAAATCTACCCATTTGGACAACCTAATGTGGAATAGCGGGGATTCGTAAATAAGGGAGTAAGAACTAACAGGCCGAGGAGAGTGGCCGAGAAGAAATAGAAAATATAAAAAAGAAAAACTTACGGGATCACGTATGCTAGTCTCTGGAGTTTCTAGAAAAACTGTCAAAGATCTCTTACAGGAAATCACAACAGAGACTCAAGAGATTATAGGGTGTTAAAAGAAGGAACGTTGGAATTCTTTGGAGCTCTTGAAGATTTTTCTTTTGAAGGAAAAGAGAAGGTTTTCCCTCAGGGCTTTATATTAAGGGAGAGAGAGAGAAGGGAAGTTATCCCGCTCAAAATTCTAAGGGAAATGTCAGTCGTTGGATCTGCGCATTGCCGTTGGATGCAAGAGATAAGACGCCTCCTGGAGTAATTAATAACGCTTTGTGGACTGCGAAGCGTCAGAAGTAATTATGAAGCGCAATTAAATCATATTCTCATACGTGTGGGTCAAATATCAATTGTCCTTATCTCTTGAAAGTCAAAACCCCATTTTTTCTCCTCGGATGAAAGAAAAAAATTGAAGTTTTGAGAGGCTATTATGGGGACAAAGGCCCAGAATCATACATCTTGGGTTGTGGGCTTAGTTCGAGGAACTCCATGGGCCGAGCAGAGCTGCATTTATTAGATGTTCTATTTCAAAAGATTTATAAGTGGGGAACGAAAGGAATCTGATCCGAGGAGGATCTCGTCCTCGGATAAGAGGAGTATAGTTCGAGTGTGTATCCCACCGATTGGAGTGACTTTTCTGAAAACTCCAATGATAAAGATGGCCTTTGTGAACTTACTGGAAAGGAAGAGATCTGAAAATATCTGAAGAAAAGTTGCTGCCACCACATTAAATGCCCTGCAACTACTTTTCTGGCCGCATTTATGTGGAGAAGACCTCTGAACAGTGCTACCTAAGTTATTACAGCTCACAAGGAAGCCAAAGAAGATGGATGATGGGACAAATACTTAAGTAATGTCCTAGATGAGTGACAAGTGTAAGGTTAGGATGATTAGAGGGGGACTATATAATGTAATAGACCCTCCATAAGAGGGGGACTTTTTTGGAAGCGGAAGAATTTGAATTATATGATACGAAGCCTCCTCGGATTGAACCAATAACACATTTACCCAAAGTTACCCCAATATGTTTTTCCGTTCTCTTTTAACTTTTTGAGTTGTTTCATTGAACATGTTAAACTCTGTCCACGCCATTCATACCTAATTCTTTAACCCACTCTCTACAAATTTATTGTATTGGGCTTATTGGGCCAAAGTTCTACACGTTTTGAGCATAAGGCTACCATTTGTGACCCTACAGAGACAATGAAGAGTGTTTAGTAATAGAAAGTGTTGCCATAGGAGAGGTTGAAGAGTGGTGTTGTCATGGTGAGCTGAAGAAAAAGAGATCTGAGTTGGAGACACAGATAGAGACAGAGAGAGGTCTAGAAAGTTGGAGATGTTGCACAGGTGGATTGGGTCATGAGAATGATGACGAAAAGAGTGAGACCCCACAGGAAATATATATGTGAAGGAACTTGGAACTGTGTGGCTAATATACGTATTACACTGTACTCGACTTTTACAAACACAAGTAACACACTTTGCGACACTCAAGTAACATATTGACAATACTCGCCTTTCTAGAAATCAAGTAGCAGGTGGCATTTTTTAATGTCCAAAATCCAGCTCAGCCAATGTCATGCTGGCAAGCTCACTAGAAACTCGAGTTCACTAAACTCGAATACTATTTGAAACTCAATTTTATAAAACTCAAGTACTAAAAAAGTGATACATTGCTAAATATTTTCGAAACAGTGCTAGATTGCCACAAACTTTGCCAAAACGTGGTATTTGGTTATTTTCACCTTTAAACTTAGTTAAATTGTTATTTGAATTAATTTGAAAGTATTTAAATTTAGACTTAATAATAGATTTTTATTTGAATAAAATACCAAAAGATAAGTATTGTTATTTACTTGTATTCAATTTGATTCCTATGTTTTAGGATTTGCTGATAAAGTTTTCTCATTTTAGTTTATTTATGTAAGTTAAACCCATAATGAGATTCCAGCAGAAAATTAACCAAAAATATCTATTTTCTCGACTTGTGGATTTCAAGTAGCATCATAATTAACATGTAGCTCAATTTGAAGAAAACAAGGGTCTGTTTAGTTGTGTTGTTTAAACAGCAGTTTTTGTTGTTTAAATAACACAATACGAATTTCCACAACACTTAAACAACGTTACTAGAACAACGTAACGGCCTCCAATTCTCACTCTAATATGAGAACTGGATTTTTTGGAGATGATACATCCCCTCAAATGTTCCACAAAATGTTCCACATAACAATTGGATCACAGCTAAAATAACCACGAACATATAGGACTTGTCGATCTTGTGGGCTAGAAGAAGCCAGACATCCAACACAAAGGATAAGGTATTAAAGTACACCACTGGATTGAACTTTCTTTAAGAAGAGGAGATCTATGATTGATAATTTATAGTGTTCGATTTTAATAGTTTTTTTTCATTAACACTAAATCAAATTATTTTATCATTGTATCATTTGTATGCCATTGAGTGAGTCAAAAGATTCAAGTTTAGTATTCATTTTGTGCCGTAAGTCTGTAACCCATAAAGCCTTTTCTAGTTGACTAAACCAACAAAGTATATGTCCTAAACACCCATTTGTTATGTATCATCTCATGATATCAGGTATTTGGCTAATTGGCAAATTAAGTACTCAACTTGTTCATTTCAAAGCTTTGCAAATCACTTCAGATATTTACGCACTTCGCAATTAAAATCATTCCTAATGATTTGTGCATCAGACAGCTCAGTCATGCAAATTTATAACAGGATGCGGGAAAAAAAAATCAAAAGATCACATATCACGTCTAACAGGAATTTCATTGAATCAAAAGATCACATATCACGTCTAGCAGGTGATATCAAAGCCACCCAACATGCTTTCTTCAGAAGAAAAACTCCCCTATTTGTGATAGACATACCCATTATCAGAAAGGCTGGGATTTGGAGTAACACGATTCGAATTGATGGAGAGAGGCTGAGTTGAAGGGAGATGGATGACAATTAAGACGGGATAACATTCTGCAAACAGAGGGAAAGAAAAGAGAGAAACAGAGAGGAGTAACAAGATTTCATGAGTCCGAAGAAAGAAAGGAAGAAATTAATAAAATTCATTCTCAATACCTAGCCAATTAGGGGATCCCCAAAATCAATAAAAATAAAGCCACGGATTGGGTATCTGAAAATGCACAGATATTAACAACTTCAAGCATACAACCAGAAACATTCATGTAATGATGTAACCATTATGGATCATAATTCTTCTTATGCATTCATGGGTAAAATGCCCACTTCCTAAAATCAAAAAAAGCATGAGTTCATAACTATTATACACATTCACCAACCATGCTATAGAGGAAGTCACAACAACAGAATATACATACAAATATAAAGGAAATTGTTTACTACTAATATAATATTTTATTACATAATTTGAAGAGAAACATCAGCAACTAGTACTACAAGTACCAACGAACTGATACTACCCCTAATATCACCACCACTTAGATTAACAAGTAAATAGCAAACCTAAACCCAATTTAAGTAAAAAAATAAACCCAACCCAGGCTAAACTTATATACAGAAACATAAATTAACCTGTAACTAAAATTAACAAACAAACATAGACTTACCCTAAACTTGAAAAAACTAAATAAGCAATCAACGACCAAAGGCTTCGTTTTTTTGCTTTTACCATTTTTTTTTTTTTTTTGCTCGCACTCCAAAGCCATATCCTCTGGTCAAAAAATTCGAGGAAGACTTCATGAGCCAACGCGAAAAATCAAAAGATGAGAGCAAATCCGATACGCTTTCGACTCGACTCGGAAAGTTATCACCGGATCCAAATCTCAGAAAGTTACTAAATTATGCAGAGGTACTAGTCGAGACCCAACAACCGGCGCAAGTCGCTGGTGGCGGGGCCGTTCTTCCCTAAGAAGCCCGGCACAGGAAGAGAACTCGGAGGCGGCGACGTGACGAAGGCCGAACCGGCGTAGATTCCGTCGACGGCGTTGAATTCCGCAACCCTAATCTGCTTCTGGACGGTTTCCGGATCCGGACCCAACCGGTCCGTGGATCCTAAACCCAGATCCGAAACCTCCACATCTCCACCTTTGCTCTTCGATTTCGGCTTCCGATTATCAGCGACGGCGAGGGTTAAGCCAAAGTCGGTCTTCGTCTTCATCTTCGGCTGAGTCAACGCCTCGCCGCGCTTGAGGATCTTGACCTCCCCCATGACGAGGTTTTGGGAGGGAGACTTGGCCACCATGGACCTATCACTCCGATCTTTACTAGACTGGATCTTCATCGGACTTCGCTTCCGGCGGCGAGAGTTAGCGCCGTTAGGGTTAGGGTTAGCGTTTCGGTGAGTTTTGAAAGTAGGGGTTAGGATTAGGGCTTCCTTACGAAACCTATCTTGAAGGCAATCGTGGGAGCGAAGGATTTCAGTTCCCATCTTTCCAGGGAAAACAAATTTCAGACAGAAAAAAAAAAAGAAAGGAAAAGGAAAATATTTTCTCTTTCTCTATTCGGAGAAACTCAATACGTCTTCTGAGGCTGTAACAACTTGCAATGTGGAAAATATAACGGGAGCAAAAGTGTATTTATAGATGGGGATTTCAAAAGAAAAAAAATGGGGATTTTGCTTTACACGTGAGGATTGGAATATGGAACGGCCCTAAAGTGGGGTAAGATAGGATTACGAGCTGTGGTGATGGAGTGTGGTCACGGCATGATTTGATTGGACAATTGACCTAGCGTGTGACGCGGTTAATGTGCGTGTTACGACGTTGTTGCACTTTGGTTTGATGTCGGTTTAATTTACGATTTTCGAGAGCGTTCTACAAAGCGGTGTAAGGGGTATGTTGTAATTTTGTGGATGATATGACGGGCAACGATGTAATTGTGAGGGTGTAAGGAAACCTTAATTGTTGTGAAAGGTATGTTCCACGCGTCTTGACTTGTATGGGTGTCATAGTTGATCTTATCGACACGTCATTACTCTGTTTGGGCGGTTTGGTTTCTCAATAATAATAAAACCGAGGAATCCTACTACACGGTTTAATGTTGGCAACTTGGCATCAACCGGACGTCGTTAGTGTGTTAAGACTGTCTCTCGGAAATTCAAAGTAAACGATTTGACGTTATTTGGGTGTGTACTGTTTAGAATGTTGTTTTCCAACAAGAGACAGACACCCGTCACCACAATTATTTTTTGCGATAGCTGTGATTGGTTATATGTATACTCGTTGTCGTTAGTATCAAGACAGTTTCTTTAAAATTCAAAGTAAATGACGTTCTGTTATTTGAGTGTGTCTAGTGTCTAGAATGTTGTTCTCTAAAGAGAGAATTGGTTATCTGCATACTCGTTGTTGTTAGTATTAGGATAGTTTCTCTGAAATTCAAAGTAAATGACTTTATGTTATTTGGGTGTGTCTAGTGTCTAGAATGTTGTTCACCAAAAAGAGACACGCTTTACCACAATTATTATACGTGATAACTGTGATTGGTTGTCTGCACACTTATCTATTTTTCATAACTCTCACAGTCAGTATAAGTTGGTATCAAAACAGTGTAAGCGTGTTGAAGCAGTAACACATAATTACTACAACTTTGCCACGAAATTTTAAGTTTTACAAAAAGAGTAAGTTACTAAGCAAAATAATAGAGAAAACCTCTTTAAAGAACTTTTATTAATAAACACATCATAATAATATAGGAATAGAATTTATTCTACTTATTTTAGGAAAATAAATAATAAACCTACTTTTACTTGAGAAAATAAAAATAGATTAACTAAGAAAAGAAAAAAGGTAAAAATCTTAATTCAACTAGGAAAATAATTTTAACTCAACTTGAAAAAGCAAATAAATTCTAATTTCAGTAGAATTGAGAAAACAACATAAAATATTAAAATATTTTCTTCTCCCTTGAGTAATCTGCATCACTTTTTGATTTTTTTTTGGATATGCCCATTTCAATATTCTTTTTTGAATGCAATTGCAACCAATATCAATATTCTAATCATGTCATTATTCTAATCAAATGATAATTGAAAATTGTTTTACTAAAAGTTGAAGTTATGTACTAGAATTTTATTGTAGGCATTCCTTTTAGGCTCAATATTCCAATATAAGTTTGAGGGATGATGTTAAAAAAGTTAAGACCAAACACATCGTATCATTTTAATTAATATTCATTCATTTATCTTTGTCCAAGTTTGTTATTCTTCAACCTTTGGGTTTGCTGGAGATTGGAGTGCTTTTTTGCTTGGGATGTTGAAAGTGATTCCAAGATTGTGTCTAATACTCTATTGAGTTTATGTACCCGGCCTATGATCGTGTCCAATATTATGATCGGTGTAGCCCATAAATTTTAGGTCAGCTCAAGTCTCCCATGTAAAGTGACAAGGCAATAAACTCGTACATCTATTGGCAAAACATGCCAAAGAAATAGACAACATTTTTTTTTTTTTTTTGAGAGTTTCACCTATGGCGTCTGTTCCTGATGACAGCTCTTTATTATCAGACCAAGACACCAATTGATTTTTGGTGTAGGCAGAGATTGAACCCCAGATCTCTTATTCAACCATCAGAGACTTTACCAATTGAGCTAACTGAAATAGACAACATTGATAGTTATGTAATCTGGATAGAGAAAAATCTACTGCTAATTGAGTTAGCTATTACTCATGATGTATTAAATTTATCTTCTTCTTAATTAAGTTACAAGTTTTTCATTATAAAAATAAATATATAAATAAATAAAATTGTTATACTAGAAAATCTTACTTAAAAAAAATTGTACTAGAAAATCATAAATCATGATTTCCTTCTAAATTCAAGTGAAAGCTTGAAGAATTTTGCATTATATATACTATAAATCTTAATCTTACTTGATGGGTTCTTTGTAACATACAAACTACAAAGAGCTTTGAAACTTTTCGTTATAAAAAGTATACCCTTGTTCTCTCTACTTCTCCATTATATTTTCTTATTCTAACTTGATATCAAAATTATATCTCACTTTTTCTAATATTTTTTTAAGGCGTAAAACTGTGAAAATGGAGAGAATGAAGTTTATTAGTTGATGAGTATAAGATAGCAACAAGGGTTTTGAGCAGCACTTAGGATTTCAAGAGTCTCAATTGTATGTCTTTTTTAGCTTTTACTGGTCTAACATTGGTATTATGTGGTACCCATGGACTTAAAAAATCTAACTTGTCTTCTCCCTAAAATGACTAATCCTTTATGGTTTCAATTTTTTTTGTTCTTTCACATTTTTTTTTTTTGGGTAAACTTCTTCACAAAATTGGTTAATGATTCATGTATTTTTCAGTCAAGATAGATCCTTTGAACTTTTGCTCTTAATGGAATTCATGTTAACGAGAACAAGTCAACAAACTATACAATGTCCTTGGGTTAATCAAAGCAGGGTTGGTAAAAAGTCATTTGCGAACAAGAACTTGACCTGTTAGGAGATCAGGGGTTCGAGGTTTTCCTTTTGGTGCCTAAGACCTGTGGATCAAGAATGGGTGTATTACTCGAACCAAAACCAACTTGATTTAGTGCTTATATGTAATAATGTATTAAAACTGCTAGGATGTGAATGTGTTGAACACTTATCATGTGACAAGCACTTCTCGAGTCAAGTGTACATGAATACTGAACCCAATTATTGTCTTATCCGCATTATAGTAAACAAGTGTTTTTTTTATTATTTTCTTTTAAATCCTACCAAAAAAGGTTTTTTAAAAATAAAAATAAAACTAAAAAAATGTTCGTTTAAGGAGTGCCCTGGGCATTTGATAATAAATATTTTAAGAAAGTTTTGATACATTTTGTATCAAACAAATCAATTTATTTTTTACATAAAAAATTTGTAAGTATTTTCTAAACTGCACTTTTGGATATCGGTTAACTTTAATATATATATGATAAATCGAAAAGGGAAGAAAAAAGAAAAGAAAAGAAAAGAAAAACCCCAAAAACCCTATTCAACCCGCCTCAGTCTCTCTCAACTGAGCTCATTTCTAAATCTCAAGCTCTCAGCTCCACGTCGTCCTCCTTTAGTACACACAGGATTTCCGGCAGTCAACTTCTCCTCTAGACAACGGAGGAATTGCTTCACGCCTTGAAAACGAGAATCATCATCAATCTACTGTAAGCTTCTCTTGCAATGCAATTCGTTTGGTCTCTGTTACTTTTTCCCTTCGTTTTCTCGGCATCCAAACAGAGGAGTATTGTGTGTTTTAATTTTCAAAATCTCCCTCTCTCTAAAACTGAGTAAAAATTTGATAATTGCTTGTATCTGTTTGATGTGGGTTCATTGTGAAATGTGTACGAAAGGTGTTTGTGAAAAGTTCTCTTAGAATTTTTTAACAATAGGAGCACTCAGCTGAAGAACTAGAAAAGGGTTTGAAAGGTGTCTCTGAAAATTTCAGTTTACGTGCTCTCTATTAGCTTAGATTAACTGGGAATAATGGAAAGGAAAACTGTTCCATCCTTGTAGTTATAGGGTTTTAGCTGCATCAATTAGAAACCCAGGGTTTAATTTCAAAGCACTCTAAAACTGATAGGATACTAATGGAAATGGGAATTTGTAGCATCTTTGAAATGATAGGGTTTAGTTGCAACAATTAGAAACTAAGAAGCAAATATACTTCAAACTAGTAGCCATATCCATGTTGGATATGTTTCCAATACGGATGCTCTTAGATACCTCATGATACTTCTATAATCTCTCTCTCTAAAGCTAATAGTTTCTTGATTAGATTTATTATTAGACATGTTCTGCGCTTTTTTTCATTTTTTGTTTATCCTTTAGAGTAAAAATTAGTGTGATATATAGTTACATACTTGAAATATTTATTTATATATTAATCATTTAAAGTGTTTGTGCCGTACCGTAACCTAAAATTTTAAGCTAGGACCCTTGTAGCTCAGTGGCATTGCCCGCACTCCTTTATGAGGAGACCAGGGTTCAAATCCCCCCTCCCCTGTTGATGTAACTATCAAATAAAAAAAAAATAAAAAAAATTTAACCTAAATTTTCAAGAATTAACATATTGCTATGTCCATATCATATCATATATGTTTCCCATAATAGTATCAGATTATCAGTGCTTCCTAGTTAGATAACCCAGGGTATAAAACAAGTCTAAAACTTTGGGGGAATTTGTTTAATATGCCCAATTTCTTTTACTTCCAGTTTTACAGATTTGAAGTATTTTAGTCTAAAGTATTTAGGTCTAGCCAATGAGCTTGACTGACACTTCCCTCTTCCATAATAATGGGATGGAGAGTGAGGTCGTGTGTTCAAGATGTACTAGGCGTGTGAGTAACTTACCAATCAAAATGAAAAAAAGTATTAAGGTCTAGCTTATTATTGCAGCTTCAGTATCTTGTGGGTAAATTTGGTTTTAGTCTATGAAGAATGAAACCATTTTTAAGATGATTCGAATGCAAATTGAAAGGACTTTTTTATATTTCAAAAAAGTATTCGTCTATTTACATTTTATTTATTACCGGTTCAGGTGCACGAGAGCACAAGAGAAATATGCCTCTTTATGATTGTATGCTTCTGTTGAAGCCCCATGTGAAGAAGGAGGCTTTAATGGAACTGGTTGCCCGAATAGGAAAACACGTTTACAGAAGAAATGGGGTTCTCGCTGATATGAAGTCATTTGGAATGGTTCAATTGGGTTATGGCATTAAAAAGCTTGATGGGAGATACTACCAGGTGAATTTACACTACTCTGACCTTTTTATTGTCTGATTTTTTCTATATGGTGTGGAACTTATGTTCTGTGAACTTAAGTTCTTTAAGGGTGCTCACATATGAGTGTTCCTTCTGTCTAATAAAATATTCTAATTGGTTGGACTTCTGAAATGCTAGTTGGTTGGCCCTATAGAGGGTAAGGGAGCCAATCCTCATGACAAAAGATCCAAAATTTGTATAGACATTGTCTGGAGCATTTGTAGGTGCTATGAAATATCTGCATCACATGCTTTCCCCCAAAAAATTATGAAGAACAAACAATGCCCTTCCCAAATCTGAAGGAATGACAACCCTCCAGGGGCTTGATGCACCTTGAAGCTCCAATTCTTTCAAATTAGCATGACTAATATCTTCTAGGGTTTTTTTATCTTTTTTTTTTTTGTTGGACTTACATTTTCTTCATGTCGAAGCATTTGGTTCTATTTGGGATGTGCATGCCTCCCCCCCCCCCCCCCCGTCTTTTTTTCTTTTTCAAAAAATAGAGTATATTTATTGAGTCCTTGACCAAATACAACTAGCAGACCAGATCTGGGATGTGCATGCTTGGTTGAATGTATGGTTTGTGTTCTATTTCTTTTAAATGTATGTGAACGTTGGGAAAAAAGCTTTTAAATTCAGAATCGAGACACATTGATTTTCTTTGTTACTGTCGTTGTGTCATTATGATTCTGGATTTCCAGTATACATTCTGTACATCTTCTTAGGAGTCCTGGAATGGGCTTCCTTACTTTCTCTTTCAGAAGGTTGAGAAGAAAATATTCTTTGCTAATAATTGAGTTACTGGAGATTTTATTTGCACTTTTTCATGATGTAGGAAAGTTTGTATAGATCATTGCTGACTAAATTTTTCATGTTAATAAACTAATCTTGAAAGCTATTTTCCAGGACATGGTCTTATAACTCTTATTCTAAGTATTTGACCAGACCTATATTTACAAGGTAGACAGACTGGAGTGAAGTTCAAGGACTAAATTGACTAGTCTTGAATCTTTTCGGCTTCGTGAAAGAAAAACATCAGAATGGATGAAAACTTGAGTTAATAATTTTGCTGCTTAATTGGCTAAACTCTTTGCCCCTGTTAAGCTGGTTTTGTTTTTTTAAAACACTCTTCTGAGAAATGGTTTAAAGGGAATCGATGGCTGTAATCTTTAGCATCTTTCATTAATCATTGAGGGGCCATATGTCTTAGAATTACTTCAATGGTATACTCATCTAATCATTATACATTGGTTGTTTGCACTTTATTCTATAATCTCTTGGAACTTTTGAGCATGATGTTTTTCATGGGGGTGTATCAATGCAGAAATTTTGTTTATAGGTTTAGCTAGTTTTCTTTCTGTACATTTCCCCCATTCTAGGTAGGGGTTTTTGCAATCCATATCTTTATATTCTCAAATGTATCCTTGAACTTTATAGTCCATTTTTTTAACAAGGGGAAGATTGTCTAAATTAGAAGCATTTTTTTTATTTGATAATTTGATAGTTATAATGGTGGAGGGGGGATTTGAACCTTGAACATCTTTATTAGAAACACTAAGAGATGCCAGTTGAGCTACAAGGCTCTTGCCTCTTGGCATCTAAATTAGAATTATTTTATTTATTACCTACCAAAAAAATCAGAACCATTTTTATGAAAAAACAATAAACATACTTTGCTTTTCTACATGCTACAGGGCCAATTAATGCAGATGACAATGATGGCTACGCCCAACATCAACAAAGAGCTGCATTACCTAAACAAGGAAGACAGGTTGCTGCGTTGGCTTTTGGTTAAACACCGAGATACAAAATATGGGCTGGAATTTCTAAGTGAAGATGATGGGAAAGGTGAGCTCAGCAAATTTACACGGAGCAGCATATATGATGATGACGACATTGATGAAGATGACGACAACGACGATGATGATGAATATGATGTGGACCAAGAGGAGAAGAAAGAGAACTGAGGGTAATGGAAATCCATTGGCATTTTGTTTGAACTTCCAGATGCATGTTTTGCTAGAGCATCAGGTAGTAATAATTATGAAACTACTTTTTGGGTATATCAGCTTGTCAAAATGTTTAAGATCCTACAGGTTTAATGTTTGTGTGGGTACTGAATGTATGCTCCTTTCTCCTTTAACTAAGTCGACAAAAATTATGAGTTAAACTTAAGAACAGAGTTAGGATCAGTTGAGTCATAGACAGGCATAAAGAAGAAAATTTTCCTTATTGTGAGAATAGTTCCCCCACCAGAAAAGTAAATGTGGGTGGGGGGTTGGGGGGTTGGGTTCTTGTGAGATCAACACAAATCTTTTCAAATGGTGTGTTTGTAGGGAATATACATGAAATTCTCAGCGCTATGAGTTGTAAAAATAGAGAAAAATATTCACCAAAGAAAACAATTACACAAGACAATATTTATGTTGTTTGGTAATTTGTCTACATTCACGGAGTTATAGTAATTTCACTATTCACAAAGAAAATTACAAGATGTAGCAATACAGTTTTTTTATCTGTTAACAAGCTTGAGTCTATCGGCCCAAGCCTCTTTTCTATGGACTAAGCCTCAGAAAAAATCTCATTAAAATCGTAGCATTTTTATATTAAGACGGGTCTTAATTTAGATCAAACACAATTAGACTTCACATAGTCCAATATTGTTAACTTAGCAAGATGTAAGAAACTTGAGAGGTCATTCTAGTCATTGAATGACTAGAATATTTTTGCAAGTTTGATTAATCATGTGGGCAAGGTTATTATGCAAGTTCAGTTTCAGGGTATGGGGTTACTCTTAATCAATATTCTACGATGGAAGGATACATAATACCTTACTTGTCATCTAGGTGACGGTTGCTCTAATATGGACACAAGTCTGAAGTGGATTCGTTTAACTTCAAAAGCCAATGATAAAGTAAGATTTTAATGATACTAATAGTACTAGTTAATTGATAAGAGAATGCATCTTCAATTCTTCAAGTCCATGCATAAATAAATATTTAAAGAATTAGAAAATATATAAATAAATAACAAGACCTTGCATCTCGTACATAATAGAAAAATAAAAGCAATAACCAGTAAAGTAACTTGACGAATGAGATCTGGAAAAAGGCCCAAAAGTCTAGAGGTGTAACCGTCCAATGAAAACTAAGGCACTGCGAAGCTTTTTCTTTTTTTAACAAGCTAACTTTCTTGCCCAACATGCATTTGAACTAAAAAGAAGTGTAACTATTAACTAATGCAGAACCTGTCATGAAAGATGTCTCTTTTTTTGGTCATCACCTCGCTATCAGCCCAAGAATTTGATTCATTGCTTGTGTTTGCAAATGAATTCTTTGCTGGGATTTTGTTTGTGTTCCAAGACATGTTAATTTTGTAACTCACAGTTTGGTCAAGTTTTACAAAATGGACCTCGTTTTACAATGCAGAAGGGTCCATCTCTAATTCTCTATCTCAAGTTCTCTATTATCCAAGATGGACTGGGCTCGTTTTATATTTTGAGTTTTCCTTATTTTACTTGATTTGCAACTGAGAAAGGGAAATTAAAACGAAAATTAAAGAAGACATCAAAGAAAGAGAGGTTGCAGTGGTGAAAATCCAAACAAAAAAGGGGCCTACAAATTTTTTAAATTTTAATACTTGGCATGGTGTTTATAATTATTTTTTTTGAGAATCTGGTGTTTATAATTAAGTACTTTAGTAATTTCTTTTATAGTAAATATTTACCATGTGAGGATGTTTATCTTATTACATTAATTAATGTGCTTTCCAATATGATGTCAATAGGCCATAGGGTTGGTAAACGGTTGAATCATGTGAATTTTGAAAAAAAGTTTTATGAAAAAAAAAAACGCATGAAGTAAATAGTTTTGAGTACAAAGTAATGGCTTTATATGGTAACGGATTATAAATTTAATTTATTGACATTTTTTATATAAGATATTGAGGGGTTTTTTTATTTATTCTAATGGTATAAACTATAAAGTGATTAAACAACTCATTTTCTTAAACAGTTATTCCTTTTAAAATTTGTATATTAATACAATGCCAGTTTCAACTTCCAACCATAACATTCTATATCAGTTGTTCAGGCAAAATCCTCCTAAATTCCTTATAGAAAGCACAGACCTGTTTTTAAACCACAAATCTAGAAAGAAAGAAAAATCTTCCGAATTTATACAGAGGTCATCAATTCAACATTTGATAAATAATAAAGGGTGAAATACCAATTTTGTTAGCATGTATGTTATAGGTCAAAGAAAAATTTTGATGTCTAAACCATAAATTTTGAAACCATTTCCGGTTTGATGTTTTTTCTTTTTTCTTTCTTAATAATCGTTTCCAGTTTAATGTTGAGTATTAGTATAGGAGGAGCAGAGATAGTATCATGTAGTCAAGTTCAAACCGTGAATCGTGCTAATTGCATAATTCTCCACAAATAATTAAAGAGAATGCTACGTCCACAATATACATTCTTACTTGTTTTTTAAACATACAAAAACACCTCGATCGATCAAGGACTGCCTTAATTTTTTTAATATGATTTCTTGAATTAAAAAAGGAAAAATCTAGGAGCTAGAACAACTCACACATACATTCTTTACCCAACAAAAGAGGAAAATGACATCATCAAAGCACAATTATTGGATTTGCTACTAAAATAATAGTGTTGAAAGTTAAACCCAAGGCTCCCTTTTGAGGATAAAGAGAACAAGCTAGAAAAAGGCACACATAATTCAAAGGTAGTTTTTTTTTTTTTTTTTTTTTTTTTTTTTTTTTTAAGAAACCAATTCAAAGGTAGGTGAAGTTGGCAATCAATTAATTCAAATATAATGCATAGTTGCATACCTGTCCCATAAAAAAAATGCATCAATCCTAATCAATATATTCGGCAATCTTTCGCATCATCAAGACATCAACCATGAAATTATATGTTTAGTAAGCCCTTTAAGTTTAACCATTTTTTTTTTCTGGTTTTAAAAGTCATGGAGCCTAAAGTCCCAAGCTAGCTTTTAAATTCTTTATATAATTAGTTCCTTTTTACCAAAAGATAAAGCAAGAATCTCAAAGTTCCAATTTTCCAATCTTTTAATACATTTTGGACCGTCCTAGCTATTATGGTGTATAATTTTCACGTGGGGGCATTTATGACTTGGAATGCATGTTGATGATATTACCTATCTCTTAAGAAACCTTCACTAAACTTTAAGGTAACACACGCAACAAAAAAATTAGGTTTGAACAATTACCAAAAATCAGTGATTGGGTACCAAATTGCATGCTATATTTCATTTATTAATAATCAATATTTTCTATTGGTTCATGACATGGAAATCTAAAAAGATAGGCAAATCATTCTCAAAAAAATTAAAAATAAAAATAAAAAGATAGGCAAATAATAGAGGCAACTTTTCTTTTTCATTTTTTTTTTTTTGAGAGAGTTTCTTTTTCATTTTTTGTTTTGAGATAGAGAAACGGGGTTCAACTTTAAGATTTTGGGCCCTACCCTGCATACGTACTTGGCCCCCCCCCCCCTTCCCTTTTTTTTTTTTTTGGTTAATAATAATAATAATTTTGTTTTAATATTATAAATTCATGATCTCAAAAAAAGAAAAGAAAAGAAAGATGCCGACAAGCTTTTCTAGGCAGAGCCAAGGACCACGTGATATCATGGCTCACCATTTGGGCCAAAGCCGTGTCCTCCACGTGGCAAACTCCCTTTTCTTGTTTTTGTTTTTGTTTTTATTTGTTCTGTGAATTTTCGGCACATTACAGATACAGAGTGTACTTCACCACCACCAAAAAAACAAAAAAAGTACTTCACCACCACCAACCAACCAAAAAAAAAAAAAAAAAATCAACATCGTAAAAATCGGACGTAAAAAAAATCTCCACCAGCTGCTTCTGACGTGGATGTTGCATGCCCAGTTGCCACATTTGCCCCCGTTGACTAAGGACGTGTTTGGTTACCACTTATTTTGCTAAAAATAAAAAATTATTGTTAAAAGTATTGTAAATAAAGGTAAAAGTTAGTTGAAATAGTACATTGGGACCTATAAATAGTAGCAAAAATAAATTGAATAGTGAAATAATTTTCATTTTTCATTCTAACCCAAACGCACACTAAGGATCCGTTTAAATACTACTAAAAACTTAAAACAAAAAACACTGTAACAAAATAATTTTTAAATATGTGAATAGTACCGTGAGACCCATTTTTGATAAAATAGTTGTTGAATAAAGAGGTTTGTAAGTCCCATGAACAGTGCATGGGTCGTGCTTCTCAACGCGCAAAAAAAAAAAAAGGAAACGTAGACGCAAATGCATCTGGTTTCATCAGTACCCAAACGCCACCTAAGCCTTCATTTGGATACCAATGAAAAATGAAAATTATTTCACTATTCAGCTTATTTTTGCTATTATCCATGGGTTTCACTGCACTTTTTGGTACTATTCATAGCCCTTGCCACGTTGCAAGTTGGGATAAAAGTTATGGAATAAGTTGTATTTTTAGCATTATTCATAAAATAAAAAGTAGTATTTATTACATCCAATTAAAAATTGTGATTTTATCATTGAGGTGCGTATAAAATTATGCAAAACCATTTATTTGCAACAAGTTTAACGAACTCGCATCAGAAAATATAAAATAGAAAAAAGTGGTTAATTTTACACATTTTTGTTCAAAAACTATTACACTATACATGGTTACTGTAGTTTTTTATTTTATTTTTTAAATATATTTTTTCTCTTCTCTCTTCTCCTCCTCTCTCACACCCCGTTAGACTTTTTCTCTCTTCCCTTAACTCTCTTTAATGTCCAGAAAAGGAAGAGAGAGTGTGTTGGTAGATGAAATAATAAAAAATGATTTAAAAAAAAAGTGTTTAATACATAAACTGATGTAAGTGTTTTTATAAAATGTTTGTATAAAATAAAACAAGTAAATTTTTATACTAAAATAGACAAAAAATTTAGATAAACTAATACAAATGCCCTAACTATGTTACAATTTTCATCGCATTCAGTTAGAGGTGGCAATTCATGTTCGCGTGTCGAGTTCGTGTCGTGTTAACTCATGAGTATTCGACTATATAGATCAACATTAACCCGATATGTTTATTAAATGGATCAAGATTCTTCAACCCTAATACGACTCATTTATTAAACGGATCAGTCGTATTGACCTGTTTATCAGATTTTATCAAAATGAATAAAAAACAAGCAAATAAATATTTTTAATATAAAATCCAAAACTAAAGCATATCTCAATATCACAAATAATCATTCAAAACTAAAGCATATCTCAATATCACAAATAATCAATTACAATATGTCAAAGAAAATATACCACAACAACTAATAAGTTTATATACCTAGGGTTTGAAGGGTATATTAGTAAAATGTCATTTAATTAAATGGGTCAGACGGGTCAAACAGGTTCCATGAGTTGAACACTAAATCAACCCGTTTATTAAACGGGTTAGTCATGTCAACCCAAATATGACATGAACCCATTAAATCTCAACCTATAACTTGCTAATTTTGTGTCGTATCGAGTTCGCAGGTCGTGTCCAATTTTACCACTCCTACGTTCAGCGCACGATAATGACTCTGATTAGGTCAAGTAAAGACATCAATTTGTTTCTAGTGCTACAAAACAATAGTATTTTATTTTATTTTATTTTATTTTTTTTGAGAATACTAACAATAGAGTTGGTTCTTAAAAAAAAAACAATAGAGTTTAATTTTGTGAACGAAAATTTTAACTGAAGTAACTGAGTTTGAAACCAACAAAGCCACGTGGCTATATGTACAATAAACAATAAAATTGAGCGGCATTGATAAACGTAAAAAACAAAAAACAAAGACGAGACAACATAAACGAAGACTGCCAGAACAAGCTGGAAGAGAAAATCGCAACAGTGTCTCTTTCAAAGAATCGATCATATCTCAGGATTCTCATTACCAGTTCTTCATCTATTATCATATCTAGAATCGGCTTTTCTTGGATTCATTGGTAATCTGGGGGAAGCTGATTTCATAGAATGGAGAAGCCGCCGCTAAAGTTGGTGAAGAATGGGAGTGAGCGATCGGAGGGGTCAAGTGGAAGCGGAGGAGAAGAGAAAGGAAGATTCGAGTATTTCGGGTGGGTTTACCATCTGGGTGTCAATTCGATTGGCCACGAGTACTGTCACCTGCGCTTTCTATTCATTCGGGGCAAGTATGTCGAGATGTACAAGCGTGATCCTCACCAAAGTCCCGGCATTGTAACTCTCTCTCTCTCTTTTTATTGTTGCTTTTATACTATAGTTTTTATGTATCTATATGTTGTAGCTATATATATATATATAGGGGCACAAGAAATTCGGATTCTTTAGTCTCTTTCTTTGGTTAAAAACTTCTTTTTTGGGATTTTTTTGAGGTGGGGTTTTTGAATTTTTAGCAAAGTTGGGCAATTTATGCTCATACCCATATGCAGCTTTTTCTGTGGAGAAATGCTATTTCCACAACATTCTTATAATACTTTCGCTACAAATTATAAGTGGCATATTGTTATTGGGTGATACACGTGGGCAAAAAAGTAATTTAAGTTGTAGATTCAAATTAGAACCAATAACAACTTACAACCTACGATTTGTTATGAAAATGTTGTGCACGTAGTACTTTTCTTTTCTTTTTTTACTTTTTTTTTTTTCTTAAATGTTTGAATTTTGATTAAGGGAAACTTGCGTCTGTGGGAATTTAGTTGTTGACAAACTATGATAGATCATAGATGTGTATGAAATGTTGAAATTGGAGCTGGAGTGCCTATTTGATTGTACAATTTAAGCTGCATTAAAAGGGTTGTTCTCAGTGGCAGTGCAAACTCTAAGTAAATAAAAGACAAGACTTAAGACTTAGACGCATTGTTTATATGTGCATTTGAATAAATTTTTTTTAATAAGTTAGTAATAAAGTTTTATCGAAAAAGAGAATTACTTCATGTTCACGATGATGAACAAAAAGTATCCAAAGGAATTACAAATAATTAAAAAGAAAAACTTAGAGAGTTATTGTGCAAAACTACAGTTTAAAAAGCAGTATATTTCCTTTTAGGATGAAAATAAGTTGAACCAAACTGGTCAAACCAATAACTCCTTATTGTTCTTGTGAAGTTTTCACTTTTCATATGTTGAAAACCTTGCATAATCACCTCATTATCAATGTTATCAAAAAAATTTCTCAAAATATAACAAGTTAACAACCCCTTTTTTTGTGTCAAATTTTCTATAGATCACTTTCTCTCTTCCTCATTATTTTCTTCTTCTTCTCTCTCTCCTTTTCTCTTGTTCTTCAAGTAGCTGCAATCTAAAGGAGATTTGGGACTATGAGGGTTTGTCATTTTGTTTTATAACCACATAAACAGGGGCCACGCTTCTAAAAGTTATTCTTTCCCCTAATTGTTCTTTTCTACTTTATCTGCTCATGAGCTTCTAAAATTGCAAAGAGGCCCCCCCAAAAAAAGAACTCTTATAATTGACCTTAAATTTTTTTGCAGTTAATTTTTTATTCAGTCGTTTAACTGCAAAAAAAATTCAAATATATCTAATGCTTGATATATGCCCTAATTTTTTTACAATTATTTGACAATTAAAATTCATTAAGAAAGTGCAAAAAAGGGCTTTCAACTTTAGTACATAGTGGATTTATACAAGAGACATATCCAAAAAAGAAAAGAAAAGAAAAAGTCTATGATTCAGAAGTTCAAAAAACTCCTAAAAGTTAGAGGCCAGTAAACTTGTAGCCACCCCAATCATAAATTGATCTTAAGAAAGAATACTTCAGTTTCACTACTTAAATCTCCCCCTCAAAAGTAGTTCTTATCAACTTAATCTAACTTAGAGTAGTGTGTATTAGTGTGGAACTAATAATTGTGAAAAAATCCCAATGATAATGTCAAGTTAAACAATCTGCACTGTGTTGACACCACAAAGGAAAAGGAGAAATTTACTACTCATCTTTAACAAATATAATTATGATTCTTATTATCTTGCAAAGAAGCCACTCTCATTTTAGAGGATTCTATTAGGATTTACATCTTGCTTTTTTTTTTTGGATAGGTATCTTGCTTTAGTTTTCTCTTTGGATGTCGCTTCTGTGTTTTTGACTTGGCCAGGCCTTTGCAAATAGCTGGTTTTGCATTTGTTTTTGTTTTGTCTGTCTGTTTTTTAATAATATTCACTTAATAAAAAGCTTTTCTCTGCTTATTAAATAATTCTTGGTTGTTGAATACAATTATGAACTTAAAATTGTCATACATGAGAAAGAGGGAGAAAATCATCGTACTATTTTTGTATAGAGACATAATATTGCCATTGTTTATTTATAGCATTGGTCCCACTGCCACAAGTAAGATCTTCTTCTTCAACTTTTTTTTTTTTTTTTTGATACTTGAACTTTATGCTCATATTTTCTTGGTGCAGAAACCCATTAGGAGGGGTGTTGTAGGGCCCACACTTATGGTGGAGGAGCTAGGGCGTCAAAAAGTCAATCATGGAGTAAGGACCTCGTAGATTTATATGTCCTCTTCATGAGAAACTTATTCGCATGGAACCAGGCTCACTCTCTTTCCCCTGCCTGTGGTTCTGATTTGTTGTCTTTTCTTGATAGCATGTTTCTTTGTTGACTTGTTTTTTCTTTTCTCTGTTTGAGTGTTCTGTACCATTCTCCCTGTGTACCGCAGCCTCTTTTTCTTCCCATCAATGAAATTTTTACTTCTTTATTGATAAAAAAAAATTATATGTCCTCTTCACCATTGGTAAATATGGATTTTCATCTTATTTGACTGTGTATGCTGCTAATGAATTTTATTTTTGGTAGGATTTTTATGTTATAAGGTTTTGCAATCGGTTGGATGAGATGAAAAAGGGAGAAGTAAGTTGTTTCATGTTATTCAGTTTTGGAGAACTTCATTTAGAAATTGAAAGCCAAAAAAAACAATTCAGCTTATTAATCTAAAAATATTTGAATCTTCTTTTTTTTTTTTTCGTTTATGTGGACATGAGTAGCAATTGATTGGTTTTTTTTTTTTTTTTCCCTTCAAGATTGCTTGCCGCTCGGCTGGAGAAGCTCGAAAATGGATGGAGGCATTTGATCATGCCAAGCAACAGGTATGAGAAAACAGCTAGAAGGTTGGGGCTAACATAGTGAACTTATAAAAATGTAGGCAGTGCTTTTTCTTGTAGCATTGTCTTGACTCTTCAGCAATGACAACTGCAATCAGATAGGGGTTGTACATTTTCTGAGGAAAATCTAAACATTCTGGTGGTTCTTGTGATGTGAAAGTGAAACTTTGTTATTCAAGTATTGAAATCGTAGCGTACAATGAAAATTCACTCTTGCAGAATTTGCCAAGTTTTCCTGTCTTCGTTTTACTGAAACTTTGTTTCTGACAGGCTGAGTATGAGATTTCAAGAGGACATAGTGCCAGAAACAAACTGAACATGGAGACAGAGTATGCTTATTTTCCTAAATTGATCATACAGTTTACCTAAGTACTTGAATTGGCTTGAGTTAATTTTCAGAAAAATCTTTGAACTGTTTTAAGTGAGGACTGAGAGGAAACTTCCAGCTGATTCCATGTGGTAGATTGTGCTATTAAAATGAAAAACAACCATTTTTTCTTTGAGGGGATGTTTCCATAATCAGATGGTACAACATAAGAAAAATATAATTGTGGAGTAGTCTAGGATAAAGGTTTGGATTTGATGTTATCTTATATGATATACGAACGATGCTTGGATCATCATTTTAATACTATCTGTGCTGTATGTATGCATACCTTACAGGGGCAATAGTTGTCCTTTACCTGATTGATTCAAGCCTCGGCATTCTTTGACATATGATATTTTCTTGCACAATTGTTCTTGTCTTATATCTCTTAACCATTTTATACTGTCAAAGGATCAACTTGGAAGGACATCGACCTAGAATGAGGCGGTATGCGCATGGGTTAAAAGAGCTTATAAGAATTGGGCAAGGTGAAGTTGCATGTGCACGGTTCAATTTCATTATGTTTGTGATGTACTTTGCACGTTTTCATATTGAAGAAATTCTTTGTGGTTCCTTATCTGGCACAAAGGAGGAGTTTGAATTTAATTACAAAGACTGACATTTGGAACTTACATTTGCAAGATATTTAACTTATCCCAAAAAAAAAAAAAAAAAACTACACGTTTCCATAGGCTGTTAGAGTTTTTAATTCTGTTCAAATCTTCATGTCATATTGTTTTTGCTATCTTTATTTTCAAATGAAGGTGCACATTGATCTTTTTATGCTTGATAATTGTGATTGTTACCTAGTTTCCTTGTGATATACTATTGTTTCAATGTAGATTTCTATCATATTAGTATTTTGTATTATTAGTTTAATTATTAAATGGTTTTTCAAAACACATGATTGTACATATCAATATTAAATATTCTTAGAGTTGAAACATTACTTACCAGTACTCATGCATAAACTTTCTCTTTCTTACTTACAGGTCCAGAGACACTTTTGCGCCAATCGTCGAACTTGGGTGCTGGTAGGCCAGATGGGTACATTGAAGGGGACTCTGGAGATGCAATTGAGGCACATGTATGGAAATGTGTGCAGACAATTAATGGTAATTTCTCTCATTTTAGTTTCATCTCTTAATCTTTTAGATTTTATGGATTCTTTGTACATTTGAGTAGTGCATAGGGCAGCTGTAGAGTGTATATCCAGTATACTTCAACCGATTCCATGCTTTGTTGTACTCTATTTTAGATATCAATACAAAAATGTGTTCAAATGTCACCATTCATTGTGTTGCTTAGCTTAATACTGATGATGATCAATATATCTTTCTATGACCTTCCTGTGAGTTGGCTTTGTGTGTGAGTCACAAGCTAGGGGTCTACAGTTTAGGTCCAGTTGTATCCCAAGTCTCATCTGATATTGCCGAAATGGTGAGGCTTGTTGAATGTGTCTGTCATTGTGATCTTGGGTATTAAAGCTTAATTTGTGATGGCTGAAGATAGTATGTGAAAATGTTTTGATACGCACACACACATTTTACATATATATATATATATATAGGTATATGTATGTATGTATATATATTTATTTATTTATATATGTATACAGTATACACATTCATGTGATTTTCTAATTTTTATTTTTTGATGAAATTTTGGGTAAAATTTACTACCTCTTTAGTTAGATTTGGACCATTTGGTAAAAAATATATTTCTTACAATGTTCAATAATTTTCTTCTTGGGAATGTGCTTAACGTCAAGTTCTGCAAACTATTCTCAAAAAAAAAAAAAAAAAAAAAAAAGTTCTGCAAACTAGAAAAGAAAACAATATGCAAGTTTAGATAACATCGTTCTGTAGTATGTTGAAAGAGAAAGGATTAAGACCCAGATGTATATTAATTTGACACACATAGTTGTGCACACACCCACACACGCACACATCACAACATAATGTTAGTTTAGAGTTGAAAGAAAAGTAACACATTTGTGTATGGGCTAATGAGCAAGGGAAAGTGAGGCATTTACTTAAATCTTTGGATTTTATGTGTAAATAATTGTCCTGCATTTTTTTTTTTGAGAAAAATTGTCCTGCATGGTTGAAAAGTCTTTTTGGCTGGGTCTTTTGATATCCTTCTTCAAACTTTTTTTCCCCTCAGGTGTTAGAATCTTTGAAGATGTTTCTGACTCCCAGGTATCTATTATTGTATCACTTTGTTTTTTTCTTTGGGATAAGAATTATTACGTCAGTTGTCATACTACTTTAAAAATGGTTGTAGTTTAGTTGGTTCTGCTGGGAAATAGATCTTGAAAGAAATCTGCGCTTATCTAGATTGTTATTTTACTATGAAACATGGGGAAAATATATCACGTGTTTTTAGTTAGCTTCATGGGATTATAACACTCTTTCCCAAATATTGAATTTCATTACTGGAACTATATCTCCTGGAAAGATTCTCAGTTGAAACAAACAGAGGCTTGAGGCATTTAAAGAATTATAAATTTATTATGATATTTGGACAAAAAATATGATCAGATACTGTAGGAACAAGAAAAAAAGACCAGATACAAAGGAAAAAAAAATCACCTCTGATTCACATGGGGATACTTTCCTGCTTCAGTTATTACACTAGATGCACCACTTTGTGCAAGATTTCATTTTCTTTTTGATAAGCCATTTCTTCTGGCTGCTATATGTTCGGATCTAGAAAATGAGAAGTGTATGATAAATGTGTAATGCAAATCTAATTTTCTTACAGCTAGGGTCATTATTTTTTAAACTCAAATGTCTCGTGGTTTTCATTACACTAGATGCACCACTTTTTGCAAGATTTCATTTTCTTTTTGATAAGCCATTTCTTCTGGCTGCTTTATGTTCGGATCTAGAAACTGAGAAGTGTATGATAAATGTGTAATGCAAATCTAATTTTCTTACAGCTAGGGTCATTATTTTTTAAACTCAAATGTCTCATGGTTTTCATTAACTTTAGAAAAATGGGGTAACTAAATTGCAGTTTCTTCTCACAATCCCCTTGCATGCTCACCTTCAGTGGAGCTGCTATTCTACTCTACTCAAATTCTCTGTTGCCATTAACTTTGATAGGACCCAATTTTGTGCATCACTATAAACTTTACTGCAGTGACTGTTGGAATACACTGTAATTCCTCTTTTATATTGAAAGTGAAACCTAGAAGATGATAAGTTGAAGAAAATGTATATTACATAAGGGCTACTTAATTGTCTTTAAACCTCAAAAGTCTTGTTCACCTTAAAGACCCCATTTCTTGTGAAAGCCTAAATGAAAGTTATTCTTTGACATACTGATGCCTCTCATTTATTATCTCATATATAAGACAACGTGGTGGCTTGTTACATTATTTCAAATTTATATATTGATGTATAGATAAAAAAAAATTTCAATGAACTAGTTTTTAATGAAGATTTTGTTTTATTTGATGTGTATTGAGTTGTAACCCTTATCTTTCATAAACTTTTGCTTAAAATAAAAATTATTGTGGTCTATTGACTACTTCCCCTGGAAAATTGTGTCTTGAATTATCCCAACCTCTTCTCCTCTTTCATATTTTTTGAATTATTTAAAATTTAACAATTTGCAACTTCTTTATGTTTTTGAAAGAAGTTGCAAATTGTTTTTAATTTTCCAATCTAATCTTCAGTCTGCATGTTTAACATGTAGAAATTATAGTTCCACAAATTTTTTGTGCATAATGTTCTCCATATTTATGTTATGATTATGATTGAAACTTGATAATATTTCTTTCTTTGGAACCAAAGTAAGTAATACAAGTTTTATTGATGTATTGCCTCAAGTAGTGCATTAATTATTTTTGCTCCATGTAGAGTGGTAAAGGTGTTCTTGTGAAGTCAGTTGGTGTTATTAATGCAACTGCAGATACTGTTTTTGAAGCGATCTTAAACATTGAGCGACACCAGAGATACGAGTAAGTTGCTTATATTGTTTTCAAGAGTGATGGTTACATTGTATATAACTTCAATGACTCAAATAATTTTCTTCGCAGGTGGGATATGTTGACAGGTGACTTGGAGTTGATAGATTCTATTGATGGGCACTATGATGTTGTCTATGGGATATATGATCCAAAATTTCTTACTCGGTATTGTTGTAAGATGGCTATTATGTTTTATTTTTTAAAATTTTTTTACTAAGTAAAATAACCATGACAACAACAATGACTTAGTGCCAAATTTTTTGGGATCGGCCATGGATTCTTAATAGATTAGTCAGGGTTAGTCACATGTATTCTTTTCCTCCTCTCTATTTTATTCGAAGTCATACTCTTTGTTACTTAATTGATAGGTCATCTTTTACTACTTCTACTGATGTTATTTTTGGTCTTTCTCTACCTTTGTTCGTTACTTCAACTTGAATAAACTCACTATTTTTTGTCAATGCATTAATCGCTCTCCTCTGAACATGATCAAACAATCTTAAACGACTCTTCCTGTCTTTTCATCAATAGAGGTTACCCCTTTCTTTTAAGTGTATTTCCTCATTTCAAATCCTATCTTTCTGTGTATTTCTACTTATTCATCTTCTCATTTAAGCTACATTCATTTTATGAATATGTTGCTTCTTAACAGCTCAATATTTAGTACCATAGAGCATAACAGGTCTTATAAAATTTTCCTTTAACTTAATAGGTATTCTATGATCACACAATATTCCTAATGTTCTTCTTCGCTTCATCCACCTTGTTCTTATCCTATGATTCACGTCCTTTTCAATCTCTCCAGCTTTATGAATTACTAATCCAAGATATCAAAAGTTCTCGCTCTTTAGTATCTCCTGACCATAGAGTCTTACTGCC
The DNA here is from genome assembly GCA_030021035.2 of Notholithocarpus densiflorus. Taxonomy (NCBI): domain Eukaryota; kingdom Viridiplantae; phylum Streptophyta; class Magnoliopsida; order Fagales; family Fagaceae; genus Notholithocarpus; species Notholithocarpus densiflorus. The sequence goes on from JARYZH020000003.1 coordinate 6,309,323, forward strand.
CCTTCATCTATGTTTCTACTTTTACTAATCTTACATTCTCTTAATTGATGCCTTTAGATTCTATAGCGTCTCACCAAATTTCTAACTTTTCATTAACTCCACTTCTGGTTTCATCAACTAAAACTATATCATTTGAAATAATGTGACATTAGAGTAATTAAATTCTTTCTGCTTTACCTATCAAAAAATAATTATAATGTGACATTTCTGAAGATTATCCATTGTTAGTAGTTTACTTAACTCTGCTGTCCAAGCAGGAAAAAAGTGATCTTGCAAGGTTCCTTAGCGCTCCATGTACACCATGGGATGTAAACTTCTGATCCTTTGAGAATATTATAGTAGGAATAGACTTCAAGCTTTCTGCTCTTGGTTAATGTCCACAAAGTCTAATAATCAGCTTGGCCTTGTGGAAAACAAGGGTATTAGAAATCAAAGAAACTATCCACAGCTTCTAGCTCCCAATTTTGGAAAGGTTGAGAAAAGTGAGGATTCCAACTCCATCAACCACTAAAATAAGAGCAAACAGAAGTACCCTTATGTACTGCCAATCTAAACAAATCAGGGAACATATCATTAAGACAAAAAAACAATACCACCTGATCCATTTGTCATCCCCTATGTACATTTAAGATTCTTCAAAGAACATCCCACCCTCTTCTGATGACTGTCCATAAACTTACCTCATACAAGCTCCTAGCCAACACCCCGCAATTCTCCTTGTATCATTCAGATAACGTATCTCCATAGTTGTTCCCTTTCAGTGGCAAATATCTATAGTGACTTCCCTAGTAAAGCTTGATTAAATGTACCCAGCTTCCAATCCCCCAATCACCTTCCTTGAGTAGTGAGCAAACTTCTCTCTACTCTGATTTAGATAAAATATTTTGCATCCCATTCCCCCTCACGAGAAATCTCTTTGCGTCTTTTCTAACCTATTGACAACAAGAATGAGCATGGTACAGAGTGATACAGAGCGATCCCCCCCCTTTCTTTTAGAAATATAAAGTCTTCCATCCTGCATGCCTCCTCTTCATTGTCTAAATTATTGTGTTCTATATTGCTCGAGCCTTAAAAGAAGATCCCAATGGTGTCATACGCACGCCCTATTAGGCTGACAGGGCTAGCACTAACTGACTCTTATCAAGAGTATGTTATCTTCTCAATATTGCACTTAGATCCATAGGTCTGCTTACATCAGTATTCAATGATTTTTCAAAATGGTTGCAAATTTCCTGAAAATCCAGCAAGTTATCAGCTTCCTGAATTCCATAACATTATTTGAAAAATGCCATTGGTGAACTTGTCTAAACCAGTACCTTTTCACCGTCCCAATGGTGTCATACACTTTTTTTGATAGGTAATGTTTTTTTTTTTTGATAGGGCCAATGGTGTCATACACACTCCCTATTAGGCTGACAGGGCTAGCACTAACTGACTCTTATCAAGAGCATGTTATCTTCTCAATATTGCACTTAGATCCATAGGTCTGTTTACATCAGTATTCGATGATTTTTCAAAATGGTTGCAAATTTCCTGAAAATCTAGCTAGTTATCAGCTTCCTGAATTCCGTAACATTATTTGAAAAATGCCATTGGTGAACTCGTCTAAACCAGTACCTTGTCACCATCCATGCTTGCTTTGATAATTTCTTCTCTTTCCAGCAGACTTTCCATACTCCTCTAGTCTCTTTATCAATAGATGGCATTTGCAATCTTGCCACTTGAGGTCTCTAATTGGCTTGTTAAGCATAAAGCCCTTTATAAAACCCACCATTGCCTCCTTTGCTTGTTTTTTTTTGAGTGAATGACTCCTTCAACCTTTATATTATTGATGAGAGCCAAGAGCCTTATAGCTCAACTGGTTGGCATTTCCTGGTATTTCTAACAAAAACATCTAGGGTTCAAATCCCTCTACCCCCAACTATCGAATTATCAAAAAATATTATTGATTAAGTTGGCATTTTTTTGTCAATTAGCCAAAAGATAAAAGAACCGCCTATTAGAATCCCTTTCCACAATCCATAAATTTCTCAATTTCTATTGCAATTTATTTCCTCCAATTGTGCTAATCTCTCCATCTCAGTTTTTAATTCCTCCCTCTTCATTCGATCATCCATGGATAGCGCCCCACCCTTCTCCTTTCCATACAGAACCTGTAACTCCACCATTTTCTTCTTTTTATATACCATGAAGGTCTTCCAACTTTGTTCAATCAGTCTTTCCACTGTTAAAGGTCCTATGTTCTATCTTTAATGCCTATCCCAATAC